>JANAVB010016800.1:16015374-16137874 GCA_029216955.1 Iris pallida | reverse complement strand
TTTCCTTTATAATAAGAGTACTTGTATTAATCAAAGAGGTATTCTGCCTACTCCGATAGCAGAATTCCAGGACCTCCCGACTCTACAAATTTCTCGTTCCAGACAGGAAAAACTGTTAGTGTCTCAAACAGAAACTCCTAGGGGTGAATTTGCAGATCTAAGAACATATCTTAACAGGCCAACTTCGGCAAAACGTAAGCAACCTATGCCGAAGGTCAAGCCTCAAAGACAAACCTCCAGGAACAAAAATCCTGATACCTATGCCAATGAAGTGAGTACTTCCCTGTATACTCAAGGGACTAAACATTTGAAGAATCGGAACCATGTTCCGAATATTGTTAAAGAACATATTCCTCGAACCTTTTCTCGTTCTGGCATGGTTTCTGATCTCCGAGAACATCTCAGACAAAAACGGGATAATGCCTCAACTCCTCCAGTTCAAGCATCTGATCATCACTGTAATCATAAAGTCATCATCCAATGTTGTTGTCAAACGACAAAACGATCTGTCTTCGATCGTTTAACTTTTGCTAAATCTGAACCTATGTCAGAAGAAGATGAAGTTTTGTATGCTTCTGTTAACATGACTTCCCGAGACACTGGAGGTAAAAGATGCTCTAAGCATGGTAGACTCCGCAAGCCAAGCCAACGGTATTTGGAATTACTTTAAGAATCTTCAGAAGGAGTATTTCAATATACCCGTTCCCGAAGCCGAGATACAATCGGTCAAAGGAATCTCCCTCAAAATCCTTCAAGTCATCTCCCTGTTTCTCAGTCAGGAGATGATTCGTTTTCTGATTATGATGCATACAGTGAAAGTTCTGAACAAACAGTATCTTCCACTGTGCCAAGAGAAGTGACGGCTTATGTTGTCACCGATGATCTAGATGCTTCAACCTCCGTAAATCAAGAACAGCAAATTGCTGCACTTGAAGATAAGCTAAAGACCATGGCTGAAATGGTCGCTAGTATGCATTCCATCATTGTAGCACAGCATGTTACACCACCAACAGCACCTATTACTAGTCCAGAGATCATAGCGTCTTCAATACCTGTCAATACTGGGCTGGGGGTAGTGCCTCCCCAAATGCCTCCTGTACAAGTGCAAGTACAAACTACGCCTAGCCATTCAGGAGCTGGGGGTAGTGCTTACAACGCTGTTCCTCCTCCTACCACTATAATTCAACCTGCTCCTTCTTCTTCATCAGAAGACGCCAATGAAGCTGTCAAACTCTTACGAACCCAGTTTGAAGCATTTAAAGAGAAAGACAATCTACAAAGGTTGGGGATTAAACAGCCCTATCCGGTTGAATGGAAGGACGTCCCGTTTCCCCCAAAGTACAAAATCCCTACAATCTCTCTGTTCGATGGCAGTACTTCCCCGAGTCAATTCATCAATCATTTTGAGGTAATGACTGTTCAACTTCAGCCAAATGACGCTCTTCTTACCAGAGTGTTCGTCGTTTATTTAGCCGGCGTAGCATACGACTGGTATAGAAGTTTGCCCGATGGTTGCATTACTTCTTTTTCAGGTCTCAAACAAATCTTTCTGGAACGGTTCTATGAAGGATTTAATGATATGACGATGTCAGCTCTCAACAAAATCAAACAAAAACATAATGAAACTGCTGAGAGCTTTATTGAACGGTTCCGCCGTGAAGCTTTGAAAATGCCTCCAGGGACTCCAGCTGCTGTCACTATTGATACTTGTAAGGCAAATCTTTTACCTATTATCAGTATGTGGACGGGATCTACCCAATTCCAAGATTGGCCCTCATTCATCGTCAACGCCAAAGCCGCTGAAGTAAGTGCCGACAAGTTTAAACAATTGGGGGTACAAATGTCTAATCCTGATCGCGATGAGCATCAGAATTCAGGTGGTGGCAATCGACAGAACAATCGCAAAGCGAAAGAGACTTTAAACATTAACTTGAACAAAAATAAAGAATCTTTGGCTGTCAATGTGGCCCCACCTACATCTACTCCTACTCCTTCTGCACCTCCACCGAGGGAACCTCGTCCGAAGGTAGAATATTCTTTTGATGAAAATGCCACTGCAAGTATTTTTGAGTGTTTACTCAAAAGTAACAAAATTCAACTCCCTGATCCAAAGAAACCTGATGAAGTCAATAAGACTGATCATCCCAAGTATTGTGTCTATCACCGATTCATTGGACATCCTACTCGAGCATGCTATGTGCTCAAAGGTAAGATTCAAGAGCTTGTCAATGCAGGTGTAGTCACTTTGCAATAAGATGAGAAGACTGTTACGGCAAATATGGTTTCAGTTCAATTTGGAGATTTCCCTCCGCAGAGGGTACAGCATGGTGTTATTCCGATTCCTAAAGCAACCCTTGAGATTGAGAATCTCCCGTTTCCATCCAATGAAGGTCTTGTTCCCTTGTCTCTTGACAATGGTGAAATTATGTGGATTCATCCTGATCTTGCTCCAGAATTTGAGATATCTTCCAAGAAGAAAACTCGTTCTAAAGGCAAAACCAAAATCTGCAACATGGTATCTTTTGATCCCATTATTGATAAAGAGATTCTGTTAGGCACCAGATCAGGAAAAGCTTATTTGAAAGATCATTCTGAAGGTCAAATGGATCTTGCTTCTTCTTCCGAACCTACTCCGACACAACCTGCATCTGCTGAAGAGGTCCCTTCTACATCTTTACCAGTTGTAGTATCAATTCCTCCTAAGCCAACAACGGCTGACAAAGGCAAACAACAAGTTCGATTTGACAAACCTCTAAAGAAGTCATCTCCTACTGGGCTTGAGAAGCCTTACAATTTTGATATATTGGCTCAATTAGCCAATACACCAGCCAGGTTGTCAATCTTTGAACTCTTGCGTCTTTCCAAAGAGACACGAGAAACTCTAAGTGAAGCTCTGATGCAGGCTGAAACTTGCTTAACTCTTCTCAAGAAGCCAGAATCAGAATCGGTCTCTTGTCATCACAGTCATAGCGTCTTGGATCTGATCCCAAATATTACCTTCACTCAGGATGATATGCTAATGGAAGATAATAGACATGATCGTCCTCTTTATTATACGGGATATGTAGATTCAATGAAGGTTGATCGCATCCTGATAGATCCAGGGTCTGCACTTAGTATTATGCCAAAGACAATGCTAGATGCATTGAAGATACCAGTACATAGTCTTTCAACCACGATCACTACTATTCTGGGATTTAATCAAGGAAAGAGTGAACCTTTGGGCAAGATTCGTCTAAAACTCCAAATAGGCAATCTTCGCACAAAGGTGACCTTTTATATCATTGACAATCATGGTTGTTCTTATAATGCTCTCCTGGGAAGGCCATTCCTCCATGAACACAATGTTGTTCCATCAACTCTTCATCAATGTTTTAAATACGTTGATGATAAAGGACAAGTTCATAAGGAAGTTGCGGACCTTTATCCTTTCAAGGGTATTGAAGCTTATTGCAACGATGCTCGTATGTACAAGGATGAATTTATGAAGGTAGTATTGGCTATGGATACTGAAGAAGATCAAAAAGCAGTACCTCAAGACACTCTTATCATACCTGTTAAGGGGCGAGTCTCTCATCCTCAATCTTCCAAGCCACTGGTTATTCACTTACCAGTTCAAAAGAAATCAGTTGATGCTGATGAAAATCAAAGGGAGCTTACCTCTTCTGAGCCACTTGTTATCGACTTATGTCGCAACAAAGACAAAAAGCAGCTCATTCCTTCTGAGCCACTTGTTGTTGATCTAAATCGCAACAAGGAAAAAAGGGAGCTCACCTCTTCTGAGCCACTTGTTATTGACCTCCGTCGTAACAAGCCTCCTCCACGTTCTTCTTCTCCCCCTCTTGTAATCAATTTGACCAAATCTGCTAAGGTTAAAGGTCATGTTGTAAATACTGATGTACAAATCAATGAAAAAGCATCTACTTTCCAGTATACTGATGTTATTTATTATACTAAAAGTTATTGTTTGCAAAAACAAAAGTATGATATTTATTTCACAAACTTTGTAAAGAATATTACAAGAATTCTGGGAAATTACAACTATAGGAATCCGATCTGGATGACAATCGCTTTATCCCTTGGACGATGTGAACTTTTGAAGACGAAAGCTTTTGAAGATGACTGAAGACAGGAAGCCTCTGATGGAACGAAGGCAGGAAGCCTCTGATGAACTGAAGGCGAAGAGCCTCTGAAGAACGCAGCAGCACTTTAGCAAGAACTCCTGGATTCTCTGAAGAGAATAATCTCTCTGTGTGTAATCTGATCTCTCTGATCTGTCCTCGTTTTTCTCCTGTTGAATGGAAACGAAACTCTATTTATAGAGTTCTGAAATAACTGTTTTGGGCAGTTATTCTGGAGAGTGCCTGGTTAAAGTGCGCCTGTTTTGAGCACATATGACAAACTGCGCCTGTTTTGAGCACGTATGACAAACTGCGCCTGTTTTCACTCCATTATCACGAACGTGCACCAACTGCTCTAGACACGTGGCATTATTTGATTGACATACGCTTGGTCGTGTACAGTTAGTGGGACACGTGTTGGACATGTAGAGTGGTAGTTAGACGTTGAATTAGTCAAAGTGCGCCTGTTTCAGGGACACGTGGCAAGCTCTGAATTGATGTTGTATTGAACTGTGCCTTCTTCACTGAGACGTAAGCGCAATCTGCAAAGTGTGCTTGATATAGTCAAAAGTAGGCGCAGTCTGTCGATAGTGCCTGGTTCTTCGATGTAGGTGCAATCTGTCTAGACAGCTATCATATCTTCCTCGAGTGCTACGCTGTCAGAATAATGATGAGATGTCATTTCGATTTACGTGCTATCAGATAATAATGATTATGTGATCTACGTGCGGTTTGAGAAACGCGCCTCTCTGAGTACTGAATAGGCGCTATTTGAGTTTGATTGAGAACTAGGCACAGTCTGCCCTGTTGACGGAAAACTAGGCGCAGTCTGCCCAGATTCATGAATTAGGCGCAGTTTGGCTAGCTGGCTGAAAACTAGGCTCAGTCTGCCCTGTTGACGGAAAACTAGGCGCAGTCTGCCCAGATTCATGAATTAGGCACAGTTTGTCTTTAAGCAGTCAACTAGGCGCAGTTTGATTTTTTTTTTTACCTACAAGACCCCCTTCAAAGTTTTCGAAAGTTGATTTTATTCAAAATTTCGAAATACTTTGAATTTTGAAAATCAAATCAAGTTGCGCATAGGCTAAGTTGTCTGCTCGATCTGGAAGGATTAACCTCACATTTCAGACATTTAATGAATATCCGAATGATGAATCTTCATTTTTCAAGACTGATTGAATTCAATTCTTTATGGAGGAATATAAACCACCGGATGATGTAAGGAAGAGGATAAACCGTCAGATGATGAAGATGAATGGTATAAACCGTCAAATGGTGTGATGAACGGGATGAACCGTCAAATGGTGATGATGAACGGAATGAACCGTCAAATGATGATGATGAACGGGATGAACCGTCAGATGATAATGATGAACGGGATGAACCGTCAGATGATGATGATGAACGGGATGAACCGTCAAATGATGATGATGAACGGGATGAACCGTCAAATGATGATGATGAACGGGATGAACCGTCAAATGATGATGATGAACGGGATGAACCGTCAAATGGTGATGATGAACGGGATGAACCGTCAGATGATGATGATGAACGGGATGAACCGTCAAATGATGATGATGAACGGGATGAACCGTCAAATGATGATGATGAACGGGATGAACCGTCAAATGATGATGATGAACGGGATGAGCCATCGGATAATTTTGTATAGGATGTTCATTTAGAAGATATAGTCAATCGATAAATTTGACCAATACTGGTGTCAGAATCCCATGATCTGGAATCAGAAGAATTGGAGCGCTCGTCACTATCAGATTTAGAGACTGCTGGGGATAACACTTGCGGAGAAGCATATCCGAGCCCTCTGTTAGTCCTGCTGTAGTACATTTCAGACTTTCCATATGGAACAGCTGTACGAACAGGAGTTCGCCTTCCTTTGCCGTAGTTGAGGCCACTTTTGAAGTCGTAGCCCATCTTTCGGAGGATGTCTTCAGTTGTTCTTCTAGTGCAATAATCCTTTGATTCTGATTGTTGGAACCAGAAGCATCTTGTTCTTCAGTGACGTATGCTGTCACTTCTCGTGCCATAACAGATGACACAGTTTGTTCAGAGCCATCACTGTCGACAGCAAAGTCCGAATTACCCCCAGCATGAGAGGTAGAGATATCACGGTAAGGAAAATTCCTTTGACCTATTGTTTCTCGGCTTCGAGATCGAGTATGCTGGTAAACACCATCATCTGATTCTCTAAGTCGGTCAAGATAGTGCTGGCTAGGTCTCCGGGTCTTTCCGTGCTTGCATTTTCTACCCCCAGAATCTCTGGAAGTCATGTTGACGGAGGCAAACATTACCTCTTCTTCACCATCAGTCCTTTGATCAACAGAAGGGAAAGTCAGACGCTCGAAGACAGAACGTTTGGTTGTTTGGCAACAACATTTGATAACCACTTCGTGAGGATGATTGCAATGATGAATTTGTGATTGTTTGGGAGAAGTGGGGGTGATATCCCGTTTCTGCCTGAGATGATCCCGAAGATCAGAGACAACGGGACGAGAAGAAGTAGCAGGGATATATTCATGGATGACATTTGGAACATGGTTCCGATTTCGTAAATGTTCGATTCCATGAGTATAAAGAGAGGTACTCATCTGATTGGCATAATTGTCAGGATTCCTTGCCTCAAAAGGTTGATATTGAGGCAAGTTGACCTTAGCATGCTTGCGTTTCACAGAGGTAGGTTTTGATTGGGGTTTTCTATTGAGATATGCCCGTAAATCATTTAAACCGCCCCTGGGAATCTCAGTTTGTGAAACTTGTAATTTGCCTTGTTCGGATCGTGAAATCCGCAAATTAGGCAATTCCTGAATATTTGCCTTGGGAGTAGGTAAAATACCTCTCTGATTAGTACGAGAACCCTTGTTAAGGGGGATATTCGTACTAATAGGTGCAGAGGCACTATCAGTTGGATCCTCCTCGATAAGAATCGAAGAAGACTTGGAAAAGGCCAGAGGACCTTTCCCATTGTTTTGAGATGAAGGGATAGCTAAAGAGCATTTCCCTCTGTTATCTTCCAAGTTTTGAGCTTGGGAAGATTGGGAGAAGACCAAGGGGCCTTTTCCTTTTGATGGAATGGAAGAAAGAACAGCCAAAGGACTGTCTTCAGCAAACTGCGTCTGAGCAGTTTGGGGTTTCTGGATTCTGGAGTGATCCGGAGTAGACTGTGCCTGGGCAGACTGCGCCTGAGTAGACTGCGCCTGTTTAGTCAGGGCAGCAGATGTATTGGATTGAGCCTTGGCAGCAGCAGAAGATTTGACTTGTGCCAATTTGGCACAAACTGTGCCAGAAGAAGGTTTGGTGGCAGACTGCGCCTGTTTCCCTAAGGAGAGAACAGACTGCGCCTGATTGTGAGGCAGAGATTGTGCTGTTTTGGCATGAACTGTGCCAAAAGATGGTTTAACAACAGACTGTGCCTGTTTCCCTAAGGAGAGAACAGACTGCGCCTGATTGTGAGGCAGAGATTGTGCTATTTTGGCATAAACTGTGCCAGAAGATGGTTTAACAGCAGACTGCGCCTGTTTCCCTAAGGAGAGAACAGACTGCGCCTGATTACCAGAGATAGACACTGGTGTCTTAGAAACAGCAGATTGTGCCGAGGAAGTGGCAGCGTTCTTCATCAGAGAAGGAGCAGAGTTCTTGGGAGCCCACACTGAGCGAGTCTTGCTCTTGACGGAAGTCGTAGTGCGGCGAGGAGTGCTTTGTGCATTAATCATTGCTTCGTAGGCCGTTTGGTCAACTTTCACGACCAAAGTCTTCTGCGTCGAGCCGATAGACGCTGTGTCACATTGAGTTGTCACCTTTTCATCAGAGGAAAAGGTCGTCCCCAGCAGAGTCGCCATTTTGTTTGCAAAAACAAAAGTATGATATTTATTTCACAAACTTTGTAAAGAATATTACAAGAATTCTGGGAAAGTACAACTATAGGAATCCGATCTGGATGACGATCGCTTTATCCCTTGGACGATGTGAACTTTTGAAGACGAATGCTTTTGAAGATGACTGAAGGCAGGAAGCCTCTGATGGAACGAAGGCAGGAAGCCTCTGATGAACTGAAGGCGAAGAGCCTCTGAAGAACGCAGCAGCACTTTAGCAAGAACTCCTGGATTCTCTGAAGAGAATAATCTTTCTGTGTGTAATCTGATCTCTCTGATCTGTCCTCGTTTTTCTCCTGTTGAATGGAAACGAAACTCTATTTATAGAGTTCTGAAATAACTGTTTTGGGCAGTTATTCTGGAGAGTGCCTGGTTGAAGTGCGCCTGTTTTGAGCACGTATGACAAACTGCGCCTGTTTTGAGCACGTATGACAAACTGCGCCTGTTTTCACTCCATTATCACGAACATGCACCAACTGCTCTAGACACGTGGCATTATTTGATTGACATGCGCTTGGTCGTGTACAGTTAGTGGGACACGTGTTGGACATGTAGAGTGGTAGTTAGACGTTGAATTAGTCAAAGTGCGCCTGTTTCAGGGACACGTGGCAAGCTCTGAATTGATGTTGTATTGAACTGCGCCTTCTTCACTGAGACGTAAGCGCAATCTGCAAAGTGTGCTTGATATAGTCAAAAGTAGGCGCAGTCTGTCGATAGTGCCTGGTTCTTCGATGTAGGTGCAATCTGTCTAGACAGCTATCATATCTTCCTCGAGTGCTACGCTGTCAGAATAATGATGAGATGTCATTTCGATTTACGTGCTATCAGATAATAATGATTATGTGATCTACGCGCGGTTTGAGAAACGCGCCTCTCTGAGTACTGAATAGGCGCTATTTGAGTTTGATTGAGAACTAGGCACAGTCTGCCCTGTTGACGGAAAACTAGGCGTAGTCTGCCCAGATTCATGAATTAGGCGCAGTTTGGCTAGTTGGCTGAAAACTAGGCTCAGTCTGCCCTGTTGACGGAAAACTAGGCACAGTCTGCCCAGATTCATGAATTAGGCACAGTTTGTCTTTAAGCAGTCAACTAGGCGCAGTTTGATTTTTTTTTTTTTACCTACAGTTATTTGGATATGTTAGATAGCTTCCAATCAATTACACTGGGAGTCGTACAATCTCTTCAGACAGAAGTCTCGCTTGAAGATCCAGATGATTCTTACCGTATTCATCCTTCTTTAAAGAAAGGTGAAAGTTCAGCTTTTTTATATAAAAGACCAGAAACAAAGATTAACTATACAGATGATAGCAAAATTAACGATACGGGACGTCTCCAGTTCCATCGTTATAGTCAACAATCAAAAGACATCCTCCGAAAGATGGGTTACGACTTTAAGAGCGGCCTTAACTACGGTAAAGGTAGACGAACTCCCATTCGTACAACAGTTCCAAACGGAAAATCACAAATGTACTATGACAGGACCAAGAAAGGTCTCGGATATACTTCTCCTCCACTGTTATCCCCAGCAGCTTCTGAATCAGATAGTGAAGAACGTTCTAACTCTTCTGATTCCAGATCATGGGATTCCGATACCAGCATCGATGAAGTCCATCGTATAATTGTATCTTCTAACATGGTCTCTGTCGAACTACCAGAAGACTGTGATGAAGATGTTGAAGAAAGTCCGAAAACAGATCCTTGGGCTCAACATATGGATAACCAATGGGTACTTCGATTTGAACAACGTGAACCCCCTACTGAAGATCAACTACTTCAAATTGATGTAGGAGAAAGAGATTCACCTCGGCCAATTTTTATTAGCAAGAATCTTCCAGAAGCAGACAAACAAGAGTTGATTCTTCTTATTAAAGAATATATCGACGTCTTTGCCTGGAGTTATGAAGACATGCCAGGTTTAGATCCTAAGATTGCGACTCACAAACTGAACATTCTTCCTAATGCTAAACCAGTCAAACAGCAACAAAGGCGATTTAAGCCTGAAATGATGGATGCAATTGATGATGAAGTCAAGAAGCTCATCGCTTGTGGCTTTATTCGAGAAGAGCAGCATCCTGATTGGGTAGCCAATGTCGTCCCAGTTCTGAAGAAAACTGGAAAAGTTCGAGTCTGCATCGACTTCCGAGATCTCAATGAAGCATGTCCAAAAGATGAATTTCCTCTTCCTATCACAGATGTCATGATTGACAATACTTGTGGGTTCGAAAGGATATCTTTTATGGATGGATTTTCCGGGTATAATCAGATCAAAATGCATCCTGAAGATGAAAAGCATACATCTTTCCGCACTCCTCGTGGTGTTTATTGTTATACAGTGATGCCATTTGGTCTTAAAAACGCTGGTGCAACTTACCAACGTGCTATGAGTACTATTTTTAAAGATCATCTTCGTAAAACAGTCGAATGTTACGTGGACGATATTGCTGTTAAAAGTCGTCTAAAAGAAGATCACCTCCAAGATTTGAGAACAATATTTAATCTCATGCGTCAACATTAGCTCAAGATGAATCCCACCAAGTCATTCTTAGGTGTCTCTAGTGGCAAGTTTCTCGGCTTCGTCATTACCTCTAAGGGTATACACGTGGATCCCGAGAAGATCAAAGCCATCCAAGAGATGCGTCCTCCACGCAACCTAAAAGAGCTACGAGGATTCCAAGGCCGACTTGCGTACATCAGGCGATTTATTTCGAACTTGTATGGACGCTGCAGACCATTCACTCAATTAATGAAGAAGGGTGTATCTTTTGTTTGGACTGAAGAATGTCAACAAGCATTCGACGATATCAAACAATATCTTATGAACCCACCAGTTTTGGTGTCACCTATCTCTGGCATTCCATTCTTGATGTATGTCCGTGCTATGGACCATTCATTGGGTGCCTTACTTGCCCAAAAGAACAAAGAAGGCCATGAACAAGCTATATACTATCTTAGCCGAACTATGATTGGTGCTGAACACCGTTATAGTCCTGTTGAGAAAGAATGCTTGGCTCTCATGTTTGCTGTGCAAAAGACGAGACATTATATCATTGGTCAAACTATTCATGTTATATCTCGAGTTAACCCTCTCCGGGTACTCATGAAGAAACCAAGTACACTTAATTCTCGGTTGGCTACATGGGCAATCCTGCTAGCTCAATATGACATGGTGTATGTTCCACAAAAGTCTGTCAAAGGTCAAGCGCTGGCGGACTTCTTAGCGGCTCATCCTGTGCCTGAAACATCTAAACTCTATGACGAAATTCCTGATGAGACGTTAGAAGTCAACATGATCTCCGAAGAGTTTCCAACCTGGCGTTTATTCTTTGATGGTGCATCAAGAATTGGACCAAATGGTGCTATAGTGGCAGGTGTTGGAGTTGTCCTCGTTTCTCCAGACGGATTAACTATCCAAAAAGCCTACTCTTTAGATGAACCTTGCTCTAACAATGTGGCAGAGTACAATGCCTTACTTGTCGGCCTTCAGTTAGCTAAACAACTGAATGTTGAATATCTAGAAGTCTATGGTGACTCTAAATTGGTTGTAAATCAGGTTAGAGGAACCTATGAAGTCCGTCATCAAGACCTAGTACCTTATCATGAGGCGGCAATCAATATAGCTACATCATTCAAAGCCTTCTTCATTGACTATGTTCGACGAGCTTGCAATACTGAAGCCGATGCTTTGGCCAATCTTGCAGCTGTCTTAGCCATCCCTATCAAAAGACAGTAGGTCGTGGTTATCTCCAACCGAGAACTGTTCTGCATTGAAAACAATCGTAATATTGAATTCAGTAATTTTGCTGAAGTCGATGTTATTGATGAAGATTGGAGAACTCCTTTCATTGACTTTGTGGTTTATGACATACTCCCTGAAGATCCTAAGGAGGCTACAAGCGTTCGTCGACGATCTCTCCGATTCTATTACAATCAAACTACCAAGACCCTCTATCGGCGAACTTATGATGGTCTTCTTCTACGCTGTTTAGCTGGTGATGAAGCCAAACAAGTGTTACGTGAAGCTCATGATGGCGTTTGTGGAGCACATCAACCTGGTCCTAAATTACAGGATCGCATTAGACGTATGGGTTATTATTGGCCCTCTATGGTATCAGATGCCATTGAATATGGAAGAAAATGTCGTGCTTGTCAAATCCATGCAGACTTCATTCATCAACCCTCGGAATTCTTACACCCGACTGCTGCTTCATGGCCTTTTGAAGCTTGGGGTATGGACATCATAGGTCCTATTAATCCTCCTTCTTCTAGAGGACATCGGTTCATATTGGCGATAACCGATTACTTCTCCAAGTGGGCCGAAGCTATACCTCTGGCTGAAGTCAAGACTAGCAGTGTCATCAATTTCGTTAAACACCATGTCATCTATAGATTCGGTGTACCTCGCAGAATCATTCATGACAATGGACCTCAATTTATTAGTCATAAGTTCACTAGATTCTGTGATGATCATCGGATTAACAATATTGCTTCGACGGCGTACAATCCTGCCACTAATGATTTAGCTGAAGCCTTTAACAAAACCATTATTAAGCTCCTTAAAAAGTTTGTATCCACTAACAAACGAAATTGGAGCGAGAAACTTGGCGAATGTCTTTGGGCCTATCGAACTACAGTCCGCAATCCCACAGGCTTTACACCTTTCTCTTTAGTGTATGGCTGTGAAGCTGTCCTTCCTTTGGAGTTACAAATTCCTTCTTTAAGGATCGCTATTGCCAATGAGCTTACCACAGAAAATAATGACCTTCTTCGACTCCAAGAGTTGGAAGCATTGGATGAAAAGCGGTTAATGGCTCAACAGCATATTGAGTTATACCAAGCCCGCATCTCAAAGATATTTAATCGTAAAGTGAAGGTCAGAGCCTTTCAGCAAGGAGAACTTGTTCTAACGGTCAGACGTCCTATGACTATGACTCATATGAGCAAAGGGAAATTCGATGCAAAATGGGAAGGTCCCTATGTTGTGAGCAAAGTCTTCTCAAATGGTGCTTATCAACTTTCAGAACTTGATGGTCGAGTTGCTATGATGCCTATCAATGGCAAATTCTTAAAGAAATATTATGTATAAATGTAAATATTTGTAAATTATCAGTCAAGATCAAGTTCATAAATAAAATGCAAATTTTATTTCATCATATGATAGTACATAATATTAAAGGTCACTATCATCTTTCTCTATATTTGGACGAGGGCCACTGCCGTCCTTCTTAAAAATACGGTCAGCAAAAGAGTCGAGAACTTCCTTGCTGGATCCCACAAGAAACTTGCAGGCAGCCATCCTCATGGCTTCTTCTTCTTTAGTCCTTCCAGGTTCAAGCAGGAAGTCCAGAATGTCTCGTGATGGCTGAGGTGTAGACGAACCTTCGCCCGCTTTTACCTCCTTCGGCTGGATTGGATCGGCAGGGCGTTCTTCAGTGCCCTTCTCAACCTTCGAGGCGATTTCGGCCTTCTTAGATGCTTCTCCGGACGACATTTTTATGTTGAAGAGTAAAAGTGTTTATTCCTGTCAGATTTCTGCTATATTTATATAGACAGAAGTTCCTCAAATAATGAAACGACGGTTCATCCGTTCATTTATTACATTCATCCGACGGTTCATCCGTTCATTAACTTCCGACGGTTCATCCGTTCATTTATTACATTCATCCGACGGTTCATCCGTTCATTAACTTCCGACGGTTCATCCGTTCATCTATTTGTGACGGTTAACCCGTTCATTTATTATCATTTGACGGTTAATTCGTTCATTTCAACATCATTTGACGATTTACTCGTTCTTTCATTGTTATCTGACGGTATTCCCGTTCACTCATTTTTTTTTCATATACATTGACGATTCATCATCGTTCATCTTCTACATCAGCAACTTGTCGTTTTCGATTAAGTTGTCAATAAATATCTATCTATTATTTATATCTGAATAAGATATGCAATAAATAATAGAGCCGCAACAAAATGTCTTTTATTTAATCAGAATATAAGACAGTACAAAAAATGCTTCCACAGCAACAAAAATAAAGATACAAAAGAGTTTCAATCAGGAAGGAGGAACAATCAAATTGTTGATCTGTTGCTTCAAGGTCTGCAACTCTTCTTCATGACTAGTTGTTACTCTCATTCTTGCTTCTTCCATCCCTTTTTCTTCATCAAAAACAGGCATATCTATGGTCCTGCGGGTAATTTCAGCACTATGAGTCTCTTCATACTCATTCTTCTCTTGAATTAGGGCATTGAGTTGTTCAATCATAAGTCGTTGATTGGCAGTTTCTTCTTCAAATTCCTTCTGAAGGCGAATGATTTCCGCTTTCAATCCAGTAAGCCTCTGTCCTTTGTTCTCAGCTGCCAAAGTAACTGATTCTATCTTTGAGTTGAATTCAGCGGACTTTGCAGAATGAGCTTCTAAAAGGTTCTGAAGGTTTATCCTTTCAATATCAGCTTCTTGGGCTAATCGCTCATATTCGGCTTGCACCAGAGAATCTATATTCTTCTTCTTGAGCTCTTTATATTTCTTGATGGATACTTCCAACTCATCCAATATATGTTCAAGAAGAATGGCTTGAGCCTCATCTTCTTGATCCCTTATGGCTCTTATTAAAAAAGAAGTTGGCTTCCTAACCATAATAAAGTCAGCTCCTTCTTTCTCTATCATCTTATGGACAAGAGATCCCAACGATTCAAAAAAGCACTTGGTAAATGATTGAACAACTTGCTGATTGATGGCTATAGTTCCAGGAGTCGAAGCTACCCCTGTTGAGGATGGGGTAGTCGGTTGCTCAATCCTTTGCTGCTGAATGATAGGCTCTTTAAACAAAGGAGTCAGAGTGGAACTAGCTGCTCCTCCTGTTTGTTCTTCTGCAAAAAGTAAAATTATTATTTTACTAATTTGCCAATAAACAAAAAGATCAAATTAAAAAGCAGTCTTACCTTGATTGGATTTAACAACAACTGCATTTTCTGCTGGAATAGACCCCCGTTGAACGGAAGTAGCTTCAATTGCGACAGCTTGGCTGCTGCCCGCTTCAGAGCCGCAAGATAAGTGATGGCTACTACTAACAACTACCGTTGGAATAGGCACCATAGCCAGGTCCATCGGAGGTGTTGGTAGAGTATCAAGACCTGCAAGAACTACAAATGAAGATATTAGATATCAATCTATTTTAAAAGAAAGAAGATTGTTAAATCTCATTTTATACCTTGGGGTTCGGTGGCGGGATTCTCTTGCTGAACATCTTCACCAGCCACTTCTTCAGGAGATATTTCTATCTCGACGTCTTCATCAGGGTTAACAACCTTTTCTACGGACGCCTCTACTTCAATATCCTTTTTAGGATCCGAAGCATCGTCGGCGGTATCAAGAGATATGTGTTCTTCGTTGTCCCCTTCAGGATTCTGTATATACTTATCAACATTTCCAGACGAAGAGCTTTCTTCATCCTTATCTTCTTCTTCTTCTTGGGCTGCATTCCTACTGTCAGTTGCGGTTAGATCCTCCTGCAGGCTATAACAATCTTCTAAAGCTTCGATCATTTCACGCTCTTCTTCTTCACGAAGAGTCTTTGGAGTAGGAGGAAGCTGAGTCGTCCCCGCGACAGGAGAAAGGGGTCGTGTAATATTTAGCTCCTCTTCAATGATGTTTTCTCTGAGTATTTCAACTTCAGTTCTGGGGTCAAGATCTCCCTTTTGTTCAGTCTCTTCAAGGATTTTACTCCCTGTTTCAGAAACAGGGGTGGGAGATGGCATTATAAATCCTGCTGCAGCATCTACTGAAGTCAGGAGTTGTTTGGAAGAAGAGGCTTCTAAAATTCTTCTGGTGACCAACTTTTTCTTCTTTCTGTGTAGAGGTCTGTCGGGACTCTCTACATTTATTGGTGCTGTTTGCTTCTGTACAGAAGTTGGTGTAGTAGCAACTTCCTGATTTGTCTCGGCTAGCTGCCGAGATTGGGATCTTGTAGTCACTTTATCAGAAGAATGCTCCAAGACCAATTTCTTCTTTGCTGCAGGAGCAGGAGGCTCCTCTCTTCTTCTTTTCTTGGCAGGAGACTTTCCCACTCTCAGAGAGATACGCATTGCTGCGTTTACTTCTTGTTGGAACATCATTTCTCTTGAAGTTTCTAGGGGTTCATCCGCCGGCTCGTTTGCCTCATCATTGGCAGGGATTGATAAAGCTATCCTCCATTTCCTCAATCTTATCGCAGAAGCAAAACTATCGGCGAGATTAAAGTTCTCGGCAAAAGTATTTGCAGATGTGTAAAATACCGAGTATGTAAAGAGCATCCGAGGCCCTTGAGGAGTGCTCTTTGGTGGCATCGAGAAAGTAGCCTTTGTGTCACGGGCATTGTAGTAGGCCCAAGCTCGGGCCCCGTCAATCAAGAAACCCTTGCCCTGAAGGCAGGTGATTGCGTTCCCTACGTGGAACTGATCATACCCAAATTGTCTAGCAAAACGGCTAGGGAGGTATGGTTCTAAAAAGCATTCTTCTTCAAAGCGGTATACTAAATGAGATGGTCGAATTGTCTTCAACCATTCAAAGGCCACACGGTTTAAGGGCTGCAGCTTTGAATCTACCATGTTGGGTGGCATCTGATCATGACCAGCCGGGAGAGGGGCGCAACAGAAGTTCCATCCTCTGTTCAAATTTAAAACAAATCTGCACTCACTCAGAGAGGTGTACTTCCATTTACCCTGAGAATATCTGCGCAAGAAGTTGCCATCTACTGGTCCCATACCAGGGTCCATTAAAGTTGGATAGTGGAGGAGTAACCATCCAAAGAGATAAGTGTACGGCAGTTCGAGACGGGGGAATTCTTTCTCTCCCTTTGCCTTCAGCATCGAGTCAACATACAAGCGAAGACTCGCATTCAATCTGTAGGTCATTACCGATAACAAGTCAACCTTATAACCGAAGACTAGCTTGACGGCAGCAAAAAGTACACCGCGATGAAAATGGTCCACTGCACTAGATCCCGGGACCACGAATCGTCTGAGCCAGTGTGTCAGAAACCCTGCTAACTGGGCTTCTTTCGACATGGGTCTGTAACCCATTCTCAAAAAACTCTCCAAAATGTCACCTTTCTTTAAAGGTGGACATTGATGATCATCCTTCATTTCCTTATCATAATGTTTACTTTCTTCCATCATCTTCATGACTTCTGTGCTATTTAAGGGTTTGAAAAAATTAGGGTAACACTTGTCGTTCTCCTTAGTTTTCTTTTCCTCTAAATGGTTGAGAAACAAGTATGGAAGCCACTTCGAGGAATAGCAAGTGTTGGCCGTAGCACTTTTATAGTACAAAGAGCAAATCTTGTAATGGCATAGCAGTTCCTCAAACACTGCTACCATTTCAGCATTTTCTTTTCTGAGTTTCTCTAACTCATCATTTGTGGGAACAAACTCCTCATACGGAGCATCCGCCATAGGCAAGTATGAGATGTACTTCATCTCGTGGAGTGCAAACCCCATCTCTCCACCCGGGGTCATGAAGGTTCCTGTTCTGTAATTGTATCGCTCAGCCAAGGCCAAAAACTTATGAGGGTTAGGAGCAAACCCGTATACAGTGGCATGCACTGCTTGAAACAGGTTAATTTGTTGAAGTTTGTCTTGGAAGGTTGTTAGAACCCAATTTGCAATGCAATTCCATCGTTTGTAATCTGGATTCACTAATCCAGTCATTCTGATATCCTGTTCAGGGTATCTTCCTTCTTCCTTCGCAAATTCATTTGCGAATATAGGGGTTCTGACGGGCATCAGCATAGAGGAGTTTTCCGGTGGAATGCAGCTGGGTCTCAAACCTCTCAACATAACACTGTATCTGTCAGAAGAGCTGTAAAACATATCTTTCCCGTTAACCTTCTTAACAAAGATCTTCCCTGTACGAGCATCCTGGAGAAGGGTGATGTTCCAATCCATTTTCCTTGGGTAGCTCGCATGAGCGTACCGTGACAAAGGAAGGCATCGAGCAATGTCAGGAATGAAGAATGATCTGTCTTCCCGGTGGACTATCATCTCCTCCATCCTTGGCCTAGGCTGGAAGACTTTTTCAAAGGCGTCACCAAACAAGAATAAGGGTTTCTTGTGGATAACAGCATCTGCTGATTCCAGAGGCTGTCCATTCATCAGACACATTAAAGTTTCGTTGTCCTGAGAAATCAATATTGCCTGACGAGAAGTCGGCAGATCGTACTGAGGATAATGGACGTGAGACAAATCTTCTTTATATTCAGATTCAGACAAAGTTCCCACAAAATGTTCATAGTTTGGATCTTCATTGGTTTCAACTGCATCAAAAACAGATGAAGATCAGTACAAGTCAAAAACTCTATTTTTTTCAGACAAGCAAAACAGAAAAGTACATAATCCTCATATTGCGCTAACATGGATTGCGCAACATTAGTTTGCGCATCATAATAGGGTGCGCAAACCAATCGATTGCGCTGACATTCAGCGCAAATCAATCGATTGCGCTGACTTTCTGTCAGCACAATTCGATAGATTGTGCAGGATTACAGTCTTCATAAAAATGAAGACTGACTGTTTATGCAACCAAAAAAACCCTAAAAAGGGGTAGCACAATTTGAACTCATCTCTAAAAAGAAATGAGTTTCGAAGATCGAAGGAAGTCAAAAACACCCTAAAAAGGGGTTTTCGATCGGTTTTACTACCTATCAAAGCAGGGTGCGCAGACTCATGTCGAGATGCTCGCCGAGCAACTCTGTCAGAAGATTCGGCTGGAGCTTTTCCCTTCGCAGCGGCGGCGGCGGTAACATTAGATCGTCGGGGCGCCATGGAAGTCGTCGGAGAAAGAAGACAGAAAGGGTTCGGGGATTTTTCTCTCAAAAGCACGAAGGAGGCAAAGTAAAAAAATGACATGAAGAAGTGGGCTATTTATAGCCTTTGAAATACGAAACGGCTACCTTGGATTGCGCATAAAAATTTGGGGGCACTTCACTTTGCGCAGACAGCTCATCATCATGCGCAACTTGATTCAAAATTCAAAAATTCAAAGTATTTCGAAACTTTGAATCAAATCAACTTTCGAAAACTTTGAAGGGGGTCTTGTAGGTCCTAAAAAAATCAAGTTGCCTCAATCAACAAAGTCAAAAAATCAAGAAACCCATCATTTGGATGAATTGCGCAGACAATAGATTGCGCAGCAATCTGATTGTGCAGCAATCTGATTGCGCATACTGCTTTGCGCACACTTCCAACTGTGCAGACTGACGTGGCAGAAGTCATCATTACCAAAATCAAATCAAATCTTTTCTGACAACTGACAGCACGAATAACAAGGAATCTGTTCGTTTCCTGCGCCGCACAGTGCTCGAGGGCGGCTGACAGCTGGCAGCGCAAACCAATCCTGCGCAGTTTGAGTCTGCACAAACCATGTATGCGCAATTCAACTCTGCGCACTCCATCAATATAATTGTTAAGTTACACGTGGCATTCATGCCATCGATTGCTCATTACGTGGCAACTGTTTATGCACGATCATGCGCATTACTATCAAATGATGCCATGTGTCCATGATAGTTGGCCCACGATCCAGTAACTGTCTGCGCAAATCAATGTTGCGCAAACCAATGCTGCGCAAATCATCCTGTGCAGTCCAAAAATAACTGAAAGTTAGTTATTTTCAGAACTCTATAAATAGAGTTTCAAGTCTTCATTTTAAGGGGGATCAAGATCAGAGATCAGAAATCAGAGAGTTCGGGAGTTCTTGCCAAAGTGCTGCTGCATTCTTCCGAGACTTTTGTCTTCAACTTCAGAGGCTTTTGCCTTCAGTTTCCAGAGTTGTTTTCAACTTCAAAGGCTTCGTCTTCACAGTTCACATCGTCCAAGGGATAAAGCAATCGTCATCAAGATTGGACTCCTATAGTTGTAATTTTCCCAGAATTCTTGTAATCTTTATTACAGTTTGTATCAATAAAGTTCTATACTTTTGTTTTTGCAAACAATATATATATATATATATATATATATATATATATATATATGAGTGGAATAGAGGAGTTATAGAGAGAATGAGAGAGAGTTAAGAGATATTAGAAATTAGAAGGGAATTAGAGAGGATGAGAGGAAGGAATTAGAGGGTGATAGGAAGAGATTAGAGAGGAAGAGAGGGAGAGCAAACAGCAGCCATGGGGGGGAAATTGGAGCTGCTGCCCCCCCCAGACAGCAGGTATAGGAGCAGCAGCAGCAAGCTTTAGCAGCAGCAATAGCAGCAGCAGTAGCACCAAACAGTCCCCCATTAACCCCCCTTTTAGCCCTAAAACCCCCTCTATATATATACACCTATATACCCCTATATACGTATATATACCCCTATATATATACATATATACTCCCAAATATATCCCCCCAAATAACCTCCCAACTAGTCCTATGCGAGTGGTTATGTAGAGTGAGTTTTTGAGAGAGTTTGTGGTTGAATTAGAATCTAGTTAGAGGGTGATTTTGAGTTTCGAGTGTCGGAACGCGTCCAAATTTGAATGAGACTTAGCTAATGTAAATTAGATTTTGTGGGTAGGCTCCTAAGTTAGAATCAGGGTTACGTGTGGGATTAGGAGGACGGTATCACACGATATCATTGAGTATCTTCGATACTCAAGATAACGGGTAAATCAACAACATGGACCGTAAGATGGACTGGATGTCCACTTTACCTAGGAAGCTTGGTAGGTAATGATAGTGTAGGCTAGTATCCTACTACCCTAGGAAGTCGGGAGTGAAACTCCTAAGGTAAAGCTACTTGGCCTTAGTACTAGAGTAGAAGGGTAAATGGGATAAGTAGGGATAATACCCATTTCTCAACATATGAGTTTAATACTTTAAGATATAGCTAAAATTAGGCTATTATGGTTGGTAATGGTTAGGAATAGTGGACTTGGACTAGTTTTGACCTTGGTTGACCACAGTTGACTATTTTGACTAAAAGTCAACCGAAGCCTAAAATTGGCTAGAACTTGACCAAACTTGACCAGTTGACCAAAAGTCAACTGTTAGTCAACGTTAGTCAAGTTTGACCTAAAGTTGACCTAGAGTTAACCTAAGGTTGACCAGAGTTGACCAGTTGATCAAAAGTTAACTGTAAGTCAACTGTTGACTTAAATCAACTTAGTTTAATTTTGTTTGACTTGTATTGACCTAGTTGACTTAGTATGACTTAATTTTACTTCCAAACCATTATATTGATACATTATTTCATCTATAGGTCCTCGAGGCACTGTTCTTGGACTCAGTCGATTTATACATCATATCACAGGCGAGTACATTCTCTGATAACTTTTCCAATTTACGATGATTGTTATAATTCATGTAATTAGTGTAGATATGCTTGTTTTCGACACATTGGTCACACGGATTGGTATGCATGGATCCCGATATGAGATGTTATTCCTCGTTATCTTGGTATATCTTGTGCAAGCTGCCTTGAAGTTCTTGTACAGTATATGGACACCGATTCTCGAGGAGACTTGCTCCCTTCTCGTAGAATCTCGTGTCGTAACGTGTCTTGCTTGGATCCACTCTACCAGTCGGGGTCGAGGGAGTATTAGTATAGATATGTGGTCAAGCCTATTGTGCACCTATTGTGCATATATTGATTGTGAGTGTTAATCATACACCCCACGTATGGTTAGCCAGGCCTGTTACTATTGTTCAATGTCCCAAGCCGGCCACATATTGTAGCTAGTACTCACACACCTAGATAGATGATTCTTGATTCTTGTACATGCCATGATCAGTTTACTTTTCTTGTTCTAGCTCTAGATTTATAGCTTATCTTGCCATGATACTCACATGTACATTTCATGATTTCTTGTATATACTCTCTCTTTACAGTCTTATAGCTTTTGTCATATCTTGTGAACTATTGTTAGTTGATTGTACCCGTTCCATCCTGACTGGATATGTTGACAAAATATTACAGATGCTGGTGAGGAGGATTGCTGTACCTACTACGGTCCGGTTGACGTAGTGGGCTTAGACTTGGAGACCTTGGTTCAGCAGGGCTTAGCTCCGCCCGACGAGCCTGTAGCTTAGTTTAGTTAGAGTTGATATTTTGGACTGGACCTTGTCTCCAGCTTGCTACTTATGTTATGATATTATATTGGGATTGTATAACTATATTACCTTGTGTGTCTCTCTCTCGTTGTTGAGCTGGTTATTGCACTTGTAGTTTTTATCTATCTAGTTTTCGTGCCATGATTCTTCCTTCTAGATTGTGATTGAGTTTATCAGTATTTTATATTATATACCTCTGTGCGAAGATGACAGGTTATTATATACTGTTTGTTGGCTAGTAGACCTACAGCGTTCTATGCCGTTTTTACGGTGTAGGCTGGGCGTTGTCACGCACTTGTGCCCCTATTTAGGGTGCGAGTCGTGACAACGGGTTCTGTTCCAGTCGAGACTTTTCAAAATTCAAACTCGAATTTCGAAAATCCTGCCTTCCCTCCTCGCGGCGCCATTTGGCTGCCTGGAGGTGAGCTTCCATGCACCTTCTCCTGCGCGGGCGTATATAGCTACCACCCGGACGCAGGCGCATACACCTTCCCGGAGCTATTGGGCGCATACTCTCTCAGCCCCTCAGCTGTGTGCTCTCTCCGCCCTCTGCCCTCCATTGTCGGCACAGGCGGTCCCCCCCCGGCTCCGTCAGCGGGCACAGACGACGTTTTCCCTTCGCGGGCGCATGTCACTCCGTCTCTCCTCTGTCAGCTGGCGCATATGGTGCCATCCTTTTTGCGGGCGCATGCGGCTCCGTCTCATCCTTGGGCGTATATGGCATTGTGGGCGCTTCCGTGCCTTCTTTCCTGCTCCCTACCGCCTATGCGCCCGGGCGCATATGTCCTTCTGCGTTGGGCGCATACGGCCCTCCGCCCCCCGGCACTGTCCAAGACCCTATATCCCCCTCTCCTCCAACCCACCCTCCCACACCTTCACTCCCCTACTGCCACCTCCCTCCACCTCCACTTCCTCCACCACCACCACTTCCACATCCACTCCACCATCACCATCTCTTTTCCTCCCCCAACTCTCCCACTCCCCTCCTCTCCCCAACTCCTTCCTGCGTGACCAGTCACCAGTCAATCCCAGTGCCAGCCTCAGCCTTCGGCCTCCTCCTTCGTCGACAAGCTACGTCCTGATAGGACCCCCAAGCCGGGGCTCTTGTTCCCGGACGTCCTTCTACCGGAAGTAGAGTACCCGTCAACATCTCCCTACCCACGGTGCCCTTCACTGATCAGGAACTGTCCTCCATGGCTCACTCCTTTCCCCACTCCTTCATACTAAAATTATTCTGGCTGCCCTAAACTAGCCCGGTTTCAAAAAGTCATTACGAGTTGGCGCCTGAAGGTGGAATACCGAGTGGCTCCCCTCGACCAAAGACAGATCCTCCTCCATCTCTCCTTCGAACAGGACCACAAGACCGTCTGGTCCAAAGGAACCGATAGAGTCGACTCGCACCTGATGAAGATTATCAAGTGGTCACCTAACTTCAACACTAAAAAGATTCGGCCACCGTTGCTGCCTGGATGACTCTGCCCAATCTCCCTCTTATTTGCTTCGTACCTGCGGCTCTCAGGCGCATAGCCAACTCGTTCGGGACATACATGGCCACGGCTGCAGAAACCACCAACCTTACTAAAGTCCACTATGCTAAGATCTGTGTGGAGCTTGACCTCTCTACCGAACCACCCAACCATATTCTCATTAACCTGGGCGGACACACCCACACCCAGCAAATCCAATACGATAATCATATCATCTTCTGCTCCCACTGCCATATCTGCGACCACTTAACCAAGCAATGCTCCCGTCTCCATCCGAAACTCAAGAAGAGGCCACTGCGGAAACAATCCAACACCACCGGGGTGATGAATGCCCAACAGCCGCTCCTACCCCTTCCAAACTCCCATATCCGATTCGACTCAAACGAAAGCAAGTCTGGCAAAGAGCCCCCCTCCAACAGAACTATCATCCCCTACCACCCTCCTAATCTACCCCTATCCAACCAATTCAATGCCCATGCTCAAGAAGCGGAAGACCCAGGTCATGAGTCTTGTCCGGCAGAACCGATCGCAGAGCCAGAACATACGAAAGACCTCAGCGACCCATCCTCTAGTACCAAAGTGAAGAGCCTTCTAGAGCCCCAAACCGACACCGCCTATGTCAGAGCTGGGGCAGATGAAGCTCTTCTCGTTCTAGGGCCAATTCAGGCCCTGGCTATTCTCGGAACCGAGCAGGCCCTCAGAGGAATTCAAGTCATTCTCGCTGGATTCTATCTCCAGTTGGAAGGAGACCAGATAGGCTCCATCAATGAAACCATTACCATTCCCTCCTAGGGGACAGATCTCAACTCCGCAGGAGAATCGATCGACCTTCACATTAACCCCTCCCCCCAATACACAGGAGGTCAACACTTACGACACTCCCACCTCGAAGCAGAGAGAGGATCCCATCCCATCCAGGAAACAAAAAAAGAAAGAAGCTGTCGTACCCCTGGCCATGCACACGAGGTCCGTAGCCAAACGGACCAACCCACCAACCCCTAAAATCTATTAATGCTGAATATCCTCTCCTAGAATGTCCGCGATCTGGCGAACAAACCTACCCTAAGAAGAATCAACAACCTGAAGAAGATCCAAAAGATCGACATCTTAATCATCCTTGAACCAAAAATCTCCTACAAGAAAATCAAATCCATTCAACTGCAATTAGGCTTTCACAAGGCCATAGCTGGCAGACACGATATTTCAATCCTCTGCTCGGAGGACGTCAAGTTCAGAGTCATCCAGGACTCCAGGCAAGCCCTCACTTACTGGCTGAAACACCATCTCATCCCCAAGCGTGCCATTCTCTCTGCCGTCCACGGCAGCTATGATATCGCCGACCGCAGACTTCTTTGGAACGACCTTCTTGACATTCAATGCCTCCACCAAAACCTTCCATGGCTTTGTATTGGCGATTTTAATGCCATCACCTGCAGAGAAGAGAAGACCGACGGTTGCCCCCCTCATACAGCCATGATAGATTTTAACAACTTCATCTTCAATTCCTACCTATCACCCTACCATTCTCCGGTAATACCTTCATATGGTGCAACATGCAGGAAGGAGACCGTCGATAATACTTTTGCCTCGACTGGGCCCTAACGAACGTCCACTGGCAAGGCATGGGAACTTCCTCTAAGCTTACACACCTCAATGCCACCGAATCATACCACTCTCCCCTGCTGGTCAGTATTACCAGCAACACTAGCCAGTCCAAGAAGAGTTTCCTATTCCAAAACTTCTGGAGAGAGCACCCTAATTTCTGGACATCGTTACGGAAGCTTGGAACCGAAAAGACCACCCCGAGCCGCTCACTCGGGTTGCCAACAAACTCAAGACGACTCGGAAAGCCCTAGCGGCCTGGAGCAAGCAAGCTTATGGGAACATCTTTCAAACCATCCGGGAAGCTGAAGATGACATTACCCGTGCCGAGATCATGTTTTTGAACGATCATTCGCCAGCTACCAGGAATACCCTCAACCTCACCAAAGCTATCCTCAAGTTCAGGTTGAAGATTAAGACAGACTTTTGGAAGCAGAAAGCGAGACTCAAATAGGATAGCGAGGGAAACAAGAACTCCAGTTACTTCCATGCCTGCGTCAATGGCTGTAGACAGAAACTCACTATCCATCAGATTGTCGACGCCAACGGGGTCAGCATCGGCGATCAAAAGAGTATCTAAGCGGCCGCCACTCAATTCTACTCCCACATTTTCTCTAAGGAACCGGTCCTCAGAGACGAATCGTTCCTGAATGAGGTCCCCCAACTTATCAACAACAACGACAAAATCTGGTTAGACCAGCCTCCTTCCGAACAAGAGGTGAAAGATGCTGTCTCGGCCCTCGACGCACTCAGTGTGCCCGGCCCAGACGGTTTTTCGGAGGCATTTTTTCGCTCATACTGGGACATCATAAAGATGGATATACACCAGGCGGTCACCGCTTTCCTCCAGGGAGCGACTTACCCTAGAGCCATCTCGAGCACCAATCTTATCCTTATCCCTAAGAAAGATAACCCGGAGACTTTCCGTGATTTCTGCCCCATCAGTCTTTGCACCTTCACCAACAAGATTATTTCCAAAGTCATCGCTTCCCGTATGTCTGATCTGCTCCCTAAAATCATCTCGGATGAGCAGAGTGGCTTTATTCAAGGGAGGAATATCCAAGATAACATCATGCTAGCTCAGGAGTTAGTTACCTGCATGAAGCTTCCGGCCAGAGGGAGCAATATAGCTATCAAATTAGACATGGAGAAAGCATATGACAGACTAGATTGGCAATTCATGATCTGGGTCTTCAGAGCCTTTGGGTTTTCTGAATCCTGGACCAACACCGTTTGGAGATCGATCAGCAACTTCTAGTTTTCCACGGTTATCAACAGTCAGGCCGACGAATTTTTCAAATCCAGTCGCGGTGTCAGGCGAGGCGATCCTCTTTCGTCCACTATCTTTATTATCGCAGCAGACGCCTTGAGCAGGAATCTCAACAAGATGGTGGACGCCCCCAACTTCCAGTACTATCATACCGCCAGCGGTTGTCCTATAATTACCCACCTTGCCTTCGCAGATGACATCCTTATTTTCTCTTCTGGAGATGCCGGATCGGTGAGAGTTGTTCACAACACGCTTCACAGATATGCCAGGTGCTCGGGCCAGAAGGTCAACCCCAACAAAAGTGTTATCTACACCCACCACAACTTCAAGAGAGATAACTTGGCGAGCCTCTCCAATATCACCCCCATCCCCTTCAAGTACCCCCTATTACACTACCTAGGGTGCCCCCTAGTGTACGACAAATCTAATATTGGTGTAATGCCTGTGGTTCGTATCACGTATTCTTGGAATACATGTACATATTTTATTTCATGATTTCCTGGCTTGGCATTTCCTTCCTGGCTTGGTCTATTCCTGGTTCGGGTTGGTTGGTTCGGCTTGACTTGGTTTTGATTGGGTTCATGATGAACCCAAGGTGAACCCCTACCTACCACCACCATTTTGTATTTATTAGCCCTCTTTATTCTCTCTCTTCATTTATCATCTTCTTCTTTCTCATTTACTTCCCTACCTACCAGAGAGAGAAAAGAGAGGTCTAGGCAAGTGCAACTTGCTTCATGGAGGAACTTTAATTTTATTACTTTATTCTCTTCCTTACAACATTCTAAAGCACTTTAGTACTTGGCATTTTTACTTTCCATGGCTAGATTTTTGTAGATCTATGTTTATTTTATTTTCGGATTTCTTGGGTTTTGATCTACTTAATCTTGTTATTTCTATGTTTTGATGGTTCCATGTTGTAGAGAATTTTGTTCTACCCCATTTTGACCTATGGAAGTTCGGATTTGGGCTCCGGATGAAAGTTTTATGAAGCTTGGAAGGCATGGGTTCCTAGTGTTCTTCTCCTCGGAATTTTGGAGAAGAAGAACAGTTCCCTGGCGCATGGCTGTACTTGACCGCATGAGTATTCATGCGGCAAGTCGCCATCATCCGCATGAGACCCTTGTACTTCTAAACCGCATGAAACTTAGTCCCAGCCGCATGAGGCTGAGTCTCATACTCAGCCGCATGGGCTCATTTCCCATCAGCCGCATGAGTCTACATGGACTTAGTCGCAGGGCTGGGAACGAACTCTTCTCGAGCCGCATATGCAACTGTTCCCCCCCCCCAGCCGCATAAGCCATCGCATTGACCCAGCCTCATGCGCCCTCACTTCTTCCGGGCCGCATGGGTTTTGCTATGTGAGCCGCATGGACTTGAGTTCGCCATCAGCCGCATGAAGACCCTTGTACTTCTAAGTCCGGGCCGTATGATCCCGATTAATTCCAGCCGCTGGCGCCCTTGTACTTCCAGCCGCATGCGCCCCCTCCTTTCCTGGCCGCATATGACTAAACCGCATGACTTTCTCATGGTCCTGTGTACTATTATTTATCATTATTTGCCCATGTTTCGTAACTCCTTTATTAGATATTTTATGCCCCAACTTGATTTTACTTATATGTTTGGAATTGATAATGGAGCACGACCTGACAGTGACCCGTCGTGGTGCACTCTTGACATAAACCTGACCTGACCTGATAGTGGCCCGTCGTGGCACACTCTGGACTAGTACACTTGATATGATAAACCTGACATGATTATCTCGGATAGCTGTTGCGACGGCTACCTGACATGACATGACCTGTATAATAATATGGACACCGTGGGCGATTGTGCTTGTACAAATAAACTAGTCCTGTCTTGTATCATGTCTAGGGAGAGAGCTCCTGAGTACCACGGTCAGGAGTACCCATTGAAATGGACTAAGGCTAATAACTAGATTAATACATTAGTCATGAAGAGATCTCCCAGCTACAGGCAATCCCGTTACCTGGGCGCGCTTGGGATCTGTAGCCTGCCGTCGAGTAGGGCACATTTCCAGCACACTGTCATGTGTTGCACCCTTCAAGCTACTTAAGGGTACATGCATTTCCTGGACGATGTACCCACCTGAATTCAACCCTAATCTTTCGACCTGGGTAACCTGGATGGTCTGCAGGGCTTGTGGCTGTAGAATAATCTCACTGCATCTTACTAGTAATTAGGCCTGTGATAACCCTAGTTAGTTAAAGTATCAAGTCGTAATTCTTGCTTGGCCGTGAAATGATTGGATGGAGTTTAACCAGTCTAATCTTGTCCTGATCCTGCTCCAGATTGCTATATGACCAGAATGCTTGTATTTTACCGATAAATGGTGAGAATTCCAAGTTCTGTTCAGACGAAAGGTTACAACCCCGGTCCTTGTTTGGTTTACGGGTTGTAACCTGGTTATCTGAATAGTTTCATGGTTATCTCGTCGTATATCATCCTGATGTATTTTCTTTATTTCCAGTTTTTACCTTATTTATACTCTTGTGATAATTGCTGGTTTTAGTTCCTAAGTAAAGCTTCCTTTGTGGCACTTGCTCTTTCTGGGATCTGACCCAGCTGATTTTGTATGGCCAGATTTTGGAGCAGCTCTAGAGGATCTATCGACTTTCCAGCCAGATGGTGGCCACTAGACGGAACCCTGGCAACGAGTGGGTTTATTTTTGATCTTCCACTTATTGTAAAAATATTCTTTTGAGGCGTTTAGCCGACGAGCACCTGTTTAGCTCGATTGTACTTACTTATTGTCTGCCTACGGGCTGTAACATGATTGACAGATCCTAGGGTTGATCATGTATGACTAAACTCTTGCTAGTCCTGACATTTTGTAACGACTAGCTTCATGATCAGCTGAATATGTAATGTTTGGGACGCCTTACTATTGTATATTTAATGATCATACATCTTGTAACTATTATTTACTTGCTTGTGATTGAGACAATAGGCTTGTTCATGACCTTAAGAGACTGCTGGCTTGTAGTTAAACCCTCATGTATCTAGACAGCCGTGACCGTATTGTGAGATAGATTCCATTTCATATACGTAGCTGGCTATGTCTGCCCCCGCTCACCAGTATTCTGGTTCTGGGGCGTGACATGGTTTAAGTGGTGGTCCATGCAGGTCTTGTAAATCAAGATATGTGAGGGTTTACCGAATAGATGTCTCAATCAGTATTCGTCCTTGATCTCTGCTCGTATCTTCTGAATCCCTGGATTCTTGTCCTGATCATGTGCTTGTATCGTTGATCTGTCCTGGTCCTTCCTTATTGTTCCCTATGTCGTCTTCTTCAGCGACATTGTTCCTGGACCTGCCGGCCAGCAAGGCGGAGCACCTCCCGCGGACCAGCAGCAACCCGGAGATCAAGTCCAGCACTCCGGAGTAGCCTCCAGGGTCGAGCCTATTGGAGAAGAGCCCCCAGTTCAGCCAGTTCAGCCTGCCGAACCTGATGATGACACATTAGTAGGACTCGTCAGGACCTTGATAGCTTCTCAAGATCGTCGTGGAGATGCCTTGCAACAGGCAGTGACGGATGCTTTGACCAGAGGAGGTCATCAGGGTAACAGCGCGGCCAACAGCTTCAAGCGCTTGAACCCTCCATTCTTCGACGGTAGTGAAGATGCTATTGCGGCAGATGCATGGCTTCAGGACACAGAGGTGGTTCTAGAAGCAGCCAGGACTCCAGAGAACGAGAAGGTGGCAGTTGTGTGCCTGTAGTTGTTAGATCTTGCCCGCAGCTGGTGGGCAGCTCAGGCCGTTGGATTACCAGCACCTATTGCTTGGGCGGTGTTCAGAGAGAGATTCCAGACCAAGTATTTCGATGTCGTGGCTCGGTATGATCTACAGACGAGGTTTACCAATTTGAAGCAAGGAGGAAGGACGGTCGATGGATATACGGCCGAGTTTTCCAGACTCAGGCTGTTTGCTCCCACCTTGGTGGCAACCGAGTATGATAGAGCCCAACGATTCCAGCAGGGACTTCACCTAGAGATCTTGTTGGCAGTTGAGCAGTTTGAGCATCAGACTTTTGATGCAGTCTTGAGAGCAGCCCGGAGGTATGGGTATACCTCCCAGAGGATTGTGGATAGGGCCGGAGGTCGGAAGAGATCTCACGGCCAGATGAATCAGTCTTCAGCACCAGCCCCAGCAGCCAGGGCTTTGACTATTGGAGCTCCGAGGTGGGCGGCCTCAGTAACGTCGGTTCAGCATTCCACTCCGACGTACCCTCAGCAGCAGAAGCAGAAGCAATCTTCCGCAGTGGGTTGTTCTTATTGTGGGAAGCCAGGTCATGTAGTGGCCGAGTGTCGCAGGGCACAGGGATTGTGTCTGGCCTGTGGAGCACCAGACCATAGGGTTGGATCCTGCCCGAATAGGGGTGGTTCATCATCATCCAACCTTTCTAGCTCTTCGGTGAGAGGACCAGCTCCGGTCCAGCAGCAGCAGCAGCAGTATCCATTGTCGAGGCCCTTGCCGCCTCAGACCCAAGTATTCCAGCAGCAGAACCCCCAGCAGTATGCACACGCCCAAGCCTTGAGTCAGAGCATGCAGCAAAGATTTCAGCAGAGGGGACCAGCGCCCCGAGGGCATGGTCATGCTATGGTAATGACCGCAGAAGAAGGATTGGCACCAGGAGAGGTAGTGGCAGGTACTATTCTCGTCAACTCCTTTCCAGCTTCAGCTTTATTTGATTCTGGTGCATCGTATTCTTTTATGTCTGTACGATTCGCGACACGGGTAGGATTGGAGCCCGAGTCATTATCAGTAAGGCTCAATATACTTACTGGTAACGGACTTGTGGGAGTAGATAGAGTGTTTTCCTCGTGTTGGATCGTAGTTAGCGGTAGAGAATTCCCCGCTAGATTGATAGAATTCCCTATGGCCGATTATGATGTGGTCTTAGGGATGGATTGGTTGAGGAACCAGTATGCTAGAATAGACTGCCATATTGGCAGGGTTGTTTTTAGCATTCCAGGTGAGCCAGAGTTTTCCTTTTCCCGAGGTGAAGTTGAGCCTTCTCCTCCGATATTGCGGATGGCAGTAGCAGCAGTGCAGTTGCCCAGGATAGTGGATGAGTTCCCAGATGTTTTCCCAGAAGGGCTTCCAGGTATGCCTCCAGAGCGGGAAATCGAGTTCACTATAGACTTGATTCTCGGGACAGCCCCAGTGTCAGAGAGAGTCTACAGGATGGCGCCATCAGAGTTGGAGATATTGTACAAGATGATTGAAGAACTTCGAGCCAAGGGATTCATTCGTGCTAGTGGATCGCCTTGGGGAGCCCCGATGCTTCTTGTGAAAAAGAAGGATGGTACGTCCAGGTTATGTGTTGATTATCGTACCTTAAACTCCGTGACAATCAAGAACAGATATCCTCTTCCGAGGATAGATGACTTGTTTGATCAACTCAAGGGGGCTTCAGTATTCTCGAAGATTGATTTGCGCTCAGGTTATCATCAGATCAGAGTCAGAGAGCAGGACATCCCAAAGACAGCTTTTAGATCGAGATATGGGCATTGGGAGTTCCTTGTTATGCCTTTTGGAGCAACCAATGCGCCAGCCGTATTCATGGATCTCATGAATCGCATTTTCATGCCTTACTTGGATCAGTTTGTGATTGTGTTCTTGGATGACATCCTGGTCTACAGCAAGAGTGAGGCGGAGCATGAGCAGCATCTCCATATAGTTCTTCAGATCCTCAGAGAGCACCAGCTATATGCCAAGTTCAGTAAATACGAGTTCTGGCTCGATCACATTTCGTACTTGGGTCATATCATCACCAGAGGAGGAGTGGAAGTGGATCCCCAAAAGATTGTGGCTTTTAAGTCATGGCCAGTACCCAGCACAGTTGCAGAGGTTCGTAGTTTTCTTGGATTGGCCGGCTATTACCGGCGGTTTATTTCAGATTTTGCTCGGATATCAGCGCCATTGACGCAGCACAGTTGCAGAGGTTCGTAGTTTTCTTGGATTGGCCGGCTATTACCGGCGGTTTATTTCAGATTTTGCTCGGATATCAGCGCCATTGACGCAGTTGACCCGCAAGGATGCGCAGTTTGCTTAGACGGCAGAGTGTCAGAGTTCTTTTGAGCAGTTGAAGCGAGGCCTGATAACAGCTCCTATTCTCACGCTTCCAGATGGAACCGGAGGATTCTCAGTATATTGTGATGCTTCAGGCAGAGGCTTAGGATGTGTTCTGATGCAGCATGGGAAGGTAATAGCTTATGCATCACGACAACTTCGTGATCATGAGAGAAATTACCCAACCCATGACTTGGAGCTGGCAGCAGTAGTATTTGTACTTAAGTTGTGGAGGCACTATTTGTATGGAGATAGGGTGGAGATTTTCACCGACCACAAGAGCTTGAAGTATGTTTTCACTCAGAAGGATCTTAACATGCGTCAGAGGAGATGGCTGGAGCTTCTTGTGGATTATGATGTCAACTTGCAGTATCATCCTGGGAAGGCCAATGTTGTTGTAGATGCTTTGAGCAGGAGAGCCGGAGTTTATTTCCTAACAGCGCAACCAGAGCTGTTAGCAGATCTTCAGAAGATGGGTATAGAAGTTGTTCTCCCTTCCAGTGTAGCATTGATGGCCAGCATGCAAGTTCAGTCCACTATAGTTGAGAGGATCCGGATGGCGCAGTCAGCAGATTCCAAGCTTCAGCGACTCAGAGCAGAGTGTGAGACAGGACGAAGACCAGAGTTCTGCATTCATGAGGATGGTACACTTCGACATGGTAAGCATCTTTGTGTACCCAGCGGAGATATCAGGCAGGAGATCATGTCAGAGGCACACAGTTCTCAGTATTCCATCCATCCTGGCAGTACGAAGATGTACCGAGATATCCGTCGGCACTTCTGGTGGAATGGCATGAAGCGAAAGATAGCTCGGTTTGTCTCTCGGTGTTTGGTTTGCCAACAAGTCAAGGCTGAACATCAGAGACCGGCTGGACTTCTTCAGCCCTTGCCGATTCCAGAATGGAAGTGGGAGCATGTGACCATGGATTTTGTGACTGGACTACCTAGATCTCCAGCTGGTAGTGATGCTATCTGGGTTATTGTTGATCGGCTCACGAAGGTGGCTCACTTTCTTCCATTCAGAGTTGGTCAGTCGACGGCTCAGCTAGCAGAGATGTACCTCAGAAAGATTGTCAGATTGCACGGTGTGCCAGTCAGTATCACCTCGGACCGAGATTCCAGATTTATGTCACACTTTTGGCGTAGCTTGCAAGAGAGTTTGGGGACTCACCTCCAGTTCAGTTCAGCTTATCACTCGCAGACAGATGGCCAGTCGGAGCGCACGATCCAGACTCTTGAAGATATGTTGAGATCATGCACACTTGACTTCGGTGGTTCATGGGAAGATCACTTGCACTTGGTGGAATTCTCGTACAACAACAGTTTTCAGGCCAGTATCCAGATGGCACCGTTCGAGGCACTGTATGGTAGGAAGTGCAGATCCCTGCTAGCCTGGGATGATGTTGGAGAGAGATAAATGCTTGGTCCAGAAATGATCGCTCAGACAGTTGAGGTGGTCAGGAGAGTCCGAGATCATCTTAGAGTTGCCCAAGATCGCCAGCGCCATTGGGCCGATTCTCATCAGCACCCTCTCGAGTTTTCGGTCGGCGATCATGTATTCCTGAGGATTTCGCCTAACCGTGGCGTCATTCATTTCGGCGTCCGGGGAAAGCTTAGTCCTAGGTATATAGGACCGTTCGACATTCTGGAGCGAGTAGGAGATGTATCCTATCGTCTCGCTCTTCCGCCGTCGCTAAGCGAGGTGCATGACATGTTCCATGTATCCCAATTACGACGGTATATCCCGGACCCGAGCCACATCCTGGATCATTCGGAATTAGTTGTTGGTACCAACCTTTCGTATGAGGAGAGGCCCGTGTCTATATTGGACCGAAGAGAGAAGATCCTCAAGAACAAGACTATCAAGTTAGTCCAAGTTGCTTGGGGTCATCACTCTTTGGGGGAGTCAACGTGGGAGCGTGAGGATGATATCCGATCGCGATATCCCAACCTGTTTGGCTCGTGAGGTATAATGTCTTTCTTATGCCTCATGCCTTCGATTCCTTGCTTGCATGATTGATTGCCTAGTATAGCTCGCTTGTTATTAGTATAGCTTGTCATTGCCCCTCTAGCCTCTTGATTAAATTCCGAGAACAGAATTCTTTTAAGGTGGGTAGAGTTGTAATGCATGTGGTTCGTATCACGTATTCTTGGAATACGTGTACATATTTTATTTCATGATTTCCTGGCTTGGCATTTCCTTCCTGGCTTGGTCTATTCCTGGTTCGGGTTGGTTGGTTCGGCTTAGCTTGGTTTTGATTGGGTTCATGATGAACCCAAGGTGAACCCCTACCTACCACCACCATTTTGTATTTATTAGCCCTCTTTATTCTCTCTCTTCATTTATCATCTTCTTCTTCCTCATTTACTTTCCTACCTACCAGAGAGAGAAGAGAGAGGTCTAGACAAGTGTAACTTGCTTCATGGAGGAACTTCAATTTTATTACTTCATTCTCTTCCTTACTACTTTCTAAAGCACTTTAGTACTTGGCATTTTCACTTTCCATAGCTAGATTCTTGTAGATCTATGTTTATTTTATTTTTGGATTTCTTGGGTTTTGATCTACTTAATCTTGTTATTTCTATGTTTTGATGGTTCCATGTTGTAGAGAATTTTGTTCTACCCCATTTTGACCTATGGAAGTTCGGATTTGGGCTCCGGATGAAAGTTTTATGAAGCTTGGAAGGCATGGGTTCCTAGTGTTCTTCTCCTCGGAATTTTGGAGAAGAAGAACAGTTCCCTGGCGCATGGCTGTACTTGACCGCATGAGTATTCATGCGGCAAGTTGCCATCATCCGCATGAGACCCTTGTACTTCTAAACCGCATGAAACTTAGTCCCAGCCGCATGAGGCTGAGTCTCATACTCAGCCGTATGGGCTCATTTCCCATCAGCCGCATGAGTCTACATGGACTTAGTCGCAGGACTGGGAACGAACTCTTCTCGAGCCGCATATGCAACTGTTCCCCCCCAGCCGCATAAGCCATCGCATTGACCCAGCCTCATGCGCCCTCACTTCTTCCGGGCCGCATGGGTTTTGCTATGTGAGCCGCATGGACTTGAGTTCGCCATCAGCCGCATGAAGACCCCTTTCTAATTCGAGCCGCATATGCGCTCACCTCCCTGAATCGTATAAACTCAAGCACTTGTCAGCCGCATAGGCCCTGATCCTCGAGCCGCATGAGAACCCTAGACCCTGGCCGCATGGACTTCTGAGTCCGGGCCGTATGATCCCGATTAATTCCAGCCGCTGGCGCCCTTGTACTTCCAGCCGCATGCGCCCCCTCCTTTCCTGGCCGCATATGACTAAATCGCATGACTTTCTCATGGTCCTGTGTACTATTATTTATCATTATTTGCCCATGTTTCGTAACTCCTTTATTAGATATTTTACGTCCATTTTATATCCTTACGCCTTTTGTCATGAACTTGATTTTACTTATATATTTGGAATTGATAATGGAGCACGACCTGACAGTGACCCGTCGTGGTGCACTCTTGACAGAAACCTGACCTGACCTGATAGTGGCCCGTCGTGGCGCACTCCGGACTAGTACACTTGATATGATAAACCTGACATGATTATCTCGGATAGCTGTTGCGACGGCTACCTGACATGACATGACCTGTATAATAACATGGACACCGTGGGCGATTGTACTTGTACAAATAAATCAGTCCTGTCTTGCATCATGTCTAGGGAGGGAGCTCCTGAGTACCACGGTCATGAGTACCCATTAAAATGGACTAAGGCTAATAACTAGATTAATACATTAGTCATGAAGAGATCTCCCAGCTACAGGCAATCCCGTTACCTGGGCGCACTTGGGATCTGTAGCCTGCCGTCGAGTAGGGCACATTTCCAGCACACTGTCATGTGTTGCACCCTTCAAGCTACTTAAGGGTACATGCATTTCCTGGACGATGTACCCACCTGAATTCAACCCTAATCTTTCGACCTGGATAACCTGGATGGTCTGCAGGGCTTGTGGCTGTGGAATAATCTCACTGCATCTTGCTAGTAATTAGGCCTGTGATAACCCTAGTTAGTTAAAGTATCAAGCCATAATTCTTGCTTGGCCGTAAAATGATTGGATGGAGTTTAACTAGTCTAGTCTTGTCCTGATCCTGCTCCAGATTGCTATATGACCAGAATGCTTGTATTTTACCGATAAATGGTGAGAATTCCAAGTTCTGTTCAGACGAAAGGTTACAATCCCGATCCTTGTTTGGTTTACGGGTTGTAACCTGGTTATCTGAATAGTTCCATGGTTATCTCGTCGTATATCATCCTGATGTATTTTCTTTATTTCCAATTTTTACCTTATATATACTCTTGTGATGATTGCTGGTTTTAGTTCCTAAGTGAAGCTTCCTTTGTGGCACTTGCTCTTTCTGGGATCTGACCCAGCTGGTTTTGTATGGCCAGATTTTGGAGCAGCTCCAGAGGATCTACCGACTTTCCAGCCAGATGGTGGCCACTAGACGGAACCCTGGCAACGAGTGGGTTTATTTTTGATCTCCCACTTATTGTAAAAATATTCTTTTGAGGCGTTTAGCCAAAGAGCACCTGTTTAGCTCGATTGCACTTACTTATTGTCTGCCTACGGGCTGTAACATGATTGACAGATCCTAGGGTTGATCATGTATGACTAAACTCTTGATAGTCCTGACATTTTGTAACGACTAGCTTCATGATAAGCTGAATATGTAATGTTTGGGACGCCTTACTATTGTATATTTAATGATCATACATCTTGTAACTGTTACTTACTTGCTTGTGATTGAGACAATAGGCTTGTTCATGACCTTAAGAGACTGCTGGCTTGTAGTTAAACCCTCATGTATCTAGACAGCCGTGACCGTATAGCGAGATGGATTCCATTTCATATACGTAGCTGGCTATGTCTGCCCCCGCTCACCAGTATTCTGGTTCTGGGGCGTGACAATTGGGATGTTCGAAGATCTGATCAAACACATCAGGAGAAAACTCGAAGGGTGGCACAACACTACCCTATCTCCTGGGGGCAAGATGATTCTTATCAATCACGTCCTTTCATCCATTCCCGTCTACACCTTGGCCGCTTGCTCCCCTCCCAAGAAAGTGCTAGCCTTGATCGAAAGTATCTTTAGCAACTTCCTCTGGGGACATAGCAGCGGCAACGACAAGCACCATTGGACCAAGTGGGATACCATAGCTTGCCCCACAGAAGTCGGGGGCCTGGGATTCACCAAACTATCCCACATTGTCAACGCCTTCTCGATGAAACTTTGGTGGAAGCTTCGATAGAGTCACAACCTCTTGACCAAATTCATGAAGTCCATATCCTTCAAGCACACCCATCCGACAACCGCCACCGCCAATAGCAGATCCTCCTCGACGTGGCGGCGCATTCTTAGAGGTCGAGCTCTCGCAGAACCAGAGATTCGCCTTCAGTTAGGCGACGAAAGATCATCGCTATTTCTGGAACATTGGATAGGAGACTCATTGTTCACCAACCTCTCTGGCGTCTCGAGAAAGAGCACCATCAACGAATTGTGGGATCCCTCCGACAATAATTGGAATTGGAACAAGATCAGAGCCTGGGCCGGGCAGGAGGCGGTTGACAGCATTCAGAGAAGCAATCTGACGATTGGAACGGGAGACGACGAGCTTCGGTGGTCCCCCGAAGTTTCTGGATCCTTCTCGGTCAGATCGGCCAAAAAAGTCATCCTGGGCCACCCCATGCCCACTCCTACCATATCAGCCTTCTGGCAGACATGCATCCCGAAGAAGTGGTCTTTCCTCATGTGGAGAGTTCTGCGCAACATCCTTCCAACCGACGACTCCCTCAACACCATCGGATTCAGCCTTGCGTCCGCATGCACTTGTTGCTCTAAACGTCAGTCAGAAAATGTTAACCACATCCTCTATCAGCGGGAGCTACCTGACAAGGTTTGGAGAGTTCTGTCCCGGCGAAGCAGAATGGATCTTAGGAGCGACAACTTCTTCGAGCACATTACGGGCTGGGCAACCAGGTCCCATGGACACCAAATTGTAGCTGCCGCCACCACATGGGTCATCTGGAAGAATCACAACAAGGCGAGATACGAAGGCCACCAGTACAACACTGACCAGATTATCTGCGAGACTATTCGGCAATGCCGCAAGCATGCAGACCTCTGCAAGCACTGCCAATCAGGCTTCTGGAACTCTGTTCTATCCCCGGCCTAGCCGTTTTGCTTCCTGCTTCCTTCTTTTGTTAGTATACGTGTATAGCCTTCGGCATTTTGTGCCTACTGGTATACTTGTACAGTTTAGCCTTTCATGGCCTTCATGAATAAAATAGTGGTATTTCCCTAAAATATATATATATATATATATATATATATATATATATATATATAAAGAAGGGAAAAAAAACCTTTGCGTTACTATTCATAGAATAATAACCTTATTCTCCCGATCCCATCCACGCGAGAACAGAGGTTGGAAATGTGATAGGATTCAAAATCCAATCTCCCAAAATACTAAACCAAATCTTTTCAATTTTTTTGGTATGATCCCTATAGGATTCTCTATGACACCGACCCCAACCCAAATCTAGAACCTATACCAATTCGAATTAAATTAGGTTTTTAAATCGGGTATCTATACAAACCCATCCGATAGAAATCCTTTGAAACTAAGAAAACTCTACCTGTGAGCTTCGTGCGACGACCCAAAGCACTCCTCCTGACTGCCTGCACGCACCACCCATCGCCGGGGATCGTCGCTGTCGCCTTAAACAGAGCCCCTGCTCTGTCAGCACCAACAGCAAGGTACCCATGTTCCATGCTGATTTTCTATTCAACTACTCGATTGTTCGAAGATCTATAAACTCCTATGTAGTCTATGTGACCATCTTGAAACCCTGTCAACTAGATTGAGATGATTCATATTGGACTTAATGGAAACTCGAACCAAAATCCAGAAGAAGAAAAATGTAGTTTCAGTAATATGCCCAATCAGAACAACTGTTCAACCACTGCTATTGGAAGGCTGATTCTATTCAATCCACTTAGAATTTTATAAAACCAATTGGAACAATCCTGAAGAAAACCTGACCAGCATCAAAACCTTTTTACACATTTAGATTTCATCAACTGTGTACAGAGAAATTTTTTGCAAAAATCGAGAAACAAGTTTTAAAATAATAGAAATTTAGGAAATTTTCCTGATACACGTTTGCCCCGACAAATCGGGCGACATGGTAGTAAATGGAAGTATCAAAACGTGCGTATCGACTTCACGAACGTGTGGGATTCGACAAAATTCGATTTTGCTGTGTGTGCACGACGAAATCGAGGCGTATCGGTCGAGATACCCCGTATCGACCTATTTCGAAATACGCTCACAATTTTATGCACGTTCATCATCTCGAGACAAAACTTGCACCACTAGACTCATGTCATTTTTCTGGTCCCGTGAGCCAAGTTTGGTCCGATTTTGAGAAGGTCGACCGGAGCGCCAATTTGGCAGGCCCACGACCCAATCCAACGGACGAAATTATGCACGGTTCACCGGAATCCAGCTTTGGACATACGGTTGAGTTCATATCGTCAAACTGAATCCATAAACATATAATTTGATAACTTTAGAGACCGTAGGACTTGGAACGCTTTTTGGTGCAAAGCATGCAACGACGGACACCGATTTGGCTCGAAATTATGATTTTGCCCCTGTGTCCAAAATTTGGGTAGGCGATCTTAGACATCTTATGCTGGGAATGTTGGTAATGTTTATTTATCATCCGAAGACGTTCGTGGAGATTCCATCTTTGCAGCTTCTGTTGATTAGACGTATTCACCCTTTGGACGACATCAAAACCTCGAAACACCTACAAGCAAGTATACCTTGCTATGATGTCTGATTGTGTTCTTTTATTTCAGTATATTTTATTATTGATTTTCTTTACTTTTCCATTTTTGTTATAATTGTGCATCCAAGCCATACTTGCGTGCAAGCGACTAAGTTTAGTCGTTTACGTGATTTTTATTTGTTTTATGCATATCGACCTAGTTTTAGGAGACTACTTTATGAGTGTGAGGTATTTTTATATCTCCTATGGCCTTGACACATGTGTATCACGAGATGAGTGAGTTTTATATAGGACACGGACCCGCGTACTCGACTGGCCATCGATATGTATGGGACGTGCGATGGATAGGAGGTAACTGCTATTAGAGTGTCGAGTTAGAAGCCATAGCAATTGCCAACTGGACAAGTTGTGGATACATCTTGGATAGGATCATTGGGGGGAGGGGACATCTATTAGCGTAGGGGCTACTTTTACTTTTACACACATTTATGGGCCGATAGTGACTCAGATGAGCGCTACTTACTGCCCCTGGCCGATAGTGACTCGGATGAGCACTACTTACTGCCACTCTTTTATTTTTCTCTACTGATCATAAAGCCCTTGCGTGGAACATTGTCCTCAAAGTGCATCTCACATAGACGGTTAGGGAGCCCTGTAGTGTAATGTTTACATATTCAGTTATTTTTGGCATGTTTCTGTATCTTGTTGCGTCCACTGAGGACCTGGTGATCTCTCCAAGGTTAGACGAGCAGGATTACCCACAGGAGTACGGGCCAGGACCAGACTTATCCTTTGCTGATGAAGAGGTGTCGCCAACTGATGGCACTTGATACCTTTTTTCTTTATGGACATTTAGTTACTACCATTTTTGTTTTTTTTATAGACTTCGGAGGTCGGACTCCTTTATCACTAGTCGACTGGTAGTGGATTTGTCTCCACCCGACTATTTGATATCATTTTATTTTCATGTTGGACTATTGCTACATTGATTAGTTATTATTTTCTTTATTTGTGGATGAGATTACTTCTACATGTGACTTTGTTGTTATGAGATAGTGCCTTTATATTACAGCTTATGTGTGTATATGTAGAATCCATACATTGGAGTAATCTTCATATACGTACAGCTGGCATGTGCGTATTCCTAGTCCTACGTATAATGTGACTGGGGCATTACAATAGGGACTCCATTGAGTGGCACCCTAGTAGCATGCACGTAGTGGACTTCGAGTAAATCACAACCATATATTGGATCAAAAGTTTTGAGTCAAGGTTGGATCTCTAATTGAGGACAGGAAGTACATTGGTATTACGGTAAGGGTTATAGTTAGCTTTTTTGACCCGAAAGTCGGATCATAAATGCCTAAATGAGGGTAGACTCGTTTAGGTCTTGCATAAGGAATTTTTTGGAAGTTAACAACTAGTATTGCGCTCCGAATATCAATGTCACGGTAGTAGACACCAAATGATCTAAATGGAAAGTGGGCGTTCATGATGCACTGATTTATCAGCCTAGTGGAAACCAATTTATCCTAATCAATCGGTAATCCTCGTAAATCCTAAAATTTAGAGGACTTACAATCTATACACTTTAAAAATTTTGTTCTCAAAATTAAAACTAAGACACGATTCTATAATTAAGGAAGTTAGAAAAATCAAGGTCATGATATCGTACCTTGACTTTTGATTATAAAAGAATAATACACAATGTAATAGATAACGTGATACGGTAGATATGAATCAAGTTTGAAGATCATTCTCCGATTTCGAATAGATGGAAAACGATTGTGTATATTGTAATGCCTGTGTTCGTATTACGTATTTTGGGATACGTATACGTATTTTATTCTGTATTGCATGATTCCTTGTTTAGCTCTCGGCTTGGTTTAACTCTCGGTTTGGGTTGGCTTGGTTCGGCCGGCCCAATGCTTGGTTCATCATGGGCCAAGGGTGGAGCACCTTAGCCTATGCTTCTCCTTCATTTCCACCACAACCTCCCCTCTTTATTATCCCCACCAACCTTCTCTCTCCTCCATAATTCTTATTTACTTCTCCTTCCTCCACCATTACTCTTCTCCACCAACCAAGAACACCATAGGCAAGTGCAACTTACTTCCACAAGAGAACTCCTTTTGATGGTTTCATTAGCTTCTCCTCATGATTCTAAACCACATTAGAACTTGTCATTTTCCATTTTGAGGCTTTAATTCTTATAGATCTAGAAATTAGTTATTTTTGGATTTTGGTGGTTTTGATCTATCAAACTTCCTTGTTTTCAAGTTTTGATGGTTCCATGTTGTAGAGAATTTTATTCTACCCAATTTTGACCTTTGGAAAGTTGGATTCGGACTTGTTTTGACCAAGATATGGACAATTGAAGCTTAGATCCAACTTTAGAGTTCTTGCTGTTCTTGCCAATTGGAGAAGACAGTGAACAGTGAGCTAGCTTTTTTAGCTTACGCCACTGAGCTGCGCGTGCTCTTTAGCGAGCGTACGCTGACTTGAGTACGCTGCTCTTTAGCGAGCGTACGCTAGCCTTGATACGCTGCCTGTTGGCAGCGTGTCTTTTGCGTACGCTAGCGTGAGCGTGCCCTAGACCCTTTCGTACGCTAGCTCAAGCGTACGCAGTCTTGAGCGTACGCTAGCTTGAGCGTACGCTGACCTGTAGCTTGAGCGTGCCCTAGTGTACGCTGACCTTGCGTACGCTTCCCATTGGAAGTGTATGGACCCTTTGGTACACTAGCTCGAGCGTACGCAGACCTGATACGTACGCTAGCTTGAGCGTACGCGTGCCTTGGTACGCTAGCTTAAGCGAGCAAGGCGTACGCTGGCCTCAAGCGTACGCATGACTCGAGCGTACGCTGGCCTGAGCGTAGCTTGCACTGAGCGTATGGCCTTTGGCTGACTTGGTCTCATGTCAGCGTGTCAGATTTGGTTTTATTTTCCCTAAGCTTGGCTCTTCTATAGCCCTGACATGATTTGGAATTGATAACTGAGCACGACACGATAGTGACCCGTAGTGGTGCACTCCTGACATGAGTAACCTGATATGACCTGATAGTGGCCCGTCGTGGCGTACTCCTGACAAGTACACTTGACCTGATAACCTGACATGATTATCTCGAATAGCTGTTACGACGGCTACCTGACATGACATGACCTTTATAATAACCTGGACACCGTGGGCGATTGTGCTTGTATAAATAAACCAGTCCTGTCTTGCATCATGTCTAGGATGGGACTCCTGAGTACCACGGTCAGGAGTACCTATTGAAATAAACTAAGGACTAATAACTAGATTAATACATTAGTCATGAAGAGATTTCCCAGCTACAGGCAATCCCGTTACCTGGCAACGCCTTGGGATCTGTAGCCTGCCGTCGAGTAGGGCACATTTCCAGCACACTGTCATGTGTTGCACCCTTCAAGCTACCTAAGGGTACATTCGTTTCCTGGACGATGTACCCACCTGAATTCAACTCTAATCTTTTAACCCGGGGAACCTGGATGGTCTGCAGGGCTTGTGGCTGTGGAATAATCTTACTGCATCTTGTTAGTAATTAGGCTTGTGACAACCCTAGTTAGTTAAAGTATCAAGCCGTAATTCTTGCTTGGCCGTGAAGTGATTGGATGGAGTCTAACCAGTCTAGTCTTGCCCTGATCCCGTTCTAGATTATTGAATGACCAGAATGCTTGTATTTATTTTACCGATAAATGGTGAGAATTCCAAGTTCTGTTCAGACGAAGGGTTACAACCCCGGTCCTTGTTTGGTTTACGGGTTGTAACCTGGTTATCTGAATAGTTCCATGGTTATCTCGTCGTATATCATCCTGATGTATTTTTTTTATTTCCAGTTCTTACTTTTATTTATATCTTGTGCTGATTGCTGGTTTTAGTTCTTAAGTGAAGCCTCCTTTGTGGCACTTGCTCTTTCTGGGGTCTGACCCAGCTGGTTTTGTATGGCCAGATTTCGGAGCAGCTCCAGAGGATCTACCGACCTTCCTGCCAGATGGTGAACACTAGAAGAAATCCTGGCAACGAGTGGGTTATTTTTGGCTCTCCCACTCTATTGTAAAAATATTCTTTTGAGGCGTTTAGCCGACGAGCACCTGTTTAGCTCGATTGCACTTACTTACTGTCTGCCTACGGGCTGTAACATGATTAACAGATCCTAGGGTTGATCATGTATGACTAAACTCTTGCTAGTTTCGACATTTTGTAACGACTAGCTTCATGATCAGCTGAATATGTAATATTTGGGACGCCTTATTATTGTATATTTAATGATCATACATCTTGTAACTTTTACTTACTTGCTTGTGATTGAGACACTAGGCTTGTTCATGACCTTAAGAGACTGTTGGCTTGTAGATAAACCCTCATGTATCTAGACAGCCGTGACCGTATAGCGAGATGGATTCTATTTCATATACATAGCTGGCTATGTCTGCCCCCGCTCTCCAGTATTCTGGTTCTGGGACGTGACATATATATAACTTTCATGGTCATAGGTGGTATGGAAAACTAAGGGGGACATTCTATGTCTATCTTCCCTCAAATATGAGCATTTGTTTTACCGAAATAAGTAACGGTGAAAAATAATAAAGAGTTCAAGGGAGAGGGGATCGAATGCGAATACAGGGTTCCAGAGGCGATTGAATAATTCAAAGAGAGTTATCAAGGTAGTTGCGGATGATATCCTAGAGGGCAAGTATATTTGTCAACTATATCTCAATCCATGTGTAATAATCATATGAAGAGCGAACCAAGCGCACTAAGGTTGATCAGACCATAATACACCGATTCTAATTAGACAATATGTTAATGGGCGTCCCCAATAAACATATGTCTTGAACAAGCTCGATAAAGGATAAGCTTGCAAAACTAGGCCATAATAGCAGCATCGGTCAAGATAGTTCAAAAATATAAGTACTCGAGATTTATGATTGAAAGAAGGCACAAGTAGTTCAAGTTCATCAGAATCTAAGACTCGTCCGGTGTTCGTGCCTCTACAGTTGTCCTACTATCTTCTTGTCTAAGATTTTGGTCGACCAAATGGGCTAGGGTCCTCTAAACTCTATAGTTTAGGTAAACCTATTAGTGACATTAAATTATACCTCATTAATAGGTCATAAAGACAACGTGATGCTATATTGGGAGGCATACTATCCAACTTATAAGAGTTCAACTAATAGTGTATTTGAATAATGGAGCATATATATCTAGTATGAGTCACCTTCCTAACCTCTATCAAGCACGAAGGAAAATATAAGATTTACGGTAGAAAGAGATCAAACAAGATGCGATTCAAGGCAGTCAAGCGAGAGTTTGAAAATGGGATCAAGGGCGGAGATCAAGCATGTGGATGAGATCTTAGACTCTAATTATATATACAGGCCGCTTGCTTGGTACAGTCATTTAACCAAATAATTTATTCGTCGACCTGCATGGGCCACCACAAAAATATGCAATTCCCAGTCCCAAAATATGTAGGACTAGAACATACATGCCGGCCGTATAATAAATATATGTAAGCTGTATATAAATAGTCATGACTTCACTAAATCTCATACACAGAAATAAAAGAATAATGATATCATAAATCAACTATGAATTGTCATTGTACAAGTTGTTGGGTGGAGACAGATCCACTACCAAGCATTTTAAATAAAAAGTAATACATAACAAATGAAAGAATTAGTCCAAAAGTACCAACGGTTGATCTAAGAGCAAGTCATCTTCGGTAGCAAAGAGAAGATCACGACCTTGGCTAGAACACCTACGATAAGTCATCAAAACTCACACCTGGAGAAATCACCAGGTCCTCAGAGGGACGTAACAAGATACATATAAATATGCCATATAAAATGAATATAAAATATGTCACAAGTCATAATGTAAAGTCAATTATTTCAACCATAACATGGCCCAGTATCCCCTCATTGAAACAGTGGATCACCCCTAGGGGTGAGCAACGGTTCATTCGGTTCAAACCGAACTGTTCATATAAAAATCGTAAAAACCAAAAATCGTAATTTATAAAACCGAAAACCAAACCAAAATTAAAAAAATCGAACCAAACCGAACCGAATTCGGTCGGTTCGGTTTTCTGTCGGTTCGGTTCTGTGAGCACACGTGGATTCGGTTCTGTGAGCCTAAGTGAACCGGATTTTCTAAACCAAAATGTAATATAAAAAAATTATCTGCAGCATGTTTTAATGTAACACAGAACCAATACAACTTGTCATCTTTCAAATGCCAGCACCGAAATGAACCAAACCAAAAATTAATACAACAAATATTCATTAATATACAAATTATAAATACTCTTCACAATCAGTGTCTCACATAATTGCACAAATAATAGCTAAAAGTTTTTAATACAAACTCTCAAATAATAAAAAATTGATAACATTTTTCCTTCTCAAAGTATCTAATATTCCACCAAACCAAACATCGACTGAAGCTTTGATGAAAATTGTAACCTGCAATAAAAACCACTAAAAAGGAGGGATAAAATATTATAATAAAAACACAAGCTTATGGACAAATTATAATTAAAGGACTGATGTTTCATGCTTGTGAACATTTAAGCTAATAAGAGGAGTCATTTTAGAAGACCAGAAATTTAAAGATACCTACTTGAGGCGCTGACGTTGATGCTCTTTCCCATTGAGAGAGAGAGAGAGAGAGAGAGAGAGCTGACGTTGATGTTCTTTTCCATTGGGGGAGAGAGAGAGAGGGGTTGGTGGGAGAGGAGAGATATGGAGACTCCAAAGAGAGGCGGCAGAGGAGGGCTTTGAGAGAGAGAGAGTGAGTTTAGGGTTAGGACTTTAAAGTTGTAATATATATATATATATATATATATATATATATATATATATATCGGTTTTTATGTCGGGTCGGTTCTAAAAATTCAAAACCGAGATCCGACCCGAAAAATTGATTAATTGTAAAACTGGAACCGAAGTCCGACCCGATAACTTTAGAACCGACCCGAATCACACTTTCGGTTCGGGTCGGGTCAGTTATTGGTCTAAAACCGTTAATTTCTCACCCCTAATCACCCCTACCAAATAAGGACAAGGAGTGCTATACTATTCCGTGATGTGATGTTGCCCCATTCCATTACTAGAACGGAGTATGACAAGACATAATAAGGTCATCTAACCATTCTACTATTTTCATGCAGTTAAGAACAAACCTTCAACGCATGGGCACTCTAGCTACAGTGGGATTGGTATGCCCCCCTCTATGGGCACCAGGGATCTCAAAGCATGACATTCCATGAACATCAGAGGCCAGTAGTAACAGGATAATGGGGTAAGCAGAACTATATCTCCAGCGGAGCTTCCAGTAATAAAGAAAAGTGCATACTTGGCCCATACGCTAAGGAAGTGTTCTCCCTACCCTATGCACCTAACTAAGTCGTATTCACGACCATGTACCTCTACTAACTGCTAAGTCTCCTAACATGTATCTATTAGCAGTTAGACCTAACGCATACGCACGGATGATCAAGCAACACACAAGTACCACTATATGCTACTCAAACTCACACATATCTCGTGGTACAACTGTGTTAAAGTTATGAAATGCTCACTAACAAGAGGTTGTATAATGCCCCGCTCCGCACGAGACATTTGGTTAGCTTGTTGGATGCGATCAGAAAGTTGGACCGTGACTTGGGTTAGAAATTAGGAGAATTGAGACTAATATAGTCTCTCTTAGCTGGCTAGACGAATGAGTATTGGAACGTGGCTCGCTGGTGCAGCTACACTTAGTGTAATAGTGTGCAATCGGAATAAGAAGACCCTTTTATGCAAGTGAGTGGAACTGTCCTTCCTCCTCTTTACTCCTTCATGCTTAATAAAAATGAATACTGAAGTGCTAAGAATATGTCCCTAATGTACCATACCTTGAATGTTGGATAATTGTGATGCTTTAGCTGCTAAATTGATAAAGATGCTTATGTTGCATAATATTGAAATAAACGACACATGAATATGGAATTGCTGAACGAATCACACTTGAATTGCTAATATAACTTGATACATGTAAATGAATTAATAATGCCCCTTATGCTTAACGTTGCCGGAACAAGTAAAACACTTGAATAATGATATGCCTTGTGAAAGATAGAATAGACAATGTACTGGCTATGATAATTGAACGAAATACTTGAATCATGTACACTCTGTATAACTGTTGCAAGAATATAAAATGTTGCATGTCCCTTATAAGCAATGAAAGAATGAATAAATGTCCCTATGAAATGAATGAATGTTATATCCCTTGTCGAAAGAAATGATATGAGAAACGTTGCAATGAAACAATGAATGAGAAATGATAAAGCATGGGATCGTTGAGATCACCAAATGAAATGATGGTAATGATGAAATGAATAAGTCATTGAATATGACTTAATGATGCATTGTTGCCTTTACTTTCTTTAATATACTTTACCATGCGATTATGTTCACAATCGAGTCGGACACGCATTCGCATGGTCATGGACAACTTGTATACAAGATTTGAGTTTTAATTTCCTCGAACGGTACCGGGGCGCCAGGACCGATTCAGCCTAGAAGAAAATAATGATGAGTACTTTGGGAGCACAGATAAGGCGGGGTGGCATAGAGGCTCGCCACCTACTATGTTGACCGCATTATCTTGAAGTCCTATATAGAAATGAAAAGAGTCCATTGGTTTAACAACACCAGTGACCATGTAGTCAGGATGCACTCTAATGAATATTTTTGTGCAGGCAGAGTAAGTATATCTGCTAACCTGTATTTGATACAGGTACGAGAAGTCGGCTATCGGTAAGAAATCACATAATTGTGATATTATATATGTCGATTCAACTTGCCTGCTTAACATACTAAATAAAATGATGTTGTGTTGTTGCCTTTCAATGAGAACCTGCCTAACATGTTGAATACAATATGCTAATGTATTGCCTTGCTAAGAGAAATACTATAACATGTTCAATATATGTTAACTCAAACAATGCTTAAAGGATGCCTTTATATGAACACTGTTAGAATTTGATAACACCAAGTATGCTTCATTGATGCCTTTGCATAAGAAAGGAGATAACAAGTTTACATATTCAATCTTTTTTCTCATGAACTGTAAACTGATGCTAGGCCCCAAGTAAAAAAGATTATTCTATTAAATGCTTGCTACAATTGACCAGTTAGTGTTGGTTTAGATGAGTAGGTTAGATTCTGCTCGCCGGTACATAGATGATGTACTGACCGACGTTTGTGGGCAGGTGTTCATGCTTGAGAAGTTCTGTACACGAGGATTGGCTTGATTGGTCCCGCGACATTAAAGATTTGTTGGGCATGCAGACGCTTTCCTTGTACAAGATAATATCTTCTGTTTATAAAGGACATAATGCATGAAATATTGTAATCAATTGTACCAGTGAGTTGTAAGCAAAGTCGGTATATCAAGTTGTAATCCAATATATCAAAGTATCAAATGTAAGTCTTATAGCATTTGTTCAGTTGGCTATCAATGTAAAGTGAGATGTGTTGTAAGCATTGTATTTCAATATGAGACTTGTACTCTTCTTCAATTATCAATAAAGAGAATACTTTTATATACCTTTTTGTGACTGCAAGTTATCTTCTCATTTTCGCTATTTCAAATCAAATGATGTGTTTCCCATTCGATAAGAAAGAATGTCTTCGTTAACTTCAATTTGTCTGCTTCTGCCACTGCAATGTGTTCCTATTTAAAGATTATCAATTATGTACCATCTTTGTCTTGTACAAGTGCAATATCAGACTTGTACGACATCACGCCCAAGCGAGGATGATCGATTACAAGAGATAAATATGTGAATAAATGACTCTACGAATTGGGGAGTGACAAATTGGTATCAGAGTACGGCTTTACGTCCTTGGTCTCTTCTTTGATTCGTTTCAAATCAAAGTTGTATCGACGATTAACCAAAATTGCTTCCGCAATCACTCAACGTTGCTTCCGCGATTAAATCAAAAATTGCTTCCGTGATTATGCTGTTGTCGTTCTGTAATCATCCTATGTTATTTGTGTCTGAAAGTTCATTGACCCTCTTGGCTGCTCACTGGATGTTCCATATAATAAGTCTAAATACAATGTGATGCCCATGAATAATTGTTGTTGGTTTGGACACAAATAACCCAACAATGACTCAATGCCATAGTATGCTATATTATGAATACGGTTTGGAATGTGAGAATAAAGAAAAGTAGATATGTATGCTGTAACAATTTGAGAATTGTATGTGATGTTGGGAAAGAATTGGGAATAAAACATTTGATGGATGAGTTCAACAAAACGGATGAGTTGACTCATGGGTGATGGCTAGTACTTTTGAGACCTTAAGAATGTTGGCTAAGTGTCGTGATTATTATAGATCATGAACGTCCGAAATAGATTTGAGTTGGTATTGTTTAAGGATGGCTTCATTTCTGAATGGTATATTGCCTCTACCACCTCAGAACGATATGTATGTTGACCCTTTCCATAGGATAGCAATGAGACTGTCTATGGGTACTGGGTAGTGCCGAGACTTAGCTAGGAGTCATGTATTATTTCTAGATGATTCGAGTGTCCCTTGACGGTGATGTTATGCTGGGTAACAAGATTTCTAGAAATTGTAACGGGTGGCTTGGTTAGAAATTGTTTAGTCGAGTGATAACTCTGACTAGTAAGACAGTTAGTATGCTATGGGTAAATGGATTTGGCTAGAGAATGTTGTGGCTTAGAACATCTGAATGTTGACTTCGATTGGTTGGATATAAATCATATATGGCTAATAGAAAGTTGGTTGCTAAGCTGAAAGTTTTAGAAATATTGTCGGTGACCCAAAGGAATATTAGAAATCTGTGCCTTGACCCTAAGGTGTAATAGATGTTAACCCATCTTGATCACCAAAGGATAGTCACTACACGTATGCAGAGGATTTGAAGTGTATCACAAAAATAACAAGTAGTGACTCTGAATACTGGTGTTGCCTAGAGGATGGTTAAGTGATATGTAGATTGTCGGATTGAATGTAATGAATTACTCGACCCTTGCGGTATAAGATTTTAAGAATGTCATTACGAGATTTTGACAACTGAAAATGAATCGGATGTAGAACCAGAAAATGTGTTGGATAATATCGGTATAGGTGACTATTGGTTGGGATATAGATTATTGGTTTATGACTTAGCGGTATGACTTTGGCATACGAACCGAATAGTATGGTTCCATAGTCCTGTTGAGACTAATAGAATCGATGACTCGTGAATAGTTGGCCTCGGTATAAACCATGTGGTACAAAAGAATTGGAATAGAAATTGGATCGTTGGATATTTTACTTGATGAATTATTAGAACGATGAGAATTGTATGTCGGGTCAAGATTTGACCGTAATGTTGCTAGATCGATCTTACTCGATCGTTGGGTAAGTCTAAGAATGAGCCTCTATGGGAATTATTTCCTTGAGGAAGACCCTGGATAGATAGACTTGACCCTAGCGACCAGTTGATGACTTACCAATTTTTGGCATAGCCGACAATGGCGATTAGTTATTCCGACTGAGTTGATACCATAGGTTTGGGTAGAGTTCATAGAACTGTCGGTTGCTTGTTGGCCCTAAGAATAAGAAACTAGTATAACCCTAGTAGCCGTCCACTCTAGAGAAGTCACCTGAATGATTAAGTTTAGTTGTCAGTGTAGCTAACCTTAGAGACTTGACTAAATAAAAGGTGACCATTGGAGACCCATAGGATGACCTTGTGGCATTGAACGAGAGATGGTGGTGATGAGTATTGACCTAAGGAAATGTATGCTTTAACTTGTGCCTTGGAGATGTTTGACCCATTTTAAGTTATATGTTAACCTTAAGTGGGAATTACAATCGTAGGGTAATACATGAGTGGTGCATGCCGAGCAATGAATTGTTCCATAAGATGGAATTGACTGCTCATAACGAGAATGTTGGATCGGTATCTATAGTCGGGTAGCTGTGTTAACCTTGACTGCTGCATAGAATTGTACCATTGGCTCGGGTAATCGATAGTAGGTGACGTCGGATTGTATCTTTTATGAATTGCCTCAGTGAGAAATATAATTGGATTCGAAAAGGAATAGGATTGCATGTTGTGAACTCTTAGTATGGTTGGCTCTAAGTTAGACCCTTAGCCCGAATGTTAGAATTATTATGCTTTGGTAAGGAACTTATCTGAGTTGTCCCTGATGTTGAGTGTTGTGGTAGAAAAGATAGCGATTGTGGCAAAGTAATAAGTCAATTGAAAGGATGCTAAGTCAGATTTGGGAAAAAGAGTTACAATTGTGGCTTATCGAATCGCACTAACATGGAAGTTAGCTAAAGTACATATATTTTGGGGACACCTAAAGTATGTGTATGGATCCAACCGAAATGATAGATGCGACAGAGATAACACTATAGAGGGAGCTTATTGAATCGTACTAGCACGAACTTTGGCTGAAATGCATGTATTTTGGGGACGCTTAAGATATGTGTATGAATCCAAACGAAGTGGTAGGCTGCAACGAAGATAACAATGCTGGAAGAATATTGGTAAATCAATAAAAAGTTGCAAGTATTTTGGAAAAGAGAAAGACGGATTGAATCATCGATGGTTTAAGTGGAACAATAAGATAGTGATTTTGAGATGACCGAGTGTGCTGAAATGAATATTGAATTGAAGCTGAATGAGTAACTTATTGTGACTAAGTGAATTAGTAGAATGAGTTGTTCCCTTAAGTTTCGAGGATGAAAACTTTTTCTGAGTGGTATATTATGTAATGCCCCGCTCCGCACGAGGCATTTGGTTAGCTTGTTGGACGCAATCAGAAAGTTGAACCGTGACTTGGGTTGGAAATCAGAAGAATTGAGACTAATGTAGTCTCTTTTAGCTGGCTAGACGGAATGAGTATTGGAACGTGGCTCGCTGGTGGAGCTACGCTTAGTGTGAACATGTACAATCGGAATGAGACGACCCTTTATGCAAGTGAGTGGAACTGTCATTCCTCCTCCTTACTCCTTCATGCTTAATAAAAATGAATACTGAAGTTCTAAGAATATGTCCATAATGTCCCATACCTTGAATGTTGGATAATTGTGATGCTTTAGCTGCTAAATCGATAAAGATGCTTATGTTGCATAATATTGAAATGAACGACACATGAATATGGAATTGCTGAACGAATTACACTTGAATTGCTAATGTGACTTGATACATGTAAATGAATTAATAATGCCCCTTATGCTTAACGCTGCCGGAACAAGTAAAACACTTGAATAATGAGATGCCTTGTGAATGATAGAATAGACAATGTACTGGTGTCACGCCCCACTCCCATAGGAGCGATCGTCCTCGCTAATGCGTGATGCCATATGAGCCTAGATTGTGCTCACACAAGGCAAGTCCATAATGACCGATGACAGGCTAAGCGACGGGGTCGTCGCACAGAAGTCCCCAGCAGAAACATTGAATATTCAGCAGCAAAAATTTAAAGCAAAACACAAGTGATGCAAAATACTCTTTCATTGATATTGAACAAAGATTACAATGTGGGCACTAGGCCAAATTACAGTCTCCCAAGCTCACTTTTCTTTCATATTACAAGTCACTCTGCTCTCTCTCATTTCTTAAGACAAGCTTTAAGCGACGAGTGGCAGATTATGCGGAATGGCGATGTCCATACATTATGTCCCGTATAAGTTCTGACTCTATGTGGCCGCACGCCTCGAAATGCCAAGGAACTCCGTGCCTCGATGCATCCAAGCGAGCTCTGCGCCACCGGGCTTCTACCTGTGCCTGCACACAAAAACTGTGTGGGTGTTAGTACTCAACTGTACTGGTGGAGTGAGCTCCTCGCCCACCCATACAAAACTGACACGTTCATTTACTTTGTGCAGCGTAATCCCTATTGATTATCTTTCTAGTCTTACCTTAGGATCAATTTTATGACGAAGACGCCTTGGCCTATACTTGGCAACGCAACGACAGAGTCGTGTTATACTCTATTCGTGACTTCAATATATTCGAGGCAGTGCCTCACCGAGTAGAAACTTATGCAACTCGGCTGTGCCAAGACTTTTACTTGTTTTTATGTACCTCTAGAACATTCTCATGCCAATGACGCCAAGGGGACGACTCATGCTGGTCGTGCCAATGGACTTGATCGTGCCTTAAGACCGAGGTCGTGCCTCCCAAGGATCAACCAGACTTAACCAACTTGCCTTACGGTCCTTCCTGACTTAACTCGAGATGATGCTATATTCATGCCGAAGTACGTGTCCTTGCTATAGCCAAATCTTAGGCTCCAGAATGGTGATGCAACTGTGAACACCTAACCCGCACCGATTCAAGATTAGTGCTTGCTATAAGTATACCTTGTTAACCCAACTCGTAACTTGCTAGTACTTCACGCAATCCAAAGGTATACACGCGGATAGCCGCTCTTATACCGACACATCTATATGAGTGGTCACTAGCAATGTCAAGCTATCCTGGATCTTTGCATACGGTGGCCGTTCCGTGCGAGGTACGAGCTCCCACCGAGTGACCCGCAGCCTATATTATAACGGTTCACTTCATTCGAGTCATACCATTGACGAAGGTCGTACAATATCTGCAATTCTTCCTAGGTCGACACGAACCCGGCACCCCGGGATCTTTCTAGGAATTTCTCCTTGCACATAAGTTGACCAATGAGCATGCAAGACTCAACTCGATCTACCAAGTCCTTCCTTAATCATGACCATGCTTTCCAACTTTCTATCGAGACTCCCAAGTAGCGGGACCGATCTCGGCGACAAACAGTCGCGTGGACTTCCTTATCGAGACTCCCAAGTAGCGGGACCGATCTCGTGTGCTTCTTTATTGAGACTCCCAAGTAGAGGGACCGATCTCGTGTGTTTCCTTATCGAGACTCCCAAGTAGCGGGACCGATCTCGTGTGCTTCCTTTGTCCGTGGCATGCTTTTCACTAAACCAACTGTGGCTCGTGCCTTAGACAGACCATGTTATCTAGGCGACACTATCGCTCAAGTCACATACTTTATATAACGAGCCTTGTTCTCGTAGGACTATGTGACTTGACAACCACAGACAACAGGGGATAGTGCTTGCTATGACTTCGATAGCCCAGCAAAACTCTTGTCTAACTTATTTGGGCAACGACTTGACGAGCAAAGGCTATGCCAAGCTTCGTATCGAGGGAACGTGCTATGTACGTGGTCGACTTGAACAACCAAGCTCCTTGGGTGCCTAGACTTAAGCCACAAGCCATGCAATACGACTTAAACCCCGGGACAGGCGAAGGCTATACCAAGCCTTGGACGATGGGACCGTGCATGCTTATTAAGCATATACGCGGGCGACGCCTATGACTTAGGCTAATTCCAGCATTGTGGCAACTTAGCAACTTAGACCAACTTCCTTCTCCCAAGCCACATGACGAAGGATCGAGTGTCATTTTTAAAGCCATCGTGCAACGACATCTAAACCGACCGGGGGACCCTTTTTCCATGTTCTAACTCAATCCAACCCGTCGGTATTATTCCCTTAGCTATGTGGATATGTCTCTTTTATTATCAAGCCTAACTTGTGCAAGTTAAAAACATGTGATTTATTATGTAAAGGCTAAGATGAGGCACAGAAACTACCCTACCTAAGCTAGTCTTCGAGCAAGCCGTTGCGTGCCTAAGTCCGAACGCCGTCGGCGTTTCGATTCCTCCGATTGACTGAGCGGGATATATATATATATATATATATATATATATATATATATATATATATATATATATATATTAGATATTAGTATCTTGGTTATCCATGGTTATATATATATATATATTTTTTTATCTTGGTTATCCATGGTTATCCATGGATAACCATGGATATCCATGGTTATCCATGGTTATATATATATATATATATATATATATATATATATATATATATATATATATATATATATATATATATATTAGTATCTTGGTTATCCATGGTTATATATATGTTATAATTAGATATTAGTATCTTGGTTATCCATGGTTATATATATGTTATAGTTAGATATTAGTATCTTGGTTATCCATGGTTTGTGTGTATGTGGTTGAAGATTAGATGAGTTAGTATCCCAATAGTTAGATATCTTAGATAGTTAGATAAGTTGTATCTTGTATAGATTAGAGTTAAGTTAGATAGTGGTTAGTTTGTAGATAGGTAGTATCTTAGGATACTAGATGTTAGTATCCTAGGATATTGTGATTTACCTTACTTTAAGGTAAAGGGGTTTACCTTATCATAAGGTAAGGTAGTGAGTTTACCTTCAAGACAAGGTAATAGGGGGGTTTACCTTCAAGGTAAGGTATGGTTACCTAGATACTAGGGCTAGATACTAAGGTATTGGTTATCTAATGGCTTAGGGTAGATAAATAGATGCTAGATAACTATAGTTTGGGTATTGGGAGACTAAGGTATTTATACCTAGACTAAGGTTTTGGACTTCCAACCAAGGTAAGGGTATTGGAATACCAATAGGGATAAAGTATATGGTCTCTTGGTTAGTATCCTAGGATAGCTTAGATATAGAGTTAGTATCCTATATTAGAAATTAGTATCCTAAGTTAGTGGATAGATAGTAGTCTAGAGATGTAAGTTGGTATCTTGGTATCATAGGTTATTGTGTATTATTACCTTAAGTAGGATACTACTAGTTAGTAACTTAGAATTTAGGATACTAAAAGTATATGTTAGATAGTTAGATGTATATAGCTAGTGTCCTAAATATATTTTTTAGTATCTTAGAGATTATGATACTAGTAAGTTAGAGTGTTAGATACAAGTTAGTATCTTAGAGGGATAGTTAGTATCTTGGAGGGTAAATGAGAAGTCTAAGGTATTGACAAGGTAATAGAATTTACCTATAGTCTAAGGATAAAGTATTGGTAGGATGTTAAGATAGATGGGTAGATACTAGTATAAAGAAATGGTAGGGTCTATTAGCCTAGGATAGTGAGTTATCTACTAGTCTAAAGTAGATGGGGTGTTAAGGTATTACCTAGATATTTAAGGTATTGATATAAGATACCTATAGAGATAAGGTAAGTGGGTTATCTTGGTAGGTAATAGTTAGGAATAGGGTATTTGACTTAGATTTGACCCTGTTTGACCAAGGTTGACTGTTTTAACTCAAAGTCAACTACAAGTCAATATTGGACCTAGATTGGACTAAGAGTTGACCAGAATTGATCAGTTGACCAAAAGTCAACTCTGAGTAAACCATTGACCCAGTTTGACCTAGATTGGATTAGAAGTTGACTAGTTGACCAAAAGTCAACTATAGGTCAACCCTTGACCTAGTATGATCTAGATTGACATTGTTTGACCTTGTTTGACTTACCTTGACCTTGTTTGACTTTGTTTGACCTAGTTCGACTTTGTTTGGTCTAGTATGACCTAGTATGATTTAGTTTGACTTAGTTTGACTTGGTGTGACTTAGCTTGACCTGGTGTGACTGAGTTTGACCTAGATTTGTATAGCATACACTAGAAATTATGCCTAACACTGTTAAACCCTATTTAACTCATGCATATCTCATCTTTAGGTCTGTGACTTCACTCGGAGCCTCGATATATTGTTTACATTTTTTTACCAGATCTCAGGCGAGTACATTCTCTGATAACTTTTCTAATTTACGATAACTGTTATAATTTATGTACTTAGTGTAGATATACTTGTTCTTGACACATTGGTCACACGGATTGGTATTTATGGATCCCGACATGAGATGTTATTCCTTGTTATCTTGGTATATCTTATACAAGCCCCTTGTAGTTCTTATGCAGTATATGGACACCGATTTTCGAGAAGACTTGCTCCCTTCTCGTAGAATCCCATGTCGTAACGTGTCTTGTTTGGATCCATACTACCAGTCAGGGGCAAAAAGTATTAGTGTAGATGTGTGGTCATTATCCGTCTTGTTTATTCTTGTAGACCTTGTGAATTCTAATCCTATACTTCACGTATGACTGGCTAGATCATTAGACCTTGCTCTGACCCAAGCCGGCCACATATCGAATCTAGTATTCACACACCTAGATAGATGATTCTTGATTCTTGTACATGCCATGATCCATTTTACTTGCCTTGTTCTAGCTCTAGATTCACAGCTTACCTTGCCATGATACTTACATATACATTCATGATTTCTTGATATACTCTCTATTTACAGTCTTGTAGCTTTTATCCTATCTTGTGAACTGTTGTTAGTTGATTATGCTCGTTCTATCTTGACTGGATATGTTGACAAAATTTTACAGATTATGGCGAGGAGGAGTGTCCTACATACTACGGTTCCCATGACGTAGTTGGCTTAGACTTGGAGACCCTAGTTCAGCAAGGGTAAGCTCCAGCCGATGAGGCATTGGAGTAGCTTAGCTAGATTAGTTTAGTACTGGAATTTGTCTCCATATTACACTTTTGCTTGTTATTATTTAGTATTTGTATTTAAGATTGTTGACTCTGAGACTTTGGACTTGTATTATTCTCTGTTGGATTTTTAGGATAATATTTTCATATCTTGTTGTCTTTATCTTTCAGTATCATCTATCTTCTTAGAGTTTGTGATTGAGTATATTATATTGTCATTGCTTGTCCTCCGTTCGGAGTTGACCATTTTTGAAAGGTTTTGATATTATAACTGTTGTTAGATAGTAGACCTAGACAGCGTTCTACGCGGTTTCTGCGGTGTAGGTTGGAACGTTGTCTCACACTCGTGCCCTTACTCCGGGTGCGGGTCATGACATGAAGAAACTAGAAATAAATAAACAATAACCATGCAGTAACTAAACAGTAAGATGCAAATAATATAAGCAGTAAATATGACAAGGTATCTTGCCTGAGGTGGTGTGCAAAATTGTAGTATCCGGTAACTCAAACCGTCATATCAATGAAGCAAAAAAAGCCATCTTCCGCAAATGTCGTCGGATGCTGAAACAGACATCACCAACGTCTTTGAAATAAAAAAAATGCCTAAGATCGGCTACCCATAAGTCCAATTCTGAAAACAGGAGCAAAATCATAATTTTGGACCAAATCGATGTCCGGCGTTGGACTCGCTTTGCACCAAAAAATGTGCCAATATTTACGGTCTCTAAAGTCATCAAATTATATGTCTACGAGTCTGGTTTGATGATAAAAACTCAACCGTATGTCCAAAGTTGGATCTGGTGAGCCGTGTACAAATTTGTCCGTTGGATCGGGTCGCGGGCCCGCCAAAATAGCATTCCGGTCGACCTTCTCAGAATCGGACCAAACTTGGGTCACATGATCAGAAAAATAACACGAGTCCAGTGGCATAAGTTTCGTCATGAGATGACGAACGGGCAGAAAGTTGTAGGCTGTAGCACCCAGTTTCTAAAATGAGGGTAATTTTAAAATTTTGTAATTATAATCATTTAATAATAATATTTAAACCATGTTATGATTTTTGGTGATTTTTAATTAATTTAAAACTATTTAAAACCATGACTTGTGATTTTGATGGTTAACTAGTGTAACCCTAGAATTTGTTAAGCGTGGAGACTAACCATGACCATGGGAGCCTAGTCATGTGATTAAGATGACTAATTACTACTTTTTAGCCTAGGGGTATTTTGGTCTTTTTGACAATTTGGTAAAATTGTAATTTGCATAAATTAAATATTGTGCTAATCTTTAGTTAAGCCTTAACCTAGAATTTTAGCCTAATCTAGATTAGCCTTGAGCCTAGACTCTTGATTAGGATAACCTAGTAATGACAAGATTAACAATATCTAGATATTTCATAGTAGGATATTTACCTATTGGAATATTTGTGAAAAAGAAAGCCTTATGACTAATTGAACCAATAGGAAGGCTTAGAATTGGGTGAACAAGCCCTAGCCACTCATCTACATGTAAAACTAACCCTAATTCATCTAATGACCAGCCATCAAGTGCCCCCCTTCCTATAAAGAATCCTTAAGAAAACCATTGCCTCTTTTTACCTCTACATAGAACCCTAATTTGTTCTTCCCCAAACTTGAGAGCTTCCCTCTTGATTTTGATCTCCAAACCCCTTCATTCTTCTTCCAATCTTCCATCATTTTTTTTCATTCAACCAAGGAGGAGGTGCTAGCAAGGATTGGGAGCAAGGAAGGGTGTCCATTTTGGAGGAGCTTTCGTGTCGGAACCGTGTCCTTTGAGTGTATCATTGGGATCCCACTTTCAATAGGTATAACCATCTCTCTATTTCAATTTCACTTGCATTTTAGTTAGATTTGAATCCATAGGATCCACCCCCATGCATGTACAACCATTAGATTTTAATTTGAGGCTCTTTAGAGTCCTCTTTAGGAAGTTTGAATAGGTTTGGTGTCCTATTTGTGGAGTTTCCAATATAGGACACCCCATGTGTTCGTGTTTATGCAAATAGGCTATTTTATGGTTTAATTTCAGTTTTAAGATGGTTAGAATGAGTTTTATTTGGATAGCTATGTTGGTATCCAAGTATCTTGTCCTACATGTGTTTCTTTTGTCCAAAACAACCCAAATTTGTCATAATTTTTATCTACGTTTTTAGTAGCCAGAGCAACTTAGAAATGTCATAACTCCTAGCTCAAGACTCTAATTAATCTCTCTTTTTTTAAAAGAACCGTATCGAAGTTAGCTTTCCAAATATATATATTAATAGGCCAAATTCGTTATAGAAGTTTCTGTAAAACTGTTTGAGTGTCAGCTGTTCGAAAGATGAATGTATTTCGGTGTTTTCACAATTTCGAGAGCTTCCGGACACGAAAATGCGATCCGTTTGAAGTTTCGGAAAGCTAATACGAAGGGCTACAACATACTTTAATTCTAGAATTTAGAGAAGGCCCAATTTATACAGTATTAGTTTTAAATAGAAGAGTGACTATACGACATAGACATTTTTTGTAACCTATGAGCCTATGTAGTATGGATATCATGTGAATGTAGGTATCATAGGTTGTCAAGAATATGTATGATATAATACATATATTTTTATATATATATTATTGTTATGTGATATATGTTAGTATAGTGTGTGTGTGTTTGAATGAGATAAGGATGTGTGTGGTTAGTGGAGAGAAGTGAGATTGATAGAGGATATGTGCTAGTGTGTATTTGATGTTGTATAGATGGTAGTATAGTGTGTGTGTTGTGAAGGTGAGAGAGTTGGGAGGATCATGCCATCCTATTTGACTTGAGGCTATTGTGGTTTGTTGAATGATTTGTGTTTTGGTTGAGTGGTAGTGTGTTTGTATATAGATGTGTGTGGGTGTGTTAGAAGAGAATGGGGGGTAGGTTTGGTATATGTGTTTGTGTGTGTGTTAGTATTGGAGTGGAGAGAAATTTAGATGTATGTATAGATATGTTAGTGGTCATGTTAGAATCTATGTAGAGGTTAGAGGTATCTTAGAAGTTTGATGGTGATATCTTATATAAGTTAGATAGTTAGTTGTGTTAGTCTATGTTATTGTTAGTTAGAGATAACATATGTTAGTTGGTTAAAGTTAGAAATGGATATATATACATATATGTTATGGTTAGATATTAGTTAGTGGATGTTAGTTGTGTTAGGTTTCTAAGTTAGAATAGATGGTTAGAAGTTATATGTTGGAATGTTGTTAGTTGAGGTATTGGTTAGATTTTGATATGTTAGATACCTATGATATGTTAGTATTAACTGGTGTCTAGATGTTGGAAACCTATAGATAGTTAGTATCCTATTTTAGTATCTTAGGATACTAAGAGTGGGGTCTTAGAATAGTGGGTATCGTAGGATACTCAAGTTAGTATCTCAAGGTAAATGAGATTTATCTTTACCTTTAAGGTAAATGAGTTTACCTTATAACCAAGGTAAGGTATCAAGATACCAAGATATGGTATCGAGATACGAGGGTAGAGTGTTAGAACAACTTAGTAGGGTATTGAAGGATAAGTAGGGTGAGGGTAATGTAGGCAAGGGTATGGGTTAGAGGCTAAGGTAACGAGTTTACCTTGGTAGGGCAATGGGATAAGAGTTAAGGTAATACCTATAACTAAAATATGAGTTTAACATGTTTAAGATATGGTTATAATTAGGATAGCTTGGTTGGTAATGGTTAAGAATAGGGTAAATGACTTAGGGTTGACCCCGTTTGACCATGGTTGACCGTTTTGACTAAAAGTCAACCAAAAGTCAACTTTAGCCTAAAATTGACCAAAACTTGACCAGAGTTGACCAGTTGACTAAAAGTCAACTGTGAATCAACCATTGACCTTTGATAGCCTAAGTTGACCAGTTGACCAAGATAGCCTTGTTGTTGACCTTGTTTGACTAGATATTGACTTGATTTGACCTAGAGTTGACTAAGAGTTAACTTTGACCTAGTTTGACTTAGAATCATGTAGTTTGTATTACAGATTTTTATTATTGCAAATTGAGTACTTTATAACCTGTTTTACTCTAAATAGGACTCTGTGGCAACAGTTAGGACATCTGTTTTTATCAGTCATTCAGGGTGACAGGCGAGTACATTCTCTGATCATTTCATACTTGTTAGGATTTATATTCTTGCTCTAGATTACTTTATATGATGCTGTCACGTTATTATCACGGATTGGTACTATATGGATCTTGTCATGTGATATTATCCTCCTCGGAATGCATCAGATACAGTTGTCATGTACTTTTCACGAATATCTTATATTTCATGTATACCGCTATTCATGTACACTCTTGTGCAATCTTGTACTCTCATGATCACATGAGCAAACATGATAAAAATCTCTTTTACAAGGTAACGTAACTTGACTGGATCCTTGTATATTGATTGGGAAGGGTGAGTAGGAAATTGTTATGTGATCAAAATTCTATCTTGTAAAATCTTGTGAAATCTTGTATATGTCCATTGTACACTCATGTATGATAGAGTTACCCTTGCATTGTCCTAACCTGTTTATATAACCATCCCATGCTCTAAATCACAGGTTACTTACAGTTCTTACTTATTATGTATAAAAATATTTTTAGTTATCAAATCTCTCTCGTTTTCATATATATTTCTTTACAGTCCATGTATCTTACTCTTTTGCATGCTTTATATTTTCCAACCTGATATGAACTGTGTGAGATGTATTGTGCTCGCTCCTGTCCTGACTGGACCTGTTAAAAATATTACAGATGATGATGGTGACTGTCCTACCTTCTATGGGACATATGAGGGTGATATTCAGGAACCTAAGGAGCATCTAGCTCAGTAGAGGGTGTCTAGTTTAGTCTAGTACTTATAGCTTTCAGTTTGTATCGGATTGTTCCAATTGTTATTGAGACTTAGTTATATTCAGGACTTGTATTTATTTGTGTTGGATATCTATATGTGGGTTGTGATGACTTTACTTATATTTTCAGTTCTTCCTTTTTATCTTATTTCATATCGTGCTCTATCTTCCCTAGACTTGTGATTGAGATATAGAGTTGAGATGTTATATTATACCTCCGTGCGGAGATGATATGTTTATATCATATTGTTGTTAGATGTTATAGACGAACTATACAGCGTTCTACCGCCGACACTACGGCATAGGCTGGACATACCCACGTTCTCGTGCCCTTCCTCAAGGTACGGGTCGTGACACATTTTTGTGGTGGCCTATGCAGGTCAGAGTCGCAACTACTACGATTTCGTAGTGGTGCTCGACTTAGAGTGCTGCTACGAGCCTGCTGTTAGGATATAGGATTAGGCAGTAGTATATAGAGTTACTCAATCACAGTTAGGACTACTTGAGAAGATTACTGGGATGACCCTTGAGAATCTCATTATAAACTATCTCGAAATTCGATTCCGACAGTTTCTGTCTACTTCCTTGTTCATCGTTGAATTTGATTCTTGGTATTTATTATTGACTTAATTTTTTACCAAGATAACATTATGGGCTAGGTTGCCTCAGTCATTGAATCTAGAGTCTTCTACAGCCATATTAGCTGGTTTGGCGATGAGATAGAGTCTGATTTTGGATGTATTTTTCGGGTGTGGGATTTTAAAGTTTTCGCAGCCAAGCTAGCGGCAATGCAAAAATTTTAAATATCATGATTCTAGAGGTATATACCTTAGTTGCAGACTCTATGGATTATCATTGTTGTACTTACTAGCGTAACGAGGATTCTGGTAACATGGTTTTGGATAGACGGGTATGATTATCAGATTTCAGAATAGATACCATATAGATGGTGCCTAGTATAATGGAATGGAATATCAGTGTGGATGTTACTTGAGTATCATGGATTAGATAGAGGGAGCTAGGCCACCTGTAGCGCAGCACCGTGCCCCGTACCATCATAGGGATATACCCCAGAGGGACAGGGTTTTTACGCTGACAGTCGAGTAGACCGACGCTACGGGTGACGGGTCAGCAGGTCTATCTTTGATGTTCTTCTTTCCATCTTGTTGTGTGATTCCATTAGTATCTGTCAAGATGTTTTGTGCTGTGATAGATAGTATAGTAACCCTGATCAAGACCGTGATATCACGACCAATAGGACCACAATTTTTATATTTTAGATATAGTTTTCTTGACCTTGATTGTTGGGGGTTTGACCTAGAAGGAGTACGACCATTTTAATTTTGAAGACAATTTTTCTAAGAAGGGTAGACTTGTAGCACCCAGTTTCTAAAATAAGGGTAATTTTAAAATTTTGTAATTATAATCATTTAATAATGATATTTAAACTATGTTATGAATTTTGGTGATTTTTAATTAATTTAAAACTATTTAAAACCATGACTTGTGATTTTGATGGTTAACTAGTGTAACCCTAGAATTTGCTAAGCCTAGAGACTAACCATGACCATGGGAGCCTAGTCATGTGATTAGGATGACTAATTACTACTTTTTAGCCTACGGGTATTTTGGTCATTTTGACAATTTGGTAAAATTGTAATTTGCATAAATTAAATATTGTGCTAATCTTTAGTTAAGCCTTAACCTAGAATCTTAACCTAATCTAGATTAGCCTTGAGCCTAGACTCTTGATTATGATAACCTAGTAATGACAAGATTAACAATATCTAGATATTTCATAGTAGGATATTTACCTATTGGGATATTTGTGAAAAAGAAAGCCTTATGACTAATTGAACCAATAGGAAGTTTTGGAATTGGGTGGACAAGCCCTAGCCACTCATCTACATGTAAAACTAACCCTAATTCATCTAATGACCAGCCATCAAGTGCCCCCCCCTTCCTATAAAGAATCCTTAAGAAAACCATTGCCTCTTTTTACCTCTATATGGAACCCTAATTTGTTCTTCCCCAAACTTGAGAGCTTCCCTCTTGATTTTGATCTCCAAATCCCTCCATTCTTTTTCCAATCTTCCATCATTTCTTCTCATTCAACCAAGGAGGAGGTGCTAGCAAGGATTGGGAGCAAGGAGCAAGTAAGGGTGTCCATTTTGGAGGAGCTTTCGTGTCGGAATCGTGTCCTTTGAGTGTATCATTGGGATTCCACTTCCAATAGGTATAACCATCTCTCTATTTCAATTTCCCTTACATTTTAGTTAGATTTTAATCCATAGGATCCACCCCCATGCATGTACAACTATTAGATTTTAATTTGAGGCTCTTTGGAGTCCTCTTTAGGAAGTTTGAATAGGTTTGGTGTCCTACTTATGGAGTTTCCAATATAGGACACCCCATGTGTTTATGTTTATGCAAATAGGCTATTTTGTGGTTAATTTCAGTTTTAAGATGGTTAGAATGAGCTTTATTTGGATAGCTATGTTGGTATCCAAGTATCTTGGCCTACATGTGTTTATTTTGTCCAAAATAACCCAAATTCGTCATAATTTTTATCCACGTTTTTAGTAGCCAGAGCAACTTAGAAATATCATAACTCCTAGCTCAAGACTCCGATTAATCTTCTATTTTTTTAAAAGAACCGTATCGAAGTTAGATTTCCAAATATATATATTAATAGGCTAAATTCGTTATAGAACTTTTTGTAAAACTATTTGAGTGTCAGCTGTTCGAAAGATGAATGTGTTTCGGTGTTTTCGCGATTTCGGGAGCTTCCGGATACGAAAATGCGATCCGTTTGAAGTTTCAGAAAGCTAATACGAAGGGCTACAACATACTTTAATCCAAGAATTTAGTGAAGGCTCAATTGGCATAGTATTGATTTTAAGTAGAAGAGTGACTATACGACATAGGCATTTTGTGTAACCTATGAGCCTATCTAGTATTGATATCATGTGAATGTAGGTAACATAGGTTATCAAGAATAAGTATGATATAGTACATATATGTATATATATATATATATATATATATATTATTGTTATGTAATATATGTTAGTATAGTGTGTGTGTTTGAATGAGATAAGGATGTGTGTGGTTAGTGGAGAGAAGTGAGATTGATAGAGGATATGTGCTAGTGTGTATTTGATGTTGTATAGATGGTAGTGTAGTGTGTGTGTTGTGAAGGTGAGAGAGTTGGGAGGATCATGCCATCCTATTTGACTTGAGGCTAGTGTGGTTTGTTGAATGATTTGTGTTTTGGTTGAGTGATAGTGTGTTTGTATATAGATGTGTGTGGGTGTGTTAGAAGAGAGGGGGGTGGATTTGGTATATGTGTTTGTGTGTGTGTTGGTGTTGGAGTGGAGAGAAATTTAGATGTATGTATGGATATGTTAGTATGTTAGTGGTTATGTTAGAATCTATGTAGAGGTTAGAGGTATCTTAGAAGTTAGATGGTGATATCTTATATAAGTTAGATAGTTAGTTGTGTTAGTCTATGTTATTGTTAGTTAGAGATGACATATGTTAGTTGGTTAGAGTTAGAGATGTATATATATACATATATGTTATGGTTAGATATTAGTTAGTGGATGTTAGTTGTGTTAGGTTTCTAAGTTAGAATAGATGGTTAGAAGTTATATGTTAGAATGTTGTTAGTTGAGGTATTGGTTAGATTTTGATATGTTAGATACCTATGATATGTTAGTATTAACTAGTATCTAGATGTTGGAAACCTATAGATAGTTAGTATCCTATCTTAGTATCTTAGGATACTAAGAGTGGGGTCTTAGAATAGTGGGTATCGTAGGATACTCAAGTTAGTATCTCAAGGTAAATGAGATTTATCTTTATCTTTAAGGTAAATGAGTTTACCTTATAACCATGGTAAGGTATCAAGATACCAAGATATGGTATCGAGATACGAGGGTAGAGTGTTAGAACACCTTAGTAGGGTATTGAAGGATAAGTAGGATAAGGGTAATGTAGACAAGGGTATGGGTTAGAGGCTAAGGTAACGAGTTTATCTTGGTAGGACAATGGGATAAGAGTTAAGGTAATACCTATAACTAAGATATGAGTTTAACATGTTTAAGATATAGTTATAATTAGGATAGCTTGGTTGGTAATGGTTAGAAATAGGGTAAATGACTTAGGGTTGACCCCGTTTGACCATGGTTGGCCGTTTTGACTAAAAGTCACCCAAAAGTCAATTTTAGCTTAAAATTGACCAAAACTTGACCAGAGTCGACCAGTTGACCAAAAGTCAACTGTGAGTCAACCATTGACCCTTGATAGCCTAAGTTAACCAGTTGACCAATATAGCCTTATTGTTGACCTAGTTTGACTAGATATTGACTTGGTTTGACCCAGAGTTGACCAAGAGTTAACTTTGACCTAGTTTGACTTAGAATCATGTAGTTTGTATTACAAATTTTTATTATTACAAATTGAGTACTTTATAACCTGTTTTACTCTAAATAGGACTCTGTGACAACAGTTCGGATATCTGTTTTCATCAGTCATTCAGGGTGACAGGCGAGTACATTCTCTGATTATTTCATACTTGTTAGGATTTATATTCTTGCTCTAGATTACTTTACATGATGCTGTCATGTTATTATCACGAATTGGTACTATATGTTTCTTGTCATGCGATGTTATCCCCCTCGGGGTACATCAGATGCAGTTGTCATGTGCTTTTCATGAACATCTTATATTTTATGTACACCGCTATTCATGTATACTTTTGTGCAATCATGTACTCTCATGATCACGTGAGCAAATATGATAAAAATCTCTTGTACAAGGTAACGTAACTTGACTGGATCCTTGTGTATTGATTGGGAGGGTGAGTAGGAAATGGTTATATGATCAAAATCCCATCTTGTGAAATCTTGTGAAATCTTCTATATGTCTATTGTACACTCATGTATGATGGAGTTACCCTTGCATTGTCCTAACCCGTTTATATAACCATCACATACTCTAAATCACAGGTTACTTACAGTTCTTACTTATCATGTATATAGATATTTCCAGTTATTAAATCTCTCTCGTTTTCATATATATATTTCTTTACAGTCCATGTATCTTACTCTTTTGCATGCTTTATATTTCCTAACCTGATATGAACTGCGTGAGATATATTGTGCTCGCTCCTGTCCTGACTGTACTTGTTGAAAATATTACAGATGATGATGATGAATGCCCTACCTTTTATGGAGCATATGAGGGTGACATTCAGGAGCCTGAGGAGCATCTAGCTCAGTAGAGGGTGTCTAGTTTAGTCTAGTACTTATAGCTTTCAGTTTGTATCGGATTATTCCGATTGTTATTGAGACTTAGTTATATTCAGGACTTGTATTTATTTGTGTTGGATATCTATATGTGGGTTGTGATGACTTTACTTATATATTCAGTTCTTTCTTTTTATCTTATTCCATATCGTGCTCTATCTTCCCTAGAGTTGTGATTGAGATATAGAGTTGAGATGTTATATTATACCTCTGTGCGGAGATGATATGTTTATATCATATTGTTGTTAGATGTTAGATGTTAAAGATGAACTATACAGTATTCTACCATCGACACTGCGGCATAGGATGGACATACCCACATTCTCGTGCCCTTCCTCAGGGTGCAGGTCGTGACATAGGCTAGTCTGCAAAGGGGCCGATATGGGGTATATCGACCGATACATCTCGATTTCGACGCGCACACACAACGAAATCGAGTTCTATCGAATCCCACTCGTTCGCAAAGTCCATACGCACCTTTCAACTTTCGGTTTGCGACCACGTCGCCCGGTTTGTCGGGGCGTACGTCGTATCGAAATTTTTTTAAAAATTTATTATTTTAAAAACTATTTTTATCGATTTTGGGAATTAATTTTCTCGACGCATAGTCGATGAAATCAAAATTTACAAAAAGGGTTGTGAAGCCCTATATGTTGTCTATAAGTCTGTTTAATTAGATTTCAAAATTTCTTAAAATCTTGTCTACAATTAGTCTTCCAATTTAGGGTTCCAAAACAGTTTTTATTTCCTATTTTTGTGGTTTTTCCTCGATCTTTCAAGAATTTTCACAATTAATCCAGGACAGATTAAAAAGATCTATCTAAAGGGGTCTGTAGTTGGTCAATTAGGCTAACCGTAGAAATTTATGGATTGAGAAACCGTTGCACATAATGAAAGAAAATCGATGACAAACATGGAGCACCTGACTCGGTCACTGCTGCTGTTGTCAGCTTTCTGTTGCACGCGTGCTGTAATTTCCAGCGGTGACGCGCGACTCGTGGGCGGCGTTGGGTGGCCGACGATGGTCGCAGGGGTTGGGGAAGGCCGTAAGGAGGTCGATCGCGTGGTTTGATTGTGGCGGAGGCTAACAAGGAAAGTTTTCAAAGTTTTTGTTCGAACATCTCACCCTATAGAATCGACAAGAAATTCGAATTTAAATTCCAGTATAATCAGATTTAGGAGAGGTCGTACGGATTTGAATTTGAGAGAATAAAAAAAGATTGAAAATATTCCTAAATGTAAAGAATTTGCTTGGAAACCGCTGGGTGAGGTCGAGATATGAGGGATTTAGAGACTTACGAGAAATTGGCAATTTCTCCCGGGGAATGGGTTTTTCTCTTCTTCTTTTTTTCTATTTATATATACAGGTATTTATATACACATTTATATATAAAAAAATCTATTTTTTTAAATCATGAATACTTTCTACATAATTAATTAGGTATCATGCACAACTTTTTACCTAATATAGCAATTTCTACTTGTGCCATTAATAGAAAAAAACAATACTAGTTACAATAAATATACATATATTATATATATATATATATATATATATATATATATATATATATATAGAAAAATATCTAATATATATATTTTTCTATATATATATATATATATATATATATATATATATATTATATATATATATATATATATATATATATATATATATATATATATATATATATATATATATATATATATATAAAAAAATAATATATTATAATATATATTATATATATATATATAATATATATATATATATATATATATATTATATATATATTTTAAAAATAAAAAATTAAAATATATATAATCTTATATATATATATATATATTATATATATATATATATATATATATATATATATATATATATATATATATATAATATATATATATAGTGAAATATTTTGAATATATATATATATATATATATATATATATATATATATATATATATATTTGAATATATATATATATATATATATATATATATATATATATATATATATATATATATATTCAAAATATTTCACTAAAAATACAAATAAATTAAAAATTCTAAAATTCCAAAAATGTTTGAATAAATATTTTGTACACTTTACCTATTTGAGAATAACATGACTATTAAATAAAAATCGAACACAAAGCTATTAACAATCTAAATGTTGTAATTTAAAAATAAACATAATAATAAAAAAATAATAAAAATCTTAAAAAAGAATTTTGGGGGTTTACAATATGCACCTATACATAGACACTGGAATGACATAAAACACATTTTTTAGATATGCAATAGAAATCATTCTTGAGTTAAAATTCATATCAATGTGTTAATCTTATGAGATATAAAGACGTAGGTTATTTATCTGATTCCCATAAGGGGATACGAGATATGTTTTCTAAACAGTGTTGCGAGTATTTTGAAGATCAACCAAGTAAATCACTACAACAACCTCGTCCAATCATTCTTGCACTTAATGAAGCAAACAAAGAATGTGTATGGCTATGATTTCACCAGTTTAATATATTAGGGAGAGTTGCGAGCTTCTAGGAATCACAAATAAGCCTACAACTCTTCATGAGGATAATGCATATAAATGTATAGACAAATAAAGTATTGGAGTGAGATGTAATATTCAAATGTATTAATCGGGTGGGGTTTAATTTTTTTTATTTTGAATTGATGTAAGAACTAAATGTAATATCTTTTTTTGAGGGGAACATGTAAGCATCCGAGAAGGGAGCATGCAAGTATCCAGAAGATGCTCATGGAGACATCTTAAAGCATGTCTTTGCATATTGTAGTCTTGAGGGTTTTTTCTATTGAATTTTCTCTGGTTTTAAATGTGGCATCCACTTGGACGAGTGTAACGACCATAGTTCGTATTACGTATTTTGGTATACGTATACGTATACGTATATTGTATGTCTCATTTCATGATTTATTTTGGCATTTCATGGCTTGGTTCGGTTCGGGTTGCATGATTTGGCATGGCTTGGTTTTTCATATGGACAAACCCCACCTACCCCCACTCTTTTTCTTATTAGCCACCAACTTCTCTCTCTCCTCATTACTACCTTTTCATTAACTCTTATTCTTCCTCCATTACTCTCTTCACCTACCAGAAAGAGAGGCCTAGGCAAGTGCAGCTTGCTTCATGGAGGAACTCAGTTTTTATTATTCCATTATCTTCTCCACGAGATTCTAAGACACTTTAATACTTAGCATTCCTAATTTTCATGGTTTATTTCATGTAGATCTAAGCTTGTAGCATTTTTAGAATTTTTGGGTTTTGATCTATCTAACCCTGTTATTATCTAGTTTTGATGGTTCCATGTTGTAGAGAATTTCTTTCTGCCCTATTTTGACCTATGGAAGTCCGGATTTGGACCTTGGACAAAGGAGTTATGGAGCTTTGAAGCCATGGACTACATGGCGCTTCTTCTCGGGCAAGTGGGGAAGAAGAGCAGTACTTGACCGTATGGACTTTCATGCGGCGAGTTTTCTTAGCCGCATGGCAATATTTGCCGCATGAACTCAATTATTCCAGCCGCATATAACTCGTTTCTCCGCGGCCGCATAAGGCCTTGGCATGACTTAGCCGCATGGCCTTATTGGTCCCTAGCCGCATGGATGCCTTATTTTTATTTGTCGTATGAACTTCTGCTTTCCAGCCGCATAGACTCAAGTTTTCTTAGCCGTATGAACTCTGCTCGACTTCTAGCCGCATGCGCCTTGTTCCCCCGCAGCCGCATGAGCGCCATTTTTTTCTTGCGGCATGAGACCCGCACTCCGCAGCCGCATAACCTCACAGTCCTTTCAGCCGCATGAGCTTGTTCCTCTCCAGCCGCATATGCTTGCGTCTTTCCAGCCGTATGTGTCCTGTGCTTTTGCCGCATAAGCCCGCATCTCTCTCCAGCCGCATGCGCCCCTTCCTTCTCGAGCCGCATGAGCTCTTTCTCCTAGCCGCAGGAGCTTAAATCCCTTAGCCGCATGGCCCTTCCCTTAGCCCTTGTCCTCTTTTATTATTATTATTATTATTATTATTATTATTATTATTGTTATTATATTTGAATGTTACATTTATGTTTATGCCATGAAAATTCTGATTTGATCCATGAACACGACAGTGGTCTGCCAAGGCGCACTCTTGACAAGTAAACCTGACATGATATATCTCGATATGCTGATATGACCACTAGCCTCTCATGACAAGTATGAATGACCTGGACACCGTGGGCGATTGTGTTTGTACAAATAAACCAGTATTGTCTTGCATCATGTCTAGGATAGGGATCTCCTGAATACCACGGTCAGGGGTACCTACAGAAATAGACTAAGGCTAATAACTAGAAAATCCAGTAGTCATGGAGAGATTTTCCAGCTACAGGTAATTCCGTTATCTGGGCCCCCTATCATGGGATTTGTAGCCTATCGTCGAGTAGGGCACATTCCCAGCACACTGTCATGTGTTGCACCCACTAAGCTACTTAAGGGTACATGCGTTCCTCGGACGATGTACCCAGATGGATTCAATCCCCTAATTACGTCTGGATAACCTGGATGGTCTGCAGGGCTTGTGGCTGTTGGAATAATCTCATTGCATCTTGCTAGTAACTAGGCATGTGATAACCCTAGTTAGTTAAAGTATCAAGTCGTACTCATTGCATGGCCATGATTGATTGAATGGAGTCTAGCCCAGCCTAGTCTTGTTCCGATCCTGTGCAAGATTATAGCACGACCTGATCTCTTGTACTTTACTTATCGATAAATGATGAGAAACCAAGTTCTGTTCAGATTACAACCCCGGTCCTTGTTTGGTTTAAGGGTTGTAACTTGGTTATCTAAATAGTCCCATGGTTATCTTATCATATATCGTCATGATTATTTATGCTTACCTTAAAAATACTGATCAGGGGACAAGTTATGTTCAGGCGAAGGGTTACAACCCTGGTCCTTGTTTAGTTTAAGGGTTGTAACCTGGCTCCCGGAACAGTTCTGTGTCCTCTCTTCGTTTATTTTCTTATTGCACCCTACGTCATGATCATCATGTTTTACCTTACCAACAAGTATTTGAGACGGGTTTCTATTCAGGTGAAGGGTTGCAATCCTGGTCCTTGTTTGGTTTAAGGGTTGCAGTCTGGCTACTTGAATGGTTTTCTCGTACTCAATTTATTATTTGTTATCCCTGTTATTATCAGTATCCTTATAATTATCTTTAATATTCTCTTATTATATGCTGGTTTTAGTTCCTAAGTAAAGCCTCCTTTGTGGCACTTGCTCTTTCTGGGGTCTGACCCAGCTGGTTTTGTATGGCCAGATATCGGAGCAGCTCCAGAGGATCTACCTATCTTCCAGCCAGATGGTGACCACCAGGCGTAACCCTGGCCACGAGTGGGTTTTTTTTTTGTTCTTCCACTTTATTATAAAAATATTCTTTTGAGGCGTTTAACCGGCGAGCACGTGTTTAGCTCGTATTGCACCTTTATTTACTGTCTGCCTACGGGCTGTAACATGATTGACAAATCCTAGGATTGATCATGTATGACTGAAACTATTGCCAGTCTTGACAATTTGTACGACTAGCTTCATGATCATTCAAATATGTAATGTATGGGACGCCTTACTATTGTATATTTGGTATTCTGACATCTTGTAAACTGTTATTGCTTGCTTGAGATTGAAACAATAGGCTTGTTCATGACCTTAGGAGACTGATGGCTTGTAGTTAAACCCTCATGTATCTTGACAGCCGTGACCGTATAGCGAGGTAGGGTACACTTCAATATACGTAGCTGGCTATGTACGCCCCCGTTCTCCAGTATTCTGGTTCTGGAGCGTTATATGGTTTAAGTGGTAGCCCAAACAGGTCTTGTAAATCAAGATTTGTGAGGGTTTACCGAATAGATGTCTCAATCAGTACTCGCCCTTGATCTCTGATCGTATCCTCGAAATCCTTGGATTCTTGACCTGATCACATGCTTGTATCTTTGATCTGTCCTGGCCCTTCCTTATTGTTTCCTATGTCGTCTTCTTCAGGGGCATTGTTCCTAGACCTGCCGATCAGCAAGATGGAGCACCTCCCGTAGACTAGCAGCAACCCGGAGATCAAGCCCAGCATTTAGGAGTAGCCTCCAGAGTCATGCCTACTAGGGGTCAAGAGCCACCAGTTCAACCCATCCAGCCTGCAGAGCCTGATGATGGCACCTTGGTGGGTCTCATCCGGACATTGTTAGCTTCTCATGATCGTCGAGGAGATGCCTTGCACTAGGAAGTAGCATATGCTCTGACCAGAGGAGGTCATCATGGTAACATCACGGCCAACATCTTCAAGGGCTTGAACCCTCCCTTCTTCGATGGTAGCGAAGATGCTATTGCTGTAGATGCGTGGCTTCAGGACACCGAAGTAATTCTAGAAGCAGCCAGGACTCCAGATGATGAGAAGGTGGTCGTGGTGCGCCTGCAGTTATTGGATCTTGCCCGCAGCTGGTGGGCGGCGCAGGCCGTTGGATTAGTGGCACCTGTTATATGGACGGTATTCCGTGAGAGATTCTAGGCCAAGTACTTCGATGATGTAGCTCGGTACGATCTACAAACGATGTTCACCAATCTAAAGCAGATGGGTAGGACGGTCGACGGATATGCGGCCAAGTTTTCGAGACTTAGTCATTTTGCTCCCACCTTGGTAGCGACCGAGTTCGATAGAGACCAGCAGTTCCAGCAGGGGCTCCATCTAGAGATCTTATTGGCAGTGGAGCAGTTTGAGCATCAGACTTTTGATGCAGTATTGAGAGCAGCCAGGAGGCATGAGTATACCTCCCAGAGGATCGTGGATAAGACTGGGGGTCGGAAGCGATCCCATGGCCAGATGAATCAGTCTTCAGCACCAGCCCCGGCAGCTAGGACTTTGACTATTGGAGCTTCGAGACGGGCGGCCTCAGTGACGTCGGTTCAACATTCAACCCCGATGCACCCTCAGCAGCAGAAGCATAAGCATTCTTCCGCAGTGGAATGTTCACACTGCGGGAAGCCGGGACATGTGATATCAGAGTGTCGCAGAGCACAGGGTTTGTGCTTAGTTTGTGGTACCCCAGACCACAGGGTTGGGAACTGCCCGAACAGGGGGAGTTCATCTTCATCAGCCTTTTCCAGTCCTTCAGTCAGGGGACCAGTTCCAGTACCAGTCCAGCAGCAGCAACAGTACCCGTTCCCGAGGCCATTGCCGACGCAGGCCCAGGCATTCCAGCTGCAGAGACCGCAACAATATGCCCAAGCCCAAGCCTTGATCCAGAGCAGACAAAGAAGTTTTCAGCAGAGGGGACCCGTGCCTAGAAGATATGGTCAAGTGCTCGCTTTGACCATGGAAGAAGGCACCAGGTGAGGTGGTGGCAGGTACTATTCTCGTCAACACCTTTCCAGCTTCAGTATTATTTGACTCTGGTGTATCACATTCATTTATGTCTACACGATTCGCGACACGGATAGGGCTGGAGCCCGAGTCATTATCAGTAAGACTCGATATACTTACTGGTAACGGTCTTGTGGAAGTAGATAGAGTGTTTTTCTCGTATCGGATCGTAGTTAGCGGTAGAGAGTTTCCCGCTAGGTTGATAAAGTTTCCGATGGCCGATTATGATGTGGTCTTAGGGATGGATTGGTTGAGAGACAAGTATGCTAGGATAGACTGCCATATTGGCAGGGTTGTTTTTAGCATTCCAGGCGAGCCAGAGTTTTTCTTTCCCCGAGGCAAAGTTGAACCTTCTCCTCCAGTATTGCGGATGGCAGTAGCAGCAGTACAGTTACCCCGGATAGTTGAGGAGTATCCAGATATTTTCCCAGAAGAGCTTTCAGGAATGCCGCCAGAGCGAGAGATCGAGTTCACCATAGACTTGATCCCAGGGACAGCCCCTGTGTCGGAGAGAGTCTACAGGATGGCGCCGTCAGAGTTAGAGATATTGTATAAGATGATTGAAGAACTTAGAACCAAGGGATTCATTCGTGCTAGTAGATCGCCTTGGGGAGCCCCGATGCTTCTTGTGAAAAAGAAGGATGGTACGTCCAGGTTATGTGTTGACTATCGTACCTTGAACTCAGTGACAATCAAGAACAAATACCCTCTCCTAAGGATAGATGACTTGTTTGATCAACTCAAGGGGGCAGCAGTATTCTCGAAGTTCGACTTACGGTCAGGGTACCATTAGATCAGAGTCAGAGAGCAGGACATCCCGAAGACAGCTTTCAGATCGAGATACGGGTATTGAAAGTTCCTTGTTATGCCATTTGGAGCAACCAATGCGTCGGCCGTATTCATGCACCTCATGAATCGCATCTTCATGTCTTATTTGGATTAGTTTGTGATTGTGTTCATAAATGACATCCTGGTCTACAACAAGAGTGGAACGGAGCATGAGCAGCATCTCAGAGTGGTCCTCCAGATTCTTAGAGAGCATCAGTTGTATGCCAAGTTCAGTAAATGCGAGTTCTGGCTCGATCACATTTCGTACTTGGGTCATATCATCACCAGAGGTGGAGTATAAGTGGATCCCCAGAAGATCGTGGCTATAGAATCGTGGCCAGTACCCAGCACAGTTGCAGAAGTTCGCAGCTTTCTTGGCTTGGCCGGCTACTATCGGCAATTTGTTTCAGACTTTGCTCGAATTTCAGCGCTATTGACCCAGTTGACCCGCAAGGATGTGCGGTTTGCTTGGACAGCAGAATGTCAGGATTCTTTTGAGAGGTTGAAGCGAGGTTTGATGACGGCACCCATTCTCACGCTTCCAGATGGAACCGAAAGATTCTCAGTATATTGTGATGCTTCAGGCAGAGGTTTAGGATGTGTTCTGTTACAGCATGGGAAGGTAATAGCTTATGCGTCACGTCAACTTCGTGATCATGAGAAAAATTACCCAACCTATGACTTGGAGCTGGCAGCAGTAGTGTTTGTACTTAAGCTGTGGAGGCACTACTTGTATGGAGATAGGGTAGAGATTTTCACCGATCACAAGAGCCTGAAGTATATTTTCACCCAGAAGGATCTTAACATGCGTCAGAGGAGGTGGCTAGAGCTACTTGTGGATTATGATGTCAACCTGCAATATCACCCAGGGAAGGCCAATGTAGTAGCAGATGCATTGAGCAGGAGAGCCGGGGTTTATTTCCTTACAGCGCAGCCAGAGTTATTGTCAGATCTTCAGAAGATGGAGATCGAGGTGGTTCTTTCTACCAGTATGGCATTGATGGCCAGTATGTGAGTTCAGTCCACTCTAGTCGAGAGGATCCGAACGGCACAGTCAGCAGATTCCAAGCTTCAGCGGCTCAGAGCAGAGTGCGAGGCAGGACGAAGACCAGAGTTATGCATTCATGAAGACGGTACCCTTAGGCATGGAAGGCGTCTTTGTGTACCTAGTGGTAATATCAGGTAGAAGATCATGGCAGAGGCTCACAGTTCTCAGTTGTCACTCTCCATTCCCAGAATACGCATTTTAATACATGCACTGCTTGAATGTATTTATTTAATATTTATCATAAATTTGTTCTGTATTTAATTCTTTTAATTTTACGCTAATTATTTGTGCTGTATTTTATTTTTTGCTTAGCTTTGCTTCTGGGCTTGGCTTGGCTTGGGTTGGTTTATTTTCGGATTTGGGTGGTTCAACATGAACCCGACCAACCCACCATCATTTTCATTTAAAGCCTCAATCCTTTCTCTCTCTTCATTACTTTTTCTTTCTCATTTACTCTTCTTCTTCCTCATAACTCTCTCCACCTACCAAACTCTTAGGCAAGTACATCTTGCTTCCACATGAGAATCCATTTTTATGGTTCATTTATCTTCCTCTCGTGATTCTAAGATAATTTAGAACTTGGCACATTGCATTTTGAAGTTTCATTTTTAGTAGATCTAGAAATTACTATTTTTTCGGATTTTATTGGTTTTGATCTATCAAACCTCCTTATTGCCAACTTTTGTTCATTCCAGATTGTTGAGATTGTGTTATACGCCATTCTGACCCGTGGAATCCTATTTTCGGCTTGGAATGAAGGTTTTATAGAATTTGGAGTTCGGGCAGAGCTTTATGCCCACGTTTTTACGTGCCAGCGTAATATCCGGCTCTACGCACACGTTTATACGTGCTCGCGTAATATCAAGCTCTACGCCTACGATAATTCGTGTCAGCGTGAATTTGTTTTACGCAAGTCGACTTGGCTTGGCGTATTACTCTTTACGCGTATTCATTCGTGCGTAAACCTGACTCTTTACGCGTGCATCCTTTACGCGTGGCTCGACCCTTTATGCGTACAATGTTTCACGCGTAACACTATTCTTTACGCATACAAGATTCATACGTAAACTTTGAATTTTTACGCGTAACGTTACTTTTTATGCGTATGAGTTTTTACGCATAACGTTACTTTTTACGCGTACTATTCTGGCTTGGCATAAGACGAGTTTTAACGCACAACTTTATTCCTTATTGAGTGTATCCCTTTTACGCGTACTCCTTTACGCATAAAGATATCCTTTTACGCGCACATAATCTATGCGTAACATTACCTTTTTACGCGTACAATGTTTTTATGCGTAACATTATTCTTTACATAAACTTCCCTCATGCGTAAACTTCCTTACGCATAATTTATTGAGCGTACTCATGTTTACGTACATAGCATTTCTCTATTATATCCTTACGCCTTTTGACATGAACCCGATATAATCATGATATGTTAATGTTGTTAATACATATTGATGTGTGGAATGTGCCATGTATCTTGATTGGCTTATGGATACCCAGAATGACTAGAACTTAACCCTGAGAGTTATAGACTCGACCATACTAAATACTAGTTTGAATTTCATGCCTTGTCACAAATTAATACTGATTGTTACCTTGACTGAATGATTGATCATGCGTTCCTAGTTAGAACTAAAGAGACTAGCTAGTCGTCTTATTGAAAATTAAATGAGACACGTTCATATTAACATAAACTATTGCAATCGACTAGCCGATCCCGAACATTGGCATATGGACACGTGCAGACTTCAACTGATTTTCTACAGAAGCAGCATGTGTACTTTACAGTCAAGGCATGATTATTCCGTGGCTAGGTCTGATTGTTGCATTATGCTATGTAAGACCTACAACCTAACCGCACGGACATCGTTGTAGAGTTTTGCATATCGTACTTTGTACAAAAGTACTCATTCTGAATGACTATGATCCACGGCATGGAATTTCAATCAACATAGGGGCTATTAAGTTAAATAAAATAACGATTGCATGGAGAGAGAATGGATTCCCGAGTTCTTATATGGCAGCCATCCCGGGGCAATTGGTGCCTCGACATGCCGGCTGGTTCCCACAGATACTGTAAATCTGTCACACGGACAGGGAACGGTATCTGCTTAAATTATTTATTGTATATTAATGACTGGCGTTCCGTTGGGACTCGTCTAATTCATGATTGGCACAATTGATTATTGGATAGACTAGCCTTGCTTGCACATAGTAAGAACTGAGGAATCCTGATTGCATATTTTCAAGACAATTTGGAACTTATAGTAGCAAGCCGTAGTAGTTGCATGGCCGTTTAAATTGATTTATTTGTGTACTACACCTACTCTGTTAATTACTGAGATGATCGAAATGTCAGGACATGACGGGTCAACTTCTGTCCTTATTTGGTTGGGAAGTTGGTTTGAAGTGTCGTGATGTTATGTGAATCCCAGTAGCAAGCGGAGACTAATTATTATATTCTTAATTCTTATCACTGGTTTTAATTCTCATGTCGTGCTCCCTTGTGGTACTTGCTATTAGAGGTCTAACCTCTCTGGTTTTGCATGGCCAGATTTAGAGCCAGTCCCCGAGGACTCAGCTTACTTCTACCTTCAAGATGGTCAATACTAGAGGGATGATCGCAGGAGGACATGAGTGGGTTCCTTGTAGCTCCCCTTCCCGAAAATTCTGAAAATATTTTATTAGTATTATTTATTTTATTTAAATGGTGATTTTAGTATTGGAACAATTTTACCCAAGTAAGGGCGTGTGGTAAAAATCACCCGTTGGGACAATTTTTATTATTTTGTTATTATTAAGGTTACTTTGTGGAGATTTAATAAGCATGTTCATTCCATTTAAGTATTATAATTATTATTGAGTCGATTTATGGTAAATTAAATTTATATATATATGTAGATATAAATGTGCCCTTCTATATATGGATAATAAGGGTATTGGTATTTATAATATTGATTTGAAGTATTTTAGGTTTTGTGAGTTTAAGGATATTATATATAAAAATATATATGGAGTATGTGTATGAATATATATATATATATATATATATATATATATATATATATATATATATATATATATATATATATATATATATATATATATATATATATATATATGTGTGTGTGTGTGTGTGTGTGTGTGTACATGTGTAAGTAGATATAAATATATTATATATAAAAATATATGTGCGTATGTGTACATATATATCTGTATAGAGAACGTATACATGCATGTATATATGTATATATATATATATATATATATATATATATATAAATATATATATATATATATATATATATATATATATATATATATATATATATATATATATATATATATGATTAAATATATAGATATATTAGTGTTAATAAAAGAAAACAAAAGAAAACAAAAGAAAACAAAAACAAATAATAAAACAACAACAGCTAAAACACAGGAAACAGCACCCCCTTGGCCCATTCAGCCCGAGCCCAGCAACACCCTTCCCGCGACTATAACAACCGAGGTCGAACACAGTAAACACATTATATGTCGAGAGACAAAGGAATCAGAAGGATTTTCTTAAACCCTAACAGCGCCGACCCCAACCAGATGGTTGCACCCCCCCACCCCCCCCCCCCCCCCGGCCGCTGGCCGGCCACCGTGGGAGGCCGTCGGTCGGCGACAAGGCCGCGCGCGAGCAGAACACCGCAACAGAGCAGCGACAGTAGCAGCGGGGAGGCCAACTTCGCGACGGCTTTTTTTCGCGTACAAGGGATCGTTTTACGAACCGTTTAATCTGGTATACTCACAACCTATACACCTTCTAATACCTTCAATTACTTTCCTTTAGATTGCATTAATCAGTACGAAAAACCCTCTCAAATATCGATAAAAATCCCGTTCTTAACAGTCTGAAACTATTGCATGGACCCTACTTTGGATGGCGATCAATCGCCGATCCAATGAGTAGTTTAGAAAACTACTTGAACGATTTTAAAGACAACATGACCAGGATCAAAACCCTACTGTTACTTTTAATTTTAGTTATTTGTATAAAAAGATAAATCAATTTGAAAACCCAGAAAAACCTGGCGAAAACAGTTTGGAAATCTAGAAATTTTTTCGATACGACGTGCGTCCCGCCAATCCGGGCGACGTGGTCGCGAACCGAAAGCATCGAAAGGTGCGTAATGGTTTCATGGTCGTGTGGGTTTTGACGGAATTCAAATTGGTCGCATGTGCGCGACGAATTTGATGCGTATCCGTCGAAATTCCCCGTATCGGCCTCTGTGTAAGTTTTCCAATTACTTTGTGCACGCTCGTCAGATCTAGACGAAACTTGCGCCAACAGGACCGTATCATTTTTTTGGTCCTGTATGCCAAGTTTGGTCCAATTCTGAGACAGTTGAATCGAACGCCGTCTTGCGGGCCCTACGGTCCGACTCAACGGGCAATTTTGTGCACGGTCCGTCGAAATCCAACTTTGGACATACGGTTCGGTTCGTATCGAAAAACTGGACCTGTTGACATATAGTTTGATGACTTTAGAGACCGTTGATCCTGGCACGCTTTTCGGTGCAAAGCGGGCCCAACGGCGGACACCGTTTTGATCCGAAATTACCGTTTTGCTCCTGCGTCCAGAATTGAACTTAAGGACAGGCAATCCTAGCTAATTTGACTATTCTGAGAATGTTGGTACTATTTATTTCAACATCTGGAGACTTCTGCATGTGTTGACTGATTGTGGCTCATTGAGTGGTATAGTATTATTGGTTTCACCAGCTAAGGACCTCAGACAAGTGCACTTTCTGATTGCTTTCGATTCATAGTAGTCTTTTTATTTCATGTCTATACATATATCTTGCTGCTTGTTGACACGCTCGTCACACGGAGTAGTCGGGAGAGGAAATATCTTAGTAGACATGTGGACTATCCAGAACTATCTCCCGTGTCTTTCGTGAATGATAGCTGCTGCACATGACACGTGCAGTGTGCCGTATTTACCCCCTAGCCGTTCACATGTTAAAAATGATATTTCACACCACATAGGTAGTTGTCTTTTATTTTTTTCCTTTTCTTCTCCACCGTGCCATATCATCAGTTACTTTCTAGCTTTCATATTCCATATGTTATTTTCATGTCTTGTTAATTCTATTATATTTTCGCATTACCGTCGGTTTGTGTACTTGTTCCATTCCTGACTGGAAACCAACATTTTTTAGGTTTATCCGTGATCACTCTTAGTACTGGGAAGACATGGGTATGCTGAGGCCAACCTAGATAGTGGAACTAGTTGTCATTTTCATTAATTGTGAGAACTTTGTATTTACCTTTAAATATAAATCTTGTAAATGTTGTAATAAACTTAGAAATATGAATGTGCAGCGAATATTATATTTTGTGATTTTGAGCATTTATTTCTTGCGGGCTTGACAGCGATCTACCGTCGACTCTGCGGCGTAGGCTGGCTTGGACACGTCTCGTATCCGGAAAAGCGAGTGCGGGTCGTGACAAGTTTTTGTGGTGGCCCATGCAGGTCAGTTTTTGCAAAATATTGCGAACTCGTGATGGTACTTAAGTTAGTCGTACCATTACGAGCCTGCGCGCAGGAAATGCTCATTCACAATTAGGATTAAAATAATTTAGGAGAATAACTAGGACTATGAGTCCCTTGTTCAAATTGACCGTTGGGTAGTTAAGGTTATTAGATAGGCCATACAATTTAAATAGCTTGCTAGATCCCTATAGGTACACTATTACCTTTGATATGACAATGTGATCCAATGTGGATATACTATTCGCTTGGTATGTTAGGCTTGCCTATAATTAAGGCGTTAATTTTGATAAATTGTTTAATTTTCTTTTGCTTTATTAGATATAAATCTTATATCATAAGATAGAATTGTCTATTTTAAATTCTCTTTTGCTGTAAGGAGTTAGTTTATAATTTCTGATTCTGTTATTCCTGTATGAATTCCGAGTTAGATTTGATGCAAAGTTTTTTCCTCAACTATTTGGAATATATTTGAGATAAATGTTAGGATGTCCTTATTTTCCTTGTCGTCAGTTAATTCCCCCGGTCAACCTTTTACTTTAAGGATTGAGACTTACAGGCAGGCATTTACGCTTTCTACCATAGTCAACTAAGTCGAATCCCTAGCAGCTCTTTAACGTTCTTAGGAATTTAGTTAGAGTAATTAAACGACTGCGATGACTAGACAGCAGCGCACTGTCGCCAATTACCTGAGAGCGGAGAGTGTGGGTTCACTACAGCCAGCAGCGCACTGGCGAGATACAACCCATAGAATTGAAATCATTTCGAGGATCATAGGTTATAGAACATTGCTAAGACTATACCTTCGTTGACATCTTTAGATCTTAGATACTCTTATGTCAATATAAGGTAGAGTACCCGATAGCCTATCACATTTGAATCACGGAACCAAGGGTTTACCCCAGCCAGAGTATACGGACGAGGCAAAATTCTCGGTAAAGTGACTTCAGGCGTGATTGTCAATTTAGGATACTATAGAGGATAGAAAATGCCATGTATGTCCCTTAAGACCCAATGCCAATACTAGTGGAAGCTCTGTAAGTGGTAGCATGCCCCTCAACTTAGCATCATGTGGTCATTGTGATCTATTAACGAGATAATTGACTAACACTAACAGGTTTACCTAGAATATAGAGTTCAGAAGTCCATAACCCATTAGTCGACTAAAGCCTTATGGGTAAGAAGATAATAGGTTGACTGTATAGGCAAGAACACCAGGTAAGGGTTTTAATTCTCTCAAAACTCGAACTACTTGTGCCTCCTTCCCAAAAATCTTGCCTACTTATATTTTGGCTATCTTGACCAATGCTGCTATTACAGCCTAGTTTTTGCAAGCTTACTCTTTTATCGAGCTTGAATCGAGACATATATTTATTGGGGACGCCCGCTAACATATTGTCTAATCAGAATCATTGTATTACGGTCTGATCAACCATGATGCAATTGGTTCGCTCTTCATCTAATTACCCTACGTAGATTGAGATGTAGACGTCTCTAGGATCTCATCAGCAACTGCTTTGACAATTTCTCTTGAATTATATATCCGTCTTTGAATCACGTAAATTTTGTTCAGTGACATCTCCCTTGAACCCTATTGATTTGTCTTTCACTGATTGGAAAGACGAAATCTTACAATTGGTAGAGAGATACAGGGTATCCCCATGACTATGATGGTTGTATACAGAAGGGTAATTACCATCGGCCAGCCAGGTGACTAGAACCTTGCCTTGAGTTACTCATCCTCCTTTCGACCCTAAACCTACTATCCTAATCTTCTAGTCATTGGAGTCCGAGAATGATTAGGGTCCCTTCCTTGATCAAGTGCCAACCTAGGAGATTGTCTATCCTCAAGAGACCAAATGTTGTGAGCCTCTAACTATTTGTTTGAAGCTTGGTTTAACTAGAACCCTTGTGACAATAGACTGGCAGGCTTGACACAAATAGAAATTCATGACTCAGTTGTTAGAAATCTTTTGCCTTAGAGTGGGTTACCCCGTCGATAACTCTTGTACACCGTGGACGAGTAGATTATTCTATTTTATCGACCATGTGTCATTGTACACCATATTATTATTTATTGAGGAATGATCCTTGACTTGACTTATATCTACCGTATCTCGTATGTCGTGTCTTATTCTTTATTAACCAGAGTCGAGGTACAATATCCGGACCTGGAAATCCTTCTAACCCTATTATTCCTAAAACTATGTCCTAGCTTCTAAGGTGGGTAGACTATAAGCCTTCTTGGGATATCCGAGGATTACCGATTGATTAGAATAATTTTTCCATTAGAATGATAGTTACTGCCCCATGGACTCCCACTTTCCATTTAGATTATTTTGTGCCCCGGTCGTGTCATTAATATTCGGAGCACGAGACCAGCTGTTATCTTCCAACAAATTTCACATGCAAGATCTAGATGAGTCCACCTTCATCTAGGTATACCATGTCCTACTCAAACCTGTCCTCTTGTAATCTATTTTTGTAGTACGACTTTCAGGCCAAAAGGACTAGTTATATCCCTTACCATAATACCGATATATTTTCCGACTTCCACTAGAGCCTCAACCTTGACTCAATTCCTTCGACCCAATGTGTAGTGGTGATCTACTCGAAGCCCACTACGCACATGCCACTAGTGTGCCACTCGATAGAGGCCTCTTGTGCTACTTAAACACAAAAGTCACCGAAGGAGCATTTTGGACTTTAGAAACTTAGCTAACCTACCTGACTAGCAACTAGCTCAACCCCTTGGGTACGGTAGAAACCTATTCTAGGATACCCTAATCTAGACGAAATAGTTTTATCATTGGGATCCTGTCTAGTTCATATAGATTGAAATCCCGGGTTCATCCAACCAGTGAGAGATGTCCGAATAGAGAACCCATTAAGACCAGTAGAGCCCATCCATGCTCACCACCATATTAAACTATAAAATCGAACCAGTTGAAATGGGTCCCTATACCTACTGTGTAGTCTCCACCTCTTAAAACGTGTAGTCATTTGTAACCCTTATTCCATCTACCAGGAAGTCGTGATACGATCTTGTATTGCGTTTATATTCCTTGCTCATGTGTTTAAATAACCGCAAAAAAGATTACAATCTTGATTTCTCAAAATTTCGTGCCATTATGAAATCTTGTTCAGATAAAATTTTGAGAACGGAATTTATGTATTGCACGAACTGCAAGCCCCTCTAAGAAGCGAAGGGTTCTTCGATTTAACAAGTGACTGGACAAGAGTAGCACAATCTAGCAAATAAGTGAAGGGCTTATAAACTTTCTTTCTGTCTACATCATCGGATACCCTCTACCGCTTTGGGAGCTTCATATTTGCTCGCGATTGTTTTTTTTTCTTTCTTATCTTTCTGTCCTTCCTATGGTAGAGTGACGAATGGTCATACTTATTAGAATTTACCAATATTTTTTAGCTACTTGTGTAAATTTGTGGTTTGTTAGATTTTGGATTATTTGATAGATAGGAGAGGATTATAGAGGTCAAAGGCAGTAGATATCCATTTAGCAAGTAATTGGAAGATTATAAAGTTTTAAGGACATACCATTGAGAGAGTAGTGTGACCAAAGGTGGGTAGAAGTCCTCGGAGTTTCATAGTTACAAAATGGCTAGAAGGAGGATACAATTATTTTCGAGAAATTAATTTAAGAAGATTGTGGAAATAGTGGATTTATTTTATTTTTTTATTTTTGAATTTTAGGCATGTTTATGAGTTGGAATTTCGAGGACGAAATTATTTTTAAGGTGGATAGATTTGTAGCTCCCCTTCCCGAAAATTCTGAAAATATTTTATTAGTATTATTTATTTTATTTAAATGGTGATTTTAGTATTGGAACAATTTTACCCAAGTAAGGGCGTGTGGTAAAGATCACCCATTGGGACAATTTTTATTATTTTGTTATTATTAAGGTTACTTTGTGAAGATTTAATAAGCATGTTCATTCCATTTAAGTATTATAATTAGAGAAATTTTGAGTTGCACCCCACAATATTTAACCATATTCAAGGTACACCCCACTGTTTTATCATAATGTACAATACCCCCCACTTCTGTCAGAAACTAACGGTCAACTCCGTTAACCGTTAATTTTTGACCAAAATATCCCTTCCATTTTGTCACGCCCCAGAACCAGAATACTGGAGAGCGGGGGAGTGACTCAGCCAGCTACGTATTACGGGTAGAAAAATACCGTATAATACGATCAATGCTGTCTAACCAGACGAGGGGTGCATACAACATAAAAGTCTTACTATGGTCATTACACATCTATTGTCTCAATCATTCAAACAAGAAACAGAAATATAGAACATGTAAGGTAAAGCAGTAAGGTGTCCCAAATGCTCAGTCAAAATGTTCTTGAGATCTGGCTTTACAAAATACAGCCAGATGATGTAGTAAGTATACACAATTGTTGTCAGCTGCAGTCTGACTTAATTACAATTATGCAAAAGTAAGTACAAGACAATCCGACTAACATGTCGGTGCCAAACGGCAAGGTATAAAGTAGATAACAAAACGAGTGGTGAAGTTAAGGAACCCACTCGAGGCCTCCTGCGATCATTCCTCTAGTATTGACCATCCTGGAGGTGGAAGTACGCTGAGTCCTCGGGAACTGGCTCTAAATCTGGCCATGCAAAACCAGAGAGGTTAGACCTCTAATAGCAAGTACCACAAGGGAGCACGACATGAGAACTAAAACCAGTAAGTAAGAGAATATAATAATAGATCTCTGCTTGCTACTAGAACTCACATCACATCAAGACACTTCGAACCAACCTCCCAACCAAACAAGGACAGAAGTTGGCCCGTCATGTCCTGACATTCTGATCATCCCAGTTAGGTAACAGAGTACAGTGCACAAACAAATCATCTTGAACGGCCAATCAACTCCTACGGCTTGCTATTATGAGTCCCAAGTTATCCTGGAATAATACAATTAGGGATTCCTCAGTTCTTACTATGTACAAGCAAGGCTAGTCTATCCAGTCGATCAATTGGCCCATGCATGAATTAGACGAGTCCTAGCAGGACGCCCATCAATATACAATATACAATAATAATAAAAGCAGATACTGTTCCCTGCCCGTGTGGCAGATTTACAGTATCTGTGGGAACCAGCCGGCCCGTCGGGTACTACTCGTCCCAAGGGGGCTGCCATGTAAGAATTCGGAAATCCATTCTCTCCATGCAATCATTATTTTATTTAACTTAATAGTCTCTACGTTGAGTGAAATCCCATGCCGTGGATCATGGTCATTCAAATGAGTACTTTCGTACGGGATACGATATGCACAACTCTACAACGATACCAGTGCGGTTAGGTTGCAGGTCTTACATAGCGTAATGCAACAATCAAATCTATCCACGGTAATCATGCCTTGACCATAAAGTACACATGCTTCTTTTGTAGAAAAATAACTAAATAAATAAATAAATAAATAGATTGAAGCCTGCATGTGCATGTATGTCAATATTCGGGATCAGCCAGTCGAGTACAATAGTTCATAACATGAACGTGTCTCATTCATTTCATTCAATAAGACGACTAGCCAGTCTCTTGGTTCCAATTAGGAACGCATGATCAATTTAGTCAAGATCACAATCATTATCAATGGTGGCAAGGCATGAAAGTCAATTTGCATTCAGTGGGGTCGAGTCTACAACTCTCAGGGTTTAATTCTAGTCAATCCGGGTATCTATAACTCAATTCATGACACATGGTACATCCCACGTAACAATCTATAATTAACAGAATTACTAGCATATCATGATTATATCAAGTTTATGCAAAAAGGTGTAAGGATATAAAATGGATGTTAAACATCTAATAAGATATCAATATACAGGGCTATAGAAGATCCAGGGTAAGCAGGCTACTCTCATGTCAGCCTACGCTTATGCCAGCGTACGCTCAGGTCAAGCTACGCTCAAGCCAAGCTAGCGTATGGGAGTCATACGCTTCCAAAAGGCAGCGTATGAACTCCATACGACTCCTTACTATCCAAGTGAGCGTATGCAAGTCATACGCTCCCAAAAGGTAGCGTATGAACTCCATACGACTCCTGACCATTCAAGTCAGCGTATGCAAGTCATACGCTCCCAAAAAGGTAGCATATGAACTCCATACGACTCCTGACTATTCAAGTCAGCGTATGCAAGTCATACGCTCCCAAAAGGTAGCGTATGAACTCCATACGACTCCTGACCATTCAAGTCAGCGTATGCAAGTCATACGCTCCCAAAAAGGTTGCGTATGAACTCCATACAACACACGCTTCCAAAAGGTAGCGTATGCAAGACACACGCTTCCTAAAAAGGCAGCGTATGAACTCCATACTGCGCTGCTCTAAAGAGCGCACACAGTTCAGTAACGCAGCTAAAAAGCTAGTATACATTGCTCACTGTCTTCTCCAAACAGCAAGAACTCCATGGTTGCACCCCAAAGCTTCAAAAGTCCATAACTCTGTCAAAATAAGTCCGAATCCAACTTTCCAAAGGTCAAAATTGGGTAGGATGAACTGCTCTACGACATGGAACCATCAAATCTTGAGAACAAAGGAGTTTGCTAGATCAAAACCCATAGACAACCGAAAATACAATAACTTAGATCTACAAGAAATGAACCAATGAAATCAAAAATATTAAGCACTAAACTCTCTTAGAATCATGAGAGGAAGAATATTGAACCATAAAATATGGTCCTCATGTAGAGCAAGATGTACTTGCCTAGTTGGTAGGTGGAGAGAGTAATGAAAGGAAGAAGAAGAAGTAATGGTGAAGAAGGAGTGAATGAGGAGAGAGAAGGGAGAGGGTAGCTTTAAGTAAAAGGGGTGGTAGGTGGGAGTTGGGCCGGGTTCTTAATGGGTCGGGTTGCACGAGTCCAACAAGGCTAACCCGAAAGTAAAACTAAAGCAGGGATTAAAATGCAGGTAATAAAATTACAGGAAGAAATACAGAAATAAAATTACAGGAATTAATTAGCATGAAAATTAAAGAGCAGCTAATTAATTAACATGAAAATTTAAAGAGCAGATAATAGAATTACAGAAAAATAAAGTGCAAAAAATAAAATACAGATAATTAATTAACATAAAGTTATAGGAATTTAAATACAGGATACTACATGATAAATACTAAATAAATACATTCAGGCAATATACGTATTAGAATACGCATTCCGGGAACGGGGAGTGGCACATTTTTCCAAGCTGACGAGGGGGAACTGGTAATAATGGTGATTTGCTAGGGGTATTTCGGTCAAAAATTAATGGTCAACAGAGTTGACCGTTAGTTTTTGACGAAAGTGGGAGGTATTATACATTATGGTAAAACATTGGGGTGCACCTTGAATATGGTTAAATATTGTGGGCTGCAACTCAAAATTTCTCTTATAATTATTATTGAGTCGATTTATGGTAAATTAAATTTATATATATATATGTAGATATAAATGTGCTCTTTTATATATGGATAATAAGGGTATTGGTATTTATAATATTGATTTGAAGTATTTTAGGTTTTGTGAGTTTAAGGATATTATATATAAAAATATATATGGAGTATGTGTATGAATATATATATATATATATATATATATATATATATATATATATATATATATATATATATATATATATATATATATTGAATATATATATGTGTACATGTGTAAGTAGATATAAATATATTATATATAAAAATATATTTGCGTATGTGTACATATATATTTGTATAGTAGAACGTATACATGCATGTATATATATATATATATATATATATATATATATATATATATATATATATATATATATATATATATATATATATATATATATATATATAGTGTTAAAACAAAAAAAATATATATATATAGAGTGTTAATAAAAGAAAACAAAAGAAAACAAAAACAAATAATAAAACAACAACAGCTAAAACACAGGAAATAGCACCCCCCCCCCGGCCCATTCAGCCCGAGCCCAGCAACACCCTTTCCGCGTCTATAACAACCGAGGCCGAACACAGTAAACACATTATATGTCGAGAGACAGAGGAATCAGAAGGATTTTCTTAAACCCTAACAGCGCCGACCCCAACCAGATGGTTGCGCCCCCCCCCCCCCCCCCCCCCCCCCGCCGCTGGCCGGCCACCGCGGGAGGCCGTCGGCCGACGATAAGGCCGCGCGCGAGCAGAACACCGCAACAGAGCAGCGACAGTAGCAGCGGGGAGGCCAACTTCGTGACGGCTTTTTATCGCGTACAAGGGATCGTTTTACGAACCATTTAATCTGGTATACTCACAACCTATACACCTTTTAATACCTTTAATTACTTTCCTTTAGATTGCATTAATCAGTACGAAAAAACCTCTCAAATATCGATAAACATCCCGTTCTTAACAGTCCGAAACTATTGCATGGACCCTACTTTGGAAGGCGATCAATCGCCGATCCAATGAGTAGTTTAGAAAACTACTTGAATGATTTTAAAGACAACATGACCAGGATCAAAACTCTACTGTTACTTTTAATTTTAGTTATTTGTATAAAAAGATAAATCAGTTTGAAAATCCAGAAAAACCTGGCGAAAATAGTTTAGAAATCTAAAAATTTCTTCGATACGACGTGCGTCCCGCCAATCTGGGCGACGTGGTCGCGAACTGAAATCATCGAAAGGTGCGTAATGGTTTCGTGGTCGTGTAGGATTTGACAGAATTCAAATTGGTCGCATGTGCACGACGAATTTGATGCGTATCCGTCGAAACTCCCCGTATCGGCCTCTGTGCAAATTTTCTAATTACTTTGTGCACGCTCGTCAGATCGAGATGAAACTTGTGCCAACAGGACCGTATCATTTTTTGGTCCTGTATGCCAAGTTTGGTCCAATTCTGAGACAGTTGAATCGAACGCCGTCTTGCGGGCCCCACGGTCCGAATCAACGGGCAATTTTGTGCACGGCCTGCCAAAATCCAACTTTGGACATACGGTTGGGTTCGTATCGAAAAATTGGACCTGTTAACATATAGTTTGATGACTTTAGAGACCGTTGATCCTGGCACGCTTTTCGGTGCAAAGCGGGCCCAACGATGGACACCGTTTTGATCCAAAATTACCATTTTGTCCCTGTGTCCAGAATTGAACTTAAGAACAGGCAATCCTAGCTAATTTGACTATTCTAAGAATGTTGGTGCTATTTATTTCAGCATCTGGAGACTTCTGCATGTGTTGACTGATTGTGGCTCATTGAGTGGTATAGTATTATTGGTTTCACCAGCTAAGGACCTCAGGCAAGTGCACTTTCTGATTACTTTCGATTCATAGTAGTCTTTTCATTTGATGTCTATACATATATCTTGCTGCTTGTTGACACGCTCGTCACACGGAGTTGTCGGGAGAGAAAATATCTTAGTAGACATGTGGATTACCCAGAACTATCCCCCGTGTCTTTCGTAAATGATAGCAGCTGCACATGACACGTGCAGTGTGCCGTATTTACCCCTAGCCATTCACATGTTGAAAATAATATTTCACACCACATAGGTAGTTGTCTTTTATTTTTTCCTTTTCTTCTCCACCGTGCCATGTCATCAGTTACTTTCTAGCTTTCATATTCCATATGTTATTTTCATGTCTTGTTAATTCTATTGTGTTTTTGCATTGCCGTCGGTTTGTGTACTTGTTCCATTTCTGACTGGAAACCAACATTTTTCAGGTTTAGCCGCGATCACTCTTAGCACTGGAAAGACATGGGTATGCTGATGCCGACCTAGATAGTGGAACTAGTTGTTATTTTCATTAATTGTGATAACTTTGTATTTATCTTTAAATATAAATCTTGTAAATATTGTAATAAACTTAGAAATGTGAATGAGCAGCGAATATTATATTTTGTGATTTTGAGCATTTATTTCTTGCGGGCTTGACAGCGATCTACCGCCGACTCTGCGGCGTAGGCTGGCTTGGACACGTCTCGTATCCGAAAAAGCGGGTGTGGGTCGTGACATTCCTTGCTTCCCTGCTCGTTTTGCTACTTACTTTACATTTTGCCGCTTGGCACTGACATGTTAGTTGGATTGTCTTGTACTTACTTTTACATAATTGTAACTAAGTCAGACTGCAGCTGATAACGATTGTGTATATCTTGCTATACCATCTGGCTATGTTTTGTACAGCCAGATCTTAAGAACATTTTGACTAAGCGTTTGGGATGCCTTACTGGTTTATCTTACATGTTCTCTATTATTGCTTCTTGTTTGAATGATTGAGACAATAAATGTTGAGTAACCCTAGCGAGACTTTCATATAGTTTGTACCCCCTCGTCTTTTAGACAGCATTGATCGTATTATACGGTATTCATCTACCCGTAATACGTAGCTGGCTGAGTCACTTTCCCGCTCTCCGGTATTCTGGTTCTGGGGCGTGACAAGGTTTTAGTGGTGGCCCATGTAGGTTTGATTTCAGACTTGTGGGGTATTTTAATTTATAGGAAGTCTCAATCACACATGTTTCTCCTTGATCTCATGATTCGTTACTCTCGACTCGAGCTTGACATTCCGGTATCCTTTGACTTTATTGATCTTTCCTGTCCGATCGTTTGATTGTTCTCTTGTCCCTTTTCTTAGGGGCACATCGTCCGTATCTGTCAGAGCTGGACAGCAACAACAAGGGCAGCATGAACAACCTGATCATGTTGGTCAGCAACAAGGTCTGGTGCTACCTCAAGAGACCATCCAAAAAGAGGTGATAGTGGAACCAACAACTGGACTGCAGTATCTGGAGGTTCCAACACCACCAACAGTTCCACCTACCCCTGTGGAAGTAGACACACCAGCCCTTCTGGAGATTATGAGAGGGATGATGGCTATGCAGCTACATCAGATGCTAGCCCAGCAACGCATGCACACTCAGCTACAAGAGCAGAATGTGTTGCTCAACCAAGGATTACAAATGGCTTTGGAAAGAGGAGTGAGGACTGATTCAGAGGCGTCAACCAGATTTTGCAAGTACAACCCCCATCGTTTTGAAGGCACGGAAGATGCCATTTCAGCAGATGCATGGCTTAAAGATATTGAGGCTATTCTGACAGCAGCTAAGGTACCGGTAGAAGAACGTATGGATCAAGTGAAGTTGTTACTTCATGACCTCGCACGTGATTGGTGGGAATCAGAAGAAGTGGGCATCAGACGTCCTATAGCTTGGGATGATTTTACTGCGAGGTTCAAGACGAAGTATTATGGAGTTGTGGCACAGTTTAAGCTACAACAGAAGTTTATCAACCTCAAGCAGGCCGGCAAGACAGTGGATGCTTATGCAGCAGAGTTCTGCAGATTGAGTAGGTTTGCCCCAGAGATGGTAGCAACAGAGAGCCAAAGGGCTATGAGATTTCAGTAAGGGTTCCATCTTGAACTCTTGCAATTGATAGAGGGGCACAACTACCAGACCTTTGATGAGGTGTTGACGGCAACCCGAAGGCATGAGATCACCATCCAGAGGATCACAGCAGGGACTGGAGGTCAGAAGAGATCTCACAATCAGATTGAAGGAGGAGGGGGAGTAGCATCCCGAATAACAACACCATCTCCTGGCGTTCGCATTTACGATGTGGCGATGCGAGGGCCAGCACCACCAATCAAGCAGCAGCAACAGTAGAGGAAGAACCAGCAACCCCCAATGGACTGTACTTATTACGAGAAGGTAGGGCACACTAGAGGTGTATGTCGGGCATTGAACGGACAGTGTTTGATATGTAGAAGTTCAGATCATCGGGTTTTTACCTGTCCTATGAATTTGAGGTCAGGAGGACCAGTACAATAGTATCCGGCTCTGCCAGCACCAGAGGCAGGCCAGTATCAAGGACCAGCGGTAGCAGTGAGACCATTGGCACAACGCCCCATGATGCCACAGGCTCAGATGTTTCGGCAGCAGAGACCGTCGATGCAGCAGCAACAACAAAGACCACCCCAGCATCACCATGGCAGGGGCCAGCAGCAACACCAGGCTAGGCCTCAGCATGGGAACCAACAAGGAGGCCGAGGGCAGGCATTCAATCTGACCTTGGAAGAGGCATTGGCATCGGGAGATGTTATGGCAGGTAACATTCTCGTTGCCTCATATCCCGTAGTAGCATTATTTGATTCGGGAGCATCACACTCATTTATATCTGCACAATTTACGACACGACTAGGAATGGAATTCGAGGTATTACCTGGGAGGTTGAATATACTCACTGGTAGTGGGCTCATAGGAGTTAGTAGAGTTATTCTAGCGTGTAGCGTTACAATTTGTGGGCATTCCTTACTCGTCAGGTTAATAGAATTTTCTGTCGGAAATTTCGACGTTATCTTAGGCATGGACTGGCTGAAAGACAATCATGCGATAATAGATTGTCGTAGAGGGAGTGTATTTTTTGATATTCCAGGCATAAAGCGGTTCACCTTAGTCAGATCAGTGGCAACTCAACGAGAAGAAGGAGTAGTGACGGCAATGGAAGAAGTTCAAGTTCCGAAGGTAGTGGAAGAGTTTCTAGATGTATTTCCCGAAGAACTTCCAGGTCTACCACCGGTTAGAGATATTGAGTTCAGTATAGAATTGGCACCTGGAACTAAACCGATATCAGATCGAATTTACAGAATGGCAGATTCAGAGGAGGCCAAGGTATATCAACACATAGAGGAACTGAAGGCGAAGAAGTTCATTCGAGTTAGCGAATCACCATGGACAGCACCAATGGTACTTGTAGGGAAGAAGAATGGGTCATCGAGATTGTGCATTGACTACAGAAAGCTCAACGCGACAACAATAAAGAACAAGTACCCACTACCAAGGATCGACGATTTGTTTGATCAGTTGAGCAGAGAAAGAGTTTTCTCCAAGATAGATCTTCGATCAGGGTATCATCAAGTGAGAGTTCGGAAAGAGGATATTCCCAAGACGACATTCAGGTCCAAGTACTGGCATTATGAATTCTTAGTAATGTCGTTCGGTTTGACCATAGTTCGTATTACGTATTTTGGTATACGTATATGTATATTGTATGTCTCATTTCATGATTTATTTTGGCATTTCATGGCTTGGTTCGGTTTGGGTTGCATGGTTTGGCATGGCTTAGTTTTTCATATGGACCAACCCCACCTACCCCCACTCTTTTCCTTTATTAGCCACCAACTTCTCTCTCTCCTCATTACTACCTTTTTATTAACTCTTCTTCTTCCTCCATTACTCTCTTCACCTACCAGAGAGAGAGGCCTAGGCAAGTGCAGCTTGCTTCATGGAGGAACTCAGTTTTTATTGTTCCATTATCTTCTCTACGAGATTCTAAGCTACTTTAATACTTAGCATTCCTAATTTCCATGGTTCATTTCATATAGATCTAAGCTTGTAGCATTTTTGGAATTCTTGGGTTTTGATCTATCTAACCCTGTTATTATCTAGTTTTGATGGTTCCATGCTGTAGAGAATTTTTTTCTGCCCTATTTTGACCTATGGAAGTCTGGATTTGGACCTTGGACAAATGAGTTATGGAGCTTTGAAGCCATGGACTTCATGGCTCTTCTTCTTGGGCAAGTGGGGAAGAAGAGCAGTACTTGACCGCATGGACTTTCATGCGGCGAGTTTTCTTAGCCGCATGGCAATATTTGCCGCATGAACTCAATTATTCCAGCCGCATATAACTCGTTTCTTCGCGGCCGTATAAGGCCTTGGCATGACTTAGCCGCATGGCATTATTGGTCCCTAGCCGCATGGCATTATTGGTCCCTAGCCGCATGGATGCCTTATTTTTATTTGTCGTATGAACTTCTACTTTCCAGCCGCATAGACTTAAGTTTCCTTAGCCGCATGAACTCTGCTCGACTTCTAGCCGCATGTGCCTTGTTCCCCCGCAGCCGCATGAGCGCCATGTTTTCCTGCCGCATGAGACCCGCACTCCGCAGCCGCATAAGCTCGCAGTCCTTTCAGCCGCATGAGCTTGTTCCTCTCCAGCCGCATATGCTTGCGTCTTTCCAGCCGCATGTGCCCTGTGCTTTTGCCGCATAAGCCCGCATCTCTCTCCAGCCGCATGCGCCCCCTTCCTTCCCGAGCCGCATGAGCTCTTTCTCCTAGCCGCAAAAGCTTAATTCCCTTAGTCGCATGGCCCTTCTCTTAGCCCTTGTCCTCTTTTATTATTATTATTATATTGGAATGTTACATTTATGTTTATTCTATAAAAATTCTGATATGATCCATGAACACGACAGTGGCCCGCCGAGGCGCACTCTTGACAAGTAAACCTGACATAATATATCTCGATGTGCTGATATGACCACTAGCCTGTCATGACAAGTATGAATGACCTGGACACCGTAGGCGATTGTGTTTGTACAAATAAACCAGTATTATCTTGTATCATGTCTAGGATAGGGATCTCCTGAATACTACGGTTAGGGGTACCTATTAAAATCGACTAAGGCTAATAACTAGAAAATCCAGTAGTCATGGAGAGATTTTCCAGCTACAGGCAATCCCGTTATCTGGGCGTCCCATCATGGAATTTGTAGCATACCGTCGAGTAGGGCATATTTCCAGCACACTGTCATGTGTTGCACCCACTAAGCTACTTAAGGGTACATGCGTTCCTCGGACGATGTACCCACATGGATTCAATCCCCTAATTACGTCTGGATAACCTGGATGGTCTGCAGGGCTTGTGGCTGTTGGAATAATCACATTGCATCTTGCTAGTAACTAGGCCTGTGATAACCCTAGTTAGTTAAAGTATCAAGCCGTACTCATTGCATGGCCGTGATTGATTAAATGGAATCTAGCCCAGCATAGTCTTGTTCCGATCCTGTACAAGATTATAGCACGACCTGATCTCTTGTGCTTTACTTATCGATAAATGATGAGAAACCAAGTTCTGTTCAGATTACAACCCCGGTCCTTGTTTGGTTTAAGGGTTGTAACTTGGTTATCTAAATAGTCCCATGGTTATATTATCATATATCGTCATGATTATTTATGCTTACCTTAACAATAATGATCAGGAAACAAGTTCTGTTCAGGCGAAGGGTTACAACCCCGGTCCTTATTTGGTTTAAGGGTTGTAACCTGGCTCCCGGAACTGTTCTGTGTCCCCTCTTCGTTTATTGTCTTATTGCACCCTACGTCATGATCATCATGTTTTACCTTACCAACAAGTATTTGAGACGAGTTTCTATTCAGGTGAAGGGTTGCAACTTCGGTCCTTGTTTGGTTTAAGGGTTGCAGTCTGGCTACTTGAATGGTTTTCTCGTACTCAATTTATTATTTGTTATCCCTGTTATTATCAGTATCCTTATAATTATCTTTAATATTCTCTTATTATATGCTGGTTTTAGTTCCTAAGTGAAGCATCCTTTGTGGCACTTGCTCTTTCTGGGATCTGACCCAGCTGGTTTTGTATGGCCAGATATCGGAGCAGCTCCAGAGGATCTACCTATCTTCCAGCCAGATGGTGACCACCAAGCGTAACCCTGGCCACGAGTGGGTTTCTTTTTGTTCTTCCACTTTATTGTAAAAATATTCTTTTGAGGCGTTTAGCCGGCGAGCACGTGTTTAGCTCGTATTGCACCTTTATTTACTGTCTGCCTACGGGCTGTAACATGATTGACAAATCCTAGGATTGATCATGTATGACTGAAACTCTTGCTAGTCTTGACATTTTGTATGACTAGCTTCATGATCATTCAAATATGTAATGTATGGGATGCCTTACTATTGTATATTTGGTATTCGGACATCTTGTAAACTATTATTGCTTGCTTGAGATTGAGACAATAGGCTTGTTCATGACCTTAGGAGACTGATGGCTTGTAGTTAAACCCTCATGTATCTAGACAGCCGTGACCGTATAGCGAGGTGGGGTGCACTTCAATATACGTAGTTGGCTATGTACGCCCCCGCTCTCCAGTATTCTGGTTCTGGGGCGTTACAACGAGTAAATCGCATCCACTTGGATTTATAAAGTATTATTGTATTTTATTTTACTATGTATTTTGTAGCATTTTTTTTCTTAGAAAAATTTTAAGAAGACAAGGATTAAAATAAAAAGTGTTATAATGGATAAATCTAATTTATGAATGCTCCTCTCTTCTATAATTACCCTTATAATATTCTCTCGTTTATATATATTATTAACAAGAGAGCAATTATATTAGGCTATATATTATTAACAAGAGAACAATTATATTAGGCTAAAATTACATTCTTAGTCTTCTATTTTAGAAGAAAAGTGTTATTTTGCCCAGAAGAGAGAATTAGGGGTGAGCGTTCGGTTTATTCGGTTTCAACCGAATCGAATTAGCCAAAATCGAATAAATCGAAATTCTAAAAATACAAAACCGAAACCGAACCGAATTAGCTAAAACCGAAACCGAACCGAACCGAATAATAAATTCGGTTTATTCGGTTCGAATTAATGGGTCGGACCCAATGTTGGAATCGTGGTTAAATTATACTAAAAATTATAATTTTGATACACATATTTGTTGAATTTCGAAATTATGCACAAAGTTGGACTAGTTGTTAAATTATCAATGTTAGAATTAAAAACACATACATAGAATTATTATTTTTAAAATATACATTTTTTTAAATTGAGAATATTTACATATTTGTATAATTCTTATTCGGTTTGGATCGAAACCGAAACCTAAAATCGAAACCGAAACCGAATAAGAAATTATTGTATTTTGAAAACTAAAACCGAACCGAATAATTTTGAAACCGAACCGAATCTCTTATTCGGTTCTGTCCGATTCGGTTTTCGGTCCAAAACCGAATAATGCTCACCCCTAGAGAGATCTCCAAAACTTCAGATGGAACTCATGTGACCTCTTTCGGTTTCTCCTCTCCTCCCAAAACCCTAACCCTAGTACCGCCATGGCTCGAGGCCTCCGGGGAGTGAAGGACGACCTCTCTGAGATTGGACGCCACCTCCTTGACATCGCCTGCTTCCTCTCCCCGCTCATCTCCGCCACCACCTACGCCGACTCCCCTCCATCATCCCCCCAAGCCCCGAACCCTAACCCTAACCCCAAGTCTCCTCCTCCGACGGCCCGCGTCGGCGACCTCTCGGAGATCGGCGGGGGGTTCAGGAGCGGCATGTCGAGGCTCTCGAGCGTCCTCAGGAGGTCGGCGGCTGCTTCTAAGGAGAGGGATTCGAGAGGTGGTGGCCTTTCCGAGGTCAGGGAGGAGGTTGTAGCGTTCATTAGGGACCTCGTCAAGTGCCCCGAGTCGTGGGTCGAGTTCCCGGTCCCCGTCGATGATGGTAAGCTGTCCCTCTTCTTCCTCAAGAATTTAGTTTTGTTTTGGAGTTTGTCATACAAAAAAGTATGTCAAGCCGGCCATGTACTTTGATAATTCCTATGATATGTTGCCCGGACACAAATATGAAACGACAGAATATGGACATGGGGATGCAAACATGGCACAATTTGCAGTGTCACAGTGTATTTTGGAGTGTCTTTACTTATATATGCCTTGATTGAAAAGATTGCTTCACCTAACATTAGGTGGAATCGATTCTAATTAGTATTTATGCCTCGTGTATGCCTTGATTGAAAAGATTGGTTCACCTTGCCAAATCTATTTGAGTTCTACTAATGCATTATCTTTGGAGCATAAAATATACAGTTTTAATTTCAAGTTATGTTCTAGTGCGAGATTCAATGGTGATTATGTAGAGACATGGACGCACCAAAAATCTATGCCATATATGTTTTAGCTATAACATGGACATGCCAAAATATACATGGACACACCATAGTTATCAAAGGAGAAAATGCACTTAGATGCCAAGGTCCTTCAGGGCCCACATGCAAAAATGAGGTGCACGATTGAGCAAAGCAGGACACATGTATAGCTATATGAAAAATAGAGGTCTTGAGCCTCAAAAGTATTGTGTTGCTATGTTCTAAGTCACACTTTTGCTCATAACATAAGCTTCAACAACACTTGAACTGTGGATGGGGAAGGTCGATGATGCTATTGGGTCCTTGTACAAAGTTACACTTGTTCTCAACAAAAGCAGATGCACTCCTAGTTGAAGTTAGTCACAACCTCCCTTGGTTCTGAGCTTCTCGCATAGGTGCGCTTTCGATATCTATGTGACACACCAAAGTTGTTCCATCTCCATGTAGTGGGATCACTATCATGTTGTGTCGTATGTTTTGTCGTGTTCATGTGCATACAAGACAAATAATTGTTCTATTGTGTACTTCAAGTATTTTAACTTTTAGCCTTTGTATTTTAACTTTTAGCCTTTCTTGTAGATCGCATGTCGTCATTTCTATTATATTTCCATACAAATTCGGCTTTTAGGTTGTCTTAACTCCATTTTTAGCTTATTTAGATATATTCTTTATTAAGCATGAAAAGAAACCTTGAGTTTGGTGGCCTTCTGTCTTAGTCCTTAAGATAATTCTTCTAAACTTTGGACTCTAAATTTGTGCATTATTGTCCCTTGACATACGGCCGATACCAATACGGTTTGGCGAGTCCCGATCCGATACTGATCGATACCGATATTGGTGCTCTCTTTTTCGGTCAATTCGCCAAAGAAAATTGAATGGAAAAGATCAATCAACATGGGTGTAAAAGTATAGTAAGGGTGTAAAAACATGTAAAAGACTATGAAGCACATGTAAACCAATCGACATGGGTGACTACTATTCATTCAATTTCAAAACTACTAAGAAACAACGCTGGAAATACTTAAACTTATGCCTAAATGTATAAAATATATTTTCCAAAATGATAATAATTTATTAATAATTATTTGCTTTCCGATACCAAAAAATTAGATACTCCGATACAAAACCGCCGATATTGCCGATACCGCCGATCCTAATACTCATAGGAATGGTCGATACCGATTCCGATACCGATACTGTGAACCTTGAGATTACAATAAAACAACTTTACCCTAAAATTAAGAATCTTGCTTTAATCTGTCTTTGCTATCTTTGAAGGAGGTGGAAATTCATCCTTCTTATTCCCTTTTTGTATTGGTTTAGAGTCAACTGTCTTAAATTGCAAGATAGAAGATGAGCAAAGTGAGGATTTTCCTTTCTTTTTTCTGCCAAACAATGAATATCCTTGGGCCCTCCTACAATCATCTTTGTTGTGGTCGGTGGTGAGTTTGTGTGTGGGTGGGGGAGGTTGGGGCTCATATAAAATTGGCAGGCTACAATAACATTGTATTAGTCAGTTTCATTACCTACGTATGACCCTATAACTAGGGGTGTGCATTCAGTCTATCAGTTCAACTGAATCATACATTTCTAGGACCGACTAGCACGGAAATCAAACCACACCATATAACCTCAAAATCAAATTGATCGAACCTTATTAATAATCAGTTTAACTCGGTCTTACATGCAAACCAGATAACATTCCGAAAGAGGAAAAACACCAAAGTTATGATTGGAATTATACTAATAGACAGCCATGCTATGAGAGGGAGGAAGAATATCTAAGTCAGAAGAGTGAACAATGTAAGGGGTGTTGTGGGTATGGTAGATTTGGGTTTATGGTTAAGGTTGGGTTAGTCTTAGATTGATAGGTATATAGTAGGAGACATGCTTGTAATATTCTGCTGTTTGTTTGGTTAGAACTGGACTGTTTTTCTAGAACTGTAAATCGATCAGGAAAACCGTAAACTTACAAATCCAAAACTGCATACTGGATCGTCTCCTAAAGACAAATCTGGATAGGCTAAATCGGTTTGATTTCGTTAGGGTAGGTTTAGTTATGCAGTTTTTGATCTTATATTTCACACGCCTCACCTGGAACGAGTATTCAGATTACTCGTCGGTTACTCGAAGTTACAAGGTTACTCAAATTACTCGATATAAGGTTATTGTTTCTAAAAAAAGAATGAATAATTCCAATAAATTGGAAAGTTTAGGAAATACATATAAACAGAAGATTAAACATATGTCATATGCTCATAGCTCCATTTAACACTAACCATTCTGAAACCACAATCTCAAATATAATTTGGATACCAATACCACGTCAAACATAAAATAACAATATACTAACATTGCTAAACTTAATTTCAGAATAAAAAACCAACACAGGAGGGAATAAAAGAAGTCTTGAGTTGCAGCGTAGAGATTTGACAATATTGAAAAGGAAACCGTAAAAGAGAGCTACAATATACTATATTGTCCTTAATTTACTCGAAAAAGAAATGGTGAAGAAGAAGAGGTTTGTGATAGCTATTTTGAGTTTGTGAATTTTAGTTGTGCGTCTATGTTTTTTTAATGCAACTTTAGATCTAACCTGCTTACTGATTAAAGGGGCGATTAAGGAAAATTGGCACAATTAGTTGTATCAGGCAGATAATCGCCCTGACCGGTTATTTGGTTTCTGTACATAAATTTCTACCCAGGTCAGTCTTTCTCGATTACTCCGCTGAGTAATACGATCTTAGTGATGATAGGCAACAATTACTTTTGTTTCCAAATTATGGGTTCAACTTCCATTAATAAGTTGTCTGATCCTTATCTTTATTACAGATTCCTTGATCAAGTTTTTCCCATATTATTGCTATTGCATAATACTATATACGAAAATATTCAGGTGAATGTTGACTAAAGTTGCTACGAGGAAGTTTTTTTGGTTACAAGTTGATTTAGATGTGGTACATCATATGTGATAGGGCTTTTGAATTAGGTTATCTGGTAACAAAACTAGGACCCTGCCTGCATAGAGGACGTACGTAAATATGTATATGGCTCAACTACCCTTGATATGCTTTATAGTTTGACAGTCATAGGTGTAACAGTAATTATCAGCACAGTTATTTGACCGATACCAATACGGTTTGGCTGTCCCGATCCAATACCAACCGATACCCGATACTGACCGATACCGACATTCGGGGTCTATTTTCCGATCAATTCGACAAAAAAATTTGAACGAAAGAGACTATTTAGCAAGGGTGTAAAAACATAGTAAGGTTGTAAAAGCATATAAAAGAAGAAAACTTATCTATCTCATGTAAACCAATTGGCGAGGGTGCCTACTATTTCATTCAATTTCAAAACTGCTAAGAAACAACACTAGAAATACTTAAAATTATGTCTAAAAAATATACTTTCTAAAATGTTAATAATTTGTTAATAATTATTTGTTTTTCGATACCAAAAAATTGATACTTCGATCCGAAACTGTCGATACTACCGATACTGCTAGGGCTGAAAATCGAACGAACGAGCTCGAACAAAGAGTGTTCAGGCTTGGTTTGACTTATCTATCGAACGAGTTTGATTCGAGCCGAGCTTAAGTTCGAGCTCTAAAATGGTGTTTGTACTCGGTTTGATTAGAGACTCGAACGAATCGAGCTCTAGCCAAAGTCCTATTGAACATGTTGTAGACTATCACACTGTTTCTCTCAAATTTTAAAGACTTTTTATTAAATTATTTATGCTCTTTACATCATAAATTTATCATCATATAAAGAACATAAAAATGAGTAAAGTTTCTACGACAAAATATATTTATATCTATTAAAAAAGGCATAACATATACTAGAAAAACCCTAATATGAGAAACCGAGCCGAGCTCGAGCCTGTTTGTGAACAAGATCGAGTCGAACAACCTATGGTCGAATTCGGTATCGGTTAGTTAGTCCACGAACGAGCTTAAACCGAGCTTGGACCGAGTCGAACACGAGCCGAATGCGAACGGTTTGAATCGTTTTACAGCCCTAGATACTGCTGATCATGATACTCGTAGGAATGGTCTGATACTGATTCCGATACTTTGAACCTTTTATCAGATTCAATCCCTATTCTAATTTCAAACATGTAAGGAATTGATTTGCTATGTAAAATTTTAAATCAATCTGTGGCTAGTGGTTACAAAGGAGTGAAAAGGCTACTAGAGAAAGGTGGCGTGTTGCACAAATATTCTGTTAGAGGACTATATTTGTATCTATTACCTGTCCGTTATGATACTTCCTCCACACTAATGTATTATATGCTAACTCATGTTTGGCTCCAAGGAAACCCAAAACATGGTTGAAAGCTATGTTGTACTGGGCGCTAGGCGAGACGACAGCCTACCCGCCTCGCCCAGTTGCGCCTAGGCGCCGCCTAGGTGTCCGCCCAGGATACATCTATTTTGTAGAAAGAATTGTAATTATGTATATTATTGTTATTACAATAGGCAATATAACATGAACATCCACTAATGGACACAACAACATAATCTTAACATGAATAGAACATAAATGAAGACTAAAGAGAGGAAAGATATAAAAGAATTAGAATAATGAAAGCAAAACAAAAAGGAAAAGTTGAATAAAAGAAAATGTTCATGTTCATATAAGAAGCAACAAAAGCATAAAAGTAAGCAATAAGCAATATAATAAGCATTAACATAGATTTATCCATGGTCGACCCTAGGTGCCCGCCTTTAAATTCCTCCGGTTGACCCTAAGTGTCCGCTTAGGCGCCCATCGCCTCACAGTAGATTTTCCACAGGTCGAGACGAGCTCCCCTCAACATGCACGTCTAGGTAGCCTAGGCGTTGCCTGCGACAACATAGGTTGAAACTTGAAAGTGATTTTGCATTGTTGCGATCATGCCAAACATATTTGAGATATGAGAAACTATCATTTTTTTGTATCAAATGCTTTCTACAACTTTTTGGAACCTAATACTATATATATATATATATATATATATATATATATATATATATATATATATAAGTTATAATCTATAAGATAAGTATACATATATGTTTCCATATGGTACCTGTATCCTAAACTTTCTAAAAATGCCTTATTATCTGTCCGTATTCATGTCTATATCTGATTTCATGTCCGTGTCTATGCAAGCTATGTAGGGTGTGAACTTTCCGAATGGAAAAAGGGTTACCTTTTGTTGGAGCGTGAAATATGTAGAGAGTGAGGGCCTGTTTGGATATCCTTTTTTTTCACGCGTATTCAGTTTAAACTCAAAAATGGTCTCAAATAGTGTTTGGCTGGTCCCAACACTTTTTCTTCTCCCAAAATTTGTTGGGAAAACCAAGTTAAACATTGGTTTTCAGACAACAGAAAAAATTTGTTTTCTCAAAAAATTTTCTTCTCCCAACACGTTTTCCTCCCAAAACTTTTTCTTTTTCCAACACGTTTTTTTCTCTCTGGGTTTGTCGAGGGAGACCGTGGATCTTGTTCAGGATGGTGCCGAAGACCGTGGCCGCCGTCGCAAGGGCCGAGGTCGGAGTCGGAGGGGAGAAGTCGTCGCCGGAGTCGCGGTGGACTCGGGGCCGTTATGGTGCCTCAACGGTCATGGGCCAGAGGGGGAGAAGCTCTGGGCTCTTCCGCTCCTCTTCCGCTTCCTCGACTTGGGACTCGGCCACACTCCGCGAACAACTGGCTTGAAGAAATCCCACCTTTTGTTGCCTTGTTCTTCTGGAATGAGATCCAAGAAAAACAAAATGAAGATTGAGCAAAGTCCCATCTTACCTTATTCTATGGACTGAAGCTTGGCTTGGCTGTGTTTAACTAAATTAAAATCAAGCTACAAATGTTACCATTGTTATTAATGCGCTCTTCCATATAAGGAATTCATTTGCATATGTTGTTTTATGTTGTGCTCTAATGGTATTTCCTAAAATGCTTCCTCTAAAATGCTCCCCGTCGCCGGCGCAGGAACTCACCCAATTTTTTTTCCCCAAATTTTCACACAAATACAAATATTTTTTCACACAAATACAAATATTATATTAAGTTTTACTAAAAAAATATTTTTTTAAAATTTTTACCAAACATTTTTTTTTACTTTTGTTTCTTAAAATTATATTTCAGATGAAAGTAACCAAACGCAAACTCAGAACCTGTATACCCAGAAAACAACTTTATAACATCATCTCTGAAAAATGTTTTCAGAACAAAATTTCAGAAAACATATCCAAACGGACCCTGAACCATCATGGACGTTGAGTCATAAGTGTGGTGGTTCAGTCATGAGATGGTGAGCGCTGGTTAGTACATTTGATCAGAGTAGCTATACAACCAAGTAGATAGAGAACTCATAAATGCCTAGGTTTGTGCTATGGTGCAGTTAAAAGGGCACAACTGAGTAGTGGCTTATAATTGGGCATGTTCCGCAAATATTGCTAGTTGAAATATATTGAAATATTACATGGATCATAGGCTACAGAGAAGGACGTTCTTATCTGCTTCTGTTTACTCTTGCAGATTTTGATATTTCTCATGATCAGAAAAAACACATAGCAACTGTTGAACGCTTGGCTCCAAGTTTAGCAGCACTTAGAATAAGCCTTTGCCCGAGTTTCATGAATGAGGAAAGCTTTTGGAAGATATACTTTGCCCTCTTGCATCCAAAGCTTAATAAGCATGAATCAGAGTTGTTATCTACCCAACAGGCAAGACATTTCCTTATGCTTATATCAGAGTTACTAAGCTTGAGATGTTCACACTTCATGCAAACAGTAGAATATGTCTCTTGGTCTCTCACTTTTTCTTGTTTTTTTATAATTTGGGTTTGGGGGCAGGGAGTTGGTTAGCACCTGCATATCTTATTATGGGTTATATGTTTCATATTTATATTAAATTTTTGTACGTACTAATTATTATCAGTCGGATAAAGATTGCTAGCCTTTCATGTGTACTTCAAACATTTATAAGAAAGGTAACTTAAATATTGTCAAAGTTCAATTATAACTACTTGTTTCCAGCTGGAAGTATAACATAGAACTTTTATGCATATTATACAAAGACGAAGAAACCTTTATCAAAGTACTTGGGATTGGCTATAAGAGTGTTTTTCTCATCATCCAGTTTTAAGGTCATATACCCGGCCAGATTAGCAATCATCAGTTCATCAGTAGTAACCATCACATCTTTTACATGATGTAAGGTTCAATTCCATCTAGACTTTCAAGTGATCCTATGTTTCCTAACAGTTGCATCATTGCTTTTGCATTGACATAATCATCTAATTTATTCTTTTTTCTTACCTCATCTAAATTTACCTTTTACTTTCCATGAATGCACTTGGTTAGTCTCTTCTGTGCAACTCCATCTCAGCACTCTCATTTCAGTTTTGTTAATTCTTTGGATGCATTGTCTCCTAATTGCTCAACATTCTGACCTGTGAGACTAGCACTCGTTTCAGTTATGCTCCTTTTGTTGTTTACAGGTTGCGCAACATTCTGACCTATGAGGTATCAATAGCCTTATTTTCCTTTTTTTAATAAAAAGTTTTGTTCATTTCATCATGGTTCACAATCTATCCTTTATTCTTTACGTTCAATTTTGTGGTCTACATAAGGACTTATTATTTGGACAGAATGAGGACGTATTTATCTTATACTATATAATGTGGCTTGAAAACGGCTCCAAAGTGAGCCGTCCAAGTCGTATATATATTATCATCCATTTAATTTAAAAAAAACTTACGAAAGATTATAATTTTAAACTTTCTATTCTGGGTTCTGCTTAACCGAATATCCCATCTTTTATTATATATATCCATAACAAATTATAATTAAAAATTTAATTAAATTTTTACAAATCTTAATATATATATATATATATATATATATATATATATATATATATATATAAAACAAATCTTAATTAAAATTTAAATATTTAATTATTCTTTTATAAGATTTGAAAGAAATAAAAATTATTTTACGTTCAACACGTGCTTAGTTGAAATAATGGCGGCTTGGAAACGGTTCAAAAATGAGCCATCAAAGTCGTATGCATATCATTATCCATTTAAATAAATAAAAAATAAAAAATAATAACTAAACAACTAGCGAAATACTTCATTAATTATTTTAAAAAACTTAACTAAGTATTTAACTATCTACTATGACTTATTTATAGTTAAATAATTCTAACTCAAGTGTTTAAGGTGGGAGGCATTTTTCTTGGTTGTTGAGTTCAAATCCTAGGAATGACAATTTTTTATTATAAATTTATATTTAATTTTTTTAACATTTTTTTTTCGCACGTACAATGCATGTGCATATTACTAGTTTTTTTAACTACTGAAATGTAACAAATCTTCTAGAATGATGACTTATTTATGTCGTAGCTATATATTAATTTTCCACTCTCTATGCTCAAAATATGTAACGTTCCAGTCCCAAAATACGTAGGACTAGGAGAACGTATACATGCCAACTACGTATCGATAGGACTCCGGTCCAGCTCGAGTACGTATAAGCTGTAAAGTAATGACCAACTATCTATACTAGTCAATAATATCTCTATGTCTCAATCCATAGTAATACAGAATACAAGAATGAACAAGATATAACATAGTGTGCACCCTATGCTACATTTGTCCGAATAGACTTGAAAGAATAACTTAAGTCTACAAATACTAGGCTAACAAGCATAATGTAATTAAATATATATATGAATATTTAACCGCAAGAGATACCTGAAACAGTAAATAGCAACCATTATGATCAGCAACAACTCCGCTCAGTTGAATACCTGGAGAGATCACCATGTACTCAGGGGACTAGCAAGGTACATAATATACATGCCAAGGTACAGATATGAAAATATGATTCAAGGGTATCTACTATATCAGGTCTACTTGCTATGCAAGTGAGAATCCTTCCTAGAATATCAGACATTTAACTGAGGCTCACAAGCTCCTCAGCAGGATATTGTCTCCAGTACCATGTCTTGGGACTAAGGATAATCAATTCTCGACAATGATAATCCTCTACTCTGCTACAGAGCTAAAGGGTCACTAAACAACATGCCACACGATAATAGGTCTGATACTGTAGTCAAATTCTCCCCAACCCTATGTCTAGAATCTAGCAATGTTAAGTCTGTACAGTCAACTCGATAACAATAGCAATAATGATGAACAATCTAGAATGTTAGTACTATTCAATACCACGAATAGTCATGTAAACCTCGCATCATGAATGTGTCTGTGTCCTGTGGTCAATCATGTCAATGGATACGTCAATATGCATGCAATGTCTAATGTCAATACTCGGTGTCATCATTATGACATCGGTACTCGTCTATAAAACGAACACTATGTATCGACGTCCCTACGTCATGCAATACTAATCAAAATAAACAAGAAAGAAAAATGAAACAATCCGTGACTACGGCAAGGTACACTTGCCTGTAACTGATGTTTGAGGGTAGGTTTGACCAACTCCGATGTCCTCGTCACTCCTTCCAAGATCACCTATAATAATACACTATTATTAATATTCTATCTCATCTTGCTATATAAGATTATATTAATATCTACGTCTACTAGTCGTCATAACGTTGATACAACACTATCTAACATATAAGTACCAACTTCTCTTACAAAAATAATTTATAACTATAACAAAAATAATAGATTTAAATTCTAGAAAATAATTATTAATATCTATATATGTCCAAAATTACTATTTTAATGGTGAAACTCTTTACAATAGGTCCTATGTCAATACTACACATTGATACCACAATTTGACCTGCTAATTTAGCCCTGAAATAATAATTAAAAATATTAAATTCTGTAAAAATTTCAAAAATTAGTTAAAATAGTGGTTTTAACACTAAACCTTGCACAAAAGTACTTTAATAGAGTTTTATGAAGTATTGGAACTTTTGGACACAAAGAACATAGGATTTTTCGAAGTTTGGTGTTACGGCAAATGTTACGAATTTTTAAAATAGTAAACGAACTCAAAACCTAACAAATAGATATGCGTTGGAAAGCTCTCGACGTCTAGTTTCTGATTAAAAATATTAGAAGGATCATAACTGACCTTAGGTAGGCGAAAAACTGCTCGCAACAAAACTCATCGGTTCTGGACACCTTGTCGTAGAATCGACGCCACGGACAAACCGCTTGGAACTGTGTGATCCAGCAATCAGAGATTGAATTAGACACATAGAGGTAATTTTTAGTTTTGGTTTGAGGTGAATTGGATGAGAAAAATTAGATGAAATCTCGTCTAGAAGTCGACTAACATGCTGTGATGAATTCAGCACAAGTTCGGTCGACTTTGGGTGCCTTTCGCGTCTCTTATCGACCAAATTAGGGGCTTTGACTTCTCGGAAAGGTGCCGGAGTGTTAGGGGGGTGTCTTAGGGTTGATATGAGGGTTAGGGGTGCAACTCGGGCGGGTTAAACCCGAGCCCGATCGGGTAAACCCGTTAATGGGTTGGGTTAGGGTTGTAGATAGTCGGATTCGGGCTCGGGTTTGGATTCAAATATTTGAACCCGATCATAAATCGGGTTGGGCTTGGGTTCATGTGCCGGGTTACCCGAAGAACCCGAATCCCGACTTATATATATATATATATATATATATATATATATATATAATTTCTTTTTTTTTTGAGGGTGTCCACTTCTTAATGGTGCTTGGAGGCATGCTTCCAAGGGGGCTCGAACCCGCGCCCTGCGTCAGGGTGCTCCACCGTTCCCAATGGGCTGCGGCCACGGGGACATATATATATTTTTTTTGAAGCAGTGGGTACTTGTGGCGAACTCGCCTCCACTGAGGCTCGAACTCCCGACCACTTGGGCCGCATGCATCTCTCTTAACCACTAGGCTAGAGGTCATTTGCGGATATATATATATATATATATATATATATATATATATATATATATATATATTGTCAAACTTCTCAAATAAAAAAGTTTAAATCCTAAATTTCTTTACCCAAACTCTTCAACTCTTTATCATAAATCTTATTTCAGTTTGTATTTTGTAATGATCAAGACTTGATTGCTATTTGATTTTGTGTTTGATATTACTTTTGTTTAAAATTGCTTCAATTCGTATATTAGAGCCCAATAAACCCGATGGACCCGACCCAACCCGAGTTAAACCCCAGCCAAACCCGATCCTCCGGGTTGGTCTTGGGCTTTAAATGTTGAACTCGAGGTCGGGCCGGGCTTGGGCTCGGACTAGGCTTATGATTCATCGGGTTGGACTCGGGTTGACCTCAAGCCCGACCCAACCCGCCCGAGTTGCACCCTTAATGAGGGTGGTAGGAGGGTTGAAAGAGGTCGGGGTAATGAGTTTGTGTTGGATGGAAAGGAAAGTGCGAAAATAGAAAAAAAAAATTGGAGGGACGCTCGGTTTTAATAGGAAAAATATATAAAAGGGTGTTTGGAAATCCTAGGTGGAAGAGGTTTACGTAAGGGAAAAGAAGTTGGGGTGGAGTAGGATTTGGTTTGGTGGGATTTGATTGCCTATTCTAAAAGATACACCAATTCTATCTCCTAGGATTTAAATCGGGTCAAAAATAGGAAAGTTGTTTGGAGTTGATCGATTTGAGTCCAATATGTCGATAGTTTCAACTTGTGTGTTATTTGAAATAAATAGCACATGAGAACTCAATTGAGTGACACTCATTGAGTTTCCATGTGCTATTTATTTTCAAATGACACAAGTTGAAACTATAGACATATTGGACTCAAATCGATCACAAAATTCCACCGGCCCAAAACTAGTCCAACTAGGGACCCATGGGCCTATTCTAGGGTACCCTAACCTATTAGACATCTTAGATAGACATATTGGACTCAAATCGATCACAAAAATTCTACCGGCCCAAAGAGAGTCCAACTAGGGACCCATGGGTCCTATTCTACTGGCCCAAAGCTAGTCCAACTAGGTACCCTAACCTATTAGACATATCTTAGATTGATCGATATGAATTAATGTACAACCACATTAATTCAAATTTAATTTAAACCAACTCCAAACAACTTTTCTATTTTGGACCCGATTTAAATCCTAGGAGATAGAATTGGTGTATCTTTTAAAATAGACAATCAAATCCCACCAAACCAAATCCTACTCCACCCCAACTTCTTTCCCGTTACGTAAACCTCTCCCACCTAGGATTTTCGAACACTTTCTATATATTTTTCCTATTAAAACCGAGCGCCCCTCTAATTTCTTCTCTATTTTCGCACTTTCCTTTCCACCCGACAGAAACTCATAACCCCGACCTCTTCCAACCCTCCTACCACCTTCATCTCGATCCTAGGACACTCCTTAACACTCTGACACCTTCTCGAGGAGTCTCAGCCCCTAATTTGGTCGATACAAGGCACCCGAAGTCGACCGAACTTGTGCTGAATTCATCACAGCAGGTTAGTCGACTTCTTGACGAGGTTTCATCTACTTTTTTCTCATCCAATTCACCTCAAACCAAAACTAAATGTTACCTCTATGTGTCTACTTCAATCTCTGATCGCTGGACCACACAATTCCAAGCGGTTTGTCCGTGGCGTCGATTCTACGACAAGGTGTCCAGAACCGACGGGTTCTGTTGCGAGCAGTTTTTCGCTTACCTAAGGTTAGTTATGATTCTTCTAATATTTTTATTCAGAAACTAGACGTCGAGAGCTTTACGACGCATATCTATTTGTTAGGTTTTGAGTTCGTTTGCTATTTTTAAAAATTTGTAACATTTGCCGTAACACCAAACTCCGAAAAATCTTATATTCTGTGTCCAAAAGATCCAATACTTTATAAAACTCAAAGTATTTGTTGTGCAAGGTTTAATGTTAAAACTACTATTTTAACTAATTTTTGGAATTTTTTACAGAATTTAATATTTTTAATGAATTATTATTTTGGGGCTAAATTAGTAGGTCGAGGTGTGGTATCAATGTGTAGTATTGACATAGGACCTATTGTGGAAGAGTTCCACCATTGAAAACGTAATTTTTGTAATATATAGGTATTTATAAATAATTTTCAGAATTTAAATTTATTATTTTTATTATAGTTATAATTATTTTATGAGAGAAATTGGTACTTATATTTTAGATAGTATTGTATCAACGTAATGGCGGCTAGTAGACATAGATGCTAATATAATCTATATATGGTAAGACGATAATAGTGTATTATTATAGGTGATCTTGGAAGGAGTGACGAGGACACCAGAGTTGGTCAGGCCTACCCTCAAACAGCAGTTACATGCAAATGTACCTTGCCGTGGTTACATATTGTTTCCTTTTTCTTTTTTGTTGTTTATTTTGATTAGCATTGCATGACGTAGGGACGTCGATACTTGGTGTCCGTTTCATAGACGGGTACCGATGTCATGATGATGACACCAAGTATTGGCATTAGACATTACGTGCATATTGACATGTCCATTGACACGATTGACCACACGACACCGACACATTCATGATGCGAGGTTTACATGATTATTCGTGGTATTGACCTCGTACTAGCATTCTATATTGTTCATCATTATTGCTATTGTTATCGAGTTGACTGTACAGACTTAAGATTGCTAGATTCTAGACATGGGGTTGGGGAGAACTTGACTACAGTATCAGACCCATTATCGTGTGGTCTGTTGTTTAGTGACCCTTTAGCTCTGTAGCAGAATAGAGGATTATCACTGTCGAGAATTGATTGTCCTTGGTCCCAAGACACGGTACTGGAGACAATATCCTGCTGAGGAGCTTGTGAGACTCAGTTGAATGTATGATATTCTAGGAAAGATTTTCACTTGCATAGCTCATAGACCGGATATAGTAGATACCCTTAGATCATATTTTCATATCTGTACCTTGGCATGTATATATGTATTTTGCTAGTCCGCTGAGGACCTGATGATCTCTCTAGGTATTCAACTGAGCGGAGTTGGTTGCTGATCATGATGGTTGCTATTTACTGTGTCAGGTATCTCTTGCGGTTACATATTCATATCTGTTTAATTACATTCTGCTTGTTAGCCTAGTATTTGTAGGTTCAAGTTATTCTTTCGAGTCTATTCGGACAAATGTAGCATAGGGTGTGCACACTATGTTATATCTTGTTCATTCTTGTATTCCGTATTAATATGGATTGAGACATAGAGATATTATTGATTAGTATAGATAGTTGGTCGTTATTATGCATCTTATACGTACTCGAGCTGGGCCGGAGTCCTCTCGATACGTAGCATGTATACGATCTTCTAGTCCTACGTATTTTGGGACTGCGATGCCGTGTCAGTGAATTTCTTCGCTACTAATTCATAGATAGTCTGAAGACTCTTATACAACTTCAATAGTTTGGTACAAAATCACTCCTTCACTTTAATATCCTTTGCTTAAGGGGAACATAACAGAATATGGTTGTAGGTTGGTTTAATTCTAACTATCCCTTTGTCCTTACCAGGTTGAAAGTTGTAACTAGATATTTTTTCTGGGATAAGGTATGTCATTAATGACAGTCCCTGTAACTAGACACTTGTGTCTTAATTCTTCCCAATTCTCGATTAAGTACTCCTTGCTTTATCTTTCATCTCTTGTCTGCTTCCGACTTCTAGAGATTTTCGCTCAAATATGCTCCATTAGGTCTATTCTTCCATCCTTTGGATATTTTTTGCTCTTTGGTCTATTATCATATTCCTACTTTCTCAACTTAGAAGCTACTGGTAAAACAAGCCATCCACTTATTTCTCAACCTAGTGGCAAATCCTAATCATAATTCCTCTTTTTGTTTTTCCTAGTGTTCTCAAATCCTGAAATCATAATGCTATGAAAGCCGCAAGTTAGATATTTTCATCCCCGGGGAAGGCTTTATACCCTATGAAGAAAATGAAGAACACCTTTTCTTCACTTTGAGGTATAGAACAAAATATTTGATTTTTTTTTATAAAAATGGAGATGTTTCTTGAAAGATAAAATTTCAATCAATTTAGATTATCTTCCTCTTTTCTCCGCTTAGTAGCCGATCGTAAAACCCCAACCAACAACGTATGTAACCTTGTGCTATTGAGCCTACTATCTTACCGTGTGAATCCTGAAGCCAAATCTTCATATCCTATAGGGAATGACTTGGTAGAGATTCGTTTGAAGTAGACGAGTTTTTTGAGATAATATTTTGGGGTCTTTGAAAATCTTGGATGAAGAATGGATGATTAGGTTTGTTTTTCATTTAAAAAAGATGACAATATTTATTTTTACGTCCACTGTAGACACTGATGATGAACGTACATCAAAAGTATTTTTAAGTACTTGCTAGGCGATAGTTGAAGTTATTCTTCTCTAATTTAGCCGAGAGTATTAGAATCTGGTTCAGTGACATGGCAACCGAATTTGCAACATCACATTAACCTTGTTGTGAAGTCATATATTGCTAGGTGTATGTTCACAGGTTCAAGGGTTGGTAGATTGAGATATCCAGGATACAACTAGATTTGCATTCAATTTTTCTGATTCAAGCTCAGAACATGTTGGTTTGTTGTCATGGTCTCCTCATCCATATCCAGGAGAAACAATATCTATGTACAATGCAAAATCCTAGAGATGGCAGGACCGGCCCATAGCACACCCGAAATGATAGCCCAGCAAGTCTGAACTAATTTGAGATCGATTATTAAAGTCTTGTCGAAAGGTAGTGAGAATATGATCTGGCTCAGAAATCTCTTGAAGCTTCTAGCACTCATTTACTCCTCTCACGGAACACTAGCGGTTCCTTTCTTTTTACATACTAGTTGTTTTAAATTGTTCTGTAGATGTTGTTACCATCGAGTATTCTATAATGTGATTCTTGCTTGGTAATGTACGGCTGCTAAACTCTCTCATATCATTACATTTCAGATTGTTGAAGAGATGCGCATGAATATGAAGAAGAGGATGGCAAATAGGGTGAATCCAGACTTCCAAACTCCCGTCGCTGATAGCTCTTCCTTGACGATGAGCAGTAAGGTAAGTGCTATCCGAGAAGGGGATAATGAAGTTCATGCACCCGTACCAAGTACTGCGACAGCATCTCTGCAGTACGTTGAAAAGTGGTTTGAAGAACCTGCCGTAACTAGAGAAATGGGTGCTTCCACATACAACGACAGACCACGGTCGAGCAGTAAAGATGGGTCCGAAGCAGAGGATGACAACATTATCTTGCTTAAGAAATACAAAAGTTCTTCCTCAGCAGAGGCAGTAAGTCTACATAATTCCCCCTTTTCTTCTTACGAGCGGTTGCAGTTGCTAGAAAAGACTTGCTCCAAAGATTACCATGACAAGGTGCTCAGACTGCAAAACAGAGAAGCTACAGATGACGAGTCGAGTGGTTGGCATGCAGTTGAAGATTCTTCCGACTTTGAAATCGTGGACAGATCCTAAGCGTTGGTCGCTACCCTTATGTTTATTTATGTAAATGGCTCTTTTCAACCTTATAAATATGTAAATCGCCCCTTTTGAACCTTAAACCATCAGACATGGCTGGCTTGCAAATCAAATATAAAATTAGCAAGTATTGTGTATTGTTTCGAGTACTGCCCATCTGGTGTCAGGAGTTTTTTCGTTTGGAAAATCGGCTGCTATAGATGCAGGAATACTATAGTCTCAGCTTATGTGGCTGGTTGATTCAATTAGTTCCCAAGTTCCTCTCTGTTTGTTTCTGGCACCAGATATCCCAAGGTACAACAATACTCTCAATTCAGCATGCAAGTTGTGGTGGTTCGGTTGCTGGTGATATAGTTTGTACATTGTTATATTTTCTGGGATTTTTCACTTTCTTGGTGTCGAAAATTAAATTTTCATACATGGTGTAATCATAAGAAAGACTAGCTCACTTCTCACAGGCAAACATTTCGAATGTTTCATGGACATACTGGAAAAAAAAAAACCAGTATCAGATTTGTTACAGAATGTCTACATGTAATGCGAAGATCTCCAGTTAGATGTTGGCCTCTGAGCAATGTGGATGCAGATAGGCTTCTAATGTCTGCACTTAAACAAGTTTATCTACTACTTTCAGTTTTTATCTTCGTTTTAGTTGAAAATCAATTTCTTGAAACTTAGAATGAATTTTGATGGACTTGAAAGTTACGTTAATAATTTTAAGAATTCAATTTTTGATCTTTTGAAATTACGTTTATGTGTTTTCTTAGAATTGAGGAGTATTTTGTCGTATTTTAACTTAAGCTAAGGATTGAGTTTAGTGATTGTGTTGGATCTTTTGAGCTCATTTTTAGGTGTTTGCGACTTGTTACATACTTCTCTAATAAATTTGATTAATTGTTCGATTGTTAGTGGCTTAGTTTTGAAATTGAATGCTTCCAATATATAATTAATTGGTAAAATATTGCTACGGAACAAAAACCGATTGAATACAATATTAAAATACTAATTAAAAAATATCGGAAAAATCGACCGAATCTACTGATGCTCACCTCTTTTAGCTGCTGCTGCTTCTTGTTCCTGCTACTTGCACAAATGCAGCACCCTTGCCTTGTCAATGCTAGCCTTCGCTCTGGATTTCATGGCTGGCGGAGACTTCACCTGATACTCAGCAGCCTCAGCCTGTGCAATTCCGAAGAGACGCAGCTTCCACGCCCTCCTGGCAAGCTTAAACTCTTGATTCCAGGAATGGCTGGCTCTTCACTTGGACCATCATTCCTAGACATCCCTATTCTTATCCAGAGCAAAATCTGGCAGCATGTATCATAGGGTCATGTAAAGCACCAGCTTTTGCTTCCTCTTCTATTAATTTTTGACCATTTGTTGCGTCTATGGAGGTCGAGGAGGGTCTCTGGATCAATGAGCTCTTTATGTAATGCAATTGTGACCGTCTCTTTTGCACAAACTTACAGTTCAATCTAGAGCTAGCTAGTACTCTTAATAACCCATATCTAACATTCTCTCCCGAGTGCTATTTGGTGGAACCTACTTGCTATTACTGGCTCGTCCGTCTGGTCCGACATGTATCATCATGTGTCAGTGTCATGCTAGCTGGTAGGTTGCGACAGAATCTTCAACGACTCACTCTTCACTAGTTCATGGTGATCATATGTAGTAGTGATGTATAATGATCTACTGTTAAGCGCGATTAAACTTGAATTACCAAGTCCAAAACAATCAAAATAAAACATGATCCTCACCAGGGCGCCGGCCCGGGGTTTGGATTGTCCTAGCCGGAACTAATTTTCTGTTGCCTCTTGACCCTTATTGTGGACTGTCACGATCCGATCCCAATATACTGGTCCAGTCGGATCATGTCCAGTCTGCACCGTTGTGAGACGGCGACAGTAAGCTGTATCAAGTAGTAAGAACACCAGCAGATAATTCTAAATGCGAGAATAAAATGACTTTTATTGAATCTGAAATTTAAAGCTAAGAGTCTAGATGAATCAACACACAAAAGCAAATAAACATTCTGGTTACTACATTGGTTCTTATTACAACTGGAAAAGAAAATAAACTTAAACCACGACACACCTAGTAATCTGGGGCTCCCTCGTCAGGTTCAGCTACCTCGTCAGGACTCGGATCGGGTCCGTAGAAGGAACTAAAAGCAAGATCTTCGTCGTCGCAGTCACCTAAAAATGTTGGTACCCAGTCAAGAGGGGAGCAAGAACATATATCCACATCTAACATTCTAAATAATAATAAATGATGCAAGACAGTTTAAAAACATTATATTTTTTTTTCTAGATAATAATAAAGAAGACATCAGGCAATGAATTTCAGTGCTACAATGATGTAATCTACAATGAGTCAATAGTGATTTTGAGTGTATAACGGATCTGTGACCGGCTAGTAGATTCAATGTATATACTAACATTTTGGCCAAATGATAGTATACGGTACGGCTCAACCCCCTGCGCAGTAGGGATTAGCGCGAGAGAGGCAATATCAATAACAATGACTTTGGTCACAAAAGCTATACTACTCCCCCAATTCCCGAGCCAATGAGTCAATGAGCCAATGAGTCAATCAAGCAATCAATATGAGGTCCAAGATGGATCCCCTGTGAATCAGTGTCGATACAATATATATAGTCCTACTGATGCAGCACATTTAATTATTAAATAAAATATTGACATGAATGGTATGAAACTTGCCTTGACTTTTCTCCGATGTTGAAGGTAACGACAGGGAGGTATCGGCTAAAGTCCGGGACTTGAACCTACATTAATTAATATTCCGTTTTAGAATTTATTCCAAGGGTTTAACTAAAATGCCACTAAAAATAACGCTTAGTTTTAAGAAAATATTTCCAGAGAATTAAGGTTATAATTATGTAATACTCTAAATCGTATATAATAATAGATAGAATGATTTTCCTAATAAAATGGTTATTTTGTAAATAATACGATAAATATTATACTTAAATTATTAGTAGAAATAAACGATTTTTCGTACTAATATTATAATTAGAAATATTTGGAGATACTTGAAACTAAAAGTATTTATGTTTACATAAACTAACCAATATTTTAATATATATTTTCAATTAACAAGAAAACATTTTAATAGCAAAATTACGAGAATCATCTATTTAATAAAACTAAAGGTTTTAGATCGTATTTATAATTTTATTAAAATATTGACTAAACTATTATTTTAATAAAGTAAAAGCTTACTAAAACAATTTTAACGATTTCATTATGAAATATTTTATATAAATAACTAGTGAAAAATTATCTAATTAAATACTTAAGGATTACCACAGAGAATATCTAGCATTTTTCTAAAGAAAATCATTTTTGATAATAAAACTATTTTTTTTTTGGAAAATAACTAATATTTTACCCAAAATAGTAAGTAAAAGTTTTAGCCTAAAAATACTGTTCCCTATATTAAGAATATATTTGACATAAAACTATCTATTTATTTATTTTAAAACTAATTTCATATATTAGTTGCTCATAAAATGGCATAAATAATATAAATACCCATATTTAAATAACGCGATTATCACGTTATTTATATAACTCTAAGTAGGGGTGAGCATTATTCGGTTTTGAACCGAAAACCGAACCGAACCGAACCGAACCGAATAAGAGATTCGGTTTGGTTTTAAAAAAATCGGTTCGGTTTCGGTTTTGAAAATACTAAATTTTCTTATTCGGTTTCGGTTTCGGTTTTGGGTTGCAGTTTCGGTCCAAAACCGAAATCCGAATAAGTAAATTTAGTTTATATATATATATATATATATATATATATATATATATATATATATATATATATATATATATATATATATATATATATATATACTATAGGTATATAATAAATATATCTGGGTATATTTAGTTATTATATATATTAACAAGAAAAAAACACAAATAAACCCAAAAACCGAAAAAAACCGAAAACCGAACCGATTTAATTCGGTTCGGTTCGGTTATTGACCAATTCGGTTCGGTTTCGGTTTTGCTTATTCGATTTCGGTCCAATTCGATTTTCGATTATTCGGTTCGGTTGGAACCGAATAAACCGAATACTCACCCTTAACTCTAAGTACTTGCTATCAAGTATAACAATTTATATAGTGTGGTATCAGAATGTCACATTAATCACTAGAATTTTATTACAAACTCAAGGTCAAAATTAGGAAACTACTAACTATGTATCCCAGAGTTAACAACTTTATTCTGTCAATTCCGGTCGTAACATGGATTGGTTTTTCATTCTGTAAATTGAACAGAAAGGTTTCTGGCTTACCGATTAGTTGATGACGGAGTACCGAGGGGAGAACTCAGACTCGGAACGCATGCGGAGCGCGTACGCACGCGGGGAGTGCACGCACGGGCACGGAAACGTGCTGACGCGGCCGAGAAACGACATGCACGGGC
>JANAVB010016800.1:16002874-16010374 GCA_029216955.1 Iris pallida | reverse complement strand
ACAAATCTTCTACTCGCTCGAGAATATCAAACGACCCTATATACCTAGGACTAAGCTTTCCCCGTACGTCGAATCGGATGACGCCACGGGTAGGCGAGATCCTAAGGAATACGTGGTCGCCGATAGAAAACTCAAGAGGATGCCGATGAGAATCGGCCCAATGGCGCTGACGATCTTGTGCAACTTGAAGATGATCTCTAACTTGTCCGACCACCTCGATAGTCTGAGTAACCATTTCTGGACCAAGCATCTGCCTCTCGCCTACATTATCCAGGCTAAAGGTGACCTACACTTCTTGCCATATAATGTCTCGAATGGTGGCATCTGGATACCGGCCTAGAAACTGTTATTGTAGGAGAACTCCACTAGATGCAGGTGATCTTCTCACGAACCACTAAAGTCAAGTATACAGGATTGTAACATATCTTCAAGAGTTTGAATCGTGTGCTCTGACTGACCATCTATCTATGAATGATAAGCTGAACTAAACTTGAGATGAGTTCCCAAACTCTCTTGAAGACTCCGCCAAAAGTACGACATGAAGCTCGAATCTCTGTCGGATATGATGCTGACTGTCACTCCATACAATTTGACTATCTACCTGAGATACATCTCTGCTAGCTGATCCATTGACTGACCAATTCTGAAAGGGAGAAAATGAGCTACCTTGTTGAGCCGGTCAACTATAACCTATATTGTATCTCTTTCAGCTGGGGATCTAGGTAACCCAGTTACAAAATCCATGGTAATGTGCTTCCATTTTCATTCTGGGATCGATAAATGTTGAAGAAGTCCAGCTAGTCTCTGATGTTTAACTTTAACATGTTGGCAAACTAAACAACGAGAGACAAATCGAGCTATCTTCCTCTTCATTCCATTCCACCAGAAATGCTGACGAATATCATGATACATCTTCGTACCACCTAGATGAATTGAATACTGTGAACTATGGGCCTCTGTCATGATCTCTTGCCTGATGCCACCACTGGGTACAAATGATGCCTTCCATAATGGAGTGTGCCATCTTCGTGAATGTATAACTCTGCTCTTCGTCCCGCTTCACATTATGTCCTAAGCCGCTGAAGCTTAAAGTCCATTGAGTGAGCTATCTTGATCCTCTTAACTATACTGGACCGAACTTGCATACTGGCCATCAATCCACGTTGGTAGGGAGAACTATCTTTATCTTTATCTTCTGATCTGCTAATAACTCGGGTTGTACTGTTAAGAAATAAGCTCTTGCTCTTCTGCTCAATGCATCTGCAACTACATTGGCCTTCCTAGGATGATACTGCAGGTTGATGTCATAATCCACTAGTAGCTCTAGCCACATTCTCTGACATATGTTGAGATCCTTCTAAGTAAACACATACTTAAGACTCTTGTGGTCGGTGAAAATCTCTACCCGATCTCCGTACAGGTAATACCTCCAAAGCTTAAGTGCAAACACCACTGCTGCTAACACCAGGTCATGGTTGGATAATTCCTCTCTTGATCACGAAGGTGATATAATGTATAAGCCACTACCTTGCCATGTTGCATCATGACGCATTCCAATCCTCTGTCTGAAGCGTCACAATAAACTGAAATTCTCCAGTCCCATCTGGAAGCATAAGAATGGGTGTCATCATCAATTCTTGCTTCAACTTCTTAAATAAACTCTGACACTCCGTTGTCCAAGCAAATTGCATATCCTTGCGGGTTAACTGCGTCAATGGCGCTAAAATCCGAGCAAAATCTGATATAAATCGCCGGTAATAGCCTGCCAATCCTAAAAAATTGCAAACTTCTGTGATGGTACTGGCCATGTCTTTATAGCTATGATCTTCTGGGGGTCCATTTCTACTCCACCTCTGGTAATAATATGATCCAAGTACGAAATACGATCAAGCCAAAATTTGTACTTACTAAACTTCGCATACAACTGGTGATCTCTGAGAATCTGAAGGACTACTCGGAGATGCTGCTCATTCTCCGCTTCACTCTTGCTATCGACTAAGATGTCGTTTATAAACACTATCACGAACTGATCCAAATAGGGCATAAATATGCGATTCATGAGATCCATAAATACTGCTGGCGCATTAGCCGCTCCGAATGGCAAATCGAGAAACTCCCAATGTCCATATTTAGATCTGAATGACGTCTTCGGGATGTCTTGCATCTCTGACTCTGATATTATGGTACCCCAACCGCAAGTCAATCTTCGAGAATACTGTCGCTCCACTGAGTTGATCGAATAAGTCATCTATCCTTGGTACGGGATATCGGTTCTTGACTGTTACGGAATTCAAGGTACGATAATTGTAGCAACCCTTCCCGAAAATTTTGAAAATACTTTATTCATTATTTTTAATTTATTTAAATGATGACTATTGGTTTTTATAAATAATTAATTAGTTTAATATTTTATTGATTGTGGTGATTAATAAATTTATTATTATTAAAATCGATTTTCTATTGGATAAAATATTTTTATATTATTATATTGATGCAGTCTTGGATAAATATAGGTGTATACATTTATAATTTATTTTTCAACTACTCATATACTAATTTTATATGAACATGTGCGTATTATATTTAAGAATATATATTTATATAATATATACAGGTGTATTGGAATTATAAAAGATAGATACTTGGAAGTATATATATATATATATATCATATATATATGTGCATGTATATATACAAGTGTATATAAATATATGGGAGTATGAATATATAAATATATATGTATATTATATATATATAAATGTTTGTGTAAATATATAATTGTATAATATATATATATATAGGCATTTATATATATAAATAAAGATTGTGAGTTTACAAATAATGTTAGAATAACTATGATGAGATGACTCTGCACATGACTGCTCACGAGTGGCCCATACGAATTCCCTTCCCCTCTGCTCTCGGGTTAACCCAAGCCTAACAAAACTTGTGAGCAACATCCCAGCCAATGGACCCACCCGAGCACCAAAATGCTTCACTGAAGCAGCATGGCCAGCGGCCTAAACCGACCCAAGCAGCCCATACAAACCCGATAGCATATATATGCAAGTATCAAACGAAGCCGAGAGAGAGAGATCGAGCGGCGTTCCAACGAAAACCCTAATCCGCCCAACAACAGCGCCCCTAACACCCCCTGACGGCCAAGCCGGGCGCCCTGCCCTGCGCGCACGTACCAGCCACCATGGCCGACCATGCCCGGCGCCTCGTCAAGGCCAACGGCGTCGCGGACGTGCCGAGGTGCTCGAGGCTTCCATCGAGGACGTTAACCGACCGGAGAAGCCGAGGACGCCGCGACGGAGACGCTCCTTCCCGTGGCCGAGTGTGCCTCCCAGCCGGGATCTCCACGTACACCACACGAGATAGGGGAGGGCCACACGATGAAGAATAGGAGGAAGCAGCAGCTAGCAGTTATACAAAGAAGATGTTGGATTGTGAAACTAAAGTAATGGTAATTTCTATAAACCCCCTCCTTCCCATATTATTTTAATGGAGAACCCTTAGAATTGTTAATTTATAAACCTATAGAGAGAGGAATTAGAGTGCAGTACTTTACATAAGGAAAGAAGGAATTATCCCTCTTCCAGCACAACTTTATGGAAGTGATATTTGTATTTACACCCTTCCAATGTTCTCTATTTGCATCTAAACTCCCATCTCCCTATTAATCTCAACTAGCTAATATTCCATTTAAGAAAAGACCAGATTCTTTTCTATTTCCAAGGTATCATGATGGCATCGGTTCCCACAGCATCATGTAGCATTAGAATAGATATTTACACATACACCCCTTATTTGACTTTAGGCATCATATTCCAAATTGATAAAATACAGACTTAATAATATTTAACTAGGAATCTAGCTGATCAGTTATAGTACAATCAATATACTATTATGTAAGTAGAGTAACTAATTACAGATTAGAGAAGAGTTCTCTTCCATCCTGTGCAAACGTTTTAATATAGGTAAATTACTCATTAGACCCTTCAAAATGTATAATTGCAAATACTTTTCTAAAACAGAAATTCTGTTTGTAAATTGTGCACGCTCGCCAGATCGAGACGAAACTTGCGCCAACAGGACCGTATCATTTTTCTGGTCCTGCATGCCAAGTTTGGTCCAATTCTGAGACAGTTGAAATCGACATCGTTTTGCGGGCCCCACTGTTCCACTCAACGGACGATTTTGTGCACGGCCCGCCGGAATCCAACTCTGGACATACGGTTGGGTTCGTATCGGAAAATTGAATTGTAGACATATAGTTTGATGACTTTAGAGAACTTTGACTCTGGCACACTTTTCGGTGCAAAGCGGGTCCAACGACGGACATCGTTTTTGTCCGAAATTACCGTTTTGCCCCTGTGTCCAGAATTGGACTTAAGGACAGGCAATCCTAGCTAATTTGACTATTCTGAGAATAATGGTACTGTTTATTTCAGCATCCGGAGACTTCTACATGTGTTGACTGATTGTGGCTCATTGAGTGGTATGATATTATTGGTTTCTCCAGCTAAGGACCTCAGGCAAGTGCACTTTCTGATTGCTTTTCGATTCATAGTAGTTTTTTCATTTCATGTCTATACGTATATCTTGCTGCTTGTTGACACGCTCGTCACACGGAGTAGTCGGGAGGGAAAATATCTTAGTAAACATGTGACTACCCAGAACTTTTCCATGAGTCTATTCTTGAACGATAGCAGCTGCACACGACACGTGCAGTGAGCCGTATTTACCCCCTAGCCGTTCACATGTTGAAAATGATATTTCACACCACTTAGATGTCTTTTATTAGTTTTTCTTTGTTTACTTCTCTATCGTGCTATGTCATCAGTTTTCTTACAGCTTTCATATCTCATATGCTATTTTCATGTCTTGTCAATTCTATTGTGTTTTGCATTGTCGTCGGTTGTGTACTTGTTCCAATCCTGACTGGATAACCAACATTTTTCAGGTTTAGCCGCGATCACTCTTAGCACTGGGAAGACTTGGGTATGCTGAAGCCGACCTAGAAATAGAAAGCAATTGTATCAATTTCATTAACTGTAAATCTTGTATTTTTTTATTATAAATCTTGTAAATGTTGTAATAAATTTAGAATTGTGAATGAGCAGCAAATGTGATTTTTGAGCATTTATATTCTTGCGGGCTTGACAGCGTTCTACCGCCGACTCTGCGGCGTAGGCTGGCTTGGACACGTCTCGTATCCGGAAAAGCGGGTGTGACAAGTTTTTGTGGTGGCCCATGCAGGTCCGTTTTCGCAAAAGATTGCGAACTCGTGATGGTACGTTAGCCGTACTATTGCGAGCCTGCGACCAGGAAATGCTCATTCACAAACTAGGATTAAAATGATTTAAGATAATGACTAGGACTAGGAGTCCCTTGTTTAAATTGACCGTTGGGTAGTTAAGGTTGTTAGATAGGTCATGCAATTTAGAATTATTCAGTTTAGATAGCTTGCTAGATCCCTATAGGTACACTCTTACTTTTTGATATTACGATATGATTCCATGTGGATACACTATACACTTGGTTAGTTAAATTTTTCCAGGATTAAAAACCTTGATAACCTGCTCAATTTTTTTTTGCTCTATTTAGATATAACCCTTATGTCATAAATTAGAACTGTTTATTTAAATTCTATTTTTGTTGTTAGGAATTGATTCATAATTCAAGATTATGCAATTTGTGTGCGAATTTCGAAGTAGATTAAATTGAGATTTTCCCTCAACCATAGAAATACATATGAAATAAAAACTAGGATATTTGTATTCCCTTCGTCTTTAGTTAATTCCTCCATGTTAAATCTTTTAATTTAAGTGTTGTGACTGATAGGACAAATACATACGCCCTATTTCTAGTCAACTTGTTTGAATCTCTAGAGGCTCATGATTTTTACGGATATAGTAAATAAATATTAGATAACTCAAAACGGTTAGACAGCAGCGCACTGTCGTCAATTATTGAGAGTGGAGAATGTGGGTTCACTGCAGCCAGCAGCGCACTGGCGAGGCACAACCCATGGAATTGAAATCGTTTCGAAGAATCATAGTCTATGGAACATTGCAGAAACTATGTTCTCGTTGACTTCTTTAGATCTTAGATACCATAGTGTCAAAATAGGTAGAGTACCAGATAGCCTATCACAATTGAACCACAGAACCAAGGACTTACCTAAAATATAGAATTTAGCGTTCCATAATCCATTAGTTGACCAAGACTTTATGGATAGAAGATAATAGATTGACTGTATAAGCAAGAACACCAGGTAAGATTTTGATTCTCACAAACTCGACTTACTAGTGCCTCATTTCAAAAATCTTGCGTACTTGTATTTGACTACCTTGACCAACACTGCTATTACGGCCTAGTTTTGCAAGCTTGCCCTTTTATCGAGCTTGATCTGAGACGTGTGTTTATTGGGGACGCCCGCTAACATATTATCTAATCAGAATCATTGTATTACGGTCTGATCAACCATGATGCATTCGATTCACTCTTCATCTAGTTACCCTACGTGGATTGAGATATAGATGTCTCTAGGATCTCAACCGCGACTGCTTTGACAATTTCGTTTGAATTATACATTCGCCTTGAATCACGTAAGTTGTATTCAGTGACATCTCTCTCGAGCTCTTTATTGTTTTTGTGTCTTTCACTAATTGGAAAGACGAAAACTCGTAATTGATATAGGAGAGGATCCTAGATGGCATTGCCTAGATATCTGTTGTAGAATTATTGGTCACTAGTAGAAGATTATAAGATTTTAGTTCCTGTGTTTCAAGGGTAGTGGACCTAAGGTGGGTAGAAGTCCTCGAGATTTCGTAGTTACAAAATGGCTAGGGGAAGGTTGTAACTACTTTGAGGAATTAAATTAAAGAGATTTAGATAATAGTAGACTCCTTTTTGAATTTTTAGGAATAATTAGAAATTAAGAATTTCGAGGACGAAATTTTTAAGGTGGGTAGATTTGTAGCAACCCTTCCCGAAAATTTTGAAAATACTTTATTCATTATTTTTAATTTATTTAAAATGATGATATTAGTTTTATAAATAATTAATTAGTTTAATATTTTTTGATTGTTGGTGATTAATAATTTATTATTATTAAAATCGATTTTCTATTGGATAAAATTTTTTATATTATTATATTGATGCAGTCTTGGATAAATATAGGTGTATACATTTATAATTTATTTTCAACTACTCATATACTAATTTTATATGAACATGTGCGTATTATATTTAAGAATATATATTTATATAATATATACAGGTGTATTGGAATTATAAAAGATAGATACTTGGAAGTATATATATATATAATATCATATATATATGTGCATGTAATATACAAGTGTATATAAATATATGGGAGTATGATAATATAAATATATATGTATATTATATATATATAAATGTTTGTGTAAATATATAATTGTATAATATAGATCTATTAGGCATTTATATTAAATAAAGATTGTG
>JANAVB010016800.1:15864391-15983065 GCA_029216955.1 Iris pallida | reverse complement strand
ATATATATTTTATATATTTATATATATACACATACACATATCCTCCTATTATATATATTACACACCACCTTATATAATATATATCACACATATACACTATTATATATTTATATACATCAAATACACACATATATAATATTTATAAATACATACATTCCCATATATAATCTATATACACATATATACGCATATCATTTATATAATAAATAATTTAATAAATATAAATCATTATCATTTAATAACAACAAAGTAATATTAAAGATAATAAAAATCTTAATAACAATTAAAAATAGCCCAAAAGTCGTTTCTGATGGATACAATATGCACCCTATTTATCTGGCTCCAGAATATCATACAATTTTTTTGTAAAACACTATTTAATAATAATACTACCTATCATCTACCTATAACAAACATTTAGAAAATAATTGCCGAATTCCTAAAAATATATACAAAAATATATGCATTTACCAAACATGTCTACAAGGCCGTATTTGGTCCCACTACATGCCTATATGGGCCTGGATTTGACTTGGGCCCAATCTGAACAGGTTCGGTAAACCGGGTTCTCTAAAACTCAATAATATAATTAAATAATAAATAAAATATTTAGTACGGGCTACGTCGCAACTTGGCCTGGTTTTCCTAGTTAGGACGTCCCTATGGCTCGGCATCCCCCTACCATGGCTAAACATTAGTCAAGGCACGCCACTGCACTATCTGTGCCATGATTCCTAGTTGTCTGGTACTTCAAAACTCAACCATGGCTAAAGTCATCTACCGTAATAATTAATTAAAATAATTATTTATAAATTCCAAAAATTACCATTTAAATCAAATAAACAATAAAAAAATTTCAAAATTTTTTTCGGGAAGGGAAGCTACAAGAGTGGGAGGGCAAAATAAGAAAACCCACTAGTTGCCACGGTTACTCTTGGTGTGCACCATCTGGCTGGAAGGCAGAAAGATCATCGGGTGCTACTCTAAAATCTGGCCATACAAAACCAGCTGAGTAAGAACCCAGAGAGAGCAAGTACCACAAGGGAGGCTCCACTTATGAACTAACAAGAGTTGGAATATAATTCCCATGTTAATCATGAGACAATTATTCATGCACGGTTAATCAAGTCCTACGACTTGCTATCATTAGCTAACTAGGGTTATCACAGGCCTAGTTACTAACACGATGTGGTTGAAATGTTCTCGTTGTCACAAGCCCTACAGACTATCCAGGTTATCCAGGCGAGGGTTACTAGAGTTACAAAAGTTTTCAAGATTACTGGTGTACTTTGGTACTTATGATTCAAGAAGTGCAACACATGATAGTGTGCTGGAGATGCGCCCTACTCGACGGTAGGCTATAAGTCCATAGGTATGGCCGAGATAACGGGATCGCCTGTAACTGGGAAATCTCTCTATATGAACTACTTGATCAATCTAGTCGTTTAACCTAGTTAGATTCACTATGAATCCCTGACCATGGTAACCAGGAATCTATGTCCTAAACATGATGCAATACGAGACAGGTGGCTTGTATAATCACAATGGAAAAATAAACCATGGAGTCAAGACAAGAGATACACTAGCAAGGCAGGAATAGCTGTCGTAACAGCAACCAAGATTATACATGTCATGTCAGGTTTACTTGTCATGTCAAGAGTTCTTGTCAGGAGTGCACCTCGATGGGCCACTATCACATGAAGACAGGATCATATTATCATGTTCAAGTTCAAGTTCAAGCTTATCAAGATTATCAAGTTGTCAAGTCGGGTCGTCACAATTTAAGCTAAGTACCCAAAAATAACATGCAAAGAAGATGAAGAACATCCAGGGGTGATTGAAACTATCAATCGCATATAAACTCCAGTTAAAGTGAGACAAAAAGATTCTCGAAGCCAAGACGAAGATCTACAACTTTTATGTTTTGAGTTTTACAAGATTCTAGCCACAAAATAACTTAAACGGACAAAAATAGTACAAATCTGCGCATGGGCAATTCTGCACATCCGGCGCATAGGCAATTCCTGTACATCCGGCGCATGGGAATTTTCTGTACATCCGCGCATGGGAAATTCCTGCACATCTATGCATGAGAATTTCTGCACATCCGCGCATGGGAATTCCTGCACATCCGTGCATGGAAATTTCTTCACATTCGTGCATGAGAATTCCTGCACATCCGTGCATGGGAAACTCTCGTTGCGTCGCATAGGGAACCTACGTGCATGACACGCTCGGAGTCAAAGGATGCGTGGCCAGGACTTCATGGCGCATGGCCTCCCAGGCGCATGGAGATCGTCGTCTCCAAACAGCAAGTTCAGCCGTAAAAGTTCCAAAAACTTGTCATAGCCATAACTTCCTCAACCGAACTCGAAATCAAGCAAAATAAAAGTTAAAACTTCATGAAATCAATTTCTCTACAACATGGAACCATTAGTTCTCGGAAATAACAAGTTTTAGAAATCAAAACCAAAAAAAATGAGAAAAGCTAAAACCTTAGATCTACTAAAATTTATCCATCAAAATCGAAAACTTCAAGTTCTAAAGATGCTTAGAATCACGTAGAGAAGAAGATAGAACAAATAAAAATGGAGATCTATCATGTTCTCCATGGAGCGAGTTGTACTTGTCTAGGGTTTGGTGGGAGGAGTAAACAAAGAAGATGAAGAAGTAAATGGTAATAATGGAGGAGAGAGATGAGAAGTTGGTTTTTATACAAAGCCTTCTCATCTAAAACCAACCCAAACCAAGCCATGCTAAGTTGAACCAAACCAAAACTAAACCAAGTCAAGATTAAACTAAGACAAAGCAAGACAAGTCAAAATACGGGTCACCTGACAATGTCAGAAATTCGTACACGTATACTAAAAATACGTATAACGGAAAATGGAAGTAAAATATAATGGTATCTGAGCACGGTTTTACGTCCTTGGACTTTCGATTGAATTCTTTAACTCCGATGTTGGTTCCGCGAACTCCGATGTTGTTGCCGTGATTTGATACATTGACGCTCCCTTTCAAATGTCCCTCGGGATGTCCCTACAATAAGTCTATATATATTTTGAAAAATATCACAAAGGAACAATTGGTTAAATAATGTTAACTTCATGTAAGAACGGTTGGCTATGTCGGGCTGGGCATATACACCAAGATTTATGTTGACCTTAGCAAAGTCATGTGCGGGATTCAATTTGCTTCAGACAAGAATCAGTCTGACCTGATATATAGAATGTGGGATGACTATAGAGGTGCCATTGAACGACATTATCGTCGATGCGATATAGGTAAATTGTTCTTGGATTTTGAGGAATGGTTGGAACGGAGATTTGAAATAATCGATTGTGATTTGAAATTTGTTTCGAGGATTTGTCGAATGACTTTATGGTGTGTGGGATAGCCTTGAAGATGTTGATCGTTTGAGGATATGGGGTGCCAATTAGTCTATCAGCAAGCGTCGCAATATTCAAAGCCTTAGATTGAGTATCATTGATTAAGTTGTAATCTTGAAGTTTTTGATAAGTTGATTCGAACGAACTAGAAACAACGCGCATGGGATTGGGATTGCGTAATTATGAAATACAAAAATAATTTAGTAGGAAACTGAATCGAAGCAAAATTTAATGTGTAATGAGCGGTTGACTCGGTCAAGGAATAGATATGAATCATATACAAAGAGTAAGTACGATTGGAAGTTAGCGTGCATGAAAAAAGTTTAATTTTGGAAGTTACGAAAACAACTCTAAGGATTTGGATAAAATTTCTTAATGACTTAAGATAGGTAGATAAATATACGTGATTTTGAGTTTCAACAAATTGATCATGTAACTAGTTCGAGGGATAATGATCGAATTTCATCTTGAATGTCGAGAAGATTGTGGTAATCCAGTTCGGATGATAGCATCAGTTGCACGACTCGAAGTTTGATACAAAGGAAGATCATCAGGTTATGTGCATCATTGATGTTATTGAGGCGTATCAAAGATTGATGTACGATAACTTGGGGGTACTCTAATTCGAAGAATGACGATCGTGTAAAAATGTTATTATTTTGATGGATGCTATACTTGGGATTTTGATAGAAATGAATGTTTGGATGAAAATGAGAGTGTCTTGATTGCTTCGTTGATAACCACAAAGTTGACGTTCTTGTCTTATGCGAGCGCAACTCCAGCCTCACACATACATCATGGTGAATTTAGACGATCATTCTGCGGACACTGGCATGGTGATTCATGTCAAGCGTAGATGATCGAACCTACGGGAGATCATGGCGTGGCAAATTGGATGATTTTGACTTGTGGTTTGATGCGAAAATGAATTCGAGGATTGTTCAAACTTGTGATTGACAGTTAAGTAAGTTTGAGGATTGGGTAGATCCAATCTGCGTATCAAGAATGAATTAGTCTAGACTGAAAGCATGAGTTATGCCCCAATGAGAATGGTTATCCTGCAGGAGCGTTGGCATGGTGATTCATGTCCAGCGTGGATAATCAGGCTTGCGTGAGATTGGGGCGTAACATATTGCTATGCTAGATAACCTCGTGATTCAATACGTAAATTGTGGTAAACAACTTATGGAATATGGAATGAGAATTATGGTTTAGTGACTATTCGTCTCATGGTGTGCTTGACTTGGAAAGGATGGATAGGTAGATTATATCAAACATGTTCGAAGAAATAGACTAGGCGAATTGCTAGTTAGATGTACGATAGTGAAATGCAGAGGATTTGGTTGAGAGAAACTTACCGTAGGATGGCTTTGCTGAATGACTCGGACCCCTGGGATTGATCGTTGTAAATGTGAATAGGAGAAATCTATGCTCGAAGTTTAGAAATCGGACTGATACGAGCTTGGGTAAAAAAACCCAGTATTATTAACTTTGGTTTGACCTTAGGATTGGGGTCAGTGTTGATATTATTGTTTGGAAATTGTGATTCTAATACTGACGGTTGACCTTAGCCTAGAAAAGATAGCCTAGCGGTTAGGCGAGACATCCCTATTTCAAGAGGTAGTATCCTTAGATTGATTTCAGGATTGATAGGATGAATCAAATATGTTGAATCTTTGATTCTCTATCACGAGGCTTGGCTAAAATGCATATATTTCGAGGACGCCTTAAATATGTGCACGATCCAACTAAGTGATACGTTGAATTCAAGTGAGATTCAAGGAACAGAATTTATTGAGGATTTTGAAATTGTGTGTTGCGAAGAAAAATATTAATGGTAGTACGATCATTGGATTTGAGATGAACTCGAATGTTGGTTGATCGGATGGTTTACCTAGAACTGAGTTGTCTATGTGCGCGACGAGTATAAGTTACCTAAGTTGAGATATAGTTGTTCGATGTGAAAGATAACCAAAGCACGAGCGTGGCTCGGATTGAAGAAACGCATAGCAGGAATGTTTACGGGAGTGATTGAATATTGAATCAAGTGATAAGCCGAAGAGTATGTACTCTGTAAGTTTCGAGGAAAAATCTTTTTCTGAGTGGTGTATAATGTAGTACCCCGTCCCGCTCAGTTCAACCAGAGGAATCAAAATGCCAACGACGTTCAGACTTAGCCATGCAACGGCTTGCTCGAAGTTCCGTTCGGTCGAGGCGACTCCTCGCTCAGGTGGGTGGCTTCGGTGAACTTGTCTCAGCTTGGCCTTCACACTAACAAAACGAAAGTTTTCAACTGCACAAGTAGGTTTGATAATAAAAGAGACGAATCCACATAGCTAAGGGAGTAATACCAAGTTAGGTTAGATTGAGTTAGAAAATAGAAAGGTTCCACGGTCAGCTTAGAAGTGTTGCACGGCGTGCTTTCAAAATGATACTTGGTCCTTCATCCCGTGGCTTAGGAGAAGAGAAGTTGGTCTATGTTGCCACAAGGCTATGGACTTAGCATAGCCATAGGCGTCGCACGATATAAATGCTTGGTGAAGCATGCACGGTCCCACTGTCCAATGCTTGATAAAGCATGCACGGTCCCACTATCCAGTACTTGATAAAGCAAGCACTGTCCCATTGTCCAATGTTTGGCATAAGCAAAAGTGTTCCACAAGTCTCAATGCACGTTTCCACGGTGCAAGGCTTGGCATAGCCTTGTTCATCCTACGGGTTAAGTTGTATCGCACGGTGGAGTTAGACAAGAGTTTTGCTGGGCTATCAAAGTCATAGAAAGTATTGTCCCATATTTGCTGCGGTTGTCAAAGTCATATAGTCCCACGATCTCAAAGCTCGTTATATGGAGTATGACTTGGGCAGTAGTGTCGCACAGAACATAAATTGATTTAAGGCATGAGCCATGGTTAATTCAAATTGAGTTTAGTGAAAAAAGGGCTATCAAATACTCGTTCCTGAGTTGAGTAAATAATATGACAACATGGAAAAATACTCGTGACCATGGGTCGTCGAGGCTGTCTCAAATACTAGTAGTCTCTAATGTATTACTGAAAAAGACAATAACACTGGAAAGATAATGACTATGTAAAACGGTAGTCCGAGTCGAGTCTTGCATGGTCATTGGACAACTTGTCGAAAAGGAAAAGTTTCCTCGAAACGACAAACCTGGGACCACAGGATCGTTTCGGCCTAGGAAGAAACACGGTATAGCCGAGCTGGAAGTACCGCTCAGGTTATTCGGGAACTTTCAGCGGGGCTCGCTACTTGCGTTGAAAGAGTCGCCGAATAGCAAAGCTATAAGTCCAGGATAGCTTGTGGTGCTAGTGACTATTTCATATAGATGAGTCGACATAATAGCAGCGATCCGTGCGTATGCCTTTGGATTGAGTCAAGAATTGTGTGTACGGTATCAATAAGTCGAGTTGAATGTGCGCACGATCTGTAACACAATGTTTGGTCTTAAGATTTAGCTGCAACGAATATACCGTACTACGGGACCGGGGCGTGACAAGATTAAGTAAGTTGGATTAGGTCATTTTGAATTTAAGTCAGAAAGGACCGTAAGACAAAGTTGGTCAAGTGGTACTGAGTTGCGAGGTATGGCCTCAATGTGGATACACAAACGGAGTTTATGGCACGACTAAGCGATTTAGTCTTAAAGTGTGGACCGAAAGGCAAGCACTGTAGAAGCATGAAAATTTTAGCAAATAAAGCCTTATGCACCCAAACCGATGAGGAAATATGCGCCCAGGTCATCCTGTGAAGCTATATGCGTCTAAGTCATCCTATAAAGCTCTATGCGCCCAAGTCATCCTATGAAGCTCTATGCGCCCAAGTCGTCCTGTGAAGCTCTATGTGCCCAAGCCACCCTGTGAAGGAGGGCGCATAGCCTACAACAAGGATATGCGTCCAAGCCTAACTCGGTCAAAGCCATGATCAAAACGTGCACCGAAGCGCACGGCCACGTCAGTCTCCACGAGCAGTCTTGCACTGAAGCATGCGGCCACGTCAATACCACAACCAAGAGCCTACATGCGCCTACACCCTATTCGCCCAAGGCAGGACTATGCGCCCACATGAAAACCAGTGTGTTTTCTCATGTGGGCACATAACATCATTCCAGCTCAAGAACTACTATAAAAATGGGTCTCATCCCTCTTCAGAAGATAGAACGAAGAGCATTTTTAAGAGCCAAACTGCTGCACTTCTTGCCAGTGAGTCGAGAGTTAGCAATTTTCTTAGATTTTCTCCCACTTTTGTAATCGTAGTGTCAACGGAGTAAAGGAGCAACTGCCGCTCGATCTCCATCGTCCCATTCCCAGAATTCTTTTTTGTACTCAAGGATCCTCAGCACAGGATCTCTCAGGCGTACACGATTTGTGGTGCCTTGTGCCAATAAAGAAAAGACAGTGTTTCTTCTTCTTTTTGTGTGTGTCCACAAAAATGGAGACTCTGCTGGGGACTACCTTTTTCTCTGACTAGAAGGTGGTGACGTAATCCGATACCGACAAAGTGGAGAGCACTCAGAAGATGCTGATCATAAAGTTTGATCAGCAGGCGTTCGAAGAGATGCTCTCGAGGGATGGCTCAACTCCCTCAAAATCAGCGAAGCCAAATAAGTCCCGTAAGACTTAGCTTCCGAAGGCTCACTGTGCATATCTAGCTAGTGTCATAGCAGATATGCAACTGGAGGACTGTAACTCCTCTTCCCAAAAAATTTTGAAAATATTTTTTATTATTTATTTGATTTAAATGGTGATTTTTAGATTTTTTATAAATATTTTTTTAGTTATTATTACGGTAGACGACTTTAGCCATGGTTGAGTTTTGAAGTACCAGACGGCTAAGAATTACGACACGGATAGTGCAGTGGCGTGCGTTGACTAGTATATTAGCCATGCTAAGGAAGACTTGTCCATAAGTGTGTCCTAATTAGGAAAACCAGGCCAAGTTGTGATATGACCATTATAAATAGTTAAATTATTTATTATTAATATTATTTGACGTTTAAGTGACCCGGTTGTACCAAATTGGCCCAGACTGGACCCAAACCAAGCCCAAGTCCATGTAGTCGGGTAGTGTGTCCATAGACGTCCGTGTCAATATATATTTTGACTGTGTATTTTGCATCCTATTATAAATAGTCTAGTGGATATTTTCCTAAAATAATTGTTATCTATATAATATCAGTATTATTAATGTTGTTTGGATGCTTTATTTTGGAACTATAGTATCATTGCTCAATATATTATTAGAATTTTTCTAATTTAATATGCCAAAATATTAGGGTATGCAGAAGTGTATATATATGGGGTATATATATTATATATATGGCTTTATACCTGTATAAGGCGTTATTTATAATTCTAGTAAATAGAATAAATTGGTATGTTACAACCCCTTGTTACCTATAGAATATTTTAGGGGTATACTCTGTATTTATTATATATATGCACATATTTATATTATATATATATATATATATATATATATATATATATATATATATATATATATATATATATATATATATATATATATATATATATATATATATATGGATTATAAGCTTTATACCAATTATATATATCTATATGTATATATATACATATATGTATATATGGTTATATATAAAGAAAAAAATAAATAGGAAACAGCCCACCCGACAAGCCCACCCGACAAGCTTCAACTCCCCAAAATCGAGCCCAGCTCCACCCCACAGCAAACAGCCCACCCGACAAGCCCAGGCTTGAGCCAAAGGCCCGACCCTCCCCTGCTCACATCAGAACAATTCAGTACATACATATATATAGAGAACGAGAGGGAGTAACATCAAAAAACCCTAGATAAACCACTCGACACATCGCCACCCACACCTGCGGGCCGACCCCAGGTGACCCCCTCCCCACTCGCGTACATCGGCGACCGAGCGCGGCCAGGCACCACCGACACCCCAAGGCGGCGACCCCTGCTTCTGGCCGACTTCGTCTGTGCGTGTTGACGCGAGTCGAGACTGTAGGAGCGTAAATAGGTACTTTATGGATTGAGTCAAAGAGATTGGGAATTTTACGCCTAGCTATTTTACGCAAGCTACTTTTGTAGTGACCCGCTCCGCCCTAGCGGAACGCCGATTCCAAACGGCGTGTGCAACGACTCAAAACGAGCCGTCGACCCGAAGAGTTGCCTCGACCCGATGAAGTATCGATGCAAATCGATGCCAGACTTGCCTTGACCCGTCAAGATGAATCCAGACTTAGACTTCCAAAGGCGCGCTCGGAGTATCGCTCGGCCAATGCAAACATCGCTAAGGTGGGTGGCTCCGATGAACCCGTCTGTGCTTAGCCTAGACACATAACAAAACGGACACATTCACGAGAATCGCTAGGCGATAACATCTTGCATGCTAATAAATGACTCAACGCACCTAGCTAAGGGAATAATCCCATCTTGCATGCTTGTTTAGAACATGGAAAAGAACTCGACAATTATAGAAACGCTCGCACCGCGCTCTACGCTCGTGCTAAGGCACAAGCCCACGTTCATGTCCCTTATACGTTCAAACAATAAAACAATGAATGGTTTACAACAATAAAACGGGAAGGCTATCAACATAGTCGCTCCGAGTAGAGTTTAGCAACATTGGAAGGCTATGGGACCGATGGGTCGCCAATGCGACTCCCACACTGGGAGTTGCATAATGCATGAATGGATGAATCAAAGAATGAATAAGCAAACACATAAATGACTCTATGAACATACGAACAAGTGAAAGAATAAAATGAAAGAAAGAATACATGAAAGATAAGACATGGAAGACGCTAGCGACAGGTGTGACGGACACGTGCAACGGGGCTCGCTACCCGCGCTGTACGGACGCCAACCTGGTCGATAACGCATTATGGCTAAGGGTTAGCCTACGGCTCGGAGATAGCCGCTAAGTTAAAATGACAAGACAATACGAAATGGTCGTGGACAAACGGCACGGGCGATGGGGGGGAATACCGTGGCCGTCGTGTGGAAGGATTCTGCGGCACGGGCGTTGGGGGGGTAAACCGTGGCCGGCCTAGGCGGAATCAACGGCGCTTACGGGCTGCTTGGGTGCGGGCTTGGGCACCAAGAGACGTAAGTAGGAGGGTATATTCAAGAGACTTAACGGGGTGTACCAGCCATCACCCTACGCTAAGTTGAGAATTGCCACAGGGGAATGTCCTAAATGGCTTGTAAAGCCAGCGACCCGTGCATGTAGATTAAGTGGACTATGCTGGTGGCAATCCACGTGCAAGTTCTTGCATTGAAATCAAAGTAGTCTAAGTTAACTAAATAAAGTGTTTCCTGAACATGCTCGAAATATAACACTCAGAACATGCTTGAAATGTAACATGCTGAACATGCTCGATATGTAACACTCCTGAACATGCTTGAATGTAATATCCGGATCATGCTTGAATTGTAATACTTTAAAACGTGCCTACGACGTGCTAGAACATGCCCACGACGCACTAGAACCCGAGACATGGACACACACTCGATATTGAATGCGTACATGAATCGTGTTATGTTATTATACATGAAGTGTTGTTTAACTTGGTTTACCTTGAACAGGGAAGGCCGGACGGTAAGTATGGGTAAGTCGTACATGTATTTTCATGCGACACTTGAGTTCGGTAACACGAGATAGGCTATGCAATTTGCTATGAAACTGATCCTAAGGCAAGATTAGAAAGACAATGAATGATAGAGATGCACAAAAGTAAATGGAACGTGTTTGGTAATGATGGCATTGTGGGCGAGCTAGCCTCCCCACCAGTGCATAACAATGTACTGATAACCCCACAGTATGCTTGCAGGATAGCAGGAGACGCCGGCGGGTGCGGAGCTTCCATCGAACGTGTCAAGGCGCGGAGCCAACTCTGGAGCCTTGGAACGTTGCAAGAAGCTGAAGCACCCTATACAGGACATAATGTATCGGAACATCGCCATGTATCATTCCATGTTGTAAGCCACTTGGCACGCCTTTTATGTTTCAGAGAGAGAGCTTGAGCGATTTGTAATATCGGCCTAGCGCCGCTTGTAAACTTCTTGAAATTCAATAAAGAGATTTGGATTCGCTTCTACTTGTGTTCATTTTTACTTCCGCTGCAAATGGGGACACTCTGTGCGACTCTGTGGCCTAGACTCAAATCGGCCGTTTCTGGACTTGGCCTTGCACGGGCGCAACCTAGGCCCGTGCGGCATCATGCCTTAGCGAGGACGATCGCTCCTACGGGAGCGGGGCGTGACAGATTGGTATCAGAGCACGGCTTTACGTCCTTGGACTTTATTTCGATTATCTCAGTTTTGAAAGCTCGGTTGGAAGAAAAGAAGTGTATGCTCTCTCTCCTTGTGCCTTGGGATGTTCCATACAATAAGTCTAATATTTTTAAAAGCTCGTACAAGTACTCGATTGAACGGGATCAATAGACGAAGGCCTTTGTGCCACTACGACGGACTTGATAGGCGAAGGCCTTTGTGCCGAACCACGACGGACTTGAGTTGGAAGGAACCGATGCTAGAAAGTTAGCAAACGCAAGGCGTGCTTGAATAAGCTTATGCTGACGATAGCAAACGAGTACATGAGACCGAAGTATAGTTCGAACGGGATGGTCATGCACGCAGCCTTTTGGCTAAGTAGTGCGGAGTATCACGCACCTAGACCCTTTGGTGCAAACGAGTTACGAACGAGAATGAGTGAGCGTGCAAACTTGAATGTAGTCCGTGCGGGATGGTTAAGCGGTACAACTTAGTCCGCATGTCGCGCACCTCGACTCTTGGGTGCAATCGGGTTACGAGCGATATCAAGTATCGTTCGATCGAGAACGGAAATACACTTTGAGTGTATATCGATAGGAACGCTATCGAGTTAACGCTTAGGCGTACGCGAATGATTGGCTTGGATTTTGAGGATTAGTGCGAACGACTTAGTACGTCGAGGTGACGCGAGCGATTACGCTAGAGATTCGTCGAACGAATCTGAAGGACATCTTAGCGCATGACGCGAACGTGATTGAGGATTAGACCGTATGGCTTGAACCCGAGTGGTGTATGTGATAGGTTCGAATAAGAATAAGAATGAGTGTCGACGACTAGTCGAGTGGCTCGAATCCGAGTGGTGTATGGATGTTCTTGGAAAAATAATTCGAACGAAACTTGAGGATTACGAAACACAACGAGTACGTCGACGAGGCGATACGATCGCGCAAAGCCTTAGAACGTGTCACGCTTAGTTGGCCGTGACTTTAAAAGTCCCGAACGAGATGTCGCTGGACAACTTGTGAATGGGTAACGCATGTTAGAAAACGACTCAGAACGACGAATAGAAATAAATGGTCTTGATCGAGGAAACTTAGAGCATCGCACGTACGATTTCGGATTGATACAAATGAAATATGACTTGAATCTTGAACAACGATCTTGAAACGAGCTCGAGGAATAGCAGATGAACTTGATCTTGAATATTAAATGAAATGGTGGAATATCCAACTCGGACAACGGCATCGTCGCATGACTCGAAATTGGTTGCAAGGAAGATCGTCAGGTTACGCATATCGTCGATGGTATTGAGGCGTATCAAAGATCGATATGCGATAACTCGGGGGTACTCTGACTCGGCGAATGACGATCGTGCAAATGTCATTGTTCCGTTGGATGCTATACTCGGGATATTAAAATGCGTCGAGAAAAATATAGACGTGGCTCGAGGATTTTCTGGTTGAATGAAGGACGGTCGGACTGTCGAATAGAGATCGCAGCTTGGATGAAAATGAAGTGTTTGGATTTCTTCGACGAAAACCCCAACGTCGACATTCTTGTCTTATGCGAGTGCAACTCCAGCCTCACACATGCGTCGTGCCGATTAGGGCGATCACTCCGCGTGAGCGCTGGTATGGTGATTCATACAGCGGGGGTGATCGAACTTGCACGGCGTGACAATTTGATTGTTTCGACTTGTGGTTTGACGCGAAGGTGACTTGAGAACGATTTGGTGTGCTTGTCGGTTGAATTTGAGGATTGAGTAGGTCCAATCCGCGTATCGAGAATAAGTTAGTCTAAACTCAAACAAGAGTTCGCCCCGATGAGAATGATTATTCCGCGGGAGCGTTGCATGGTGATTCATGAACCACCGTGGATAATCGGACTCGCGTGAGATTGGGACGCAACGTATTGTCGAGCTAGACGACCTCGTGATCGAATACACGTATTGGTTAGAATTGGTAAACTGAATGGATTCGAATTCGTTGCGCTGCGCAACGAATGTCTTGATGCGAAATAGGCGATCATGCTCGATGTTTAGAAATCAGAGTGACGCGAGCTTGGGTAGAAAATCCCGTACTATCGACTTTGGTTTGACCCTAGGATTGGGGTCAGTGTTGGCATTATTGTTGGGGAACTATGATTCCAATCCTGACATTGACTTAGCCTCGCAAAGATTGGCCTAGCGGTTAGACAAAACGCCCCTGTTGTAAGAGTTATCAATCGAAGAGTTGATCTTGAGGATTGGTATGAATGGATAGTATGAATTGTGAATGTAGGAAACCCTGCTCACGAGACTCGGCTGACATGCATATATTTCAGGGACGCCTGAGTATGTGCACGATGCGACTCGAGTGAGAATGACAAATTCTCAATCATACGGCTTGGCTAAATGCATGTATTTTGGGGACGCTTGGAATACGTGCACGATCCAGCCCAGTGATACGTTGAGTTCTAGCACGACTTGGGGAGTGAACGAGTATCGCGAACGTGAAATCGTGCTAGTAAAAGTTGGTACAACGAATTGAACCGTTGATAGGAAGTTATGCTCGATGATAGTGCAATACGTAGTCTTGAATTGGACGAGAATTTCTTAGACTTGGTCGACCCCGCTAAGAAGAAATCATACTGATTTCATGGACGAGAACGCTTGAGAAGCGAATCGAGTCATCTCGATGACCGAGATGAACGAAAGTGAATTTGCCTTAGCCTACGACCCTCGCATTTGACGAATTACAACGTGCCCCATACGGCCATTCCAGTCTCATGACACGACGAAATAGAAACCAATATGAAGAATGCTTGAATTGAATAAGTAACAACAAGTCTAAAATGAACAAGAAGTAATTCGATAAAATCGACCAAACGTATGCGACACGGAACTTAGAAAGAAACCGAGTACGGTTCGATGCCATCGAACGATAAAGCCATTCGATAGGAAATTGCCTAAGATGTGTACACGATCCGAGTTAAGGAACGGTAGGATGACCTGCACTCAAGAAGTCTCGAGGACGAGACTTGTTTTGAGTGGTGTATTATGTAGTGACCCGCTCCGCCCTAGCAGAACGCCGATTCCAAACGGCGTGTGCAACGACTCAAAACGAGCCGTCGACCCGAAGAGTTGCCTCGACCCGATGAAGTATCGATGCAAATCGATGCCAGACTTGCCTTGGCCCGTCAAGATGAATCCAGACTTAGACTTCCAAAGGCGCGCTCGGAGTATCGCTCGGCCAATGCAAACATCGCTAAGGTGGGTGGCTCCGATGAACCCGTCTGTGCTTAGCCTAGACACATAACAAAACGGACACATTCACGAGAATCGCTAGGCGATAACATCTTGCATGCTAATAAATGACTCAACGCACCTAGCTAAGGGAATAATCCCATCTTGCATGCTTGTTTAGAACATGGAAAAGAACTCGACAATTATAGAAACGCTCGCACCGCGCTCTACGCTCGTGCTAAGGCACAAGCCCACGTTCATGTCCCTTATACGTTCAAACAATGAAACAATGAATGGTTTACAACAATAAAATGGGAAGGCTATCAACATAGTCGCTCCGAGTAGAGTTTAGCAACATTGGAAGGCTATGGGACCGATGGGTCGCCAAGGCGACTCCCACACTGGGAGTTGCATAATGCATGAATGGATGAATCAAAGAATGAATAAGCAAACACATAAATGACTCTATGAACATACGAACAAGTGAAAGAATAAAATGAAAGAAAGAATACATGAAAGATAAGACATGGAAGACGCTAGCGACAGGTGTGACGGGCACGTGCAACGGGGCTCGCTACCCGCGCTGTACGGACGCCAACCTGGTCGATAACGCATTATGGCTAAGGGTTAGCCTACGGCTCGGAGATAGCCGCTAAGTTAAAATGACAAGACAATACGAAATGGTCGTGGACAAACGGCACGGGCGATGGGGGGGAATACCGTGGCCGTCGTGTGGAAGGATTCTGCGGCACGGGCGTTGGGGGGGTAAACCGTGGCCGGCCTAGGCGGAATCAACGGCACTTACGGGCTGCTTGGGTACGGGCTTGGGTACCAAGAGACGTAAGTAGGAGGGTATATTCAAGAGACTTAACGGGGTGTACCAGCCATCACCCTACGCTAAGTTGAGAATTGCCACAGGGGAATGTCCTAAATGGCTTGTAAAGCCAGCGACCCGTGCATGTAGATTAAGTGGACTATGCTGGTGGCAATCCACGTGCAAGTTCTTGCATTGAAATCAAAGTAGTCTAAGTTAACTAAATGAAGTGTTTCCTGAACATGCTCGAAATATAACACTCAGAACATGCTTGAAATGTAACATGCTGAACATGCTCGATATGTAACACTCCTGAACATGCTTGAATGTAATATCCGGATCATGCTTGAATTGTAATACTTTAAAACGTGCCTACGACGTGCTAGAACATGCCCACGACGCACTAGAACCCGAGACATGGACACACACTCGATATTGAATGTGTACATGAATCGTGTTATGTTATTATACATGAAGTGTTGTTTAACTTGGTTTACCTTGAACAGGGAAGGCCGGACGGTAAGTATGGGTAAGTCGTACATGTATTTTCATGCGACACTTGAGTTCGGTAACACGAGATAGGCTATGCAATTTGCTATGAAACTGATCCTAAGGCAAGATTAGAAAGACAATGAATGATAGAGATGCACAAAAGTAAATGGAATGTGTTTGGTAATGATGGCATTGTGGGCGAGCTAGCCTCCCCACCAGTGCATAACAATGTACTGATAACCCCACAGTATGCTTGCAGGATAGCAGGAGACGCCGGCGGGTGCGGAGCTTCCATCGAACGTGTCAAGGCACGGAGCCAACTCTGGAGCCTTGGAACGTTGCAAGAAGCTGAAGCACCCTATACAGGACATAATGTATCGGAACATCGCCATGTATCATTCCATGTTGTAAGCCACTTGGCACGCCTTTTATGTTTCAGAGAGAGAGAGCTTGAGCGATTTGTAATATCGGCCTAGCGCCGCTTGTAAACTTCTTGAAATTCAATAAAGAGATTTGGATTCGCTTCTACTTGTGTTCATTTTTACTTCCGCTGCAAATAGGGACACTCTGTGCGACTCTGTGGCCTAGACTCAAATCGGCCGTTTCTGGACTTGGCCTTGCACGGGCGCAACCTAGGCCCGTGCGGCATCACGCCTTAGCGAGGACGATCGCTCCTACGGGAGCGGGGCGTGACAACTTTACGCCAAGGCAGTTCATTAAGTTTTACGCCCGGGGATAGGCTGTCAGGTCTCATTTAATGCAAGTGATAATGAATCTGACATAATGATTTGCTGACAGCGTATAAACACAGAATTCGAAGAGATTGGATTTTACACCAAACCCAATACTTGTCGTATGGTGTACAGAGAAGGCTATTTTACGCTCATTAAAATTACTTCTTTTTACGCATGATAGTTATGTGAGCTTTTACGCTCAAGGCTATTGTGAGTGTAAAGTCTATTTGGGCTAAGTTTTACGCTCAAGGCTATTTTAGCCACTTTATGCTGAGGAGTTTTATTTGGGTTGTTTTTACGCCCAATCCTTCCTGATTACTTTGGAACGTGGTTTATCTACGTGGCTTTCGTGCCACACTTATTGAAGAACGTGTGTACGTGCTTCCTATTTTTGTTAAAATAATGGGACACGTGTCAACATACGTAGAGGGTGACTCCCATCGTGGGTGACAGTTACCAGCGTAAAAACCTAATTTTGTTACTTTTTACGCACGATGGGTCAAGTCTATAAATAGACTTATTTGTCACATTAAAGGCAGCATGATCAAAGAGACATGAGAGAATACAGAGATCAGAGCCTAGAAACTTTGATTTTCGAGAGCATTCTTCTTCAACTTTTCTTCCAGAACAGAGTGAAGCAAAGCAGGAAAGCATTCGACCTCACCATCAGTGCCCAAGTGCGTCGATACCTTTCTGGTGACTTAGTTCTTCCGGTTGTTCATCTTCTAGCAGTGATCTTCATCATCATCGTATGGTCCAAGGAACAAAGTGATCGCCTTCAGATCAGACTTACATAGCAATACTTCCCAGAACATTTTGTACTTTCTGTACTTTTTCTCGTTTTCTTTCAAAAGCCAATTTTAGGCATTTTGTTAAGTGAAACAGAGACGACAACTTTACCAATGCGGGAAGACTCGCCCAGTCGCCCCCATCCTAAACAAGTCGCCCCGACCATTCTTGCACGGCCATAACGACCGGAATGCCTTTGGCCGGCCATGTTGACCCGTCGACCGTCACAGCTCGACGGTGAAGCCATCGGCTGTAACCACTGCCGATGTTCGTACAGCACTCCGCGACCGCGAGCATACTCATAGACATCGACCATGATGGCCGATTTGCAGCATGAAGCCTTTGACCACCGGAACAATGTGCATATAGCATACTCATAGACATCGACCATGATGGCCGATTTGCGTGTGCACAACGAATTTGATGCATATCCATCAAAATTTACTGTATCGGCCTCTGTGCAAATTTCTCAATTACTTCGTGCACGTTCCCAAGATCGAGACAAAACTTACGCCAACAGGACCGTATCATTTTTTTGGTCCTGTATGCCAAGTTTGGTCCAATTCTGAGATAGTTGATCGAATCGCCACTTCGCGGGCCCCACGATCCGATTCAACGGATGATTTTGTGCACGGCCCACCGGAATCAAAAACTGGACATACCGTTGAGTTCGTATCATCAAAACAAATCCATAGATATGTAGTTTAATAACTTTAGAGACCATTGACTCTGACACGCTTTTCGGTGCAAAGCAGGTCCAACGGTGGACACCGTTTTATCCCAAAATTACCGTTTTGCCCTTGTGTCCAGAATTTGACTTAAGGACGGGCAATTCTAGCTAATTTGACTATTCTGAGAATGTTAGTAATATCTGTTTCATCTTTCGGAGACAGTTCTGATGATTTAGACTTTACAGCTCGCTAGTTGACTATATTTTGTGGGATCTGCGTGCAACCTCCAGGTAAGATACCTTGCCTCCCTCTACAGTTTATTTACATGCATATTTCTATTCTTATATAGTTGTACTAGTTGATTATTGACATGTGATTTGTATATCGTGTATGCTAGTATTTATATATATAGTTCTTGTTCATAGTTAATTTTGTAGTTCATATTGGATTGGTTCTCCCGTGTGTCTTGATTGAGTCATGTCGTGTCATCATCTGTACTTGGATTGAGTCGTATCGTGCCATAGGATGAATAAGTCATAACGAAATTGTTGTACCTTGAATTCTTGAAGCTAACCTGCGAGTCCACACTAGGGGGGAGGGTTAGTAGTTATCTGTATCCTGATTTTGTGAAGCTAACCTGCGAGTCCACACTAGGGTCAAGGGTTAGTAGTTATCTGTCCGTACCTGCGAGTCCACACTAGGGGCGAGGGTGATTTTTTGAAGCTAACCTGCGAGTCCACACTAGGTGCAAGGGTTAGTAGTTATTCAAACCTGCGAGTCCACACTAGGGGCGAGGGTTTGAGTATTCGATTGGTTGTCCGTTGATATCGTGATATCGTATTCTCTTGTTCTTCTCGAGTAGTTCGTTTATGCGTAGTGGTTCTTCCAGTCGTGCATAGTCATATTTTCGTGTTGATTGGTCTTTTCCTGTTTATTTCCTGTATTTTCTTTATTGTATGATAAACTGCTAGATAGGCATGTTTTTATGTATCTTGCTATGTCCTCTGAGGACCTGATGATCTCTTCAGGTTTAGCGACTGCATGGAGTTAGTTAGCAGAGCGAGATGGTAGATGATTGTGATCCATGATTCAGGTATTTTTCAGTGATATTACATTGTTATCCTTTCGTGCTTTACATTCCTTATCATGAGATATCATGCTTATTGATTCACTTTAGAGACTCTAGTTATATTCTTTGAGTCTTATCGGACATATATGCTAGTGGGCTGCAGACTATGACCCATAGTGTTTATTCATGTTTCGTACACTTATTGTGGATTTGAGATATAGATTTATTTGCCATGATTTGGCAGTTGACCATAGCTGTGACAACGTTTACGTATTCGAGTCGGGCTGGAGTCTGCTTGATGCGTAGCTGGCTTGCTCACGTGCTTGCGTCCGAAAAGTGGGTGCGGATCGTGATAAGTTTTTTTGGTGGCCCATGCAGGTCAGAGCATATCGTATCGGTTACGTAACTGTACTGATACGAGCCTGCGACTATGACTAAACCTTAGAAATCTCAATCCACTCTTCCTTGAAAATTCTCTTAGAAATTTGTCTACCGTCTTTGAAACTTCGTATTCGTTCTCGATTATTCTCCCTTGCTCTCCCGTACCATTGATTCTCGTCCCTTCCTATTCTGGGGTGACGAATGATCGTGCTGTCTAGAATTTATCAGAAATTCTTAAATTATAGAATAATATTGGTTGATTATTTAATTTGGTTGTTTGATAGATATGGGGATTAAAGATACCATATGTCCTAGATATTTTTGGTAGAATTATTAGCCACTAGTTAGAAGGTTATAAGATTTTAGTGACCGTGTTTTGAGGAGTAGTGTGACCCAAAGTGGGTAGAAGTCCTCAAGTATTCGGAGTTATAAAATGGCTAGAGAGAGTTATAAAATATTTTGAGGAATTAAATTTAAGGAGATTAAGGTAAGAGTAGATTTTCTTTTTGAATTTAAGGAATAGTCATGAATTAGAATTTCGAGGACGAAATTATTTTTAAGGTGGGTAGATTTGTAACTCCTCTTCCCGAAAATTTTTGAAAATATTTTTTTATTATTTATTTGATTTAAATGGTGATTTTTAGATTTTTATAAATATTTGTTTAGTTAATTATTACGGTAGATGACTTTAGCCATGGTTGAGTTTTGAAGTACCAGACGGCTAGGAATCACGGCACGGATAGTGCAGTGGCGTACCTTAACTAGTGTATTAGCTATGCTAAGGGAGACCTGTCCATAAGTGTGTCCAAATTAGAAAAACCAGGCCAAGTTGTGACATGACCACTATAAATAGTTAAATTATTTATTATTAATATTATTTGACGTTTAAGTAACCCGATTGTACCAAATCAGCCCAAACTGGACCCAAACTAAGCCCAAGTCCATGTAGTCGGGTAGTGCGTCCATAGACGTCCGTGTCGATATATATTTTGACTGTGTATTTCGCATCCTATTATAAATGGTCTAGTGGATATTTTCCTAAAATAATTGTTATATATATAATATCGGTATTATTAATGTTGTTTGGATGCTTTATTTTGGAACTATAGTATCATTGCTAAATATATTATTAGAATTTTTCTAATTTAATATGCCAAAATATTAGGGTATGCAGAAGTGTATATATATGGTGTATATATATTATATATATGGCTTTATACCTGTATAAGGCGTTATTTATAATTTTAGTAAATAGAATAAATTGGTATGTTACAACCCCTTGTTACCTATAGGATATATTAGGGGTATACTTTGTATTTATTATATATATGCACATATTTATATTCTATATATATATGTATATATGGATTATAAGCTTCATACCAATTATATATATCTATATGTATATATATACATATATATGGTATATATAAAGAAAAAAAAATATATATATATATGGTATATATAAAGAAAGAAATAAATAGGAAATAAAAAAGGAAAAGAAAATAGAATAGCCCACACCTCAGCCCAAGCTTCAACTCCCCAAAACCGAGCCCAGCTCCACCCCACAGCAAACAGCCCACTCGACAAGCCCAGGCCTGAGCCATAGGCCCGACCCTCCCCTGCTCACAACAGAACAATTCAGTACATACATATATATAGAGAACGAGAGGGAGTAACATCAAAAAACCCTAGGTAAACCACTCGACACATCGCCACCCACACCTGCGTGCCGACCCCAGGCGACCCCCTCCCCACGCGCATGCACCGGCGACCGAGCGCGGCCAGGCACCGTCGACACCCCAAGACGGCGACCCATGTTTCTGGCCGACTTTGTCTGTGCGCATCGACGCGAGTCGAGACGGCAACTTCACCAATACGGGAAGACTTGCCCAGTCGCCCCCATCCTAGACAAGTCGCCCCGACCATTCTTGTGCGGCCACGACAACCGGAACGCCGTCGGCCGGCCCTGTTGACCCGTCGACCGTCACAGCTTGCCGGCGAAGCCATCGGCTATAACCACTGCCGATGTTCGTGCAACACTCCCGCGACCGCGAGCACACTCATAGAGATCGACCATGATGGCCGATTTGCAGCATGAAGCCTTGGACCACCGGAACAATGTGCACAGAGCACCCTTCCGTATGAAGACAGTAAACATGGAAGAATTTTGTGATTTCAACTCGATCAAACTCCTCACTCAAGCAACGAAATTCAAAACTGATTTCATAGTTCTGTAATTGTATAACTCTAGTATGACCCTGTCCATTTTATCTAAAAATATAAACGGTAGATAGATCAAACCCATGGCCGAATTAGGGTCCCCAAAACAGTTTTCTAAAACTTAAAATTCACCGATACAACGTGAGTCCCGCCAAACCGGGCGATGTGGTCGCGAACCAAAATCATCGAAAGGTGCGTATCGAGTTCGCAGACATGTGGGCTTTGACGGAATTCAAATTTGTTGTTTATGCACGACGAATTTGATGCGTATTCGTCGAAATTTATCGTATCGGCCTCTGTGCAAATTTTCCAATTACTTCGTGCACGTTCGTCAGATCGAGACGAAACTTACGCCAACAGGACCGTATCATTTTTTTGGTCTTGTATGCCAAGTTTCGTCCAATTCTGAGACAGTTGATCGGATCGCCGCTTCGTGGGCCACACGATCCGATTCAACAGGTGATTTTGTGCACGGCCCACCGAAATCCAAAACTGGACATACCGTTGGATTTGTATCATCAAAACAAATTCGTAGACATGTAATTTGACGACTTTAGAGACCATTGACTCTAGCATGCTTTTCGGTGCAAAGCAGATCCAACGGCGGACACCGTTTTGGCCCAAAATTACCGTTTTGCCCCTATGTCCAGAATTGGACTTAAGGATAGACAATCCAAGCTAATTTGACTATTCTGAGAATGTTGGCAATGTTTGTTTCAGCTTTCGAAGACAGTTATGATGATTTGGACTTTACGGCTCACGAGTTGACTATATTTTATGGGATCTGCGTGCAACCTCCAAGCAAGATACCTTGCCTCCCTCTACAGTTTATTTACATGCATATTTCTATTATTATATAGTTGTACTAGTTGATTATTGACATGTGATTTGTATATCGTGCATGATAGTATTTATATATATAGTTCTTGTTCATAGTTAATTTTGTAGTTCATATTGGATTGGTTCTTCCATGTGTCTTGATTGGGTCGTGTCGTGTCATCACCTGTACTTGGATTGAGTCGTATCGTGTCGTAGGATGAATAAGTCATAACGAAATTGTTGTACCTTGAATTCTTGAAGCTAACCTGCGAGTCCACACTAGGGGCAATGGTTAGTAGTTATCTGTATCCTGATTTCGTGAAGCTAACCTGCGAGTCCACACTAGGGGCAAGGGTTAGTAGTTATCTGTCCGCACCTGCGAGTCCACACTAGGGGCGAGGGTGATTTCTTGAAGCTAACCTGTGAGTCCAAACTTGGGGCGAGGGTTAGTAGTTATTCAAATCTGCGAGTCCACACTAGGGGCGAGAGTTTGAGTATTCGATTGGTTGTCCGTTGACATCGTGATACCGTGTTCTCTTGTTCTTCTCCAGCAGTTTGTTTATGCGTAGTGGTTCTTCCAGTCGTGCATTGTCGTATTTTCGTGTTGATTGGTCTTTTTCCGTTTATTTTCTGTATTTTCTTTATTGCATGATAAACTGCTAGATAGGTATGTTTTTATGTATCTTGCTATGTCCTCTGAGGACCAGATGATCTCTTCAGGTTTAGCGACTGCATGGAGTTAGTTAGCAGAGCGGGATGGTAGATGATTGTAATGCATGATTAAGATATTTGTCAGTGATATTACATTGTTATCCTTTCGTGCTTTACATTCCTTATCATGAGATATCCTGCTTATTGATTCACTTTAGAGACTCTAGTTATATTCTTTGAGTCTTATCGGACATATATGCTAGTGGGCTGCAGACCACGACTCATAGTGTTCATTCATGATTCATACACTTATTGTGAATTTGAGATATAGATTTATTTGCCATGATTTGGCAGTTTACCATAGCCGTGACAGCGTTTACGTATTCGAGTCGGGCTGGAGTCCGCTTGATGCCTAGCTGGCTTGCTCACATGCTCGTATCCGAAAAGCAGGTGCGGGTCGTAACAAGGACTCTGTCACATGGGCACATGACTCTTCCACAGAAGCTTTCCAAATGGAGAAGGCTCACACCATTCCGGGCTCTACTAGCCCAGTGACTTCTTTCCTGCACAACCAACGACAGAGTGTTCGACGCCAAGAATCAGAGCATTCGACACTCAGGGCAAACCCAGCGAGGCTCAGAAACGAAGAAGACGAAGCTGGGAGAAAACAGCGCTGCTCCACCGAGCATGCACCCAAAGCCATGTGCCCAAGGGGATGTTTGGGCGCATAACTCCAATCAGAAGGCCTCTGTCTTCAACAGAATGGGCATCCAGGATCATGCGCCCAAGGCTATGCGCCCAGGCTCCACTGATCCATACTATGCGTCCACATCAAGGAGGCTCAGACTTGCTGCCAAGAAGCATACGACCAAGGCCAGTCTCCAAGGCCTATGCGCCCACAGTAAAAAGACAGGCCCCAACGCGTATAACACGGGGTTGTCTTCAAGGAAATCATAGAACTTAGGTGTGGGGGTTGCCCCTGTACGTGAACTAAGTCTGGATGCACCAACTCTCCTTACGAACCCACATGCAAAGCTCAACGATGTATGCAACATGGGTTGTAAGGCAAAACTCCCTTCCGCTGACTTACGCGACATGATAAATCATAAGCGTAAAGCGAGGGAGGACATAACAATTCATAGTGCACATTCGGGCACCAATATTGTCATCAACTGTTGCTGCTCCAAAGCGACAAGAGTGCCTCAGAGACAGTCCGTGTTTCGACGGCTGCATTTCTCTGACGATGAAAAGCCGTTATGTTTTATCCAATATGGATTCATCGGGTCCCCCTTACGAAAGCCCCAATCAAAGAAGGTAGACCACGAACCCAACTTTCTCTCTCAGTTCCGTGAGAAGAAGGAGAAGAAGTCTACCAACAGATGGCCAGCAGGCTGTCACATCTGAAGGAGTCTATATGGGTACTCGATCAAAGACGAGATTTCGTATGGACGACGAAGACTCCCAAGCTGGGGTAGTATTCCCTCAGAGTCTGAAGCGGATGACCTTCACACTGGGGTAGCCTTCCAGAGGATGACGATCCCTCTGATTCTGATGGCGACTATTTACCTCCTCTACCTGAAGATGAGGGACTTGTTAACTCAGAGACAGACCGTATCAGCACAATTGTACTATTTTCTCTATTCATCCTCGCATGTTATCTACATACATGACAGATGGAAAAAGACCTGAAGAAGCCAGTGATCAGACCAGCAAACGGCTAGAGGGTCTTAAAACAGCATTCGCCAAGATCACTGATATGCTGACCAGTATCATGGCGGTCCAAGCTGCTGGGGCTGTTCCTCCACCTCAACAAAACGTCTCGGCTCGTGCTAGTCCAGCTCATAGCAACAACCCTCATTCACTATAAAAAGAGTATCACTCTGTTGTGTCTCCCCCAAATCTTGTAAATGCCGGGGGTGGTCCTTCGCCAACGACGCCTGGCAACCGTTCAGCAGCCGTTTCCCAATACCTACTTAATCAACAAGATGCAATTGATTCCCTAGTCGCCCGTCTCGATACCATCTCACACAAAGACGAGCTTCAGAAGATGGGGATATCTCAACCTTATTCTCCTGAATGGGAGAATGCTACTTGCCCTCCTAACTATAAACCGCTGACGCTAAATTCATTTGACGGGTTGACTTCTCCTCGTCAACACATGACATACTTCAACACACAGACTCTACACTTATCCAGGAATGATCCGTTCTTGTCAAAGCTATTTATTAGCACCTTGCAGGGGGTAGCTTTCGAATGGTTCTACAGTCTGCCTGACGGTTGTATCAATTCATTTAAAGACTTGGAGAGGTTATTCCTCAATAGGTTTTACGAGAGTGGCATGCATGTTAGTATGTCCACCCTCATCAAGACCAAGCAAAGGAGGACTGAGTCTGTCATTGCCTTCATCGAACGCTTCAGGCGGCTAGCACTGAAGATGCCCTTCGACATACCAGACTCAGAACTTATGGACACTTGGTGGCATAACTTCCTTCCTACGGTGAATTTCTGTCTGGGTATACATAAGTATGATACCTGGCCCGCTTTTATTGGGGCCGCTGATGCTGCTGAAAATGACGTTCCTAATCTGGAACTACTAGGGTTGAAAACACCTAAATCTGAAGATAAGGGCAAGCATCATCAAACTATTCATGTCCGTAGGGGTAAAGGGAAAGAAGTTCTGAAGGTCGACACATCCAAGGGAGCTTCTAATTCTCAGGACACCTCCGACAAGCCGAAGGAGACCTTCTCCTTTGACGAAGACGATGTTATTACCATCTTTCACATACTGACGAAGGGTAATAAACTGACATTGCCTCCACCACGATGTCCTGCAGAGGCGAACCAACTCAACAATCCCAAGTACTGTCTCTATCATCAGTACGTGCATCATTCCACCAAAGACTGCATCGTCCTGAAGAAGAAAATACAATAGCTTATCGACAGCCAAGTGATCAACCTCGAAGCTGAAGACAAGGTCGTATCTTATAATATGATCTCTCTTCAGTTTGGTGACTTTCCTCCCACAGAAGTCCCAGATGGCGTGGTCCCGATCCCCAAGGCAATAATGGAAGTCGTCAACCTACCGCCAGCTCACAACTCAACCTTGGTGCCACTCACAACTGAACATGGTGAGATCATGCGGGTCCATCCGGACCTTGTGCAAGAAGTGACGCAGGGGGTAGTACTACCCAAAGTAAAAAGGGGCAAGAAATAAAAGCCATGCCATATGGTGTCTTCTTCCATCTACGAGGTTCTATCTGGCGAGACGCGATCGGGGAAGACTTATCTTCGAACGCACGATCCCACACAAGAAGAAGCAGTACCTTCTCAAGCTCCTGTTACCCCTACAAGCTCAGAAGCTAGCCCGTCTAAGCCTTCAACTACCGACAAAGCCAAGCAGAAGGAGACGCGGTTTGACAAGTCTCTGAAGGCGCCAGCCCCCGAAGACATAGATTGGCCCTACAACTTTGAAATACTGGCATAGCTGGCCAATACACCTACCAGATTGTCTCTGTTCGATCTATTGCGACTCTCCAAAGAAACGCGAAAGGCCTTAAGCGAGGCATTACTACATGCCGACTCTTATCTCGCTGAAGTCAAAGCCCCTGCTGAAGACTCTGTCTCCTGTCCCCACTGCCACAGTACTATGGAAGTGGTCCCCAACATCACCTTTTCACAGGAAGACATGATACTAAAAAATAATCGCCATGATAGACCCCTGTACTATACAGGATATATCGAGCCGATCAAGGTGGACCGCATGCACATCGATCCAGGATCCTTCCACAACATCATTCCTAGAAGTTTGCTTCAAATTCTGGGAATCCCTCTGCACAAGCTATCTACAACCAACACAACTATCATGGCTTTCAACGCTGGTCGAAGCCACCCACTGGGCAAGATCCGTCTCAAGTGCCAGATCGGTGATCTCCGAACGGAGGTTTCTTGCTATGTGATCGATGCCAATGTATCCTACAACGTCTTGTTGGGACGTCCATGGATACACAAGAACATGATCGTTCCTTCAACACTTCACCAGTGCTTCAAATACGTCAACAGCGACGGTGTCGTGAAGACAGAGTTTGCCGATATCGATCCTTTTAAGGGCATTGAAGCCTACTATGGAGATTTGGTACTTTACCAATCTCATTCCCCCCAAGGATGACGGCAACGAAGCTGACAATGTGTAACGCCCCAGTCCCAAAATACGTAGGACTAGGAACATAGACATACCAGCTGTATTCATACGAAGTACACTCCAATATATGGAAACCTCGTACGAATACATAAGCTGTAAAATGCAGTAGAACCATAACTAATCTCATCCACACAAAATAAATAAATAAAGATATTATATAATGATAATGAATTGTTTTGATACAATATGTTGGGCGAAGACAAATTCACTACCAACAAAATAAGGAAAATACATGGAAAATAAAATTAGTGGCGAGCGAAGCGAAGACGATCCAAGTGCAATCATCCTCGAAGAAATAGCGATGATCACGGCTAGAGCTAGAACACCTGTGAAAGAAAAGAGCACACACACCTGGCGAGATAATCAGGTCCTCAGAGGGACGTAACAAGACACATAATATTATTCCATATAAACTGAATAAATATTGCTCAATTAAATAAGTTAATTGAATTATAACATGGTCCAATACACACCTATTGAACTAGCTTACCATCCCCCCAACCAAACAAGGACAGGAGATGGTAAACTAATTCACGATGATGTATCTTTCCACGCTATGAATCCAACATGGTATCCGGACCCCAACAAGGTTCAATACCTTCTCATCGGAGTAGTAAGTCACACCTACAACCAAACAAGGACAAGATGTGACGAACTAATCCGCGACAAGTTATTGTTCCAAGCCACGGTCAGATACAAGTACCCAAACTAAGAGTACTCATACCTCACGGATAAGGGCGCCTAACCAAATCTAGGTGAATGCAATTTTAAGAACAGTTCATGGTCGCATGACTACCGAGTCAAGTCAAGAAAATAATACAGTACCTCAGTAGCGAGTCACAACACCATATACTATTCCTCAGTATCGAACGAGTCTATAGCATATAGTCTACCTATCGTTCCTCAGTAGCGAGTGAGTCTACGATAGATAGGGTGGTAGTCAACTTCCAATCATGTTCTCCCCGCCCAATGCCAACTCATAACTGCTAAGTCTTCTAGCATGCAATTCTAATAACAGTTATTTCCTAACGCACGGCTTATACGTACTGGTGGCAAGCCAATCACGCATGTCCGAGTCCTATATATGACTCACAACAACGTGGTATAAATGTGTCAAGGCCTATGTATGCAACACACAAGGTGGTCTCTTAAATCTAGGTTTAATGTGTAAGAAAAATAATACATAGCAGGAGAATATAAATGAACAGTAAGTTCTAACAGGTTATGCCATGTATCACAGTTTATTTTGCATAAAAAATAATAAATAATGCATGAAATATGAGCTAAAATAATTAAACAGCAAATGGCAAGGTGTCTTGCCTGAGGGTGGTGTGAGATGTAGAAAAATCCAACAGTCAGAATCGTCAACACGAAAGTCAAAATCGAAAAGGAGCTCCGGATGCTGAAACAAACATCACGAACGAGTTTGGAATAAAAGATATGCCTAGGAAACGCCTGTCCAAAAGTCAAATTCTAGAACAGGGGCAAAATCGTAATTTCGGGTCAAAATGATGTCCGCCGTTGGACCCGTCTTACATCGAAATGTGTGTCAGAATCTACGGTCTCTAAAGTCGTCAAACTACATGTCTATGAATTTATTTTCCCGAGACGAACTCAACAGTATGTCCAATTTTGGATTCCGAGGAGCCGTGCACAAAATCGCCCGTTGAGTGGGATTGTGGGCCCGCCAAAATGGCGTCCTAGTCAACGGTCTCAGAATCGGACCAAACTTGGCATACAGGACCAGAAAAATATTTTGAGTCCAATGGCGCAAGTTTCGTCGCGATTTGATGAGTGTGCACAAAGTAATTGGAAATATCGAAAAAGCCCGATACGGAAAAATTTGACGGATACGGATCAAATTCGTCGCGCACACGCAACCAATTTGAATTCCGTTAAAGCCCGTACGTCCACAAAATCGATACGGACCTTTCGGTACGCTCGGTTTGCGACGGGGTCATCCGGTTTGTCGGGACGGACTTCGTACCGGGACTTTTAAGGTTTTTGAAAACTGATTTTTCGTAATTTTTAATCTAATTAAACCTGGAATTTATTGTAGAATAAATAAATCTATTTGAAGGGGATGATAGAGGCTCATGTCGGCTTTCTACACGAATTTACGGAATTAAAAACGGATTAGAATCGAGTGAGTAATCGAACGGAGAAGTTGGATACGTCGTTGTCGAAAACTGTTATGGTTGTTGTTGTTGATGTTTGTTGTTGTGGAACGGAGCTGTTGCTGGGACACGCACGCTGAGGAGAGAGGGAAGGATGGAGGAGATAGAAATTAGGGTTGGAAGGTGGCGGCATGCTATTGCTGTTGAAGTTGTTTGCTTAAAGGGCTATACAAACTTGATGTGTGATTGAGTATATATTGGGGTCGGCCAAACAAGCTTTTGCTTGTAAGGGGGGGGGGGGGGGGGGGCGCCCCTTAAGTGCTGTTGCTGCTTATATGTTATGGGCGGCCAAGCTATAGCTACTTAGTTGGAGATGTGGTCGGTTCCCACTTGTGGGGCCGACCACACTTTGTGGGGTTTTTTTTTTCTCTTTCTTGCTTATCTACTACTTATATATATATATCTATATATATATGTACATATCTATATATATACCTCTAAAATCTCCACAAATCCAAAAGAAAAATTTAATCTTATCTACCCATATATAAAATTAATTTAAACATATGTATATATATTTGAATTCAATTTATAACAAATCAATCTCAATATTAATAATAATATCTAAAAATATGTTTATTTAATTACCACCAAATAATTTTAATAGTAATGAAATAATAAAAATAGTAATATGGTGGTTTTGGGTGACTCATACTATGCACCCTAATCCGGATCCAGAAAATTGCACAAATGTTGTAAAATATTATTTTATTAATAAAATATAAATTTTGTACCAAAAGTCAATAAATATTTAAAAATTTCCAAAATAATTTAAAAATATTTGTACACACATAAAATATGCCTACATGGTCACTTTTGGTCACACAACATACCTACATGGGCTAAAATTTGGTTCGGGCCTAGTTCGGACTGAATTGGACAAACCGGGTCATCTAAAAATCATTATATAAAATAATATTTAATTAAAATACTTTAAATAAGTAAATTTACGATTTGGTCTAGTTTTTCTAGTTTGGACATCACCATGGCTAGGCTTTCCCCGGCATGGCTAGTACACTAGTCAAGGCACACTGCTACATCTTCCGTGCCAAAATTCATGGTAGTCTTGTGTTCCAAAACTCAACAATGGCTAAGGTCATTTTTTTTAATAATTAATAAAAACCATAATTTGTATAAATTTATTTTTGAGTCTAATAAAATAAAATAATAAAAATAATAATAAAAATAGGGGGTTTTATATCCTACCCAACTTAGAAGAATTTCGTCCTCGAAATTTAGAAATAATAGGGTAGATGGGGTTGAGGGGTAGAAGGAGTAGTTTAATGCGAGAATATAGCCACATGACTAAAGTGATACCTTGGGTCCATTTCTCAAGTACAGTGCATTGTCTCTCTAATATAAGTAAAAGACAAGAACAATAAAGGGTTCAAGACGATGCTATTGAGTACGAATAAGGAGTTCATAGGTGACGAAAATAATTCAAATGAGAGTTGTCAAAGCTGTCGCGGAAGAGACTCTAAGACAGGTTTAACTATGTCTCCATCTGCATAGAATAAGATTTAATAAGCGAACCAAAGTGCAATAGGTTGATCAGACCATCATGCACCGGTTCCGATTAGATAATATGTTAGTGGGTGCACCCAATAAAATATGTCATGATCAAGCTTGATAACGAAATAAGCTTGCAAAACTGAAGCTACATTAGCAGCATGAGATAGTCAAAATACGAGTAAGGGAGGTACTGATGAAGGAAATTTCAAATAGTCCAAGATCTTTTAAAATCAAGGCTCGCCCGAAGTTTAGGCCTATACAGTTGTCCTAGTATTTCTTCATTTATGGCTTGGTAGACTAGGTAAGGTAGGGTCCTCTGAATTTATAGTCTAAGTGAACTTACCAATGTGGTTCACAAGAAAAAAGATTTGTTAGGTGGTGAGGTATTCTACCCAACTTACAAGAGTTAAGCTAGTAGTGTGATGGGACAATGGGTCAAGAAATCAAGATAAAGCACAAATTTAAGCATTTAAGGAATTAAGTAGAACAAAATCACATATCGGGTCGAAAGAATTGAGTCGAGGTTGAATCCCTATCCGTGGTCGAAAAATATATCGGTATCACGGTAAAGTTTATAGTTTAGCCATTTTGGCCATAAGGTCATATCAAGAAATAGAGTACAAGGAGATGGGTTTTGGTGGGACATGATATATCTACATGAAGGTGGGCTTGTCTAGGTCTAGATATGAAATTTGTTGGAGGAAAAAGTCTAGTATTGTACTCCAAATATCCAAGTCACGGTAAGGGACGCCAAAAGATCTAAAATAGATAGTGGAAGTTCACGAGGTGATAATTAATGCACAAAAATAAAGAAGATCAAGCATGAAATAGAATTAATTAAAGAATCCAGTAAAAATAATTTAGGAACATAATTCCGGAGAGAAGATAGTCTCCTCGATGAATACAGTTAAGGAACCATTAACTCATTATTCAAATTGCAAATGGGTTAGAAGGTCGCAATTAAAGATCTAGAATTGAAGGAAGGTCGAGTAAGGCAAGGTGGGAATACAGTCACATAGCTGGGTAGATGACTAACAACACTTGTGTATATACTACTATTATGGTCATAAGTGACATGGCAATTAGTGTGGAATACTTCTAACTCATTAGGGCTACCTTGTGGCCTACCATTAATATTTTAACTCGTGTTTCCTCCAATAATTTCTGAATAAATAAAAAAAATTTAACCACCAAAATCTGTACTCACTCCAAACTGTTCAAATTTATCATGACAAAAATTTAAATCACTTTCATAAATCTTAAAGCAAATTTTTATCATGTTACTACTGACTTTTTCAAAATTTTATATTTCCACTCCAACTTTTAAACTCAAGAAACTCATGATTCAAAAAAAAAAATTATATCACTTCATAACTTTAAAACTCCAAAAATTTCTCCAATAACCCTCAAGATAAACTTTTAATATATCACGAATAATCTAAAATTTATAGCTCAATATCGTAACGCACTCATCACATAACTTCTATTTCTAAGTCATTCAAACAAAATCACAACTTTTTAAATGGTAAATTCCTTTAATCAATCAAAATAACTTTTCACCACATCTTTAGTAACTTTTCTCAAAGATTGTAATATTAGCAATCTAACTTTAAACTCAATATTCAATTGATCTTATCAGTCACCAAATCAAAAAATTTTTTTTCTAAAATTTCCAATCAATCTCGAATAAACCTTTATTGTGTCACAAATCAAATCTATATATTTTTCTTCTTCTATCATTAATCTAAATCTTAAACTCAAAATTTTAAATAGGAGTTATCAATCGTAATTCATACAAAATTTTAAAGTAGATCCTCAATTTGGTTATATATCCTTCAAAATATTTTTAACCAAAATTCTTAATAGCCTTACTCCAAACTTAAAATTCAAAATTTTACGAACTTATTAATTAGGAACCATACAACCCAATTTAAAACCAAGCTTTATCAACTGCCCTCATAATCTTACAGCAGCATTTAAATTTCAAAAATTCTTTTCAACTAACTTTATATCTATTCAAGGATGTATAGCTATAATCCAATAAATCACAATATCAAATCTTGAAAAGCAATCAATTTCTTAAACCAAGTATGAAATTCTATAAATCCTCTGGTGTTTACTATTTAGAAATCTCAAGGTTAAAACTTTCCATGGTAATATTCTACTTTACCAATTACTAATCATTAAATCACACTAAAAAGCCTTTTTAACTCAATTAGAGTCTTGAATGTATTCCAATTGCCAATATAACCATTCTAGCCATGTGTTTGACCTATTAGCATATACTAGTGTAGTCACTTCCTAGTTGACACTAAGCACGAAAATAAGAATCAACGGTAGAAAGGAATCAAGCAAGATGTAATTCAAGGAAGTCGAACGAGAGTTCAAAATTTGAAGCCAAAGGAAGTGGTCAAGCTGTATGGATGAGATTCCTAGATTCTAATCCTATTTTGCAGGCTCACATCGGTACAATTACGTAACCGAAGTGACAAACTCGACCTGCATGGGCCACCACAAAAACATGTAACGCCCCAGTCCCAAAATACGTAGGACTAGGAACGTAGACATGCCAACTGTATTCATACGAAGTACACTCCAATATATGGAAACCTCGTACGAATACATAAGCTGTAAAATGCAGTAGAACCATAACTAATCTCATCCACACAAAATAAATGAATAAAGATATTATATAATGATAATAAATTATTTTGATACAATATGTTGGGCGGAGACAAATCCACTACCAACAAAATAAGGAAAATACATGGAAAATAAAATTAGTGGCGAGCGAAGCGAAGACGATCCAAGTGCAATCATCCTCGAAGAAATAGCGATGATCACGGCTAGAGCTAGAACACCTGTGAAAGACAAGAGCACACACACCTGGCGAGATAACCAGGTCCTCAGAGGGATGTAACAAGACACATAATATTATTCCATATAAACTGAATAAATATTGCTCAATTAAATAAGTTAATTGAATTATAACATGGTCCAATACACACCTATTAAACTAGCTTACCATCCCCCCAACCAAACAAGGATAGGAGATGGCAAACTAATTCACGGTGATGTATCTTTCCACGCTATGAATCCAACATGGTATCCGGACCCCAACAAGGTTCAATACCTTCTCATCGGAGTAGTAAGTCACACCTACAACCAAACAAGGACAAGATGTGACGAACTAATTCGCGACAAGTTATTGTTCCAAGCCACGGTCAGATACAAGTACCCAAACCAAGAGTACTCATACCTCACGGATAAGGGCGCCTAACCAAATCTAGGTGAATGCAATTTTAAGAACAGTTCATGGTCGCATGACTACCGGGTCAAGTCAAGAAAATAATACAGTACCTCAGTAGCGAGTCACAACACAATATACTATTCCTCAGTATCGAGCGAGTCTATAGCATATAGTCTACCTATCGTTCCTCAGTAGCGAGCGAGTCTACGATAGATAGGGTGGTAGTAAACTTCCAATCATGTTCTCTCCGTCCAATGCCAACTCATAACTGCTAAGTCTTCTAGCATGCAATTCTAATAGCAGTTATTTCCTATCGTATGGCTTATACGTACTGGTGGCCAGCCAATCATGTATGTCCGAGTCCTATATATGACTCACAACAACGTGGTATAAATGTGTCAAGGCCTATGTATGAAACACACAAGGTGGTCCCTTAAATCTAGGTTTAATGTGTAAGAAAAATAATACATAGCAGGAGAATATAAATGAACAGTAAGTTCTAACAGGTTATGTCATGTATCACAGTTTATTTTGCATAAAAAATAATGAATAATGCATGAAATATGAGCTAAAATAATTAAACAGCAAATGGCAATGTGTCTTGCCTGAGGGTGGTGCAAGATGTAGAAAAATCCAACAGTCAGAATCGTCAACACGAAAGTCAAAATCCACAAGGAGCTCCGGATGCTGAAACAAACAACACGAACGAGTTTGGAATAAAATATATGCCTAGGAAACGCCTGTCCAAAAGTCAAATTCTGGAACAGGGGAAAAATCGTAATTTCGGGTCAAAACGATGTCCGCCGTTGGACCCTTCTTGCATCGAAATACGCGTCAGAACCTACGGTCTCTAAAGTCATCAAACTACATGTCTATGAATTTATTTTCCCGAGTCAAACTCAATGGTATGTCCAATTTTGGATTCCGAGGAGCCGTGCACAAAATCGCCCGTTGAGTGGGATTATGGGCCCGCCAAAATGGCGTCCTAGTCAACGGTCTCAGAATCGGACCAAACTAGGCATACAGGACCAGAAAAATATTTCGAGTCCAATGACACAAGTTTCGTCGTGATTTGATGAGCGTGCACAAAGTAATTGGGAATATCGAAAAAGCCCGATACGGAAAAATTTGACGGATACGGATCAAATTCGTCGTGCACACGCAACCAATTTGAATTCCGTTAAAGCCCGCACGTCCACAAAATCGATACGGACCTTTCGGTACTCTCGGTTTGCGACGGGGTCATCCGGTTTGTCGGGACGGACCTCGTACCGGGACTTTTAAGGTTTTTGAAAACTGATTTTTCATAATTTTAATCTAATTAAACCTGGAATTTATTGTAGAATAAATAAATCTATTTGAAGGGGATGATAGAGGGTCATATCGGCTTTCTACACGAATTTACGAAATTAAAAACGGATTAGAATCGAGTGAGTAATCGAACGGGGAAGTTGGATACCTCGTTGTCGAAAACTGTTGTGGTTGTTGTTGTTGATGTTTGTTGTTGTGGAACGGAGCTGTTGCTGGGACACGCACGCTGTGGAGAGAGGGAAGGATGGAGGAGATAGAAATTAGGGTTGGAAGGTGGCGGTATGCTGTTGCTGTTGAAGTTGTTTGCTTAAAGGGATATACAAACTTGATGTGTGATTGAGAATATATAGGGGTCGGCCAAACAAGCTTTTGCTTGTGGGGGGGGGGGGGGGGGGGGGGGGGCTCCCCTTAAGTGCTGCTGCTGCTTATATGTTATGGGCGGCCAAGCTATAGCTACTTAGTTGGAGATGTGGTCGGTTCCCACTTGTGGGGCCGACCACACTTTGTGGATTTTTTTTTTCTTCTCTTTCTTGCTTATCTACTACTTTTATATATATCTATATATATATATGTACATATCTATATATATACCTCTAAAATCTCCACAAATCCAAACGAAAATTTTAATCTTATCTACCCATATATGAAATCAATTTAAACATATGTATATATATTTGAATTCAATTTATAACAAATCAATCTCAATATTAATAATAATATCTAAAAATATGTTTATTTAATTACCACCAAATAATTTTAATAGTAATGAAATAATAAAAATAGTAATATGGTGGTTTTGGGTGACTCATACTACGCACCCTTATCCGGATCCAGAAAATTGCACAAATATTGTAAAATATTATTTTATTAATAAAATATAAATTTTGTACCAAAAGTCAATAAATATTTAACAAGTTCCAAAATAATTTAAAAATATTTGTACACACATAAAATATGCCTACATGGTCACTTTTGGTCACACAACATACCTACATGGGCTAAAATTTGGTTCGGGCCCAGTTCGGACTGAATTGGACAAACCGGGTCATCTAAAAATCATTATATAAAATAATATTTAATTAAAATACTTTAAATAAGTAAATTTATAATTTGGTCTGGTTTTCCTAGTTTGGACATCACCATGGCTAGGCTTTCCCCGGCATGGCTAGTACACTAGTCAAGGCACACTGCTACATCTTCCGTGCCAAAATTCATGGTAGTCTTGTGTTCCAAAACTCAACAATGGCTAAGGTCATTTTTTAATAATTAATAAAAACCATAATTTGTATAAATTTATTTTTTAGTCTAATAAAATAAAATAATAATAATAAAAATAGGGAGTTTTACACAATGAAGCTGAAGCAAGTTCATCCTCCAATGATGGTCCCCTGATTATCCGAGTCAAAGGACGTACTACCCCAAAAAGTACTCCGAAGCCTCTCACAATCTGGGTGAAAAAGAAGAGCCCTGACAAGGTCAAACCATTGACCATCACTCTCCGCAAGAACCCTGACAAGGTTAAACCTCAGGAGAAACCCGCTGAAGTCCGTCCTCCCAATCCTGAAGAATTACCCTACGTGGTGAACTTGGCCAAGACTGTGGCTCCTCTCCCAGATAATGATCCTCTCAATGAGTATATCAATACTCAATAATAATGTACTTTCAGCGGATGATGTTATCCCTGAAGAAGAACTTGCATATTTTCTTAGTAAAGGTTTATCTTTGAATTACTCCGAGGTCTATCAATCTGTAAACCACTACATAGATACGATATACACACTAGAGCACGGCATAGGACCACACCTCTGCATACCGGTCACGATGCCTCACCAGCGTGAAAAAGTTTACCCAGAAGATATCCACTACTTCATCGTTCCAGCCAGAAAGAAGGATGAATAACTAATCATCTTCGGTCGTATAATTGGCGAGAGAAAGTTCGTTCCAGACTCTACTTCTCTCAAGCACAACACAGAAGCTGACTATGACTCTGGGAAAATGCAACTTTTTTGGTATAGTTGGCAGGCCAAGAATATCATCCAGAACATGGGATATGACATGAAAAGCGACCAGGGGTTAAATTATGACCGGGTACGACGGTTGCCAATACGACACTTTGCTCCTTCCGGCAAACCCGAAAACTAATATCAATGAAACGATGTTGGTTTGGGTTATGTCACTCCTTCGACAACTCACGAAAGATTAGATGATGAAGCAGATCGTTGTTCTCATTCTTCTGATTCCTCCCTCTGGGACTCAGACTCCAGCATTAGCAACTTATTCAAAGCAACTCTGTCCATCAACATGATTCCCATTGACCAAATTACAGACGATGTCCAATCAATCGAGCTTAAACAATAGGCTCAAAAGATGGATACTAGGTGGGAGCTGCGCTTCGAACAACATGAACCAACTATCGAAGATAAAGTCATCCAAGTCAATTTAGGAGATGAATCATCTTTTAAACCAATCTTCATCAGCAAAATTCTATCTGGCGATGAACGCCAATCTCTTATACAGCTTATAAGAGAATACATCGATGTCTTTGCATGGAGTTATGAAGACATGCCAGGCCTGGACCCTAAAGTTGCCATGCACCGCTTGAATATTTTGTCTAAAGCTAAGCCAGTGAAGCAGCAACAACGACGATTCTGACCAGATGTCATGGAGGCCATCTAAAATGAAGTCAAGAAGCTCATTGCCAGTGGATTTATTCACGAAGAACAACACCCTAACTGGGTCGCCAACATCGTTCCAGTCATAAAAAAAATGGTAAAGTTCGAGTCTGTATCGATTACCGTGATTTGAACTCTGTAAGCCCGAAAGATGAGTTCCCTCTACCGATCACTGACGTAATGATCGACAATACTTGCGGCTTCGAGCGGATGTCCTTCATGGATAGGTTCTCAGGCTACAACCAGATTAAGATGTTCCCTGACGATGAGAAGCACACATCTTTTCGAACACCGTTGGAGGTATACTGCTATACGGTGATGCCCTTCGGATTAAAAAATGCAGGGCGACATACCAACGAGCCATGAACATAATTTTTTGCGATCATTTGCGTAAAACAGTGGAGTGCTACGTAGACGATATCGCAGTTAAAAGTCGTCTCAAGGGCAACCACCTCCAAGACTTGAGAACGGTGTTCGAACTAATGCGCACACCAACTCAAGATGAATCCAACCAAGTCTTTTCTGGGAGTCTCCAGCGGTAAGTTCTTTGGTTTTCTCATCACTTCAAAGGGTATACATCTTGACCCGGAGAAAGTGAAGGCTATTCTCGATATGCATCCTCCAAGAAACCTCAAAAAGCTACACGGACTACAAGGAAGGCTAGCCTACATCAGACGATTCATTTTGAGCCTTTCTAGAAGATGTCAACCATTCACTCAGCTCATGAAGAAAGGCGTATCTTTCGTCTGGACTGAACAATGTCAACGCGCATTCGACGACATCAAGAAGTATCTCATAAGCCCCCCAGTATTGGTAGATCCAATAATGGGAAAGCCCTTCTTACTACATGTCCGCGCTATGGACCATTCTCTTGGCGCCCTCTTAGCTCAGAAGAATGAAGGCGGCCATGAACAGGCAATCTACTACCTCAGCCGCACAATGGTGGGTGTCGAGCACAGATACACACCTGTGGAAAAGGAATGCCTTGTACTAGTATTTGCCATCCAGAAGACACGCAACTATATGTTTGGACAGACTATCCACATCATATCTAAAGTCAACCCTCTCAGAATACTCATGACTAAATCGAGCTCTCTCAATTTTTGTTTAGCTACATGGGCAATAATGTTGACTACATATGATATGCTCGTCGTTCCTCAGAAGGCAGTAAAAGTCCAAGCATTAGCTGATTTTTTAACAGCTCATCCGGTGCCAGAATCTTCCAAACTCTACGACAAAATCTCCGATGAAGTAGTGGAGTCTAACACTGCAACAGAAAAAATCCCCATTTGGCGAATGTTCTTTGACGGTACATCAAGAACAAGACCAAAAGAAAATATTATGGCCGGAGTTGGCGTCGTACTCGTGTCACCTGATCATCTGGTTATTCATCATGCATATTCTCTAATGGAACCATGCACCAACAATGTGGTCGAATATAATATCCTATTAATCGGTATGCAACTGGCAAAACAACTGGGAGTTGACTATCTAGAAGCTTACGGCGATTCCAAGCTAATAGTTAGTCAGGTCCGAGGGGATTATGAAGTTCGTCAGGAAGATCTCATCCCCTATCACAGAACAACAATCGAGTTGGCGTCTACGTTCGCTGGATTCTTCATCGAGCACGTGCTTCGGCTACAGAATATAGAAGAAGATGCTATAGCTAGTCTCGGTGCTTCCTTGACCGTCCCTACCAATACTCAGCAGTCGATCACAGTGTCTGGTCGAAAACTATTCTGTGTGAAAAATGTCTTACATATTCATCACAGTTACACAACGAAAACAAACGTCGATATTAAAGACTGGAGATTTCCTTTCATAGACTACGCCGTCTATGGAATCCTTTTCGAGGACCCGAAGGAAGCAGTGTCTATCCAAAGGCGATCCTTCAGATTTTACTACGATACAGCTACCAAGATGATGTACCGATGCTCTTATGATGGGCTACTGTTACGATGTTTATCAGGCACAGAAGCCAAACATGCACTCCGGGAGGCTCACGACGAAGTTTATGGTGTACATCAACCGGGCCCCAAATTACAAGATCGCCTCAAACGAATGGGTTATTATTGGCCCACAATGATAGCAGATGCCGTTGAATATACAAAAAAGTGTTGGGCTTGTCAGCTTTACGCCAATTTTATTCATCAACCTTTGGAGTTTCTACACCCGACGGCAACATCCTGGCCTTTTGAAGCATGGGGCATGGATGTCATAGGACCAATCAGTCCGCCATCTTCCAGAGGACATCGGTTCATCCTAGCCATAACCGATTACTTCTCCAAATGGGCGGAAGCTTTACCGCTCACCGAAGTGAAGGCATCAAACGTTATCAGTTTTATCAAACATCACGTTATCTATCGCTTCGGCCTACCTCACAGGATCATCCATGACAATGGTCCACAATTCGCAAGCCATGCATTCTATCGATTCTGCAATAGGAACCGAATCCAGAACGTAGCCTCTACTGCCTACAATCCAGCGGCTATCGGGCTAGCAGAAGCCTTCAATAAAACCATCATAAAACTTCTCAAAAAGTTTGTGTTTTCAAACAAGTACGATTGGAATGAGAAGCTCGACGAATGTTTATGGGCCTATCGTACAACGGTCCAGACTCCAACAGGCAGCACGCCATTCTCTCTGGGTTATAGGAGCGAAACAGTTTTTCCCGTAGAAATTCAGATTCCTTCTCTTCGAGTAGCCCTAGCCAGCGAGTTGACTACCGAAGAAAGCTACCGTCTGCGTCTACAGGAGCTCGAAGCACTAGACGAAAAATGCTTGTTAGCTCAGCAGCATATTGAGCTATACCAAGCACGCCTTTCCAGAGCCTTCAACAAAAAGGTAAAAGAAAGAATCTTCCAAGTCGGTGATCTAGTCTTAGCAGTGAGAAGACCAATAGTCATGACACACAAAACAAAAGGAAAATTCCAGCCTAAATGGGAAGGTCCTTTCATCATAGAATCAGTGTATTCAAATGGTGCATACCGACTAACGAAGCCTGATGGTGACTTGCTCATGATGCCTATCAACGGCAAGTTCCTGAAGAAATACGATGTGTAACCTTTTTTACATAATGTTCACATATGTTCAGTCATGTAAATATTCAGTGCGATGTTTATGTGATTCAAAAATTATTTAACTATTATCCATATTTCAAGAGTCTTGAATACGCCTTGGATAATAGGCCCTCTAAAATATTTCCCCAGTGGAATCATTCCCATTTTTGACTCTATCCGAACTCGATTTGACGAAAACAAGTCACGTCCCTATTACCTCTGAATTATTTTCTGATAATTATTTTCCCAGTGGAATGATTAAGAAATGTTTTGCCATGTCCATATAACCTCTGAGCAAAGCATTCATCAAGGATAATCACGTCTATACTACCTCTGAATTATCCACTCCCACCTAACGTTATATATCTTTCCACGTCCATACTACCTCTGGTCAGATATAGAACATCCTCTGCTATTACGTCCATATTACCTCTACTAGCAGCTTCGTTCAACTTATTATCTATATTAAAAAAACTTGAATATAAAACGAATAATAGGCCCACGTCAAAATTCTCCAACGGAATACCCACCAGAAGTATCCTTGCTACGTCCACATTACCTCTAGTTTTGATATTTCACAAAACCACATTCACCTTGAAAAGATTCTTTATTCTTTACTTGAACGTCTATCAAGAGACAGAAAAAAGGTACAAGAGCCGTGACGGCTGGAAAAAAAGAGTTACAAAGAATCTAAGGGATACACAGGCAATTGATGTTGTCCCTTAGAGCCGCGATTTCAGCTTCAGACTTCGCGGTAGCTCGACGGCGCGCCTCTTCTTGGCAAGCAGCTTCATCCTCGAAAAGGATCAGACTTAGATGCTCTCCCTCCAACTTCGCTAGCTGTTCTTCTAAATGGACAGAAGTGGTGACGGTCATGGCAGCCTGAGCCAAATAATCCTCCTGCTCAGATGTTGTCACCCTCAAGTCGGTTTCCAGTTGGGCGATCTTGTTCTGGATCTGCGCAATGTGATTATACTTTTTGGTGATCTGTGCAGCCAGTTTATTCTTCGAGGCAGCACACGCCTCACTTGCAGCATTGAACTGACCATACTGGTCAGCCAATTCACCGATCTCTCGAACGAGGGCATCCTTCCTCGCCTGGAAAGTGGCCTTCTCCTCCGCAAGAGCCGTCATCAAGGCCTCTTCTTCTGCGCAAAACAGCGACATCGGGCTCCGCTGCTTGATATCCCGGAAACTGGCTACCTGACCCTCCAGGTCATTCAGAACTTTCCTCAGAGTATTGGCCCGCTTTTCATAACAGGCAATGCTCTCGAGGGCCGCCATTTGGCATTCGACAACAGCCTTCACAGGGCCAAAGGCAGCATTCCGATTCAGGACTCCAGGAAGCTTCATTTTCAGCACAGAGTAGAAAGCTTTGACTACTTCCTGGGCCATCTCGTCATTTTCAGTGGAGGTCGTCGGAGAGGAATCTTGGAGAGTTTCTTCCGCTCCAGGAAGGGGTACCTGACAAGAAGCCGAACCTGACTAGAAAATCCATTCCACCAAAAACTACTACTGATTATCATGCGTCACGTCCACATTACCTCTGATACCGATAGTTTTCCGACTTGACCCCTGTACCCAACCCGAGATAAAAGACACGGTGTCAAGACCACAAAACCTATCACGTCCATATTACCTCTGTTGTGTTTTATTTCAAATCTATTTGCTTGTATTCCCAGATGCACAAAGGAGAAATAGGTCCAAACAAAAAAAGAGAGGGGTCCTCCAGCGGGATACCCTTTACACAAATATTGTATTAGGCCCTCTAATACAAGCGCCACAGATATCACAAGCAAAGAATGGAGTGAATGTATTCTGTTTATTCAATATCAGTTACATTTATAAGACTACATCAACAGCAAAAAGAAAAGAAGAAAAAATCTACTACTCATCAGCAACACATAGTTTGGTCAGTATGACAGCACTACGCCTTCGTTAAAAAGCAGTTCTGTGGCCCTCGAAATAAGTCATGTTTTACTGCTGAGGTGCAAACAAGGCTGTTGAACCTTCGAGAAGCTACACGAAGGAGGGCAAATATAGCATACTAAAAATATCTACAAATAGTGATTTTCTCTCCTCCGTATTTCGGATGTCCTAAGCCCGTTCCTCCAAGAGGCTATACCTTCAAAACAATATCTCTAGTGTTGCTTTTGCCCACTTGAAGAATCGTGAAAATAGAACTTTCACAATGACGCCCAACCATTGTCCGACTCTCCGATGTATAAAGGTTCTTCCTACCATCTGAGAAAATTCCTTCCAAAGTACGAAGAGTTCTGAGCTCTCTGATGTGTGTGTCAAGTGTTGCGTCTTCACCATGTCCAAAATTGTCGATACCGGTCCTGGAGAAATTTGCTAGCCAGATCCCTACATAATATGAAAAGGGACAGAAGAGAAAGTCAGACTCAGAAATCTGCAGGAAAAACAAAGTGCTGAAGGGATCTTATGCGCCCAGAGGACTATGCACCCAAAACAAATAAGTGGGCACATAACATACAAGAGTACGTAGGCGCATAACATACAAACAGCATGTGGGTGCATATCATGGCAACTTGTGGGCGCATAGCACACTACAGTGTTGGCACATGACTTCTGTGGGCACATAATGATGCTCACAGAAGTATGTTGCCTTAGGCGCATGCGTCCAGGCAGAAGAAAAGTCTGAGCGTCGCAAATTAACGCTCGAGACTTTGTTTTTGAGGCGTGGCCTCACCCAGAATCGGGTCCTAGACTGGAAAAGATGCTGCCGCAGGAGAAAAGCCACTCAGTGCAGCCCCCTTGCCCTTCGTGGACCTCTTGGCGACCTTGGGAGACATGGTTCTTAAAGAAAGAAGATGAAGAGTCTTTGTGAAAGTTCTAAGAGGGTAGAATAATGAACTTTCTGTTTCCTTCAGAGCCTATTTATAGGCATGGGCCATACCCTATGCGCCCCCTATTTTCTATGCGCCCATTGCGCAGTATGTGCCCACAATAGCCTATGCACCCACGTGAAGGTCCAGCCTCTTGCATACTATGCGACTGCCACTTGCTGACGTGGACGACGTATGAAGGATGGACCTCTTCAACTTCCACCCTGATGAATCTGTCAGTTCAAATTTTCGAGGAAGATCTCAACAGTCGTCTCCCTGACAGGCTGGCTAAACGCTATGCACCCAAAGAGAGGGCCGTACTATGCTCCCACTACATCACAAGAAGACGGTCCATACTTCTTTCAAAGTATTTCAAACTCGTTCAAGTATCAAAAACTTTGAAGGGGGTATTGTAGAAGCATGAAAGTTTCAGCAAATGAAACCTTATGCGCCCAAATCGATGAGGACATATGCGCCCAGGTCATCCTGTGAAGCTCTATGCGCCTAAGTCATCCTATGAAGCTCTATGCGCCCAAGTCATCCTATGAAGCTCTATGCGCCCAAGTCGTCCTGTGAAGCTCTATGCGCCCAAGCCACCCTGTGAAGGAGGGCGCATAGCCTGAAACAGGGCTATGCGCCCAAGCCAAACTCGGTCAAAGCCATGATCAAAATGTGCACCGAAGCGCACGACCACGTCAGTCTCCACGAGCAGTCGTGTACCGAAGCATGCGGCCACGTCAACACCACGACCAACCTACAATCTCGCAGCCTGCATACGCCTACACCCTATGCGCCCAAGGCAGGACTATGTGCCCACATGAAAACCAGTATATTTTTTCATGTGGGCGTATAACACCATTCTAGCTCAAGAACTACTATAAAAAGGGGTCTCATCCCTCTTCAGAAGACGGAATGGAGAGCATTTTCAAGAGCCAAATTGTTGCACTTCTTGTCAGTGACCCGAGAGTTAGCAATTTTCTTAGGTTTTCTCTGACTTTGGTAATCGGAGTGTCAACGAAGTAAAGGAGCAACTGCTGCTCGATCTCCATCGTTCCATTCCCCAGAATTCTTTTTTGTACTCGGGGATCCTCAATGCAGGATCTCTCAGGTGTACTCGATTTGTGGTACATTACGCCAATAAAGAAAAGACAGCATTTCTTCTTCTTTTTGTGTGTGTCCACAAGCACGAGTTGACAAGTTGACGTTATTAGCACAAGAAGGGTCTAGAGGCAAGGATAAGTGAGTTATCAGTGCGATAACACGGTGATGGTTTAGAGACACAAGTAGGCGAGGCGTCTATGTCCTAAAATCGATCCTAAGGCAAGAATAGAAAGACAATCATAAAGGTTTTATGTTACACAAAGTAAATGTACATGTTGATTTATTTTGTATGGGTGGGCAAGGAGCTCACTCCACCAGTATAGTTAAGTACTGACATCCATACAGTTTCTATGTACAGGCACAGATAGAAGCTCGTTAGCATGGAGCTCGCTTGGATGCGTCGAGGCATAGAGTTCTTTAGCGTTTCGAGACGTGCAACCGCATGGAGTACAGACTTATATGGGACATAATATATGGACATCGCCTTCCGAAGCATCCGCTGGCTCGTCAAGCTTCGTATTGAGAAATGAGAGAGAGCTGAGTGACTTGTAACTTGAGTGAAGTGTGAGACTGACTGATTGTAATCATGGCCTCGTGCCACTCTTGTAATCCTTGTTCAATATCAATAAAGAGCCTCTTTTGTCGAAATTGTGTTTTGGTTCTAACTTTCCTCTGGTTTATTCAATATTTCTGTTTTGGGTCTTCTGTGCGACGACCCGTCACTTAGTCTGTAATCGACCGTTATGGAACCTGCCTTGCGTGAGCGCAATCTAGGCTCATACGACATCACGCCTTAGCGAGGACGATCGGTCCTACGGGATCGGGGCGTGACAGGATCCGAAGGAGTTTCTGAGTTGCACACCGGAACTGATCACGGCCGAGCAAAATATAGCCCTTTGTATGATGCCGACGGAGGAAGAAGTAGAAAGATCCATCAAATCTCTTAACCCGCATAGCTCGCCCGGTCCTGACGGCTTCACTGGTTTCTTCTTTACTTATTGCTGGCTCATTATAAAGAATGATCTGATGGCGTCTATAAATGATTTCTTTTTGGGGGATGCAACTTCCGGAAGGTATCACATCGGCTAATTTAATTCTGCTTCCTAAAAATTCTAAATCTATGTGCTGCCAGGATTTTTGCCCTATAAGTTTGAGTAATTTCACTCATAAAATTATCTCCAAACTTCTGGCGGAAAGGCTATCTATTGTGCTTCTGTCTATCATATCTAAGGAGCAATCGGGCTTCATGAAAGGGAGATGCATTCACAAGAATATTAGTATGGCTCTTGAAATCCTCGAGTCTATAGATAACAAAGTTATCGGGGGAAATGTAGCCATTAAGCTGGATATGTCTAAATCTTATGACCGGGTTCTTTGGCATTTCCTTTTGTGTTATGCGCAAGCTCGATTTCAGTGAGACCTGGATTGACCTTGTCTTTAAGGTCATTTCAAACTGTTGATACTCTTTTTCCATAAACAGAAAGACGGGTGGCTTCTACAGGTCGGCCAGAGGCCTTCGACAGGGAGATCCTTTATCCCCAGCTCTCTTTATTTTAGCACATGACATGTTGAGCAGAAGAACATCATATATGAGTCTATAGGGTCGCATCAAGCAATTCTCTGAACGGAGGAATGATTTGCGGGTTACTCATTTTTTTTACGCGGACGATAGTTTGCTTTTCACTAATAGCGGCCATGAAAGTGTTAACTGCCTTATGTCTATTCTCAAGGAGTACTCTGAAGTTTCCGGTCAGGTCATCAACATGAATAAGTCTTCTCTGATTGTCTCCAATAAACCACACATGAACATTCAAACGGATAGCATAGCAGCTAGAACGGGGCTCAACATCACTTAACTCCCAATTCAATACATGGGCTTACCATTATTCAAAGGCAAGGCCAAGCCGGAATACTTCTTGGAGTTGGCGGACAGATTCAAGAAGAAAATTTTTGGATGGCGGGGGAAGCTTCTGTCTTTCAGAGGTAAAATAACTCTCATAAAAAGTGTCCTCACCGCTTCAGATTCATGCTCTTTTTCGTTATCAAAGTTCCTAACAAATACTTCAATAACTTGGAGAGAATTATGGCCGATTTCCTATGGAATTCGAATGAGCGCCACCGGAGAAGATGGGTCTCCTGGAAATTCGTCTGTCGTCCTACGGAGGAAGGGGTTTGGGGATTAGATCCATGCCTCAAATTATGCAGGCCTTGCATGCAAAGCGTTGTTGGGTTCTCATCAAAGGGGAATCCTTCTGGGCCCAATACATGCTATAGAAAATGTTGGGTTTTTAGCCTTTAGTTTTGGTTTTTAATCCCACATCGGCTAGAAAGGAATGTGTATCTCCATATATATGAGTCTTTGCTCTTTATGGAGATGCACATGTAGTGCACATGGGTGTGTGCCATGTGGGATTAATTATTAATGGTATAAAGGCTTAATCAACAATTAAGAAGCTGTAAGCTTTTTGCTCTTGAAAATTTATTTCCATGGAGCTAAGCTCCGTAGGAGCTTAGCGACTTGGACTCGAACTCGGACTCGGGCTCGGGCTCGGACTCGGGCTCAAGGGCTCATGAGGCGTAATGTGGCGTTTTGTTGGCGCACTTTGCACTTAGCACGTCAGCTGTAGTGTACGCAGCGTACGCAGCGTGCGTAGAGTACGCAGTGTGCGCAGCATACGCAGTGTGCGTAGAGTGCGTATGTGCGTATGGCTGGTTGCATATTAGAGCGGGAACAGTTGCAGCAGTTGCTGCACGTTCAGGAGTGGTTCAGCCACTACCCTGAAGTTCAGGCAACTGCTTGGCAACCGCCTCGTGGGCTATATATGTAGGTTCTCTCCTCTCTCTCAGTGTTGGAGAAATCAGAATTCCAGGGAGAAAACTCTAAGTGTTCTTTAACACAACAGAGTAGTGAGCGTGTTTTTAACACAAACACTAGTACTGTTTAGTACGCGTGGGTTCTGTTACTTCAGAAACAGAGAGAGAAGAGTAGAGCCATTGCCAGAGGAGTTCGTCGTCTTCCGAGGAGTCAGAAGAGCAGGAGTGTTCCAAGGTTTTCCGTCAACCTTGCTGGTTCCTGGAAGCTGTTCGCAGAGGACGGATAAAGCTTTGAGCAACGGTGATCATTCACCCCAGCAATTCCATCTCTCGCCTGTCACCCTTCTGTTGCCTTTAGCAGTTCTGTCAGTATCTTCTTTTTAGAAGGCACTACTGCCAGTTTGCTACGATCACGAAAATCTCTTTAGATTATTCATGAATTACGATATCTTTTTAGATCTCGTAATTTGCAGAATCCTTCTGGATCTCTGTTGCAAAACCTTCTTTAAGGAATTGCATTTGAAACATTGTCTTTACAACTGTTTCAGTTTTTGTATTTTCCATCGAAAAGCGTGCCCCGGCGTTCCCGGCAATAACAATCTCAAAGCTTTATTGCTACGATGGAAAATATTAATACTTCACTCCTCAATACTGACTTTTGCAAATTAGAAAAGTTTGATGGAGAGCATTATCAAGTCTGAAAGAGGAAGGTTTACCTCACTCTTCAACTTAGAGACGTTGATCACGTATTGCTTGAAGAGAAACCTACTGTTCTAGATACTGGGTCTGCTGCCGCAATCTCTGCGGCTACTAAACTTCAGGCCAAGTGGAGAAGAAAGAATAGCATTTACAGGTTGCTTATCCTGAATGCTATGGAGGATTCCCTAGCAGAATCCTATTCTAAGAAGAATATCGCTAGAGACATATGGGAGTCTCTAGAAAAACTGTACGAAGAAGACAAGAACAGGAGCAAAATATTTGTGGTTGAAAAATATCACAAATGGCTCTTTGAGGACGAGAAGTCCATGCTGCCGCAGGTCAAAGAATTTCTGAAGCTGCAACAGAAGTTGGAAGACGAGGCTGTGCCCCTCCCCGACAAGTTTGTTGTTGGAGGGATTGTCTCAAAGCTCCCCGCTGGGTGGAGTAAGTTCTATGCAAACATACATAGGAAGAAGCTGGAGATCACCCTTGAAGATCGCCTGCAGGAAATATATGTTGAAGACCAGATGAGGGCTCAACATAAAGTTGACACGCTTTCCAAGCAGATGGCTAACGCAAACTTAGTTTCATCAAAGGAACAAAAGGGAAAGGGAAAGCGTGCAGATTTCCAGAAGAAGAAGAAGAACCCTAACAACTTGAATGTTAAGGGAACTTCTTTCAAGTCAAAGAAATCTAAGGCAAAGATGCCTTGTTTCAAGTGTGGCCAGTTGGGCCATTTCAAAAGTGAATACACAGCACCGGCCAAGAAATCAGAGCAAGGTGAGCCTAGCAAAGTCTCAATGATTACTGATATAATTGCTATGATTGGACAGGTTGATGCTGTAGGATCTGATTCAGACTGGTGGGTAGATACTGGAGCCACCTGCCATGTCTGCTCCAGTAAGGAGTGGTTCACCACCTACACACCCACTTCTGAAGCGGTTGTGATGGCGAACCAAGCACAAGCTGAAGTTCTAGGGATCGGGACGGTTATTCTGAAGCTGACTTCTGGCAAGTCTCTGACGCTTCAAGGCATGAAGCACGTACCTGCTATTGCCAAGAACCTGATCTCGGGAGGCTTACTCTGCAATGCAGGCTTCAGGATGGACATCAATGCTGGCCAGATGGTGATGTCTATCAAGGGAACATATTTCAGGAAAGCTTTTTATACCGAAGGAATGTTCAAGATTCAGCTTGTAAATCAGTCCAATATAATTAATATAATTAATGAAATCACTCCTTCTGTTTATACTCTTGAGTTGTGGCATAATAGGCTAGGACATGTTCATTGTAAACGAATAAACAGAATGTCTAGTCTAGGACTTATCTCCAAGTGTGGGGGTAAGGTAGAGAAATGTGAAGTTTGTGCTCAAACGAAGATCACAAGGAAACCCTTTCCTCGGGTTAATCGAAGTACAGATCTTCTGGAGTTGGTACACTCAGATATCTGTGACTTCAAACAGTTCTCTACAAAGGTCGGGATGAAGTATTTTATAACCTTCATCGACGACTTCTCAAAGTATGCGTTCGTCTACTTGCTAAAGGCTAAAGACGAAGCATTCGAGAAGTTCAAGGAGTTCAGAGCCGAAGCTGAGTGGCAGACTGGACAACAACTCAAAAGGATAAGAAGTGATCGAGGTGGGGAGTACAGGTCTCATGAATTCGCATCGTTCTGTAAGGAACATAGAATTGTCAATGAGACTACGGCTCCGTACTCTTCTCAATCAAACGGAGTAGCTGAGAGGAAGAACAGGACGTTGACAGAAATGATAAATTCAATGTTGTTGACTGCTGGCCTTCCTAAGTGCTACTGGGGAGAAGCTACATTGACGGCCACTTATATTCTAAATAGGGTGCCTCATGCAACTTTAGACGTTACTTCTCATGAACTCTGGTTCAAGGTCAGACCTAAATTGAATGTCATTCGAGTGTGGGGGTGTCTGGCGTATGTCAAGCTTCCAGATCTAAAGATTCAAAAACTTGGGATAAGGACTACAAAGACGATCTTCTTGGGGTATGCCGAGAAGAGTGATGCTCGGAGATTTCTTGATATTGAGTCAAATTATATCATTGAATCTCGCGATGCAGAATATTTTGAAGATAAGTTTGCAAGGCACAAAAATATTGTTCTTCCGGATGTTCCGGAGAATAATAAGGGTGCACAAGAGACTGAAGTCTTCAATGAAGATGTGGTCCAAGAAGATGTTGTTGTTGAAACAACGGTTGAACCAGAACAAGCTGAGCCGTCAGCTAAGCGTGTGAGGAGGCCGAAGGACTTTGGAAGTGACTTTGTCACCTATCATGTGGAAGCAGATCCGCTTACCTATGATGAGGCGATGAAGACCAGAGACGCAGTTTTCTGGAAGGAGGCGATTGACAATGAGATTGATTCCATCACCTCAAATAACACTTGGGTGTTGGTTGATCTTCCTGAAGGAGCGAAACCCATCGGATGCAAATGGATCTTCAAGAAGAAGATGAAAGCAGACGGAACTATTGACAAGTTCAAGGCTAGGTTGGTAGCCAAGGGGTTTTCTCAGAAGCAGGGGATTGACTATTTTGACACATATGCTCCAGTAGCCCGGATGACCACTATCAGAATGTTGATTGCTCTCGCAGCAATAAATAAGATGGTGATACATCAGATGGATGTGAATACGGCTTTTCTAAATGGCGAGCTGACCGAAGAGATTATATGCAACAGCCAGAGGGATTTGTCATCAAAGGTCTTGAAGACAAAGTCTGCAAGTTGGTGAAATCCTTGTACGGTCTTAAACAGGCTCCCAAGATGTGGCATGAGAAATTTGACAAAGTTATAAGGTCAAATGGCTACATGGTCAGCGATACGGACAAGTGTGTTTACACGAAGTTCGTTGATGGAAGAGGTGTGATCGTTTGTCTGTACGCGGACGACATGCTTATCCTAGGTACGGATATTAGATGTGTCACGGAGACAAAGAAATTCATCTCAAGCAAGTTCAGTATGAAGGACTTAGGGGAAGCTGATGTGATCTTAGGGATCAAGATCATCCGGACAGACACTGGACTAGCGCTGTCACAGTCTCATTATATTGAGAAAATGATCACTCGTTATGGGTATCGAGATCTTCCAGGGATCGATACTCCGTACAGGTGTGATCTGAAGCTGAAGCCTAATTTAGGGGAAAGCGTCAGACAGCTGGAGTATGCAAGCATAATCGGGAGTTTGATGTATGCTACTACTGCCATATGGCCTGACATAGCTTTCGCCGTGGGAATGCTGAGTCATTTTACGAGCAATCCAGGTGTTGAACACTGGAAAGCTGTGGAACGGGTTATGAGATATCTCAAGAAGACTCAGACATATGCACTGTACTACAGCGGAGATCCGTCGGTAGTGGAAGGCTTCAGTGATGCCAGTTGGTACTCAGAGGTGGAGAGCGAGAGGTCCACAGGTGGATACATTTTCACAATGGGTGGAGCTGCTATATCGTGGAAGTCGAAGAAGCAGACTATGCTCTCACGGTCATCCATGGAATCTGAGTTCTTTGCACTTGATACCGCAGCCGAGGAAGCAGAATGGCTTCGGGAGCTCATGTATGATCTTTCAGTGGTTGGGGCACAAATACCGGCGATACCGATATACTGCGACAACCAGGAGACTGCGGCGGTGGCATCAAATGACCTTTTCAACGGGAAGAAAAGGACTGTGCGGTTGAAGCACAGGGCAGTACACGATCTTATCAAGAGAGGTGTTATTGCAGTAATTGATGTTCGGAGTCAGAAGAACTTGGCGGATCCGTTCACCAAGGGCCTCAAGCGCCAGCTGGTCGATGACACAGCTTGTAAAATAGGCTTGAAGGCATTCTGATATTGTATTATTATATTCCTACCATAAAGTTTTATGCTATTAGTTCAAAGATTTATCTACTAGGCATCTAGCTTTTGGTTCAAGGGAGGACCACTAATCGAAAGAATATCAGAAATGGTGGGTACATGTTCTATTGGGCATGGAGAGGTTACGGACCTATAACCACTGTTGTCTACTGTTGTTTTCTGCAGAAAATAGGTCCTGTGGGAGGTTGGCTTAAATGCCTTAATGAGTTCTCAGGCATTTGGAATGTCTGGTATGCTTTACAGAAAGCATGGTAGCACAGCACTACAAGGAGTGTGACTCCATGCTATGTGTGGCAGTGACTGCACCATGAGGTTCTCGAAGGAGGTAAAGCCTCGACTATGTTAGCCAAGTCACAGCGGCATAGTACCGCAAATAGGCAGATGGCCTAATGCTGTATATTGAATTAAAGAGGGATGTAGTCAGCACTACAAAGAGGAGGTGTTCCTCATGTTACGGGTGGCACGACACCACAATGAGGTAAACCCGGCTAGGGATAAAGCCTCGGCCTTGCAAGCCATGTCGTAGCGGCGTAACACCGCACAGAAGCGTAAGGCTTCATGCTGGGTAGTTTGGCACTACAAAGGGGCTAGACCTCATGCTACGGGTAGTATGACACTACGATGAGGTTCCCGATGATTCGGGATAAGGTCCTCGGCTTAAGGCCATGTCATAGCGGCGTAGCACCGCAAAGGAAGCGTTGGACGCTTCATGCCATGTCTCTTTAATAAAGAACTCACCTATAGTGTATGGACAAAGAGATATCAGGCCGTCTCTTGAGGGTAAACTTGTAGACGCCCAATATAATACACTGAAACCAGGCTGGCACACGGCCTTAAATGTGCAGCCAGAAGTACATGTAACTACATTATGTGAGTGGAAAAAATTTCAGCTATGATGCAGAATTCAAGGCTTAGTCCATTCTTGTATTATAGTTTGATTTTTGACTCACGTGGGAAGATTCAAATCTTAAGTGGCATCTATCCTAAAAGCATAATGGACAGTTACTGTGGGGAACACTCGTACTCATATATAGAGATATGTGGGGGATTGTTGGATTTTTAGCCTTTAGTTTTGGTTTTTAGTCCCACATCGGCTAGAAAGGAATGTGTATCTCCATATATATGAGTCTTTGCTCTTTATGGAGATGCACATGTAGTGCACATGGGTGTGTGCCATGTGGGATTAATTATTAATGGTATAAAGGCTTAATCAACAATTAAGAAGCTGTAAGCTTTTTGCTCTTGGAAATTTATTTTCATGGAGCTAAGCTCCGTAGGAGCTTAGCGACTCGGACTCGAACTCGGACTCGGGCTCGGGCTCGGACTCAGGCTCAAGGGCTCATGAGGCATAATGTGGCATTTTGTTGGCGTACTTTACACTTAGCACGTCAACATCATCGCTAGACGCATAGTGCGCTTACGTTGCGCTCGTTGTGCGAGCCACTTGCGCGACCATGTTGCACGGCCCGTTACGCGAGCCCAGTTACGTTGGCCCAGTTATGCAGCCCAGTACGCAGCCCAGTACGCCCAGTACGCGCAGTGTACGCAGCGTACACAGCGTGCGTAGAGTGCGCAGTGTGCGCAGCGTACGCAGTGTGCGTAGAGTGCGTATGTGCGTATGGCTGGCTGCATATTAGAGCGGGAACAGTTGCAGCAGTTGCTGCACGTTCAGGAGTGGTTCAGCCACTACCCTGAAGTTCAGGCAACTGCTTGGCAACCGTCCCGTGGGCTATATATGCAGGTTCTCTCCTCTCTCTCAGTGTTAGAGAAATCAGAATTCCAGGGAGAAAACTCTAAGTGTTCTTTAACACAACAGAGTAGTGAGCGTGTTTTTTAACACAAACACTAGTACTGTTTAGTACGCGTGGGTTCTGTTACTTCAGAAACAGAGAGAGAAGAGTAGAGCCATTGCCAGAGGAGTTCGCCGTCTTCCGAGGAGTCAGAAGAGCAAGAGTGTTCCAAGGTTTTCCGTCAACCTTGTTGGTTCCTGGAAGCTGTTCGCAGAGGGCGAATAAAGCTTTGAGCAACGGTGATCATTCACCCCAGCAATTCCATCTCTCGCCTGTCACCCTTCTGTTGCCTTTAGCATTTCTGTCAGTATCTTCTTTTTAGAAGGCACTACTGCCAGTTTGCTACGATCACGAAAATCTCTTTAGATTATTCGTGAATTACGATATCTTTTTAGATCTCGTAATTTGCAGAATCCTTCTGGATCTATGTTGCAAAACCTTCTTTAAGGAATTTCATTTGAAACATTATCTTTACAACTGTTTCAGTTTCTGTATTTTCTATCGAAAAGTGTGCCCCGACGTTCCCGGCAATAACAGAAAATACGGAGATCCGTCGACTCCGGATTATAAGCTGCCACACTCGCCCTCCTTGCTTTGGCGGTCTATGATGCTTGTTTTTGAAAAAACGAACGTCCATTGTCGTTGGCTTATTGGGAGGGGAAATGTCCCACTATAGGAGGTCAATTAGAGCGGTTAGGTTATTCATAAGCTGGCCAGGATCAGGTATATTCCGAACATTCGGTAAATTATTATATCTCCTAACATTCGCTCCTGAACTGGGTCTTTAGTTAACGCCCGGAGATTGTTCCTCCATACGGCTAATTACATCTAGTCGAGCTTGTGTTGATCGACGCCCCCGATCGTATTGTCTAGACTCTCTTCCAACATGACGAATTTGAGACCAAGTCCTTTTGGGAGCATTACAGGACCCGCTACAATACTTCTAAATGGGCGGGCTGTTACTGGAATAAATATATCCAACCTCATATTGGAGCATTCCAATGGCATTTGAGTCGCAACGCTATTCCGGTGGAGGCGAGATTGCGGACAATGGGTTTCAAACTTGCTTCCAAATGTGTTTGTTGTTCCAACCCGGCAGAGGAAACTATTGATCACCTCTTCGTTCTCAGCGAGACAGCTCTGGCCTTTGGCAACATTTGTTCAAGGTCTGCCATATGACGACTTCCACAAATATCGAGCAACTCGTCGAGGTATGGCTTAAAGATTTATCCATACACAATCCTATTGATGTTAGCAGGAACATCATTTTTGCATCATGTTTGTGGGAAATATGGAAACAAAGAAATGCTATCATCTACAACAAAGGGAGGGCGAATAGCAAGGAGATTATATGTCGTGTCTCTTATGTTTTACAACAATCGGCTGCTGCTCATAAGCAATTTCATGAGGAGGAGGCGGGGCAACCTGCCACTAGCAATGTCTCCCACGTCCAGAAGAAGGTCTGGAGACCGCCTACTGCCGGCTTCAAGTTCAATTTCAGCGGCTGCTCTAGAGAAGCCCCTGGCTCCACCGGGGGTAGAATTATTCGGGACACGCATGGAGGTATGGTAAGCGCCTTCTACAAAGTTTTCGAACATGGTTAGTCCCGGGGCTTGATCAAAGATGGTAGACTCGATGTCGAGATCAGAGGTTCATACAAATGTTTCACCTTCTGATAATTCTCGAGATCCAAGAGGAACACTATAATATGAATCTGATTACAAAAGCAACAATAATCAGAAAATAAATCTCACGTTCTTCCTCGCAATCGTAGTTGCTGACGGACAGAACTGAGTTCAGAAAATAAATATCACATTTTTCCTAGCAATCGCAGTTGCTGACGGACAGAACTGAGTTACAACTTAGATGAAGGAGAAGAAAGAAGAAGAGGAAAGGTTCTTGCTAGGGTGATTAAGATCACCGTTGCTCAAACCAAGATTCGCCCCAACACGATCTGCTCCCAGAAACCAGCAAGTTCACGAAGAACTTCTGGAACGCTCGTAAGTCAATATTTGAGACTTGAACGAGCTTCCTGGACTTTACGGACTCCCTTTAACTCTCTTCTTTGGTGCATCTTCCAAAGGAGGCCAAGGGGCTCTATTTATAGAGTGGAGTGAGACTTTACCTCTTCTCCTATCCGATGTGGGACTAAAATACCAATACTTAAAAATAGAGTTTGATATTTTAGATCATCCCACAATCAGCATAGAAGTGTGCCAGTCCACGCCTACCCCCCGAACACTCCCGTGCATGCACAAGACATCCTGGAGTCCGTGTCCGAGTCCGAGTCCGAGTCCGCACAACAAAAATCAACTTGCATCCTTGTTAGAATTAATCCTTTTTCCTTCTAGAAAAATACTTCCACATGGCACACACTTGTGCCCCACCACACCTCATGTGCACACCTCAACACAAGCAATGTATTATATTGAGATACTCACCATTTGGTGTAGCCGATGTGGGGCTATCTTTCCTAGTCCAAAGGCAAAAACACCAACAATCTCCCATATATCTTAATATATGGGTTGAGCGTTTTCTATAGTGACTGTCCATCATGTATTAGGAGAGATGTCGCTACGACTTGAATCTTCCTGCATAGGTTAAATAACAACATGACACAAGAATGGACTAAGTCTTGAATTCTGCACCATAACTGCAATTCTTCCTACTCACATAATGACATCAACTGTGCTTCTGACTGCACATTAAAGGCCTTGTGCCAGCCTGGTTTCAGTGTATAATTTTTGGGCGTCTACAAGTTTACCCTCAAGAGATGGCCTGATATCTCTGTCCATACACTATAGGTGAGTTCTTTATAAAGAGTCATGGCATGAAATATTGCGCTTCTTTGCGGTGCTACGCCGCTATGACATAGGTTAAAGTCGAGGCTTTACCCCACCTGGGTACCTCATCGTAGTGTCATACTACTGTAGCATGAGGTCACAAGCCTCTTTGTAGTGCCAAACTACCCAGCATGAAGCCTTGTGCTTCCGTGCGGTGTTACGCCGCTATGACATGGCTCTTGAAGCCGAGGCTTTACCCTACCTGGTACCTCTTCGTGGTGTCATGCCACTATAACATGAGGACATCGTCCTCTTTGTAGTGCTGTCTACCTCTCTTTATTACGATTATCATACAATATTAGGCTACCTGCCTATTTGCGGTGCTACTCCGTTGTGACTTGGCTCACAAAGCCGAAGCATTACCCCTAACCGGGAACCTCATGGTGGAGTCACCCCACTATAGCATGGAGTTACACTCCTTGTAGTACTGTGCTACCGTGCTTCCTGTAAAGCACTCCAGGCATTCACTCTGTCTGAGAACTCATTAAGACATTTAAGCCAACCTTCCAACAGGATCCATTTTCTGCAGAAAATAACAGTAGACAACAGTGGTTGTAGGTTCGTAACCTCTCCATACCACAGAGGACAAGTACCCACTATTCCTGATATTCTTCCGATTAATAGTCCTCCCTTGAACCAAAAGCTAGATGCCTAGTAGATTTCTCTTTGAACTAATAGCATAAAACTTTATGGTAGGAATATAATAACACAATATCAGAATGCCTTCAAGCCCATTTTACAAGCTGTGTCATCGACCAGCTGGCGCTTGAGGCCCTTCGTGAACGGATCCGCCAGGTTCTCCTGACTCCGAACATCAATCACTGCAATGACACCTCTCTTGATGAGATCGTTCATTGCCCTGTGCTTTAATCGCACAGTTCTTTTCTTCCCATTGAAGAGATCATTTGATGCCACCGCTGCAGTCGCCTGGTTGTCGCTGTATATCGGAATTGCCGGTATCTGTGCCCCAACCACTGAAAGATCATACATGAGCTCCCGAAGCCACTATGCTTCATCTGCTGCGGTATCAAGTGCAAAGAACTCAGATTCCATGGATGACCGTGTAGCTCCCCTTCCCGAATTTTTTTTGAAATATTTATTTATTTATTTATTTGATTTAAATGGTGATTTTTAAATTTATACTTTTATAAATAATTAATTAGTTAATTATTACGGTAGATGACTTTAGCCATGGTTGAGTTTTGAGGTACCAAACGACTATGAATCAAGGCACGTATAGTGCAGTGGCGTGCTTTGACTAGTGTATTAGCCATGCCAAGGAAGGCCGAGCCATAGTGATGTTCTAACTAGAAAAACCAGGCCAAGTTGCGACTTGACACCCATTAAATGATTTAATTAGTTTTTCTATAATTATGACTTTTTAGGAGACTCGGTGAGACCGAACTAGCCCGGACTGGGCCCAAACAGAGCCTAAGCCCATGTAGTCATGTAGTATGTGCCATGGTGTCCATGTAGATACATATTTCATAATCTAGTTAAATCGTCCAAATAAGTATTATTGTTTGTTATAAAGAATTGTTATATAGTATAGGTTACTCACTATGCATTTGATAATTTCATATTTGATATTAGAATAAATGTATATTTTCTGCGGACAAATAGGATTAACAAGCACGAGATTAATATGTGCACATGAGTAATTTGCATAGAAAATATTTTATGATTGCAATATTTTTATAAGTTAGAAAATATATTAATATATAATTTTGTGGTAAATATATACAAATAAGTACCTATATTTTTAATGGTCCAATAATATATATATTATATAGGTATTGTATATATCTACTGTTGATGTATATAGGGATATTTTATAGTCATTTATAGGTGTAAATGTATATATATATATATATATATATATATATATATATATATATATATATATATATATATATATATATATATATATATATATATATATATATATATATATATATATACGTGTATATATATATATATATATATATATATATATATATATATATATATATATAAAAATATATATATATATACGTGTATAATATATATATATATATATATATATATATATATATATATATATATATATAATATATATATATGTGTGTATACGTGTATAAAAAAATGTATATATAAATATATGTATACATATATGTATATATAAATATATGTATATATGTGTATATATATAAATATATATGTGGAGTAGTTACATATAATAAATAGAAAAAGAAAAAGAAATAAAAGAAATAAAAAGAAATAGAAAGGCTCAAGCCCAAGCCCCGGGCCGAGGCCCAGGCCCAGGCCCAGGCCCAAGCTTTCCCAGCCCATGCAAGCTCCCCCCACGCGTATAACCCAGCTGAACCCGAGCAATCTCTCGGTTCTCTGTATAACACGCACGCGTATACGGGATGGGGAAAACCATAACTAAAATGCTGCCATCTCCCACCCCAGGCCTGGGCGAACCCTCCCTGGCCTCCGTGCGCCACCTACGGCCACCGCCGGCCGGCCGCGGATGGCCGCGCGTGCGTACAGACGCGGAAGAGACGCGGCAATAGCAGCAGCTTCGGGTCACTTTCACAACGATCTTTCTCCCTCGTCGTTGGACGAATTTTTGATCCACTTATACATGTTCAAACACAACCCTACCCCCTTTAGATCCCCTCAATCGCTTTTAAATGTTACACGCTAGATTACCCAGAAAATCGGCGCTAACTTGGTGGAAAACTGTTCCAAACCGAACAGAAATTCGATTCCAAGAACTAGTTTTGGAAGCCAGTTTTTGGCAAAACCTTGACAGTTTCGTAAATCCACTTGAAGGGATTTATAGACAACCTAACCGTGATGGAAACCCAATTATTATTTTTATTTTTAGTTGTTTAGTCAGAGGTATAAATCAGATTGAAAATCGAAATAAAAACATGAAAAAACAGTTTAGAAACATTGAAATTGTCCGATACGACGTGCGTCCCGCCAAATTGGGCGATATGGTCGCGAACCGAAAGTATCGAAAGGTGCGTAACGACTTCGTGGATGTGTGGGCTTTGACGGAATTCAAATTGATCGCGTGCGCGCGACGAATTTGATGCGTATCCGTCGAAATTTACCGTATCGGCCTCTGTGCAAATTCTCTAATTACTTTGTGCACATTCATCAGATCGAGACGAAACTTGCGCCAACAGGACCGTATCGTTTTTCTGGTCCTGTATGCCAAGTTTGGTTCGATTCTGAGACAGTTGAATAGGAACGCCGTTTTACGGGCCCTACGGTCCGACTTAACGGGTGATTTTGTACACATCACGTTGAAATCCAACTTTGGACATACCGTTGGGTTCGTATCGGAAAACCGGACCTGTAGACATATAGTTTGACGACTTTAGAGACCATTGACTCTGGCACGCTTTTCGGTGCAAAGTGGGTCCAACAGCGGACATTATTTTCGGCCGAAATTATCGTTTTGCTCCTGTGTCCAGAATTGGACTTAAGGACAGGCAATTCTAGCTAATTTGACTATTCTGAGAACGTTGGTAACATTTATTTTAGCTTTCGGAGACAGTTTGGATGACTTGGACTTTCTGACTAGTTGATTGGCGATACATTTTTGGTTCTCCGTGCAACCCCCGGGTAAGTATACATTGCCAACTTGTACAGTATAATTTATATGCATGTTCGTTATCTCGCTGATGTTCTTTTTCTTACACTCGTGATTTCCTTATTCCATGTCTAGTACACTCATCCTGTTATAGTTTTACCTTACATGTTTTTAGTTGCCTGCACATTCTCGTTCCTTTCTGTTATGATATTTCTATCTATTACACTATGTTAGTTTCATATGTATTTCTTGATAGAGTTGTATAGTCCTATACAATGATTCTCTCGACTTGATTATAACTTGACTTGACTTGACATGACTTGAGTAGGACTTGACTTTGACATTCTATAGATTGTGAGTACTTACCTTGACTACGGTCTATAGGATTTTTATACTAGGATTGGCTACCGTCTTAGTTGTGAGTACTTGCCTTGACTGCGATTGAGACACTATAGATTGTGAGTACTTGCCTTGACTGCAGTCTATAGCTTTGACCTTTTAGCCATTTCTAGTATGGCATGCCAGTGTCTTAGGATCCTTGTGTTTAGATCTTGTGTCTTGGTTCATTTTGTCTAGTTGGATATCCTTGATTTTCCCTTACTTCTTTGTATATTTGTACTTTACATGTTGGCTTGTATATTATGTATCTTGCTAGTCCTCTGAGGACCTGATGATCTCTTCAGGTTTAGTGAATGCATGGAGTTAGTTAGCAGAGCGGGATGGTAGAGGATTGCGATGTATGATACAGGTATTGTTTGTGATATTTCTTTATTATCTTCTCATGCTTTATATTCCATACCATGATATACTCTGCTTATTTATAGACTCATATCATTCTTGGAGTCTAATCGAACAATATGCTAATGGGCTGCAGACCATGACCCATAATTGTTCATTCTTGTTTTATTTGATTCTTGTGGATTGAGATATAGTTTAGATTAGACATGATACCCTACTCTGGACAGCTTATACGTACTCGAGTTGGGCTGGAGTCCGCTCGATACGTAGCTGGCTTGCTCACGAGCTCGCGTCCGAAAAGCAGGTGCGGGTCGTAACAGACTGCGAGAGCATAGTCTGCTTCTTCGATTTCCACGATATAGCAGCTTCACCCATTGTAAAAATGAATCCACCTGTGGACCCCTCGCTCTCCAACTCTAAGCACCAGCTGGCATCACTGAAGCCTTCCACTACCGGCGGATCTCTGCTGTAGTGCAGTGCATATGTCTGAGTCTTCTTGAGATATCTCATTACCCGTTTCACAGCTTTCCAGTGCTCAATGCCTGGGTTGCTCGTGAAACGATTCAGCATTCCCATAGCGAAAGCTATGTCAGGCCTTATGGCAGTAGTAGCATACATCAAACTCCCGATTATGCTTGCATACTCTAGCTGCCTAACACTTTCCCCTGAATTACGCTTCAGCTTCAGATCACACTTGTACGGCGTATCGTTCCCTGGAAGATCCTGATACCCGTAACGAGTGATCATCTTCTCAACATAATGAGACTGTGACAGCGCTAGTCCAGTGTCTGTCGAGATGATCTTGAGTTCCAAGATAGCATCAGCATCCTCCAAGTCCTTCTTACTGAACTTCGTCGAGAGGAACTTTTTTGTCTCTATGACACAGCTTATATCCGTACCTAGGATTAGCATGTCGTCCACGTATAGACAAACGATGACTCCTCTTCCGTCAGCAAACTTCGTATAGACACACTTGTCTGTTTCACTGACCCTGTAGCCATTTGACCTTATGACTTTGTCAAACTTCTCATGCCATATTTTGGGAGCTTGCTTTAAACCGTACAGAAATTTTACCAACTTACAGACTTTGTCTTTAAGACCTTTGATGATAAACCCTTCTGGCTGTTGCATGTAGATCTCTTCGGTCAGCTCGCCATTCAGGAATACCGTTTTCACATCCATCTGATGTATCATCATCTTATGTATCGCTACGAGAGCAATCAACATTCTGATAGTGGTCATCCGGGCTACTCGAGCATACGTATCAAAGTAGTCGATCCCCTGCTTCTGAGAAAACCTTTTTGCCACTAGCCTGGCCTTGAACTTGTCAATGGTTCCATCAGCTTTCAACTTCTTCTTGAAGATCCACTTGCATCCGATAGGTTTTGCTCCTTCAGGTAGATCAACCAACACCCAAGTGTTATTGGAGGTGATTGATTCAATTTTATTATCTATCGCCTCCTTCCAGAAAATAGCATCTCTGGTCTTCATTGCCTCATCATAGGTAAGCGGATCTGCTTCCACATGATAGGTGATGAAGTCATCTCCGAAGTTTTTTGGCCTCCTCGCTCGCTTCGACGACGGCTCAGCGAGTTCTGGTTCAATCGTTGTCTCCTCAGTAACAATTTTATCTTGGACAACTGGCTCATTGAAGATCTTAGTCACCTTTACACCTTCATCATTCTCTAGAATGTCCGTTAGAACAATGTTCTTGTGCATTACAAACTTGTCTTCACAATATTCAGTATCGCAAGATTCGATGATATGATTTGACTCAATATCAAGAAATCTCTGAGCATCGCTCTTCTCGGCATACCCCAAGAAGATCGTCTTCGTAGTCCTTATCCCCAGCTTTTGAATCTTCAGATCTGGGAGCTTCACATAAGCCAGACACCCCCACACTCGAATGATATTAAATTTAGGTCTGACTTTGAACCAGAGTTCATGAGGAGTTACGTTCGAAGTTGCATACGGCACTCTATTTAGAATAAAAGTGGTCGTCAATACAGCTTCTCCCCAGTAGCATTTAGGAAGACCCACAGTTAGCAGTGTTGAGTTCATCATTTATGTCAACGTTCTGTTCTTCCTCTACGCTACTCCATTAGATTGAGGAGAATACGGAGCAGTAGTCTCGTTTATGATTCCATATTCTTTGCAGAACAATGTGAATTCATGAGACTGATACTCTCCGCCTCGATCACTTCTTAGCCTCTTGAGTTGTTGTCCAGTTTGCCGTTCAGCCTCGGCCCTGAACTCCTTGAACTTTTTGAACGCTTCATCTTTAGACTTGAGCAAGTAGACGAATGCGTACTTTGAGAATTCATCGATGAAGGTTATGAAATACTTCATCCCGACTTTTGTAGAGAAATGCTTGAAGTCACAGATATTAGAGTGCACCAACTCCAGAAGATCTATGCTTCGATTGACCCGATGAAAGGGTTTCCTTGTGATCTTTGTCTGAGCACATACTTCACACTTCTCTACCTTACCCTCACATTTGGAGATAAGTCCTAGGCTGGACATTTTGTTAATTCTTTTACAGTGAACATGTCCTAGCCTAATATACCACAACTCAAGAGAATAATCAGAAAGAGCGATTGCATTGATTACATTTGACTGGTTTACAAGCTGAATTTTGAACATCCTTCGGTTTGAAAAGCTTTTCTAAAGTATGTTCCCTTCTTGGACATCACCATCTGGCTAGCATTGATGTCCATCCTCAAGCCTGCGTTGCTGAGCAGGCTTCCAGAGATCAAGTTCTTTGCAATTACCGGAACGTGCTTCACACCTTGAAGCGTCAAAGTGTTCTCGTATGTGAGTTTCAGCTCCACAGTTCCGATCCCAAGAACTTCAGCTTGGGCTTGGTTCGCCATGATAACTTTCTCAGAAGGTGGCTGGTATGTGACGAACCATTTCTTACCAGAGTAGACATGGCAGGTCGTACCAGTGTCTATCCACCAGTCAGAGTCAGCCCCCACAGCTGTGACCTAAGCAATCATAGCAACAATATTAGAAACTATGGAAACCTTGCTAGGCTCACCTTGCTCAGCTTGTTTGGGCTTGGATTTGCATTCACTCCTATAGTGGCCCTTCTTGCCACAGTTGAAGCAAGTCACGTGGGACTTGGACTTCTGTTGCTTGAACGAAGGACCCTTCACTTTCAGATTAGTGGAGTCCTTCTTCTTGTGATGAGAAGCCACCTTCTTCCCCTTGAACTCTCTTATCTGCACCAAGTTGGCCTTAGCCAGTTGGTTGGACAGAGAGTCCATCTTCTGTTGAGATCGTATTTCGTCCTCAACGTGGATCTCTTGTAGGAGATCTTCCAAGCTAATGTCCAGCTTCTTCCGATGCATTCTAGCATAGAAGTTGCTCCAACCAGCAGAAAGTTTTGAGACTATCCCTCCAATGACAAACTTGTCGACGACGGGCATCTTCTCGTCATCTAACTTCCGGCACAACTTCTGGAATTCCTTCACTTGAGGTAGCATCGCCATCTCGTCTTCGAAGAGCCATTTGTGGTACTTCTCGACGATGAAGATTTTGGACATATTCTCATCATTTTCATATAGCTTACCCAAATAATCCCAGATCTCTTTGGCCTTTACCTTCTTGGAATATGACTCTGCCAGAGAGTCTTCCATAGAATTGAGAATCAGCAGTTTACATATGCTGTTTTCTCTCTTCTATTTGCTCTGCTTGACGAGTGCAGCAGCAATAGCATCGGCAGTTCCTCCTTCTGGAATTGTCGGTTCATCCTCAATCAACACATGGTCTACGTCCACGAGTTGAAGATTAAGGGTGACCTTCCTCTTCCATATTTGGAAATATTTTTCGTCGAATTTCTCTAACTTGTTAAAGCTGGTATCAATGAAAGAAGCACGAGAGTTCTCCATCTACAAGGATCTTGCTTTGAGATTGTTAGTCCCGGGACTTCATCAAAGATGGTAGACTCGATGTCGAGATTAGAGGTTCATGCAAACGTTTCACCTTCTGATAATTCTCGAGATCCAAGAGGAACACTATAGTATGAATCTGATTACAAAAGCAACAATAATCAGAAAATAAATCTTACGTTATTCCTCGCAATCGCAGTTGCTGACGGACAGAACTGAGTTCAGAAAATAAATCTCACGTTCTTCCTCGTAATCGCAGTTGCTGACGGACATAACTGAGCTACAACTTAGATGAAGGAGAAGAAAGAAGAAAAAAGAAGAGGAAAGGTTCTTGCTGGGGTGATTAAGATCACCGTTGCTCAAAGCAAGATTCGCCCCAACACGATCTGCTCCCAGGAACCAGCAAGTTCACGAAGAACTTCTGGAACGCTCGTAAGTCAATATTTGAGACTTGAACGGGCTTCCTGGACTTTACGGACTCCCTTTAACTCTCTTCTTTGGTACATCTTCCAAAGGAGGCCAAGGGGCTCTATTTATAGAAACCAACTTTGCAAGAACAACGATGTCGTTATTACTACTATAGAAACTTTCTCTACACAGCTCTTCAACATCCTCAAAGGAAAGGCAAAAGTTCCTTGGAATACTGAATACAGCTATAGGAAACTCAAGAGACTCATCCCTATCAACGCGGATCTCTCTTTATGCTTAAAAGAAGAAAATGGCATGGCAAAAGCTCTTGTCTCTTTGGTCTTGGTTTCCAAAGAAGTACAGATCTTCTCCCACACCCCAGACCTCCCTATACCGATTTGGCGGGCTTTAATTTTTGACCGCCAGGGCAGGGCGCCAAGTAGCACTTTGTAGCTGAATTTTGAGTATACTTTTTGGGTTTTGAAGTTTCTTTAACTTTACTTTCTTTTGTAGGCGGCTTGGGCTATCTTCCGGCGCCAACCTCGAGCGACTTTCGCTACTTTTGGTTTATATATATATATATATATATATATATATATATATATATATATATATATATATATATATATCCTTTTCTTAAAAAAAATTACAATTTACATTTGTGCCATATAGAGAAGCCCATCCTTCTGCCAGAACCTTCTCATTTTGCCCTTCAAAATGAGCTTCACTATGGCCTGTGTCAGCGGGTCCTCGGCGATACCCACTCGAACACGGTCCATAATATCTCCCTTGAGCAAGCACACCGTTGCGAGCTCGACCTTCCTGCTGAGTGCATCGGCCACTTGGTTCTCCTTGTCCGGCTTGTACCGCATCTCCATGTCAAACTCAGTTAATAAGTCCTGCCATCTCGCCTGCTTCGGGGACAGCTTCTTCTGGGACTAGAAGTAGCTCATGGCAACATTGTCCGTCATGTTCACGAACTTGGTGCCGAGAAGGTAGTACCGCCAAGTCCTCAAACCGTACATGACCGCGGTCATCTCCTTCTCTTGCACCGTGTAGCGCCGCTTGGTATCATTCATCTTGCGGGTCTCTAATGCGATGGGGTACCCTTCCTGCACCAACACCTCACCGATGGCAAAGTCGAACGCGTCCGTGTGCACCTCGAACGCCTTAGAGTAGTCCGGTTGAGACAAGACCGACTCCTCCGTCACAGCCCTCTTGAGTGCATCTAATGTCTTCTTGCACTTGGGCATCCAACTCCATGTCCGATCCTTCCGCAACAGATCAGTCAGTGGTGCTTCGATGGCGGAATATCCTCGGATGAACCGCCGGTAGTAGTTCGCCAGGCCTAGGAATGATCGCAGCTCCGTCGGCCCGGTAGGAGCCTCCCACTCCCGAATAGTAACTACCTATATTTCAAATTTTCATTTTTTGAAAAGTTAGAGCTAAATTTCTAGATTATAAGAAATTCTATTTTTGAAATCAATGAATTTATAAAATCACTTTTCAATATTTACTTTTGGATTTATTTCTAATTCTAATTATTAATATTTAATAATTAGTTAGTTTCATTTTTAGATTTATTTTATTAATTAATTTCTTGTGAGCCTACCAAACCTTGGGCTTGGATTACGGGCTAGCAAATCTAAATTGCCTACCAAAATTTGGGCTTGGATTGTGGGCCTATGATTTTGGGTTAGAGAATATCTAATTGTTAGTTAGTTCTAATTAGTGGGTTATTTACTAATTAATTATTTAGTTAGTAATTAGTTAGTAGTTAGTTATGGGTTAGTTAGGGTCTTCCACTAATCACCCCTAGATCTATTACAATTTACATTTGGGCCATCATGGCTTGGAGAGCACTCAACTTTCTTCTTATTAAAATATTAGAGACTTTCCAATATTTTATTACAGTAATATTATATTCTCTACTCTCTCTCCTGCCATCAGCCCTGTCCCCGCTCCGTCGCTCCCCGCCAAGCTCCGTCGGCTGGCCTCCGACGAGATGCTTGTCTCCTCGGCCTGCTTTCTCCTCGTCGACAACTCCTCCGATATCTCGACCCGGCTTCTCTGGTGCCACTACTAGCCACCACCACCATAGCCCAAATACCATACCGCTACCACCTCCACCAGTTTCGACCCAACCCAACCTAACGCCGAACAACCTCACCACTACTGTCCCCTATACCGCCGCCCTACTGCACAACCTCACCACCACTTTCCGACCGCCCCGCTAGTCACCACCACCGCCTACACTAGAGTCACACCACCACCACGCCACCTAGCCTAGCTTCGACCTAGCCTACCAACTCCGGCCACTCCCACAAACAACCATATTGTTTCCAACCACCATCATAGCTCCTCCACCACCACCATAACTCACTAGACACCACCCTCTGCCACTACTCATCATCCCGCCTCTATCAACATAGCACCACGCCGTCGGCCACGCTCCACCAGGATCTCCTAGATCCAGAGCCCATTGAGCTCATGCTTCCACATCCAACGCATCCACCTCCTCTGGCGCTGAGCTCCTCGGCAAGCCTCATCGACCTTCAGTCGCCAAGATCTGCGAGCCCCCGGCCAGATCCCCATTGCTGAAGCACCACCCTATCGTGTGACTAAATCGTCCCACTGCCGTCGCCCAGATCAGGTTATGCCATACAGCCAAGCCGCCGAGCACCCCTGTCAATCTTCTTTCCATGTGCCGCCTCGATCTTTTCTGCGTCGAACACCGCCGCACTCGACAGATCTCGACTACGGTGAGCTCTCGTCGACGATAGCCGTGGGGAGCCACCTCTCTCGAACCTCCTTCTTCTGTTCTCTCTCTTTCTCTCACTTTCACTCTCTCTCTCTCAATTAATTCCTCCCTCCCTCTTTCATTCCTCTTCTTCTTCACCCCCTTTCATGTCTGCGGTTCTCTATTATACAGAGAGCAACTGTTAGGGTTTTAACCTAACTATTGGTTATTGGGCTTCAAGCCCAGTAATTATGTCATAATTTGCACCTGCTTTTCGGGATGCGAGTGTGTGTATCCAAGTCCAGCCAACGCCACGGTATCGACGTATCACCACCACTTTCCTGGAATAGGGATATTTTTGACTTTTTCCTAATTACTGTTAATAGTGTGGTTTCATATTATATCTTGAGTGCTAGTTATTTTTTAAAACTAAACTTTATATTTTGGTTAATTGTTTAAATAGTTAATATGGTGCATGTGTTATATTTTGAATATGATTAATGGTTAGCCTTTAGATTAGAATGATGATTGGTTATCCTAGAAGACCCAAATCCACTTGTCATGACCACCCAACAAGATAATTAGGACTAGCCTAATTGAACTTTAGTTAGTCTCTAGCTAGATTAGAAGAATTAGTTAGAAGGCTTAACTAAACACCTCAATAGGAAGAGAGGTTTAATCCCTAACTTGTCATGACTAAGGAGAAGGGCTTAGTGGATATTTCCCATTGCCTAAAACCCTAACCCTAAACCCTTATGGCATCCCATATTGTTTATAAAGCCCCACTTCATCTTCTTCCTCTTTCCATTTTTATTTCAAGCCCCAATTTAGGAGCTTTTTTACCCAAATTGCTCATACACCCAAATTTTCTCCAAATTGAGCCAAATTCGTTTCATTCTCTCCCCCTTGGAGAGGAGAAGCCTCTATTGGCTAGTTAAGAAGGGATTGGAAGGATTTGGAGCCTTAAAGCTTGGTGGAGATCTAGATCTAGGAATTTTACATTGGAAATCCATCTCCCTTCTGGTATGAGCTCTCTAAACCCTTCTATTTTATTTTATTAGTGTAACTACATTCATTTAGGACCCCATTTACATTAGGATACCATTAGAGAGGAGTTGAGGCTTTTCTCTTCCTATTTGAAGGTTTTTCCTATTTTATTTTGATACAAATTGGGGGAAATCGAATTTGTGACCACCAAGTGTTCGATACGTGTCCCCAAAGGAACTTCGTGTCTTTTTTGAGTCGAGATTGGGTGTATGTGTCCTAAATAGAATACGTGGTATTGTGTTATGCTATATCATGATACACATGATTAGATTTGGGTAAATATATGTGTTTCTTTTGTCCAAACAACCCAAATTCGTCATAATATTTATCCACATTTTTAGTAGCCATAACAATTTAGAAATGCCATAACTTTTAGCTCAGAACTCTGATTAATCTCCTTTTTTTTAAAAGAACCATATCGAAGTTAGCCTTCCAAATATATATATTAATAGGCCAAGATCATTCAAGAACTTTCTGTAAAACTGTTTGAGTGTCAGTTGTCCGAAAGAGGAACGCATTTCGGTATTTTCGCGATTCTAGGAGCTTTCGGACACGAAAATGCGATCCGTTTGAAGTTTCGGAAAGCTAATATGAAGGGCTACGATATACTTTAATCCTAGAATTTAGTGAAGGTCTAGTTGGTACTATATTAATTTTAAGTTGAAAAGTGACTATACGATATAGGTATTTTGTGTAACCTATGAGCCTATGTAGTATGAATATTAAGTGAATGAAGGTACCATAGGTTGTCGAGTATATGTATAATATAGTACATATATATATGCATATATATATTGTTAGATAATATGTGTTAGTTAGTGTGTGTTAATGTTGATACAAATGGTTATCAAGTAAGCCAAATATAGATAAGTTATGTGTCAAGGTATTAAAGTTTTGGGCAAGGTACTAATGTGATACTTGAGTACCATGAGGATATTGGTATCGTGAAACTCAAGTATCATGAGTAAGGATAAGAGAGTATTGGAACTTGAGTAAGGTATCCTATTTGGTATCAAGTATTAATATTAGAGTTAGTTGGGATATGTTAGAGTTATCTTAGAAGTTAAGATAATTAGTGTATATAGATATCTTAGTATCTATGATATATTAGAGTTAAAAGATTAGATGGTTAGTCAGTTAGTGTCTAGTAGATGTTAGAGTTAAGATAGATAGTATCTTAGGATACTAGATGTTAGTATCTTAGGAGTAGATAGTGTATCTTAGATTTACCTTTACCTTAAGGTAATGGTTTACCTACAAGGTAGGGTATTGGATTTACCTTCAAGGTAAAGGGGTTTACCTAGATACTAAGATTAGATATTAAGATATTGGTTAGCTAGTAGCTTAGGGTAGATACTAGATATCTAAGATTGATATTGGTAGCTAAGGTATTTATACCTAGACTAGGTATTGGACTTCCCACCAAGGTATTGTATTGGGATACCAATAGGACCAAGGTTTATTGGTATATATTATAGGTAGGTAAAGGTAATGGTATATGTAATAGGCATTGGGTACATCCATGTATATATAAAGGATAAATTGGCTAAAGTAATCCTAGATAATAGGTAACTAATAGAGATGTAAGATATATGTATTGATACTTTGTAATATTAGCTATTATGGCTGATACCTTCAAGGTATAGACCTAGAAACGAGGTATTGACTAGTATAGACTAGAAAATCTAGTTTATACAAGGTATTGACCTTAGAACTAAGGTATTAACTAATAGTTAAGGTATTTAAGATATGGGCTAAGGGTAAGTGGATAGTATCTATAGATGATATATGTGATTTGGGATACCATAGTGTATGTGGCTTGTTGAGAATTCATGCATGATATATATGTATATGATATAGTACTATAATGTATCCTAGAGTATGTGGGTCTATGGTTAGAATTATGACTAGCTTAGATAGAGTTGACCCCTTTGACTAGACAGTTGACCAAATCCTAGATGTTGACTTAGTTTGACTAAGAGTTGACCAAGGGTTGACTTTTGACCTAGAGATGCATAGTATCATATAGATTGTATTGTACACTTTAATTATTATTATCATATAGATTGTATTGCTCTAAATAGGACCTTGTGACTCCGGTTCAGACATCTGTATACATCAATCACTCGGGGTATCAGGCGAGTACATTCTTTGATAGTTCTTTCATTTACTTGGTGATTACTATATTTTAGTTCTAGTTAGTTCTATTTGATGTCTACTATGAGTCTTGGTACAATTGTACACGGATTGGTATTGTCATTGGATTTTCAGTCATGAGAAGTTACCTTAACTCATCGTGATGGTATCGAATACTGTTCTTGTTGGTATTGGATAACGTTGGATATATTGGTATCGAATACTGTTCTTGTTGGTATTAGATAACATTGGATAAATATTGGTTAACATTGGCTAGTAACGTGTCATGGTTGGATCCATCGTATCAGTCGGGGCGGGGGTAATACTAGTTAGATATGTGATCAAGAACTATTGGCAAATAGTATAATCATCGGCTACTAGCTAAGCATACATTGTATGTATGGTTGAGCTAGCCTTAGTGTAAGCATTGAATATCCCAAGCCGATCACATATCCAACTGGTATTCCAAAACATATTGTCTATTACAGTTGTATACATTTAGTTCACCATTACATTGTTCTATCTTGATATAGTAGTTCTTTTCCATTATTTGTTCTCATAGATTTCTGTCTATCTTACCATGTTCATCAATATAACTATCTATAACTGTTTTATAGACCTTGTCATTTACTTGGAATTTCTAGATGAGATGTGCTTGTTTTATCCTGACTGGATATGTTGACAAAATATTACAGATGATATAGATGACTGTCCTACCTTCTACGAGGCATACGAGGGTGGCACACAAGAGCCTGAGGAGGATCTAGCTCAGTAGATATTGCCCAGTTATAGTTTAGAAGTTTAGTTTTCATGTTGTATCGGATTGTTCCGATTGTTAGATGAGACTTATTTATATCCAGATATGTATTTATTTGTGTTGGACACCTAAACTTGTGTGATGTGACAACTCTACTATTTATTCAGTTTTTTCCTTTTATCCGATTCCATATCGTGCTCTATCTTCCTTAGACTTGTAATTGAGATTATATAGTTGAGATGTCATATTATACCTCCGTACGGAGATGACAGGTTATATGATTCAGATTGTTAGTTGATAGATATTATAGACAACCTATACAGCGTTCTACAGCCGACACTGCGGTGTAGGCTGGACGTACCCACATTCTCGTGCCCCTAAACAGGGTACGGGTCGTGACACAATGGTAGTGCACTGTCTAGCCACAATACTCAAAATTATATAAAATATAACTTTATTGCTCATTCATATTGCTACATTAATTACAACATTTACAAGATTTATATTTAAAGAATTTACAAGTGTCACAAAATAAAATGAAACAACTAATCTATCTAATTAGTCTTTTAGGTTGGCCTTCCAACATACCCATGTCTTCTCCAACGGTCCAAAGCGTAATGTAGCAAACGATTATCTAAAAAATGTTGGTTTCCACTCAGAAATGGAACGAGTACATTCTAACAGTAGTTCTAATAATTGACCAAATCTATAAAACAGTAAATAATACAGAAATACATGATGGATGGATAAACAGAGAATCATGATATGAAACATGCGAATAAAAGCAAGAGAGCATGGTAATAAAGACAAGGAAGTAATAGTAACAAACGACTGAAATATAAACAATAATGTAGCAAGACTGCATCTAACTAGTGAGTTAAGATACACTTTCGACATATAAACGGCTAAGGGATAAATCTGGCACCCCGTATGTGAAGTGTGCGACTGTTATCAGACACGAATAGACAAATAGGATTTTTTTTAGGTATATTTACATGTCTACTAATGTATTTTTCTGCCCAACTAGTACTAATGGATCCAAGCAAGTCATGAACACGAATATAGCAATCATGAAATATAACACGAAAGGAAACCATACATACTACATCATGTAACCATCGTGTCAAGAATCAACAGAAGATCAATGTAAGACAATACTAAATACATGAATCATAGAAGTTATCAAATATAAAAATTATTAGAAATGTACTCTCCTGGGGTCCTTTGCTGGTGAAACCGATAATACCATCGCATTCAGAATAGTCCAGTTGGCTAAGGGTAGCATGCAAAACCAACAACATCCAACTACTCAGTAAGCTACAAGAGTCAAACTCCCGTAATTGTCTCTGGATGCTGAAATAAATATCACGAATATTTTTGGTATAAAAGATATGTCAAAAATTGCCTACCAAAAGTCCAATTCTAGACACAGGACCAAAATCATAATTTCGAGCCAAAACAGTATCCGTCGTTGGACCCGTTTTGCACCAAAAATTTGCCATAGCCTATGGTCTCTAAATTCATCAAACTATATGTCTACGAGTTTGGTTTGACGATACGAACCAAATCGTATGTCTAAAATTGGATTTCGGTGGGCCATGCACAAATTCGTCCGTTGGATCGGATCGCGGGCCCGCCAAAATAACGTTCCGGTCGACCTTCTCATAATCGGACCAAACTTGGCTCACAGGACCAAAAAATTAACACGGTTCTGTTGGCATAAGTTTTGTCTCGAGATGACAAACATACACAAAGTTATGGGCTACTTTGCAAAGAGGTCGATACGGGATATCTCGCCCGATATGCCTCGATTTCGTCGCGCACACACAACAAAATTGAGTTCCGTTGAATCCCACACGTCAAAAACATCCATATGCATCTTTCGATGCTCCTGGGTTGCGACCACGTCACCCAGTTTGTCGGGATGCACGTCGTATCGGTGATAATTGTCGAATTCTCTATAGTTCAAAAAACTAGTTCTTTCCCAAACTTTGAAACTGATTTAATAGGAATTTAATCGATAAAAAAAGTAAAAAAAAAATGGGTTTCCAACTCGAATAGGTTATCTATAACTCTATTCAAATAGATTTTGAAAATCCTAATTAATCTTTCCAAAATTTCCCTTTCAAAACAGGGTATGGGATTGGTCCTAACTCATTTAGGGACAGATTTTTCGATGATGTTTACATCGATATATCGGACAATCTAGAGCATTATATTTGAAACTATTTAAAGGGACTTAGACTCGTATAGGTTGTCTTCCTAATAAACAAATTGGTTTTAGAATCGATGGCAGAACAAGGAAGAATTTTTACCTTTGAAGTTGGCCTGTCGAGCACTGCTACTGCTGTGTTGCTGCTGTCTCTGTCCAAGCTTAGTGAGCGGCCGTTCAGGCGATGGTCCGGTGGCCTACAGCGGAGGAGGCGACGGCGATATGTCGGGGGAGGTCGTGAGGTTGGTTTAGGGCTAGGGTTTTCTTCCCCTTTATTCTCTATGTTGTCGATGCGTTCATAAAGGGGGCACGGGTCTGTAGGCTACGGGTTTGGTATAGAAAAACATCTCGTGAGATATATATATATATATATATATATATATATATATATATATATATATATATATATATATATATATATTATATATATATATATATTTTTATATATATATTTTTATATATATATTATATATATATATATATATATATTAATCAAAACACTCCCTATTTTATTCTATAAACAAGAAAGCCGAAGCTATACAAGTATACCAGAAGGCGCAAAATACCGAAGCCTATACACGTATAATAACAAAAGGAGGGGAGGAGGGAGCCCAAAACAACTATACCCTAGAAAGAAGGGAGTTCCAAAAGGTCATCTAACCGTGATTGCAGTGGACGTGCCGCTTGCTACACTGCCTGATGGTCTCCTTAATCAGGCGGTCGATAGAAAACTAACGGCCTTTGTATCTTGCTTTGTTGCAATTATTCTAAATAACCCAAGTCACAGCGGCCGCGATGACCTGATGACCGTGGGACTGGGTGCTCTATGCCGTGATAAGGTCCTCGTAGCACTCGGCCTCGGTGTCCATCCTGCAGCGGAGGGAGAGAGTATTCCAAACCCTGGCGGGAAGATCTCCCTGATAGAAGATGTGGTCCACCATCTCCGAGGAGCGGTCTGTACAGCATGTGTATACGGACGCTAAGCTAAAGTCGATAGTGTTGAGGGTGTCGTCGGTGGAAAGGATCTTGCGAAGGGCTCTCCAAATAATGAAGGACCATTTCTTGGGGAAGCGTGTCTGCCAGAATGATGTAATGCTTGGGGTAGGCGCCCCCATGCCTCGGATCAATTTTCTAGCCGACTGAACCGAAAAATAGCCCCACGCTGTCTCCTGCCACCGGAGGTCATCAGCTTCGGTCCCAATCGCCAATCCCTTGCGACGGATAAGCTCTACCGCCTCGGAACCAGCCTACTCCTGCACTTTGTCCCAGATCCATGTCTTCCCAATGGGGTCCCACATGTCCTTGATCTTGCAGTACCGGTGGCCCTCTGAGCGAATTGGAAGTAAAGTATCTCCAATCCATCGTTCCAGGAAAGCCTGAGATTCTCCATCGCCAATCTTGAGGTGCATCACCGGTTCGGCCAGAGCACATCCGATGAGCATACGGCGCCACGCTGCGGAGGATCTACTGTTGGAAATGGCCGTAGATGGATGGGTGTTCTTGAAGTATCTGGCCTTCATGAATCTGGGCCATAAGTTCTGAGCGGTGCGTAGCTTCCACCACAGTTTCATCGAGAATGCTTTAATAATGTAGGAAAGTTTAGTGAATCCTAGCCCCCCTCCTCGTTCGGCCTGGCCATGGAGTCCCAAGTAGCCCAATGGTACTTGTTACAGCCGTCACTGTGCCCCTAGAAGAAGTTGCTGAAGGTGCTCTCAATAGAGTTAAGAACAATCTTGGGGGAGAGCAAGCCACAAGAGTGTAGATAGGGATAGATGTGAGGACGTGGTTGATAAGGATCATCTTGCCTCCTGGCGAAAGCGTCGCGTTGTGCCAACCTTCAAGCTTTTTCCTGATACGGCTGATGAGATCTTCGAAAATACCAGCGTTGGATTTCCCGTACACGAGAGGGCAGCCCAAGTATTGGAATGGGGGGCTTGATAGGGAAGGAGGTAGTGTTGGAGAGGGTGCCGGCGTGCTCTCTCGTGATCTTCTGGTGAGTGTAGATAACACTTTTATCCGGGTTGATCTTCTGGCCCGAGCCGGTCGTATATTTTTGGAGAGTGTTGAGGACCACCTCTACCGAACCATCATCCTCGGATGAGAGAATGAGGATGTCATCAGCAAAGGCTAGGTGGGTGATAATAGGGCAGCCGCTGGCAGTATAAAAGTGGTAAAAGTTGGTGATGCTCGGCATCCTGTTAAGGTTCCTGCTCAGGGCGTTCGCGGTGATGATGAAGATGGTAGACGATAGGGGGTCACCTTGCCTAACCCCGCGGGTCGATTTGAAGTAGCCATCGGCCTGACCATTGATGACCATGGAGAACCAGGAGTTGCTAATCGATCTCCACACAATGTTGGTCCAGGTTTCTGAGAATTCGAAAGCTCTGAAGACCCAGATCATGAACTGCCAATCCATCCTGTCGTAAGCTTTCTCCATGTCTAATTTGATTGCTATATTACCCCCTCTTGTCGAGGACTTCATACAGGTGATTAATTCTTAGGCCAACATGATGTTATCTTGGATATTCCTGTCGTAGACAAAGCCACTTTGTTCCTCCGAGATGATCTTGGGAAGAAGATCGGACATTCTGGCTGCGATGATCTTGGATATGATTTTGTTGGTGAAAGTACAAAGACTGATAGGGCGGAAGTCATAAAAAGGCTCCGGGTTATCTTTTTTCGGTATGAGAATTAGATTGGTGCTGGAGATGGCTCTGGGATACGACGTGCCTTGGAAGAAGGCGATGACTGCCTCGTGGATATTTGCCTTAATGATGTCCCAGCAAGAACAAAAAAAAGCCCCCCAAAAATCTGTCAGGGCCCGGGGCACTATGCTCGTCTAGGGCCCAGACGGCATCTTTCACCTCTAGCTCGGAGGGAGTGGACTCAAGCCGGATGTTATCACCGTCGTTGATGAGGTACGGTATTTCCTCCAGAAAGGAAGGGTCCCTGATGACTATCTTTTTGGAGAACAGTTTGGAGTAGTACTCGACCGCTGCTTCCTGGATACCTTTTTGGTCTTTGATAATGTTCCCGTTGCTGCCAACGATTTGATGGAGGGTAAGTTTCCGCCTGCGACCATTGACACAAGCATGAAAAATACTCGAGTTTTTGTCCCCCTCGTTATCCCATTTAAGCCTGGCTTTCTGCTGCCAAAAATCTGTCTCCACTTTCAGACAGAATTTAAGGATGGCTTTGTGAGGTTGAGGGTTGTCCTGGCCTCGGGAGATCTATCGTTCCTGAATCTGATCTCAGCACGATTAACGTCATCCTCTACCTTGCGGATAGCCTAAAAAATATCCCCGTAGGCCTGCTAGCTCTAAGCTGTCAGGGCTTTCCTCGTGGCCTTGAGTTTGATGGCCACCCTGGTGAGGGGCTCTGCGTTGTCCACGTTGTTTCACGCTTCCGTAACGACCCCCAAGAACTGGGGATGGTCGCTCCAGAAATCAAGGAATCAAAAACCCTTGTTGTTCGATCCTGAGTTGCTGGAGATAGTCACTAACAGAGGGGCATGATCGGACTCGGTGGCATTGAGGTAGAAAAGCTTGGAGGTGGTCCCCATACCGTGCCAGTGAGCGTTCATAAGGGCCTTATCCAGACGAGAATATTGGCGACGATCCCTCTCCTGCATGTTGCATGGCTGGAAGAGGGGGTGGCCGACCCCCGATCTTCTTATCTCTACATGTGACGGCATTAAAGTCCCCAATGCAGAGCCACGGGAGGTTGTTGTGGTTGAGGTGGATGTCCAGGAGATTGTTCCAAAGTAGTTTGCGCTTCGTGATATCGCAGCTGCCATGGACCGCGGACAGAATGGCCCGGTTGGGAAGTAACGGATGTTTCATCCAGAAGGAGAGGGCCTGCTTGGAGTCGTTAATGACACCGATTTTGACATCCTTCGAACAGAGGATCCAAATGTTGTGTCTGCCAGCAATGGCTATCGGAAAGCCTAACTGCAGCTGAATGGATTTGAGTCTCTTATAGGGAATTTTGGGTTCAAGAATGATCAAGACATCGATCTTATGGGTTTTCTTAAGGCTGATGATTCTCCTCTTTGTTGGTTTGTTCGCCAGACCACGGACATTCCAGGAGAGGATGTTCAGCATTAATGGAGTTTGTAGGGGGGTTGGTTAGCCCGTTTGGCTGCAGACCTAGAACGAGTGGCCGGGGATTCGATAGATATTTTCTGCTTAGATTTACTGATGGAGGTCGTGGCCTCCCCCCCTCTCGAGGTAGAGGAGCTGGGGATGGAGTCGTCGACGTGGGTCATGTGGATGTCATCGGTCTGAGCGGGCAAGTCTCCTGCTGAGTCCGACACAGGTTCCTCGGGAGGGATGTGAATAGCGTCTTCCAGGTTGCCCGCTAGGTCTTCTGAGCGGGCAAGTCTCCTGTAATCCTCTCTGGGCTTGGTCGGGACCCAGTATAGCCAGAGCTTTAATGACATCGACTGCTGGTGGGATGATCCTCGGAAAGGGCCTTCTTCGCGACTTCCCTCTCAATGATACTGATGTCCGATGGGTTATGGGATTCCCCGGAAGAGATTTTCGAGGGGGTGATCTCTAGGGCAGGCTCTGTCTTATCCTATTCAAGGACGTTAAACTGGTTGGAAAGGTTCAGGGACGACGGGCGATAGGGGACAAGCGCTCTGGTCGATGGAGGATTCTCCCTTCTGTTGGCCGGGGTGTCCAGCTCTGTATCGTATTCGCTGGTTTGAAATCTGATGTGGGAGTTCGGTGGCGGAAGAAGGAGGGACCTGGAGGGCGGCTTGGTCTGAGCTGCTGGCCTCGATGGTTTCTTCTTCAGCTCAGGATATAGCCGATAACAATGCTTGGATTGGTGCCCGCGCATGTGACAGTAGGAGCAAAAGATGATGTGGTTATCATAGATAATTTGTTGGCTTTGGGATTGGTTGCCCAGTTCAATATTGATGTGGTTGGGGGGATCATTAGAGAGATCTAGCTCTACGCAGATCTTCGTATAGTGGCTTTGGTTAGGTTGCTGGTTTCTGGGACAGTGGCCATATAAGTCCCGAATAAATTGGCTATGCGTTTAAGAGCTGCCGGGATGAAACAAATGAGGGGCAGATTGGGGAGGGTCACCCATGCGACAACCGTCGCAGAGTCTTCCTTGGTGCTAAAATTTGTCGACCATTTGATTATCTTCATCTGGTGGGAGTCCACTCTGCTGGTGCCTTTAGACCACACGGTCCTGTAGTCGATATCTGAAGAGAGGTAGAGCAGGATATATTTGGGATCTAGAGGAGCCACTCTGTAATCTGATGTCATACGCCAACCTGCGATAACCCCCTGGACCCTGGATAGTTTGGGACAGTTCGAGGAGAATTTGAGAACAAAGGAGAAGGGGAAGGAGGCGGCCAAGGATTCTAGTTCCTGGAAGGAGAACGGGACAGTGGGCATAGTAGCTGGTGGCAGGTAAGCGACTTCGCTGAGGTGAACGTCTTGGAACAGAATACCCTGCTTAGATGCTCTGTCAGGCCGAAGAATGTCAGCAAAGGAGGGCGCTGAGGCTGGGACGGCACGGGGGGTCCTACTGCACTGGAGGGAGATGGTTGGAGGGAAGGGTGTCTCCGGGCCTGTGCTCCCAACAGGGGTTAAGAGCAAGGAGATCGGCTGGGGTGGAGGAATCGGTTGAAAGGGGTGTCGAACCCTGCGGGGCAACTCGGACCCGGCTGCCAGACCGAGGGGAGCCTGCGACAGGGTCGCCCACGCCTGCTGAAGAGGAACTGCCCTAGGCTGCCGAGGATATCGCTAGCGATGGCGAAGGGAAGACGTCGCCTGAAACTGGGAAGGAGACACATGCGCCCAGCAAAGCGCCACAAGCGCTCGACAGCACTAGGGGAGTATGCGCCCACCGCAGGGTGGAGGAAGAATATGCTCCCGTCGGCACCGGAGGGGGTATGTGCCCACCGCTGAGGGGGTGGTAGGAGAATATGCGCCCGGATGGAATGCACCGACGGCTCGAGGGGAAGTATATGCGCCCCATGAGACGGGAGAGGCTGAGGAGGCATATGCGCCTGGGGGGACTGGGGTGCCCGAGACAAGGCCATATGCGCCCACTGGTAGAGCAAAACCAAATGCGCCCGAAGGGGGGCCCTGGGGTAGCAAGAACGTGGGGAAGGGGGAGCCAACAGTAAGGAAGGGGGGTATGCGCCCGAACCCGACGGATTATATGTGCCCAAAGCTGAAGGGCAATATGCGCCCAAATCCTGGTGAAGGTATGCGCCTCCGAGAGAAGGGCCGCATAGCGGATCAACTCCGAGCGGCTCGAGCGTACCGCAAGGAGTTTGGGCGGAAAATCCAAAATTCAAAAATGATTTTAGGAATTTTCCCGCCAAAGACGTACCCGAGAGGGACGGAGGAGGGTGGAGGGTTGGGGGAGGTGACGATGGCGGAGGAGGGAGGTGCCCGCTCCAAGAGCCGGAGCGGCCTACCGGTGGCCAAAGGGTCCCCTCTAGCGGCGAAGGGGAGGGCCGACAGGTAAACAGAGGCAGGGGAGGGGGGAGAGAGGGGGGCGAGCGCCCGAGGCGGAGAGGGGGGAGAGAGGGGGGCGAGCGCCGGAGGAGGAAGGGCAGGATGGGACGGCGGCGGAGGTGGCCGTCCAAGAATGGCAAGAAGATCCGGAGGGTCGGCCGGCAGGGAGGCGACTGGCCGAGCCCGAGGAGGGGGCGCCATGCGGGGAAGGGAGGGGGACGAGACGGAAAGCAGGCGGACACCGGCCTAGGAGAGGCCGGCGAGGGAGGAGACGAAGTGGAGGAGGCATTGGGGGATCCAGGAAAGGGGAAGCTCGGCTGCGGCATGATGGGAGTTATATTCATATATATATATATATATATATATATATATATATATATATATATATATATATATATATATATATATATATATATATATATAGAAAATATATATATATATATATATATATATATATATATATATATGTATATAAATACACACACACTTCTATACACCCTTGTATTTATAACCTATTAAACTAGAAAAATCTATAAGTAAAAAAATATTTTAGCAATGCTACCATATTTCCAAAATAAAATACCCAATCAATAATATTGATATTATATTTATACATAACAATTATTTAGGAAAATATTTATTAGATCATTTAAATAAGGTACGAAGTATACACTCAAATTATATATCGACATGGATGTCTTTGGATGTACTATATAACTACCTAGGTTTAGGTTTGGTTCGGGTCAGGCCCGAGCTAGTTTAACACAACCAGGTCTCCTAAAAAGTCAATAATCTTAAATATAAATAATTAAGTCATTTATAGGGATCAAGTCACAACTTGGCCTGGTTTTCCTAATTAGGATGCTACTACGGCTAGGCCTCCCCTAGTCTGGCTAATACACTAGTCAAGGCACACAACTACATTTTTCATGCCAAAGTTCTTGGTCATCATGCACCCCAAATCCTAACCATGACTAAGGCCTTCTATAATAATAATTACTTTAGAAAAATATTTATAAATTCCATAAATCCCTATTTAAGTCAAATAAACAATAAATATATATTTCAAGATTTCGGGAAGAGGGGTTACAATTGAGTGTGCTTTTCTTGTTGTATTTTTTGTTTTTTTCAGCCTAGTAACGGGCTAGGCTCAGAGCCCAAAAGCTTTCTCTCTCAATAAAAATTAGTTGGGCCAGGCTTCAAGCCTGAGATATTTATAGTGTGTGTGTGTGTGTGTGTGTGTGTATAATTATTTGAAATATACGATGAATAATCATAATAAATCAGTATAAAATATATATACTTATATACCACTATATATATATATATATATATATATATATATATATATATATATATAACTTATTTGCAAGTAAATATAATAATAAGCTTTGAGCCTATTTTGGTTACAAAAATGTATTAGAATTCTAAAATATTTTTATATATTGGTTTATCTATAAATCTATATGCCAAAAAGTAAGAATGTAGCCTAGTAAATATTTTCAATTCTATTTCAAATATTTTTCCTAATAAAACTTAGTTTATAATATTTTCCAAAAGAGTTTATGCATTTCCCTCAATTATCATTATCACAATATAATCATGTGTTCCTATTTTGTGACTTTGTTCAATCTTCGAAATCGATCAACAGAAATATGGACCGCTATGGGATTACATGAACATCGGATTCGATATTGGACATTTATGGAATATTATGATCTTCGGCGACTTATTTGGGACTTATTATTTGGACTATAGACTATGATACTTTTCGTGTCGACACGTCCATGTTGCACATGTCGACTTCAAACACCCGAGGCAAGTACTTACAGTGAATGCTCTCATTTCCTGTGAATGCTCTCATTTTCTGATAGTTATTATGTTTCACGATTTAGATGTGCATACCATGATTATTGTCACGATTATCACACGAGATTAGTATTTATGGATTTCAGTCATGATTATTGTATTCATGTTTATCATGTTTTCCTGTTTACTCATTCATGTTTCCTGCCATGATTGCTAGTTAGTCACGAAGTACTTTAGTATATATGTGATCAAAATCTAGTATATCATGTCCCTAAAGAATAGCTAATTATACACGACACGTATGATTGAGCCGTACCAAGTAGATCCCTCAGCCGATCACATATAGAATGTAGTACTTCAACCTCACTTAGTGTAGTATGACTTTCGCATTCATATTACTATATCGCATGCCATGATTTTCTATCTACTTTATCTGCCTTTGCCATGTTACTATTTTATTTCAGTGTTCTATCTTCTATTTCTTGTCATATGATATCTATCATGTTATGAGTAGTGGTTCCTGTATTGTACTTGCTCCAATCCTGACTGAATAACCACATTTTTATACGATGATTTAGAGCATTGGTGTTCCACTTACTATGGCACACCTGAAAGTGATCACAATATAACTAAGGATACAGGAGATATAGTTGCGGACTTACAACTGGAGGTTGCTTAGTTTAGTTTAGCATTACTTTCTGTCGATTAGTTTTCTGTTGTTAGAATATTTGTTGAGTTATACTATATTTTGAGGATTCTCGTACCCTACTTTCTGTGCTGGACTCTGTGGACTTATCTTTCTATTTTATATCTACCTGTTAGCACCTGTGATTGAGTCAAAATCTAGTTACTATCATTTACATAATATTATTGGATTTGAATATACTTGAGGATTTGACATCTTACTACCGCCGACTCTGCGGCGTAAGCTGGACATATTTTTATGTATTCGTGCCCAAACTTCTGGGTATGGGTCGTGAAACGAATGGACTGGACCTTCGTATCGTCCATCCAGATCTTGCCATGCCCAATCTAGTGCCCCAGGAATGCCACCTCTTCCTGTGCGCAGGGCACTTCTTCCGCTTTATGAAGGGCTAGTTTTTCCTCAACACCTGGAAAATCGCATACAAATTCTCGATATGCTCCTCCATCGTGTTTGAGTACACGACGATGTCGTTTTGATAGACCACGATGATATGAAAGAGCTTGTTCATCAAAGTACAAAGAGTTGTATGAGCATTTGTTAGACCAAAAGGCATAACCAGAAATTCATATGCGCTATACCTCATGACGTAAGTCATCTTTGTAATGACCATTGTTCCTATTACGTATTTTAGTATACATGTACGTATTTAGACCCGTATTGCATGTCTCTCTGCTTGATTTATTTTGACATTTCATTGATTGGTTTATCTTGACTTGGTTCGGCTTGGTTTTGCATGGTTCGGTTCTGCTTGATTTTATGTGAACCAAACCACTCCCACCTACCACCACCCTCTTCATTAAATATCCCACCAAATATTTCTCTCTCCACATTAACTTTTTTCTTCCCCACCATTACTTCTCCACCAACCTGAGAGTGGAAGGTTTAGGCAAGTGCACCTTGCTTCATGGAGGAATCCCACTTTTATTGTTCCATTGTCTTTCTCATGTGTTTCTAAACCACTTTAGTACTTAGCATTTTTTATTACCATGGTTAAATTCTCGTAAATCTAGCTTTGTGGTATTTTCAGTTTCCAGGAGTTTTGATCTATCAAACTTGCATATTCTTGCTAGTTGATGGTTCCTATTGTGGTTTGGAGGAGCATGGAGGCCATGGTATTTTCGTGGACATGTTCTCTGTGGGAGCCATTAATTGCACTCTGAGCAGCATGAGCATTTCTTAGCTCTGAGCCGCATGGCCACTTAATTGAATATTTATAAGATTGGCCGCCTAGGCTCAAGGCATAGCTGGCCACGTGCAAGTGTTTACTTGCTGGGCCGCATGACCATTTATTTGTTGGCTGCATGATCTTTTTAATTAATTGCATGCGTTAGCATTTAATTGTAAGCATCTGGCCGCATGGCCCTTTAATAAATGCAAGCATCTGCATGTATTGCCGTATAGGGCCATTAAGCTACTTAATTGGCCGCATGGCATTATATATATTATATATTAATATTGGCTGCATGGCATCATATATATATTATATTATATATATTAATATTGGCCGCATGGCATTATATATATATTATATATATTAATATTGGCCGCATATGGCCTAGCATTATGGCTGCATGTCCTTTCAATAAATGGCATGCCAATACATGCAACTGTTGCATGCCTTTTAGCATTGCTTTTGGCCAACTAATGTAGGCCGCATATGGGCAATCTAAATTCTTGGCCGCATAAGGAAATTTTTGGCCGCATTTGGGAACCAAGTGGCCGCATGACCTGTTATTATATTGAATGCATTAGCATTCTGCATGCATTTAGCAAATGCATGGCCTATTATTAGTATTTAATGCATTGATGCCATTTAGTAATTAATGCATTCTTACATCAGCATGCAGTAGAAAGCACGTTCAGCCGCATGCATATTTTAATGCATGTTCAGCCGCATGCAGTAGAAAGCATGTTCAGCCGCATGCATATTTTAATGCATGTCCAGCCGCATGCATTAGCAGGCATGTCTAGCCGCATGCATTATTCAAAAATGCATTAGCTAAGAAAATGCATTAGCTAACAAAATACATTAGCAAGCACTAACAAAGGCATTAGCATTAATGCATCAGCACATGCATTATTATTCAAAAATGCATTAGCATCTAATGCATTATTTATTTGCATTATTATATGTAATGCATTATTTATTTGCATGCATGGCATTAGCATGGTTGGCCGCATGGAATATTCGTAAACCGCATAGGCCAATAGCTTTGCTGGCCTTAGCACTTGTGAGCCGCATATGGCCATTCCCAAGGCTGGCCGCATGGGAATAATTCCTAGCCACATGGCCATTGGCCACTAATTAATTATGACCGCATAGCCATCTGTTGATGGTGACCGCATGGCCATTGGCCATTAATTAATTGTGGCCGTATGGACTTAGCATTGATTGTAGCCGTATGCACAATTAATATTAAATTTCTAAACGTATGCTGGTGCCCTATTGAATTTGTGTATATTCTCTGACACGATGGTGACCCGTTATGGTACACTTTTGATAAATAACATGACATGATAGTGGCCCGACGTGGTGCACCCCTAACAGTGAATATGACAAGATTGAATGGCCTGGACACCGTGGATGATTGTGTTCGTACAATTGAACCAAAAATGTTTGCATCATGTCTAGGACAGGGATCCCTGAGTACCACGGTCAGGGATACCTACTGTAAATGGCTAAGGCTAATAACTAGAATAATTCAGTAGTCATGAGAGATTTTCCCCAGCTACAGGCGATCCCGTTATCCTGACTACCATTGTTGGACTTGCAGCCTGCCGACGAGTAAGGCACAAGTCTGGATTCACTGATATATGGAAAAGGATGAGGCACCGCTTAATGAACCCAAGTCGCCTGGATAACCTGGATTAGCTGCAGGGCTTGTGGCTGGAGGAACATCTCACTGCATATTAAGGCTTGTGATAACCCTAGTTAGCTAATGTAGAAAGTCGTAGTTACTGATTGGCCGGGAGTGATTGTATGGTTTCAATGCTCGGCTATTGCAGGCTTGATCGCATGATTGTCACTTTAACAATAAAGATCAGGGGCTAAGTTCTGTTCAGGCGAAGGGTTACAACCTCGGTCCTTGTTTGGTTTAAGGGTTGTAACCTGGCTCCCGGAGCATTTTTGAGTCCCCTCTTCGTTTATTGTCCTATTGCACCCCACGTCATGCTTGTAATGTTTTACCTTACCAACAGAAATTGGAGACGGAGTTCTATTCAGGTGAAGGATTACAACCCCGGTCTTTGTTTGGTTTAAGGGTTGTGACCCGGGTACTTGAATGGTTCCCTCGTACTCCACTATGACTGTTGTTATCCTTTATTACCAAGCTCTTTTGTAACTGCTTTTTTAATATTTATTTTTGATGTGTTGGTTTTAGTTCTTAAGTGAAGCCTCCTTTGTGGCACTTGTTCCTTCTGGGATCTGATCCAGCTGGTTTTGTGTGGCCAGATTTTAGAGCAGCTTCAGAGGATCTACCGACCTTCCAGCCCGATGGTGACCACCAGGCGTAACCAGGGCAACGAGTGGGTTTATTTTTGCTCTCCCACTCTATTGTAAAAATTTTATTTTGAGGCGTTTAGCCGGCGAGCACCTGTTAGCTCGTATTGCATACCTTATTGTTGTCTGCCTACGGGCTGTAACATGATTGACAGATCCTAGGGTTGATCATGTATGACTAAACTCTTGCTAGTCCTCACATTTTATAACGACTAGCTTCATGATCAGCTGGATATGTAATGTTTGGGACGCCTTACTATTGTATATTTGGTGATCTTACATCTTATAACTTTACTTGCTTGCATTGAGATTAAGACAATTAGGCTTGTTATTGACCATAGGAGACTGTTGTATTGTAGTTAAACCCTCATATATCTAGACAGCTGCGACCGTATAGTGGGGTGGATTCCATTTTATTATACGTAGCTGGCTATATATGCCCCCACTCTCCAGTATTCTGGTTCTGGGGCGTTACAGTCTTTGCCGTATCCCCTTCCACAATCTGGACTTAATAGTATCCCGAGTGCATATTGAGTGTGGAGAAGTATCGTGCACCCTCCAGTTGGTCGTACAAGTCTGCCACCAACAGGATGGAATATTTGTTCTTAACAGTCACCTTGTTTAGTGCACGATAGTCGATGAACAAACGAAGGCTTCGATTCTTCTTCTTCTGGAATAGCATTGGTGTACCGTACGGGGCCTTCAACGGTCTGATAAAATTTGTGTCGAGTTGCTCTTTTAGTTGCCTCTTCAACTTGTCGACTTCAGACGGGGCTATGCGGTAAGGAGCCATGGCGGGCGGCTTCGTGTCTGGCTCCAACTCGATGGCATGGTCTTCCTTTCTCAGCAAAGGTAACTTCTTTGGCAACTCCCTTGGCATGATGTCCCCAAACTCCAAAAGGACATCATCGACCTCAGGCGAAAGATCCCCCTATACTGGTACCTCATCCGTCTTGAGCACCGCGAGGTAGGTCATATCTCCGTGTCGCATCCCTTTTCTTGAGTTATATGACGGAGAAAGCCTTCTCCTTCGCAATCTCGCCTCGTGCAACAGTCACCATGCACAAGGAGCCCTCCTTCATGATCCCAATGACTCCCAGATGCGATATTGGAACCGCCTTTGTCGATGTGAGGAATTCCATCCCAACGATCATATTGATGTCGTCCAGTGATGCGGCTGCGAGAGTGGTGATACTTGTCCAGTCTCCTACTTGGATCTTGACCTCCTTGGCCACCCCAGCACGGGGTGAGCCTCTGAGTTGACCGCCTTCATCCTGCTCGAGTCTTTTTCAAGCACTAGACCCAAACGTTGGACCTTCACGTCCAAGATAAAGTTGTGATTCACCCATGTGTCGAATATCGCCCTCGTGTTGTGGTCGTTGATCTTCACGTCCATATACATCAGGTCCCAACTCGAGGCTTTGGCCACGACCGCTTGCTCTTTAAATCATTGAGTAGGCACAGGGCTCCCACGTGAGCCCCCATCCTAGGCTCCACGTCTTCGGGCTCCTCGCCTTAGACTGCATTCACCCTCTTGCCCTTGTTGTTGCAGTCGCGTGTGAAGTGGTCCCCTCCGCACTTGAAGCCTTCGATCTTTTGCTCCGTTGGAGGCTTCGCAGGCTGCTTGTCCTTCGACGAGTCTCCTATTCCATTGTTCTTCTTGTCTCCCCCACCATTGAACTTGGTGGTGGTCTTTGCCTTGGGCTTGGGAATCGCTCCGTTGATACTCTATCAGCTTTTTGGCCGCTGCAACGGCCGTGTTCAGATCTGAGACGTATTGCCTCTGCAAATCTTACGCTACACACGGTTGTAGACCGTCTAGGAAGAAGAACATACAAACTTCTCCGCCCATACTCGAAATGGCAAGCATCATACGGGTGAACTCAGCCACATAGTCTTTGAATGACCTAGTGTGCTTGAGTTGTTGCAAGCTCTGCCTCGCCACATACTTCACGTTCTTCAAGTAGAAATAGGACTTGATCTCCTTTTTGAGATATTTCCAAGTTTCGATCGAGAAGAATTCCTTCTCTATTTTGATGCACATGCGGTGCCACCACAACGTAGCATCATCAGTAAAATAAAGGAATGTCATGTTTACCTTATTGGTCTCATCCTCGATGCGAACTGCCTTTAGGTACCGCTCGATGTTCCAAATGAAGTTATCCACTTCCTTCGCGTCTCATACGCTGTTGAAGGACATGGGTTCTGGGTACTTCACTTTTTGGGTTGTCTCCCTCCTCAGGGTCGCACCACCAGTACTGGCCTTCTCGAGGATTGTCGCCTTAGTTTTTAGCTTCTCACGCAGTTCGACAATCTCATCTTTGGTAGCCTTGTGTTCCTCCTTGAACTCGGCTTGCATCTTGCAGAGTTGCTACCGAAACAATGCCATAGCATGGGTGACGTCCGTCTCCAACCCATGGGCGAACTCCTCGTGAGACGTCTTATTTTGCTCCACTTGAAGGTTGATATCCGTCATGCTTTCTCCAACATCTCCATACGGGATGCCAACTCGCCAAGGGCACGTTCCATCGACGGCTCCTTGCTCTTGCCCTTCCTTGCGGATTTCGCCTTCGCCTTAGGCGATGCGGATTGCTCCTCGTGGACAATCTCAAAGGATGATGACATCAGGACAATCAACCATTGCTCTGATACCACTTGTCACGGACTTAGTATTTTAGGCTATACTTCGTCACGTACGGCGCATTATCTTCCTTCTCGAAGTGCAAGCCTTCTCGAACCCGCTTAGCTAGAATGCTAAGGAAATTAAGAAGAGTGGAACAAATGATACTCATAAGGAATTCTTATATTACTTGGAAAATGCTTACAAGTTTTGGTGGCGAGGAACAAATGAGGTCTCCCCCTTATTTATAGTGCCCATGGAGATTACATGGAAACTTCTAGAATCGGTATATTCTAGGAATTATTCTAGAGACTAGATAAGAACAAGGAGGATTCTAGTACATCAAGAAAGATTATGATACATCGAGAAGGGTCTTGAGTCTTCTAGAAGATTCTCGGGTCCTCTGGAAGATTATGAGGCCTTCTGGAAGGTTCTACCATCTTCTAGAACATTCTGGAAGCTTTTCGCATAACCTTGGTTCGTGGAAGGCTATGCAACTTTGTCTCGGACGGGGTACAACATTTTGAGCATTACACTCTACTCTATTAGTAGATCTAGAAACTTTACTTAAACAATGATTAAAAGTAGTACTTGCATAATCAATATCAATCATTCTAATAATATATTTGGTTAACTCAGGTTTGTTACGAACATCAGAATAAATAAAGTTACTTAAATAAGATCATGAAGGACCGATGCTCATATGTGTCTATCTAGCTTGTAGTGTGTCGTCCCATAACAAGTATCATAGTGTCTTTTCAAAGTGCCCGTGGCATCATTTTTTTTTCCATTTAAATTTTTTTTTATATTTCTAATACTGTGCACCTTTAGCTATTGGTTTTTTATTTTTTGGATCTAAAACCGGTGCATCCTCATTATCAGTGACATATATTTTCTCAAAATATTGCCAAGAAACCGATTTCTCCCTATTTACAGCATTAGTAGCCGTACTCCTAACTTCCGGAGGTGACATTTGTGTCGGTGTCACAAAATCAAGAATATGATTATTTTCAAATAAATCAGACAGTAAGCAAAATTTTGTTCTTGATAACCTCTATAAGGGTCGTTAGAACTAGCATCATCCATATTTAAAAAATTAATTTTTAAAAAAAAAGAAGAGAGGAGAAAATTATTTATCTAACAAACAAAGAGAAAGAGAGAAAGAAAAATCCAAAACAAAAAAAATATTATGTAAAATTAAAATTACTTGGAACATCAACTTGAGGGAAGAAATGTTAACTCTAAGAAATTTCGCAGAAGTAGAAGCCTCAAGAACGCTGCAGTTTTGCCTCGAGAAAGTTGCACTTTAAAACCTAGAATTTTTTACTTCAATCTTCAAAAATTGATAAGCTTGTATATTCTGTAAGAGATGAAAGAAATGTTTATGTATAATTTTCATAAATTTTAGGTATTTATTAAAAAATTGGTGCAAAATGACATATTATACCCTCAAAATATAGTTGTTTTAAGTGTAATTTTGGTCATTTTCAGCAAAATGATCAAAATGTCCTTAAACGGTCAAAAAATAGTCCTCAAAATGAGGGCATTTCGGTCTTTTGGGGATCCAACCATTCCCCCCCAAAAAATTAAAAATCGGTCAGATCGGGCCTAGTTCGGGCCTTAGACCGGGTCGGTCCTGTAATGTCCCGCTCCGCACGGTGCATTACGCTGAGACGTTGACTCAATGAGTCGCGTTGACCGAATGAAATGTATCGATACGAATCGATACGAGAGTTACGTTGTCCCGAGCAATGCATCGAACTAAGTCGATGTGAAGAGTTGCATTGTCCCAAAAGAATGCATCGAGTGAATTGATGCGAAGCGCCGCATTGCCCCGAAGAATAAGTGCATTAAGTCGGCTCGAAGATTCTAAGAAATCGAATCGACCAAGGCGCAAGTCTGAATCGATGCAAGTATTGATTTTACTTGGTTTCATGTGCAGGCTATACGTTTTCGCTGAAATATTAGAGGTCGACATTTTGCCTTTTCAGTAAGGGGTTCGCGAAACCAATCGTCGCCTTGCGACGGACTGAGGCGTTGGTACGGTAAGCCAAATCGGACGTATAATTCAATGAAGTACGAAGTGCTCGAATGGCTAAGTTAGGAGAGTTGGCCGTGCAACGAAGTTATGAAATCGAGCCGTATCGACTCGGCGAAATGACAAGGCGTGTCAACTCAAGGTGGGAGGATTGACTCTTCTTTTTACTCCTTCGTGCCTAAGTAAGAATGTATCATTGTATGCTAAGTTAACCTATCGACGCCATGGGCGTGGTTCGATCGGAAGATAAATCATAGTGTGCGACGAACACTAGTTAGAATAATTGAAATAAAACGTGCATCAAATGCACGAGTCGCTATAGAACATCGGATATCGTAAAGGCGAGCGCCTCGGTGCACAAGCCGCAAGAATATGGGATAACTGTATTCGGCGAGTGCCTTCGAGCACGAGCCATTTTGTGCCTTCACGCACGAGTTAGAAAGGCTAGCACATTGAAAGACAATAGGCTAGCACCCTAGCGTGCAAGCCCTGAGCATTGAACACTAAGTTATAGAACATGGAAATACGGCTTCGATGCGTGCACCAAGTGCATGACGCGAGAAAAAAGATGATAAATGTGTCGAAACGTGCCTATGTGCACGAGATCATAAAAGATGGCTTTGTTGCGAAAGAATACAGTTGTGGCATGAATGTGACGGAACTGTCGGATATGACATGACGCCTCGAAAGGTGTTCGGGACCTTCGGATCGTTCGGTTGACGAACACTGAGTTGAGGCATGATGCCATTGAACATTGAAACGAAGTATGAAATGTAAGAACATAGAAAGTAAATGGAAGAAATATGAGATGATAAAGTCTGAGTCTCGGACTCAAAGCTATGTTTGGTTGTTTGATTAACAGTGCGTTGCATGGTCGAATGGATTGGACTTGAGATAATTGAGATAATAGCCCGTGCACGGGTGTTCCCTCGAACGGTTAAGTGCCGGGGCGCCCGAACCGTTTGGCCTCGGAGGGAGTGATCTTTGATAGGCGCACATCCGTAAGACGATTAGCGACCGCTTAGCAAGATGTGAAAAGCCACAAATGATGGTATACAGCGACAGATCTCCATAATTGGGATAGCAATCAACTACGAGAGGCGCCGGACTACCCAATTCGAGAAAGAAAAGAAAGAAAAGAAAGAAAGAAAGAGAAAGAGAAAGAGAAAAGAAAAAGAGCTTTAGTCCATTCTGGCGCGGATACGCCAAGACCTTCGTATAGTTAAGGAACGATGGGTTGAAAGTGCAGGCACGTATGTGTCCCGCATACATAGATCCTTCTTAGAGAGCACTTATAACATGACAGGGAAGGAATGGGGCATATTCACCTGGCGTCAGTGCAAGGGCGAGTGCGTCGACTTGGTAAGAAGTCGCGCCACGAAACAAACACAAGATTGCTTGTTTGCTTGTCTGTTCAATTCGAATAACATGCTTGCCATGATAACATGCTTTACGCTTTCAAATATGCCATAAAATTGATCCTAAGGAGAATATAGCAAGATCATAAGCTAAGTTGCATGATTGAACATGAATACTAAAATGTCGGTTTAGAAAGTTGGGCTTTTTGTTAGTACATGCGAGGACGAATGTACTGATCCCCCACCAGCTTTCATGCAAGGTGCAGAGAATGGATTGCTCGCGGCGAAGCTTCGCTTGATCGCGCAAAGCCATGGAATGTCGTCGCGTTTGAAGCGTGCGATCGCATTGACGCTCGGACTTGCAACAAGATTGATGCGGCCGAGATATAGAAGGCATGATGTATGGAACGGTGAAATACTTTGTGGGCAAGAGAGAACCTGAGTGTTGTAGCCAATCTGGCATATATTGTTGGGCTATCGAAAGCCTTTGTAATCTCAGTTCGAATATCAATAAAGAGAATTGTTTCATATACTCTGTTTTTCTTTCATTGTTAATATCAACTCAAAGATAACCATTTGAGAACTTATCATCTTGCCTTTCATGAGTGCAACTCCAGGCTCGTGCGGCATCACGCCCCCTGTGAGGACGATGATTCGGGTGATTCCGGTTCGGGGCGTGACAGATTGGTATCAGAGCTCTAGGCTCAATTTCTTCAGGACATTTACTTTATTTCAATTCCAAAGAGTTGCCCACCGCCAATTGAAATCACTCTTGACTCTATTCGATGTCGTACTAGATGTTCCATACAATAAGTCTAATACAAAGTCGGATAGCTTTACCATAAGTACTTCAAAATTACTTGATGTTGTGGAGAAAGTCGTAAAACATTTCGTTGTATTGAATGCAACGAGCCGCAAAATGTTAGTTGCTGCAAGTGCAACAAATTGTGAAATACGATTTGAGATGTTGTTGCAATGTAACATGTTGAATGATGAATGAAATGATGCACGAAGTGCAATGGGTTGTGAATATTGGTTGCACCAATACAGAAACTTAAATAATATGTTATAATGAAAGTGATAAGTCAATATCGAATGTGTTGAACAGATTTGAGCATTGACTTTGAAAGTAGGGAATAAATCGTTGCACGAGGTACAACAGATGTCAAAAATAAAATCATTGTACCAGGTGCAATAAATGTCGAAAATAAGTCGTTGTACGATGTGCAACGCGTGTCGGAAGTAAATTGTTGCACGTGGTACAACGCATATCAAAGTAATCGTTGCACGGAGTGCAAAGAAGATTGGAAATAAATTGTTGCACGAGATTCAACGGAAGGAACTGAAATCATAAATCGATAGAATGAATCGTTTGGTTGCACACCGAACTTGTGTTGTCAAATGAAATATTGGCCGAGTTGTGTCACATTTTGATAGAATCAAAGTTACGGTTGTGATCAAGCACGATCACTGCAAAAATCGTGAGTCGGAAGAGATTGCTGGTTCATACTAAGTATAATGCGAGGGAAATGACTTGATTTTCGAGTGGTATATGCCATACCACGTATGCGATGAATGACTCGATTCTGAGTGGTAAATGATATACCACTTGTGCGATGAATTGCATCGACACATTATGAGAATTACGGAAGGTTTGTCCGCAACGGACGGGAGAGTACTGAGACTCGATTGAAAATTTGTATGACGGTATGTTGATGCAAGTGTTCTTCGAAAATCGGTTGGGACGATAAGGCGAGACTCGTATCAATGAATGATATGTCGGATGGAAATTATAAGTCGGTCGAACGACCGAGACTAGCGGAACGATTATGCCTTGAAGCAATAATCGGATCGACGGGAAAGGAAAACTCGAACTTACAAATGAGTCGCACGACTTACGATCTCGATAGAAATGTTGGGCGAGACGAATTATAATCGGATCGCACAATGTGCGACTCTGGTGAAGAGTTGGTTGATGCGGATGAATAGTGTCGAAGAGATAGTTTGTTACGTTACGACGAAACTCATTTGAGTACGACTAAAACACGCAAAAACTTAGAGGACGTGATCGTATAACTCGAGAGTTCGATGTTGGATAATCGGTAAATTCGGTTACACGATCAAAGCACAACGGAATACAACGAATCGAGAAATGATTCGAGACGTACAAAAATGTTTGTGGAGAACTTGGACGTATGCAATGCAAGTTGTCGACGTTGAAACAGAATCAAAGTTGACCCTTACGTTATCGAAATTGATATGACGTATCGAGATCGATACGTAAGGAAACGTAAGCACGATATGAGAATACAAAATGGGGTGTGCCTCGCGCTATCAAAATTTTGTAAATAATAATACGAGAATGAACGCACTAGTTGATCATGAACTTTGTGATTGATCAAGACGAGACTATAAGTTATCGACGATTGTTCGATGCATATAGCATTTTGTGTGTCGATCGCAAATAAGATAGACTCGAACTCAATACGAGTAGATGTTTCGTAAATTGCGAAATCATCAACGATAGTGCATGACTTTACTCGGAGGATAGTTGGCATCAGTTGCGCAGATAGAAATAGTTTTGTCCGAAATTGGGTAGTCGCATAGAAATTGTCGGAACGTGATTTGGCTCCGAAATAAGATATAGCATGGTTTGTAGTAAACTGTCCTTCGTTAATGATTCACAATTATCGAGCGTAACTTCGGGGCAACTGACCCTACAAGACTTGACCGCCAAATCAAATTGAATGTTGCAGACCGTAAGATGACCCATGCGATGTTGTATATGGAATTGCATAGAGAAAGAAAATGTGGTGCATGTTGACGATAAGTCTAGGCGATCGAAAATTGTTGAAACGGCTTTCGATTGAGAATGATGTAGCTAGATTTTGAGTATTCGTCGGATGAGTGCTTGAATGGTTATGTTAGTTGACGATCGAACTAGAAATTCACCAACGAACTTGGTGATTCGGATAGGCGATTGTGAGAATCGTGCTATACACGAGAGATAACGATAAGGGAATGACTTACGAGTTATGTCGTTAGATTCGGATTCACCTTGCAATTGAGCTTGCGTGAATCGAAGGATTGACTCTTCTTTTTACTCCTTCATGCCTAAGTAAGAATGTATTATTGTATGCTAAGTTAACCTATCAATGCCACTGGCGTGGTCCGATAAAGATAAATTATAGTGTGCGACGAACACTAGTTAGAACAATTGAAATGAAACATGCATCAAATGCACGAGTCGCTATAGAACAATGGATATCGCAAAGGCGAGCGCCTCGGTACGCAAGCCGCAAGAACATGGGATAACTGTATTCGGCGAGTGCCTTCATGCACGAGCCATTCCGTGCCTTCGTGCACGAGCCATTCCGTGCCTTCGTGCACGAGTTAGAAAGGCTAACACATTGAAAGATAATAGGCGAGCGCCCTAGCGTGCAAGCCCCGAACATTGAACACTAAGTTATAGAACATAAAAATACGGCTTTGATGCATGCACCAAGTGCACGACGCGAGGGAAAAGATGATAAATGTGTCGAAACGTGCCTATGTGCACGAGATCATAAAAGATGACTTCGTTACGAAAAAATACAGTTGTGGCATGAATGTGACGGAATTGTCGGATATGATATGACGCCTCGAAAGGTGTTCGGGACCTTCGGGTCGTTCGGTTGATGAACATTGAGTTGAGGCATGATGCCATTGAACATTGAAATGAAGTATGAAATGTAAGAACATAGAAAGTAAATGGAAGAAATATGAGATAATAAAGTCTGAGTCTCGGACTCAAAACTATGTTTGGTTGTTTGAATAATAGTGCGTTGCATGGTCGAATGGAATGGACTTGAGATAATTGAGATAATAGCCCGTGCACGGGTGTTCCCTCGAATGGTTAAGTGTCGGGGCGCCAGAACCGTTTGCCTAGGAGGGAGTGATCTTTGATAAGCGCACATCCATAAGACGATTAGCGACCGCTTAGCAAGATATAAAAAGCCGTAAATGATGGTATGCAGCAGTAGATCTCCATAATTGGGACAACAACCCACTACGAGAGGCGCGGGCTACCCAATTCGAGAAAGAAAAAAAAAGAAAAAAAAAAGAAAGAAAAGAAAGAGAGAAAAGAAAAAGAGCTTTAGTCCATTCTGGCACGGATACGCCAAGACCTTCATATAGTTAAGGAACGATGGGTCGAAAGTGCAGGCACGTATGTGTCCCGCACACATAGATCCTGCTTAGAGAGAACTTATAACATGACAGTGAAGGAGTGGGGCACATTCACCTTGCGTCAGTGCAAGGACGAGTGCGTCGACTTGGTAAGAAGTCGTGCCACGAAATAAACACGAGATTGCTTGCCTGCTTGCCTATTCAATTTGAATAACATACTTGCCATGATAACATGCTTTACGCTTTCAAATATACCATGAAATCGACCCTAAGAAGAATATAGCAAGATCATAAGCTAAGTTGCATGATTGAACATGAATACTAAAATGTCGGTTTAGAAAGTTGGGCTTTTCGTCAGTACATGCGAGGACGAACGTACTGATCCCCCACCAGCTTTCATGCAGGGTACAGGAAATTGATTGCTCGCGGCAAAGCTTCGCTTGATCGCGCAAAGGCATGGAATACCGTCTCATTTGAAGCGTGCGATCGCATTGACGCTCGAACTTGCAACAAGATTGATGCGGCCGAGATATAGAAGGTATGATGTATGGAACGGTGAAATACTTTATGGGCAAGCGAGAACCTGAGTGTTGTAGCCAATCTGGCATATATTGTTGGGCTATCGAAAGCCTTTGTAATCTCAGTTCGAATATCAATAAAGAGAATTGTTTCGTATACTCTGTTTTTCTTTCATTGTTAATATCAACTCAAAGATAACCATTTGAGAACTTGTCATCTTGCCTTGCACGAGCGCAACTCCAGGCTCGTGCGGTATCACGTCCCCTGCGAAGACGATGATTCAGGTGATTTCGGGTCGGGGCGTGACAGGTCCGGACCGGCCCAACCGGGTTTACCAGATTTAACCGGCCCAGACCCGCGGAGTACTCGGACCGCGACGGTCCGGGTCGTTGACCGGGCTCGGGCCGGCCCAGACCGAGTTTGATCAGGCCGGGCCCAGGCCAAAAATCGGCCCGCCCGGCCCTACTAACACCATGAGTGCAAGCTCAATTCGAGGTTGTTTGTGGACTGGCCGCTATCGAGTTCCATTGAATTTTTTTTGTTCGAAGGGATGTTCAAACCAAGTTCAAACATAGGTTGTTCGACTCGATCGTCTTCACAAACGGACTCGAGCTCGGCTCGATTTCTTTTATTAGGACTTTCCATATTTATATATATATATATATATTACAATGTATCACTTCTCTCTATTCATTCTCAAATCTTAATAATTGTGTCCAGATGATGCTTTGTTGCACTAGAGTCTGATGATAAATTTATAACAAAAAAGTCTCTAAGACTTTAGAGAAATAGTATGATAGTTTATACAACAGGTTTAATGGAGTTTTGGCTTGATCTTGGCTAGGACTCGGTTCGTTTTCGTATGAGCTTGCGAGATTGAGTCGAGCTCGATCCTTTCGAGTCTCTAATCGAACAGAGTTCAAAGGCCATTTTTAGGCTCGACCTTTAGCTCGGTTCAAATCAAACTCGTTCGATAGTTTAGTCGAACCGAGTTCGAACACTCTTTGTTCGAGTTTGTTCGTTCGATTCTAAGCCCTACTTCCAGGAGTCCTCTCTATCAATAGGGTTCTTGGACTGGATGTCACGAACCATTTCCAAATACTTGAGTATGAATATACGAATAGCTCCAGCATACATCACAAAATCTATGGTAGTAGGATGTATATAATTTATTATAACACAATATACTACTCCACAACAAGATAATCACAAGAACATATATTCAGTAGCATCATAAATCCACATCCATAGATTCTAAGATCACAAAATAGCAAGAGGAAAAAAAAAATCTAAAGTCTCAAAAGAAATATATGAGTAAAATCCATCAACGAGTCAAATCCATAATACATATATCTCGAAACAATTATCAAAAATAAAATATAGCAAATAAATAACTAAAGTTAAGTAAGAGTGTCTAAAAGCATAAGGCAGAAGAATATGCTACTTCTAAGTCATCATAAGAAATTGGTACATCAGTAACATAAGTGTCACCGATATACTCACCAACGTTGGGACACAGTCACACAGGTCGTCGTCTATAGCTTGTCATTTGATATCCAATTAGGATTGGAACAAGTACAAGTTCTAAGCTAAATAGATACCACTACAACATACAGAAAGTAATACGCTAAACATGGTAACTAGGTAACAAGGTAACATAAAAGTATGACACGGGACGAAGACATAAAGGAAATATAATTTATATGAAATTAAAATTTTATAAAAGCGGAAGCTTTAAATAAAAAGTGAAAAAAATCAATTATTATAAATTTATCACAAATAATTTTAATAGAAAAAACAATAATAATTATGTGATTTCGAATGTCGTGTTAATAACAATGGAGACGGAGAAGGAGATAAGAGAGAGAGAGAGATCCACTTTAGGATCTTGGCATTGCACCATACGAACTCAAACTAGATTTCTTATTCTCAATTTTTTAAATCCATAATTCATGAACTTAAAGACTATTTATAGACTCTCAATACTTAAAAGAAGATAAAGTCAATCTCTAAGGCTTATCCCTATAATAACTTAAATCTTAACTGATAAAACAAAAAAATAATCTCTATCTAAAATAACAAAAAAATGAAAGAAAGATAACAAAAAACCTAAATTGTGGTTATCCATCATTTTTCTCAGTTTCGAAAAATTCAACTCCAGGTGAATCATACAAGTGTGAAATTCGAGAATTATACTCCTAGTGATGTCCCCCAAATTTGTCATGGTGGAGGCCTCTGCTTCGACAAGGTAGTCATCTTATCATATACAACATCGATTATCGCAAAAATTTGTTACAAAAAAATTTTGTGTAGACATTTTTGTATAGGTTTTACCTACCTACATATAAAATTATTCCAAAACCAGGGTTTAGCTCTAATAACAATTTGGCGCAGGACAAATACATAAAGGAGATATGATTTATATAAAATTTGGGACTTATGAAAATTTGGATGTAGAAGCTTTAAATGAAACTAGTACATGCACGTGCTTTGCACGTATAATAATATATAACAAGAACATTATCAATTATAATCAAATATCTCTTCTAACTCATGTGGTTAAGGTGGAAGATATTCTTCTTGTTTGGTTGAGTTTGATTCACCATGTTGAATATATATAACAATTTTAAAAAAATTTCAACATTTGTTTACATGATTTATTTTTTTAAATAAAATGGCCCGTGATATAATGACCGTTTAAATGGCTCATTTTGAGCCGTTTTGAAGCCTCATTATATAGTGGAAGATGAGAACAATTAACTACTATAAATTTATTTAAAAAAATTATAATAGAAATACAAAAATAATAATAATTAGGAATATCCGATTTGGTATACCGTGTTGATGGCATCAGAGAAAAAGATAGGATAGATTGATCCACTTTAGGACTTTTGATATCACAACATACAAATTCAAAAGAGATTATTATCAAATTCTTCGATCCATAATTTATGAACTTATAATTATTTATAGACTCTCAATAAATAAAAGAAGAAGTCAATCTCTAAAGATTTATCCCTATATAGATAATAACTTAAATACTAACTGTAAAACTGAAAAAATAATCTCTATCTAAAATAACCAGAAAAATAAAAAATAACAATAAATCTAAATTGTATTTTTTATTATCATAGTACATATGTCAAATGAGAATGCTATTGCACATACATTTAGTTGATAACATCACTATTCCATCCAACAGGAGGAATATGCAAATTTTGATTTTTTTTTTTTATTTGTTTAGGTACAAAAGAACCATAATTGCTGGACCACTGTTATTAAATATATATTTACATGGAGTATTAGAAGCATATCTAAAATTCATTTCTTTTAACAATCACAAGTAGCGTGCACATGAATTGCACGCACCTCATGGTGTTAGTTGGGCCGGTCCGGGCCGGACCAGTCCGGACCCAGTGTTGACCAAATTTGATCAGACCTGGGCCACGTCGGACTTAGCCCAGATGGAGAACTAGGCTGGGACGGCCCGGATTAAAAAAATATATATCTAAACCCAGTCCTGATCAATGGCGGACGGGCCGGGCTGAACTGGGCAGGGCCGGTTCAGGGTTGGACCGGTCCGGTCCAGTTTTCTTGAAAAAAAAAAACTCAAAAAAAATGAAAAAAATAAATATTTTTAATAAAATTTAACAAATTTTCCTTAACAATTTTTTTCCATTAAATTTAAATATGCTATAACATTTACTACAAATTTGAGAAAATATAAGTTAACAAATTTTTATTAATATCAAGATAATTTAATGTACAAGTATTTTTTTCATAAAATTTGTAATAAAATGTACAAGTTGCAAACTAATATTTTATTTTTGAAAAAATTGTAAAAAAATGTACAAGCATTTTTTGGTCGTCCTTCGTCCATCGTCGGTCTTTCCTCCAAGTTTATTGCTCAGCTTCTCTTTCAGTAGCGTCCTCCAAAGTAAGAGATCATAGCCCGGTCTTGGACGGGCCGGCTGAACCGGGCCTGGGCCGGCTGAACCGGGCCTGGACCGGCTGAACCGGGCCTGGGCCGGTTCATGGTTGGGTCCGAGCCGGCCGATTTTCCAAAAAAAATAAAAAATAAAAAATAAAATAAAATTATATATATATATATTATATAGAGGAAGGATAGACATCCCCTCACTTTTTGCATCCCCATGCATCCCCATGTTTACATCCGTTGGATGTGCTTTAAGTCATCTAATCTTAACCATTCGTAAATCAACGGTTAAGATTAAATGACTTAAAGCACCATCCAACGGTGTAAGTAGGGGGGATGCATGGGGATACAAAAAGTGTGGGGATCTCTATCCTTCCTCTTATATATATATATATATATATATATATATATATATATATATATATATATATATATGAGGAGGGATCCGCATCCCCGCACTTTTTGCATCTCCAAGCATCCCCATGTTAACAACCATTGGATGTGCTTTAAGTCATCTAATCTTAACCGTTGGTAAATCAATGGTTAAGATTAGATGACTTAAAGCACCATCCAACGGTGTGAGTAGGGGGGATGCTTGGGGATGCAAAAAGTGCGGGGATGCGGATCCCTCCTCTATATAATTGTAAAATTGTAACACGCAAAATTTAAAGTCCAAATTTGTTTGCATAATTTGAAAGTTAATAACACATAATTAATATATAAGATTTTATTAATGATTCATACCAATATTACTAGTACATAAATAATTAGTGACTCATACAAGATTACTAGATATTCATACAAATTTTTAGATATCTGCATTGCTTCCCTGTATCATAGCTATGGTCCCATTTGATTCGTTTCCTACAATGCAAACATTCAACAAGAACTTTGGTGGAGTGTCTTCTTTATGTATTGTCACTTTCGCGCTCATTGTAAACTCTGCTGAAATGATGCCAAATGTTTAAATTTGATTACAGCTCTTGATGCAGTGCAGGTTGCGGTTACTGATTTTGTGGTTGCTGTGATAGTTGATCGTTATCCATGATATTAAATAGCCTATTCACACTAGGTTGCTTGTAAATATTGTAAAAGAAAAAAAAAATTTGGTGTGATTAATTTTGAAGCTTTATGGCCTATTTATAGGAACTTTGGATCCAAAACTACTCCTAATAGCCTCAAAGTATAGTTGTTATAAGAATATTTTTGGTAATTTTCAGCAAAATGACCAAAATGTCCTTAAAATGGTTAAAAAATAGCCCTCAAAATGAGGACATTTCGATCTTTGGGGGTTCAAACGTTCAAAAAAAAATTAAAAAACGGTCTGACCGGGCCTGGACTCGACCTTAGACCGGGCCGACCAAACTGGGTTTAACCGACCCAGACCGGCGGTCAAACCAGGTCGGGCTACTGGTTCAAAATTATGAACCCAGCCCCGACCCGCGAATTACTCGGGCCGATCCGGTTCAGGTCGTTGACTGGGCTCGGGCCGACCCAGATTGGGTTTGACCGGGCCAGACCCTATCCGGAAACCGGGCCGCCCGGTCCAAATAACACCATAACACGCATGTAAAAAAAAATTGAAAATAAATTTAAATTAGAATTCATTATAAATAACGTTGTCTTATAGAATTGAACTCACTCCGATAAGGAGAATGCCTACATTTTAACCACATGAACTAAAGATGTTTGACTATAATTAGATAATATTACATAGTTAAATAATGGCTAAATTACAACTTGATATCCTCAACTATTACTGTTTTCAACTTGAAACCCTCAACTTTTATAGGTAATAACTTGATACCCTGAAAAAATTTTGGACCAAATTGTCCCGTCTCTTCTTCCCCCATCTCCCCCTCTCTTTCCGGCTGTGGGTGGTAGCGGACGGCGGACGTGGGGCAGGGCGCTGTGGCGCTCGGGACAGGTAGGGGGGTGGTCGCCAGAGGGGGCGGGATGACCGCCGGGGGAGGGGAGAGGGTGGGGAAAGTAGCAGCGACGGGGGGGGGTTGGAAGGAGAGGGGGAGGAGAAAGTAGCACCAGGGGGAAAGTAGCACCAGGGGAGGGGGGTAGTTTAGGAATAAAAATAATTTGGAATTTCAAGTTAGTAATATAAGTTGATATAGGATATTCAATTAGTACTTGTAAAAGTTGAGGGTATTGAGTTAAAAAACATCTATATCTATATAATGGCAAAATAGTTGAAACAAATTACAAAAATACCATTTTCCCGCCTAAACTCTGCCACAATAAAATATTCATTCAAACAATAATAAAGTACAAAAAAAATTATACAATGATTAAACAGCTGCCAGCAACATTAAATTGTGATACATTAACCTTCAGTCATGTACAAAATTATTCAAAAAAAAACTTTTCCCAAGAACATTCTTTCTCAACAATTAAACAACTTCCAGCCACTTTAAATACAACCAAAAAAATCATAAATGTACCAGATTCATTATCAATAGCCGTGCCATAATCTAAACATTAGCTTTCACTTTGGCAAGTTCAGAAGCTTCCACATGTCATTTGCAACCCTTAGGTTTCTGTGCAAGATTTTGACAAAATGTAAGCCAGCAAATGAGACCTAATTTTTGGTTCCAGAACTAAATGTGACACTTCCAATAATAAAATCGACACCAATTTTAATATTTTGCTTCAAGATAAATGTGACAAACACATATCTCCATCAACCAAGAAAACTGTTGGTTTCCCAACATACATTACATTAATAATGTTGTGTTCATACTGTCTATAAATACAATGAAGAATGGATTCCATCCTCACTCTTCAACTTTCAGAGAAAAAAGAAAAAATTCTTCATTAATGGCTCCTTTCTTCTCACTAATTCGTGAGGTCAGTCCATCCAAAACACTTTGGAATTTGAAGGTTCGACTCATTCGTATATATGATGTACCCGAATACGGAGGGAAAGGTCAACCATTCAGTCTCGAATGTGTATTTCACGATACTGAGGTAATTTTATTTAATCTCAGTATATTACATTCTGTAATTCTGTTTAAGTTAGATATAATCCAAAAAAATTGGTGATGTACAATAATAGAATAAACTAATATTACATTGAACTGTTGTAATAATTCAATGCTTCCATATGGTTACAAAAAATTAAATATTTAGAGTGAGATGTACGTTAATGTAAGGAAAAGCTTTTCATATTCTATCAATATCAAACCTTCTAAATTACTTGTGTAATTTTATATATAGAATATATGTTTGTATTAGTACAAATTCGAATCAAAGTACAAATGACACCTAATTAACAGCATAAAAAATAATAACAAAAAAAACACAAATGACAGTAACATAAAACGTTAAAACGATAGCAAAAAAAATACAAATGCCAGTAACATAAAACGATACTGAGGTAATTTTATTTAACCTCAGTATATTACATTCTGTAATTCTGTTTAAGTATAATATAATCCAAAAAAATTGGTGATGTACAATAATAGAATAAACTACTATTACTCATGTTAAAGACTTGATAGACTCAGATTTAGAATAACCAACCAATGGCTGCAACGAATACCCCGCCAATGGCTGCCAAATCATCATTGCCGATGGACCAATGGCTGCAACGAATGCCCCGCCAATGGTAAAAACACAAATGCCAGTAAAAAAGAGCATCTTTTACAACAGCAGTTTACACGGTCACATAGCCACACATGACTCATGATTAAGACTTGAGAGACTCAAATTTAGAATGACCAGCAATGGCTAAAACGATTAACCCGCCAATTGCTGCCAAATCATCATTGCCTATGGGCCAATGGCTGCAACTAATGTCCCGCCAATGGTTTTGACGATAGCCGAACGAAGATAATTGTATGATGATGGTAACTTACAGTGACCTCCTTACTTTCATTTGTACCAACTGAAAAAGTGGCTAAAATTAAAGTTAAATATCAAAACAACATTCAGATATAAATATAGCCTTAGTTGCTACTATCGACTATTAAATATCAAAACAACATTCAGTTATATAATTAAAATTTTATATAGTATAACAAAATATCCATAAATGTACTTACAGCCTAGAAAAGAATTAAGAAAATAGGAGGATGTTGATTTAATACTGTTTTATATATTAACAGATTCCAATGATTTCACAAATTAACAGACTCCACAAACAAATTTAATGGCAGTATATCATGAATAATAAAAATAATACCAATGATTTCATAATTAAAGATAATGGCAGTATTTCAATAATAATAAAATTAGCTGAATACTTGAATAAATTATATGCATAAATATTTAAAAATTAACAGATTCCACAAACAAATTTAATGGCAGTATATCATGAATAATAAAAATAATACCAATGATTTCATAATTAAAGATAATGGCAGTATTTCAATAATAATAAAATTAGCTGAATACTTGAATAAATTATATGCATAAATATTTGTGTACTGAAATTATTTTTTCCTTTGCAGGGCGATCGAATTCATGCAAGTATTAAGAAAGATTTAATCCCCAACTTTCAACCATTGCTGAATGAGAGAAGACTCTATGTTGTTCGTTGTTTTGTTGTTACAAATAACAACATGAAATATAAAACAACCGCAAACAAATACAAGATATTATTCTTGGCAAAAACGAAAGTTGTTGAAATATTTGATGAAAAATTTCCTTCTTTTATTTTTAGTTTTCACAAGTTTTCTGATCTTACAAGTGAGGAACCTTTAGATGATAACAAACTTATTGGTAAATACATGGTTAAATTATTTTTGTGTTTACAAATATGAAATTATTTTATTTCATCAATTTTATTGTTATTTGTAAATAGCATTAATTTCAGATATTATTGGACGAGTTGTTACATTAGATCCTCCCCAACAAAGGGATTTGAAAGATGGACCAACACGACTTATGGATATTACTCTCGAGGACAATGAGTAATAATTTAAATTTTTGATTATTCAATTTTTTAATATTTTCCATATAATTAAAAATAATTTAATTTCCTTTGTATTATTAGGAAACATCGTCTGCCATGTACTTTGTGGGGTAATTTGGTTGATGATATGGTTTCGTACGTTAATAATGGAAGAAATGAGCCTGTTGTAGTAATACTACAAATATTTCGTACCAAATTATATAGTGGTGATAATTATTTCTTATATATTGTATTTTATTTTCATTCTACAATATAATTAAATAATTTAATATATGTTTAAATTGTATTGTTTTTCGATTAGGACAAGTTACACCATCCAACACGTTCTATGTGTCAAGGTTGATATTTGGTGTTGACATTCCTGAGATTGAAAATTTTAAATCAAGGTAACTAAAACATATCGATACTATAATTAATTGTTAATTGTTAATATTTTAGTTAGTATTCAGAATTAAATTAATAAATCTTCGTCTACTTTATGAAGGATTGTTGAAGAAAGTAGTGAATCAATCACTATAAGTACAGTTTCACTAAATTCTACAAATTTGGTTGAAAATGAATTATCAAGTGGCCAAGCTATAGTTAGGACCATTGAGAAATTGAGAGATAACCATGAGGTATATATTTCTTTCAGTTACAATTTATAATTATATTATATTACATAATTTACCTTATTCAGAATATTAATCTAAATTTTTTATTATTGATTATCAGATTGGAAGCTTTTGGGTTTATGCGGAAATTGTTGAAGTTGTATTAAAGAATGCTTGGTGGTATTTTTCGTGTAACAAATGTCCAAAAAAATAGATAAATGTGGCGATTTATTTTACTGTGATAGATGTGACAAATTTGAAAAAGATGTTAACATCAGGTATTAACCTACAATAATTTTAAACCTAATTACTATTCTTCTTGATTATTTGAATACAATTTTCTATAACATGTACAAAATTAATGTTCGTGTCATTGACACAACCGGAGAAATAGAGTTACTATTATGGGACAAAGAATGCGTTCAGCTTATTGGAAAAAAGGCTTTGGATTTAAAAAAGAAGACGTCGGAGGTACATTTGCAAGTAAGCTCTAAGCATATAAAATAATTTTTGTACTATACTTAAATTTGTTATAATTATTAAAAATTTGTTTCTCTTTTTTAAAATTGTAGGAATCAGAAAATGATAAAAAAAATTCCTGAGGAAATACAAAATTTAGTTGGCTTAAGAATTTTCTTCAAAATTCAAGTAAGATCTGAACAAGTACGTAATTATACTGGATCATTTACGGTATTAAAGTTGACTACCGATGAAGGACTAATTTCACTATATTCTAAAATTTTTAAAGATAATCAGGTATGTGTTAATATTTTGGTAATTTGAAATTGCTTTTACTATTTTTTAAAACTTCTATTGAAAATAATTTTTTTTTACAGGAATCTGATTTTTTTTTTCAAATTTGTTGAAGGAGGATAATGATGTCGAAATAGTAAACAAGTTTTCCTTCAATTATTCATTTTCTTTTCATTTACAACACATTTTAATTGTATTGTCATATAAATGAATAGTTTGGATCGTGTGGAGAGATGATTTCAACACCAAATGTTAAATATTCACAAGAGATTGAGTTGGTAGAAACTCCTGAAGATTCCGGATTGAAGAGGTCCTTGGTTGATGCATACTCAACAACAGCAGGATCAAAGAAGATGAAGGTTGATATAAAGAAAGAGAAGGAATGAAGATTTATCTTATTTTGATCCTTAGTGCTTTTAATTTCAGCCAGCTTAAAAGAACTCTTTGTTCAATATATTGACGTACTTGAATATTATCTTAGTTTGTATTTTAATGCTTTCAAGTTCAGCCAGCTCTTAAAAGAATATTTTGTTAGAGCTTACTTAGTTAATTGAACTTATGTTATTCTCAATGGAACTTTCATTTGTGTTAAATATGTATTTGAAGAAAGTATATATAAACCTTTTTTTGTGCTATTAGATAATCTAATTTAATACAAACAATGAAACATTATTAACAATAAGAAGAAGGTTGATATGAAAAAAATATAAGGAATGACATTTTTCACTCAATATAAGTAGATTACTCATGCAAATAAGATGATATTAACATCTTTGTTAGATTAAATGTCGTACATCAAATAATGTTGAACAAACTCCATGCGAACATGTAGATTAATTTTCTACAAATTTATATATATAAAAAAGAGCTGGACATACTAAATATACATTGTCGGACATGGAATCTCATTGATATCGAATAAAAACGTGATTGTTAGAGATAACTAAATTAAAAGGTTTAATACAACACAATAAATGTGATATTCATATTAATTTATTTTCCACAAATTTTCAGTTCATAATATTACATTTACAACAAATATTGACATTAAACTTACTTAAGGTAAATAAATATTAGTAATAATATTATAAGGAATGACATTTTTTACTCATTATAAGTTGATTATAAGTTGATTACTCTTGTAAATAAGATGATATTAACATCTTTGGTAGACTAAATGCCGTACATAAGGAATAACATCTTTGGTAGATTACTCATCAAATAATGTTGAACAAACCCTTTCAAGTTCATAATATTATCTTAGTTTTATCCTTAGTGCTTTTAATTTCAGCCGTTGCCGTACATTAATGTTAATTGAACTTATGTTATTCTCATTAAAATACAAAATAAGATAATTTATTTCTCAAAACTTCCAGTTCATAATATTACATTTAAAACAAATATTGACATTAAACTTACTTAAAGTGTACAAATATTAATAATAATATTACAAAGTTTGTGTCTGCAGTTAATGTGTCAATGTACAACATTATTTTAAATGTAGAACCATATAAATAATTATAGCCCAAATTTTCTTTATGTAAGCCCGAAAAATATATAAAAGTAAGACAGCCATATTTACGTATGATGCCACACAACTAAATAATACAAGTTAAAATAATATGGCATATAATTTAAAATGTCTTATAAAAGTAAATCTCCTTAATCAAATCAAAAAGTTAATTTCGAAACTAAATGTTTATACAAAAAAAGGTCCTACAACTAATATCATACCAAATATTGGAATTCCAACTTCTACTTTTTGCTATCTTGAAAAAAAAATCCTCAATTTTAAAACATGTATAGATCGGAAATCGGAATTGTAGAATGTTTATATTAAATATGATGTCATTAAAGCTGTTTTTGGAAATCTAAAATGAATTTGTTCACACATCATTAGAACCTTAAAAAAAAATGCTATATTTTAAAACATGTATACATTGGAAATCGGTTTTGTAGAATATTTATATTAAATATGATGTCATTAAAGCTGTTTTTTGAAATCTAAAATTAAGTTGTCCATACATCATTAGAACCTTCAAGAAAAAGTGCTTAGCAACAAACTGTTGGTTTTCCTTACTTTTGTCTTCCCAATACAAAATAATCATTAATTCACAACCTGCATATTGGGCTTACAATATAAGAATGGGGTTTCAATTTTATTATTTTAAAATCCCCAAAAAAGAATATCAAAATCAAGGAACTAATACATAATAAAGAAGAACGTTATTAGGAATCTGACAAAGAGTACAATACTTATAAATTCATACATTATTTTTAGATTACATGTCGTATAATAAATAATGTTGTACAAACTTGTGTTTAACAGCCATATTACATGGAATATCATTGATATCGAATATAAACGTGAATGTTATAAATAACTTAATTAAAAGGTTTAATACAACACAATATATGTGATACGCATAATTTATTTCCCACAAACTTCCAATTCAACACTTATAAATTTATTCCATTTTCAACAAATATTGACAATAAACTTACTTAAAGTATATTATTATTGATAATAATATTATAAAGTTCAATTCTGCAATTAATGTGTCATTGTTACAACATTATTTTAAAATGTAGGGCTATTGAAATAATTTTGTATCCCAAGTTTTCTTTATGTAAGCCCTAAAAATATATAAAAGTAAGACAGCCATATTAAATTATGGTGCCTAACAAAACAAGTTTTAAGTTAAAATAAAATGGCAAATTATTTTAAGTTATGTAAACATTGGAAATCATTTTTGTATAATATTTATATTAAATATGATGCAATTAAAGCTGTTGTTGGAAATCTAAAATGAAGTTATCCATACATCATTATAACCTTCAAAAAAAGTGTTTAACAGCAAAAACTGTTGGCATTCCTTTCTTTTGTCCTCCCAATACAAAATAATCATTAATTGAATGCCTATATATTGGGCTTACAATATAAGAATGAGGTTTCAATTTTGTCATTTCCAAATCCCAACAAAAATATAACAAGGAAGGAACTATTACAAAGAAAAAAAATTGAGAATGAGAAAGCTGACAAGGAGTACAACACTTAACAAGCGACCGAAACTTACAAACGATAGAGGAGGTAATAGTTCCATCTAATTTCTGTAGTCTTTTAAGTTATTTTAATTACTTCTAATAGTGCAGCATATTTTTATCACTAATATACATTGTAAACATCAGATTATCTATATGCTTGAGCTGAAAATTACCATTTAACAATCATAAAAAATATATTATAACTATTTATATATAAGTCGTGCATGTTGAATATCTGATTTACTGTAAAATTCCAAACATCCATAGATTAATAATTTATATGATCATGCAGTATATATCCATCCATTTCAAAGATGTATAATCTAATATTAGGTAAAAATTGAAGTGCTATTTAGTGTACAAAATGATTAAATAAATGTAAAAAAATTACTGTACAAGCATTATTTTACAACATGTATATATTCGCATTATTTTTAAAGATTTAGTGTACAAGCATTATTTTACTAAATCATTTGAATGATATAAAACAACATTAAATTAGAAGCATTTTTTTACCCAACATTTGAGTAATTACTAAATAACATTAAATATGACATATAGTGATCAATTTTGGACTGAATCTAAAATCACTAAATTATTACAATTTAGTTAAGAAAATATTCAAACATGTCTTCATATATAATTTAAATAATATTTAGTCCAAAAAGTTTACTTGCAGGGTTATATATTTTCATGAATTTATTCCAAATGCATTTATATGTATTTGTTTTTAGTTATATAATTGTATCTTTGTATGATTATGTGCAAAAATATACAAGCTTGTGCATATACTTCATGTTGTAGCGAACCATTTCGAAGTAGTTCATTGACAGATTTGATGACAACAAATACCTGCAAATATAATTCAATAATAAATTTAGAATATATATATATATATATATATATATATATATTCTAAAAAAAAAAAAATATATATATATATATATATATATATATATATATATATATATATATATATATATATATATATATATATATTGTGTGCTGAAAACAATTTTACCTATAATAAAATTCTTCTTCAATTATATGCATATAACTTACCCATACTTTCATGAATCACCTAAATAAACTTTCAATACATATATATCTAGAACGTTTTTCATTATTCTATAAAAAAAATCGAACAAAAAAACACTAAGAAAAACATACAATACCCAGATTTGTATCTATGTCTGTCTTGAATCACTGTAAAAAATCCGAAATAAATAGATGTTTATGATTGCGTAAAAATCACGAAAAATAAATTATGAAAAAACCCGAAAAAATCAGTAAAAATCATGAAAAAGAAAAAAAAATTGTTGAAATACCCAAATCTTTAAATATATGTTTAGATCAATAACATACACAGTTTATTCATTAAATAGAGAACAATAAAATTAGGAAAAAACCTCACAAATTGAACTAAATTCGTAGATCCAGAACATAAAATGATGATTCACCAAAAGTAAACATTTTAATTGCATTTTCCATGCGTGTTACGTCAAACACAGCTCCATTAAAAAACTGAAGAAAGAACAAGAACATCAAATACTGAAAAAGTTGCCAAAACGACATTTTCCAAAACAAATAAACGAGATTATATAATCAAAGAAAAACCAAATAGAACTTTTGACCATTTACAGAGCATAGGAATGGAAAGAGAAAAAGAAAGCAAGAAATGAATCTACTCTAATACCGGAATCATGTCCCCTCCCCAATACCGGAATCAGTGGGCTCCTAAAACCGTGGGCTCCTAAAACCGGAATCAGGTCCCCTCCCCAATACCGGAATCAGTGGGCTCCTAAAACCGTGGGCTCCTAAAACCGTGCGCTAAACTAAGGTTTATATATATAAATTACTATTTTTCAAAAACAAAAGAATATTTCTTAAAGCCATCATATTTGGATCAAAATTACTAAAGATTAAATTTAAAATAAATATTAACAAACAAACAAATTCATCGAAAAAATCCAGACCATCCAATTAAATTTGATGTGTGCTAAATTAATGTTTGCCTATATAGATTACTACATTTTGCAAAACAACAACAAAAATTTAAAATAACATTTTTGATAAAAATAAGTTTTTTTATTTGTCAATTGTATGTGCACCAAATTAAGGTTTGCCCATATAATGATAAAAAAATTTCTTTATTTTAAATTTAATGTGCGCTAAATTAAGGTTTGCCTATATAAATTAATCTTTTTTTAGAACAAAAACTAATTGTATGTATAATTGTAAATTGGTAGAAATTAAATTTGAAAACAATAGAAGACATATAAACTAATTTATGGAAAAATTATTATTTTTATTAATATGGAAATTTATATATATATATATATATATATATATATATATATATATATATATATATATATATATATATATATATATATATATATATATATATATATATATATATATAATTTTATTATTTTACGTTTAAATTTTATTTAAATTTAACTTAATCATTCTTTATTTTATGTAGAAAATATAGATATGGATTTAGATGAATGTACGCCTCCATCAAGCCAAAAAAAATTTCAGCATATATTTTGTGGGAACGATTCGAACATGACCAGTTGTCCATCATCTAGGTCTCCTTTTGGTGACATCACGAATGGTATGATATTATTATTTTTTACAAACTATTTAATGATTAATTTTTTTATATATATCTATCTAACAATATATATGTATATACATATATATGGTGATTTTTTATGCAGTATGTGGGTCAAGTGAGCCTGCGCAGTTAATTGTTTCTCAGGAGAAAAATTCATTTGATTACTCGACGAAGAGATTTACAAAACTGCACTCTGATCCATCGAGAGTAATTTTTTCAACTAATGATGATGGTCCTTCAAGTACGTTATTTTTCCAACCTAAAAAAATTTTATTCTCAAAAATCTGTTAAAATAATTTATTAGAGCCTAATTAACTATTTTTACGAATAAAATGTGATCTATGATTATTGTATTGTTATTACTTTTCTAACTTTTTTCTTACTTTTTCGCAGAAGATTTAAATCCATATGGAAAACAGTTTTATTCTAGCAGCATATTGTTTAATAATGTGCTGAATACGTCTACATATCCTTTTAGTGAAATCACGAATGGTATGTGATAGATTTTTTATTAAAGTAACAATAAGAACCATTAGCCATCTCCAGTGGGGATTTCTAAAATTGGATTTCTATCCTACTTAATTGGCATTATACTTAAGGACATTTCTATATCCTAGTTATTACAGTTTCTACATAGAAAAGATCAATTGAATGAGGTAGGATACATTATTAATTTTTTGAGAGAAAAAAAAAATTCTATGAATAGAAATCCTCGTAGAAAATTTTCATCCTGCCCCCATTGTAACATAGGATGAAAATAGTGATAGAAATCATTGGGAGGAGTTTTTTTTTCTAAAAATAGTTTGTCCTAGAAATAGGGAAGATAGAAACCCCCCATTGGAGATGATCTTAGACGGCTTACTTTTAGCCATTTCTAAAACACTTTATAATAGTAAAGATAAATAAAATAAGTAATAACCTTAGATGTTACGAAAACGCAATTAAAGACTCCCTGATTTGAAAAAATCCAAAAGGTTATGAAAATGCTCAAATCACCCCCTAATCTAACTTTTCTGTTAACGGGTGTTAAAATGGGGTTGTGTTGACCATTTTACCCCTAGGCTATCTAAAATTATTTTAATAAATATTAACTTGTAAAAAACGGTTAGTTCTAAAATTATTTTGTTAAAAACGGTTACGCAAAAATACTTGTTAAAAAGTGGATAAATATTAACAAAGGAAAAATGGTCTTGCTAGTAAAATTATTTATTAAAATTATTTTAATAAATATTAACTTGTTAAAAACGGTTAGTTCTGTCAAAAAATGTGGATAAATATTATTTAAAATTATTTTGTCATAAATTATTTTTTATTTAACAAATATATAAATATTTTTGGGAAAAACAAAACTGATAATACAAAAAAAAAAATCAATTCTTAAAAAATAGAAATGATGAAAAACTGGAAAAAAATACCAAATAAAAAACAAAAAAATACTATTAAAATATGGAAAAAATACAAAAATAGACAAAATATTCCAAAAAACCAAAAAATGAGGATAAATCTTAAACAATGAAAAAAGACAAAAACAAAAACTATACAAATTTGAAAATAAAAGTCACTCTTAAAAAACTAGAAAAGATTACTAAAAAGATGAAAAAAAATATGAAATAAGAACTAAAAAAATGGAAACAAAAACAAAATATTAAAAAGATTATTAAAAATAATCTCCCGTTCTTAAAAAGATAGAATTCTCATGCTTGACGTTATTTTCGAAAATAAATATTTATAATCTAAATAGTAGGTTTTCATCTTAAATTTTTTCTGGAAAAAAAAATCTTTTAACAAATGTCCGGTTAGTCCTGAACTATCCAGCCATTTAACTTAGGGCATGTTTGGTAAACCGTATTTGGAGCTAGATAACTGTAACTAATATTATATTATTTAATATTTTATAATAATTATAATCTTAATTAATAATTATAATCTTAGTTAATAATTTATTAATTACAATTTTATTATAATATTAATTAATAATAATTTAATCATAATTATAATTATAGTTAATAATTTATATATTATAATAATTTTAATTAATAATTTAGTAATCATCATTATAATCATCATTATAGTCTTACTTAATAATTTATTAGTCATGACTATTATCGTAATTATTTATTTATTAATTCTAACTGAAATTGTAAATCTTGGTACAAATTTATTTTCATCACATGTATTCCTTAAACAAATAACTTAAATATTACTAAACGTGTCAAAAATCTAAAAATAAATTGTAAAACATGTATGTCGAAGCATGGTTCGGGTTCAGTGGATGCCACCGCCGTTGTCGATTCTCTAGGAATAGGCTGTAAACCTTGGCTTCGGTGCTCCTTTAATTCTTTCATTAAATTCCACATTAGAATTTGATAGTGTTCTGAAAGTTTCTCATCCTCCCATAGTAGAAAATCACAAGAATTTGTTGAAAAATTTACACTCCCGTAGAATCATCTTCCAGGATTGTTGGTGTAAATAAAGTTTTCAATGGGCTATTAATCCACAATAGCAATAAATTGTTCTTCCATAATTTCTATTTGGACGTCTTGAAAAAAAAAGGAATAAGTAAAAAAAACTTCAAACATTAAATGAGAGCAAATAAGTAAAAAAAAAAAAAAGGGAATATAAAAAAAATTTGCAGTTGGATTTGAGATCTGTAGGTAAGAAAAAGCTTCAAATAAGTAAAAAAAAAAAGGAAATAAAAAAAAAAATTAAATATTATTTTTCCTTCCAACCAACCGGTCAACAAATAGAAAATATAAAGTTTAGGTTTTATGTTTCAAACAAACATTCTTATATATAGAGAATAAAAGAGAGCCAGCAGCCACAATGTAACCGTTAGCATTAGGGGTATTTTGGAGAGTGCATATTTTTTTATCCAAAATATGGACTCTAACGGCTAGTTTTAAACGTCATTTTGACGGAAAGGGACATTCCGAGCAAAAACGGTTTTGCGGGAGGTGCAAATGCTTAAGTTTTCTAAAATGTCTTATTTGCGAACGAGACAACTCTAAGGGGGTTTAAATGCACTTTAACACAACCCCCCCATTGGAGATGATCTTAGACGGCTTACTTTTAGCCATTTCTAAAACACTTTAATAGTAAAGATAATAAAAGGCTAATTTCAACTTGATACCCTCAACTATCCATGTTTGCAACTTGATACCCTAAACTTTCAAAAAGCCAACTTGATACCCTGAAAATATATTTCCAAAATGCCCTCCCCCCTCTCTCTATTTCCCAAACCCCCCCTCCCTCTCCGGCCGCCGCTGCTGCGCGCCGCCCCGCCGCCCGCTGCCGCTACTGCTGCGCGCCGCCGCTGCTGCTCCGGCCGCCGCTGCTGCTGCGCGCCGCCGCCGCCCCGCTGCTGTTGCTGCTGCACGCGCCGCGCTGCTGCGCGCCGCCGCCGGGGAGAGAGGGGGGACGCGGGGAGGGAGGGGGGGGGGGACGCCCGGAGGGAGGGAGGGAGGGGGGGGGGGGAGGCAAGGTATTTTTGGAATTTTTGAATTTTCGGGTACGAAGTTGAAAATATTCAATGTTGATGGTATTAAGTTACTATTTTAAAGTTGAGGGTATCAAGTTACAAAATAGGTAGTTGAGGGTACAAGTTGAAATTTAGCCTATAAAATAAGTAATAACCTTCATGTTGGACATCATACTAATAACAGTGTTCAGTGGCACTGGCTAGTACAATTCAAACTAGCTTAGTGTTCCTCTGGTTTACTAGAGTGTTTGTCCATCCCATCCACCATTTCTACAGTCCAAATTGAAGTAAAAGGACTGCAGTATAAACCTAAGAACAAAAACATGATGATTGAAGAAAAGAGTTCCTCTATAACCTAATCAAAACAATGATGATTGAGAAGAGTTCCTCTCTTCGCAAGTGATGACAAGAGCCAAGAAGCAAGAATGGCATGTAGCTTCATCTTCACGTGATTTGTCTCGTGCTTGCTCTCCTCCCTCCTATAAACCAACCTCCTCCTCCTCTCCACCGCCACCACCACCGTACCATAGTACTTGCTACTGTCATGGCAATGGCCATGGGCTTCTCCTTCTCCTCATCCTCTGCGTTGCCTCCTCAGTCCCCCAAGCATTTGCCAACTGCGGTGCCCCCGCTGCTTGCACCAACTGCGGTGCCTCTGACTGCGCCATCCCTCAAGAACGCCCCATTACTGTCCCTCCGATCATCGGCAATCCACCTATTACCATACCCATCTCTGTCCCACCGGTCATGGGCATACCACCTGTTACTATCCCCCCTGTCGTCCCACCAGTCATCGGCAAACACCTATTACTATCCTCCGGCATCGGCAAAAACCTATTACCATCCCTCCGGTCATCCCTCCGGTCATCCCACCGGTCGGCGGCAAAACA
>JANAVB010016800.1:15719391-15861891 GCA_029216955.1 Iris pallida | reverse complement strand
CATTAACAATAATATTAATATTAATATCAATATTAATATTAATATTAATATTAGCATTATAATTAAAATTAAAATTAATATTAGCATTAATATTAACATTAAAATTAATATTAACAATAATATTAACATTAATATTAACGTTAAAATTAATATTAATATCAACATTAATATTAATATTAATATTAATATTAATATTAATATCAACATTAACATTGATATTAATATTAATATTAATATTAACATTAATATTAATATTAAACTTAATATTAACATTAAAATTAAAATTAAAATTAATATTAATATTAACACTAATATTACTATTAATATTAACACTAACACTAATATTAATATTAACATTAACATGATGGGATCTTTTATTTTTATCTATTTAAATTCATAGACAAATATATTTGGTAAGTTTCTAGGCAAAGATATGGTAAATTATTATTTAGCAGATGTTTTATAGGATCCTTTATTTCTATCTACTTAAATTATCTTTTCTAAGTCACTATATTTTTATTGGTCCACATGGAAGCCACGTAGAATGGCTCATATAAGAGTATGAGCCTATGGCTCATATCCCGTTTACCCATATATATATATATATATATGTGTGTGTGTGTGTGTGTGTGTGTGTGTGGCATATGACCTCTAGCCTAGTGGTTAAGAGAGATGCATGCGGCCCAAGTGGTCGGGAGTTCGAGCCTCAGTGGAGGCGAGTTCGCCACAAGTACCCATTGCTTCAAAAAAAAAATATGTGTGTGTGTGTGTAACGCACAATACGAACACGATCCAATACAACATGATTTTGGTATGGCGTAGTGTATGTTGAATTCAGAAACTTTGGATTACCCGAGCGACTTAGATAGGTCTTGGTCCTGTTGGAATGTATATATATATGTACACAAAGCAATTTATCTTTAGGAATTTTGTTCATATATTGTTGGTGGAGTCAAAAAAATTTACCGGCCGTTATCGACCGTCAAGTGTTGTCGAGTGTTTGTGGCATGATGTCACGCACACAATACAAAATATAGATTGTTAATGGAACATGTAGCCGGTAAAATCTTAATTTGGACTCCATCCATAGTGTGTGAACATAAGTTCATTTTCTATGTATTTTTATTGTAATCGATCCTTGTATAGAGCCATTTCTAAAATGTTCAAAAAACATTTAGCGAGAAATTTGGTGTTATATCCCTATATTGTGACAGCAACATATATATAGTTACATATCATTGTTCAGAAAACGTATGAAAGAGAGTACATTGGTCTTATACTATATAGGACATAGAATCCATTTGGGATCAATAATGATAGAATCCATTTGGGATCACTAATGAGGGTATGTTTGATGCCATGGGTAGTGGCGGTGTCGTGGATCTGCCCGGTGCGTCGAGGATTGAAGGCTCCATTGATGATGAGGGTGCGTTCTATGATGGTGGTATGGGACATGGATCTAGGGGATGGACTACGATTTTATTAGGGTTAGGTTCGGATTGGTGAAGGAAGACGGTTGAGTATCGTGATGAAGACATATAATTTTGAGGGAAAAAGATAATTAGGATTCTTTTGAGGAGCAACTAGGGTTTTAGGTTCTTGGTTCTCATTTCAGAGCAAGATGAGGCTTAGGGTGAGGGTTTGATGGAGGCAAAAGGATCCAAAGAGGCTTTTGCTCACCATGCAAGGAAGAGACTATGGTACCTCACAGGCTCTTGGTCTTACAATATATGGAGAGAATATAATTCACATGAATTACTAAACATAGCTAGAAATAAGAAAAAATACATAGCAAAAAGAAAATGATTGATATACTTTTAACAGAAACAATAGAAATTTGGCGCTCAAGGAAGTACTTTGCTTGGGGTTTATTAGCTATATTTTGATATAATACCACACAGAAATCTAGAATTTGAATATGAAATATATAGTTAATTTGACTAAATCTGAGTTAACCATGATTCATAAACCGCACCTTCATTGTCTGCCAGTCGATAAAAGGATGAAACTAAAAAACTGAGTTATACTAGGTATCTTAATGGCAGACTTGTTCATGAACTTTTGAGTTGTTCTAGGTATCTTAAAATATTGAGTTATTCATTGCCAACATGCTCAAATGTTAGTGATTGACTTGAGCTGGTGAGTTGAGTCGGAGTTAGCGAGTGGAGTCGTGTACTCTTTGAGTTTAACGAGTCAAGCTTGTTTATGAACTTTTAAACCAAGCTTCCTTTATTTAAGATCGACTCGATAAAAGGATCTTGTTAGAACTTTATTGTGCCACGTCGATTCATGAGATGAAAAACATAAATTAAATTGATTGCGGAAGCGTACCTGAATCCATTGCTTGACTTGATGGATGTTGAAGCGATCGTCTATTTATTGGGTTCGATCTTCCAACTTGCTACGACCCTTAATGACAAAGGTGAATCCGAATCCTTTGTCCCTCTCTTTCTGTTGATGGGGATGCAGAAGAGAAAAAGAGAAATCTCTCTTTTGGTGGCCGTATAAGTTGGAGACCATAACCCTAATGAATACACATATATATAGATATGTGTGTTGTGATATTTCTAATTTGGTCCCTCATCAAATTAGAATTATCTCCGGTATCTACACATTAATTCCATGACAATTATACCCTTAAGCCAATTTCCATATAGACCACTTTAATTTGGCTTAATTTTTAGATAGCCCAAACACAATTAATTTTACATGTGTGGCCCCTAATTATTGAATAATTCCAACAGATCGAACTCAAAATTTTGTTCAAGGTTGATTTGTTAAGAAAGCTAAACCCTCTTTTGTCGTGCCGAGCTGAGTCGAGCTCACGAGCTGCTCTTTCATTTGCAGCCCTAAGAGCATCCACAGTGGGACTCTCTTCAAGTGCTATATTTGATCTTTAGCCAAATTTTGTAGCACTTGAGGGTTACAATGGACTCTTGTCCACGCTTGAAAATTGGTAGAAAGCCAAGAGACTCTCCAAATTTGGAGAGTCCACTAGTGGAGCTATAGTTACTTGGGGTCCACCATATTTACTTATCTCCTTTATTCTTTTATTTGGAGTGTTGCCACTTGTCAATTATGAAGGAAAAATGAGGAAAAAGATGGGATGTTGCCACTTGTCAATTTGGAGTATACCATTGTGTACCAACATGAAGGAAATACTTCAAAATTAATTTTTGGAGTATGGTTTGAAGTAATTTGGAGTATGATTTGGAGTGTTGCCACTGTGGATACTCTAATCCTAAGAATTGGCACAATTGACTTTTTCTTTTTCCAACTCCTGACTATTAAGCCCACAATTAGTCTTCTATGTAAGAATTATGACAAAAACAACATCGAGTATTAGCTGAATCTAAACAAAGTGTTATTTCGCTCCTATGTCAGGCTACCCTAATGGAAAAGTTGCCTTCTCTAGTCCGGCATTCTAATCTTCCAGTCCATGCGAAAGAAATCTTTATTTCATATTTGATCTCAATAAACTCTTTGGCATCAACCAGGACGACCACCTCTTCTGTCGATCTCTTTTTGAACAACTTGGGTTTTACTCCGAAAATGCACCAACATTTTTTGCTCTAAACTTGCTAAAAATTGACCATTTGTTGGAGCAAATAAAGTATGCTTCACATAGTTAAAAACATGCATATTCATCAATATGTGCAAGCCTGACAAATTTAAAATTTAGAACTATTAACATAATCTTGGTTGATTGGTCGCATGGATGGTTCTTTTCATAGGTAAAAGATGGTTAAAACAGGAATCCACTATATCGGGTCATGTGGCCATTAAGTTTTTACACATTGCACTGTCAATTTTCCAACTATTTCTTGTAATAAAGACGAGCTTAGGGAAAGATTGCAAAGAAAAGAGAGAGTAGTGTTTTAAAAAACCAAACCGGACCGACAATTCAACCGGTTGACTCGTGAACCGGTAGTTCCGGGCCGGATCAGTGTTGACCTGGTAGCTTTTTGGGCCAGATCAGTGTTGATCCAGTGTTTTTTCAAACATCGGTTGTAAATAAATATTTTGTAAAAATCTTGGACCGCTTAGACTGAACCACTGGTTGAACCAACTAATTGAACCGATTTGACCCGATCCAGTATCTTATCCGGATCAATCTTCGGTCCGGTTTTTAAAACATTGGCAACATACAGACAAATGCCAAATGCAACATGAGTCAATTATTGGATAGCCATAAATACAAATAGTGCAATCGCAATTATGCTGTTTCGCTCAAGTCAAAACCAAAGATGCGATGTCACTCAGTACGAGAAAAATATCAAAATGCAATGCAGCTGGGGGATATATAAGTGCAGTATCTGTTTTCACTGCTTCCCAAGTAGATAAATTGGCCGACATAAATTTGGTGATAGCTCATTCACAAAAACGTTCCTATATATATATATTTTTTTCATCTCATCATCCTTTGATTGCAGATTGCAAGTTCCTAAAAAAATCAATGACCTAAATAGAAAAATTCGTCCACGTGTCATCACCATAAGTTCCTATTTTGAGTTCCTATTTGAGTTTCTATAGTTGAACTGTGCTATTTACTCCCCAAAAAGAAAAAAAGAAAAAAAACATAGCAGCTACAACTACTGTAGAACACACAGGGAAAACACCTACTCCCATATTATTATCAGCTCCTCTTACAGCATTTGCAAAATCATCAAACCCAACTTCATTCATCTGATAAGTGAATGAGCACCAAGACATAAATTCAAAAAAAAAGGGACAGTACATAAATTCTGCTTCATATTCATTTTTTCTACAGCTCCAGGGAATGCCGGCCAACGGTCACCATTATTTGCCTACCAATCCTTTTCCAGCATCTTATCACAATGAACAACAAAATCATCTCCTTTTTGCCCCTTTCTCAAAACATGGCCAGTTACAGGAGTTTACATCGATGTAAAAACACATTCTCCTAGAATTTGAAGGTGTAGCGATACGAAGACCAGTATAACTCAACCAGTTATTCAGAATTCACTATGATTTAATTCTAACCACATTCTCTCTACCAAACTTCCCATGATGCTAGTGTTGTATGATTGAGTCACATGAACCTGAACTCAAGATAGATGGATGTTCCTGGGAACGGGAGTGTGACAAAAATGACAGGGAAAGAAGTGCATGAAGTGTTTCGAGCATCTGTGATAATGTTAGCAGTCGATAGGAACTCAAGACAAGGGATGCATATCCCATATGATGGGTGGGGTTGGTGCCAGCTTCATCTCTTGTCATTTTCCTACGACTGCAGTTCATGTGCATCTAACAAGCGTAACATACTAATTCAAACATTAGATGCTTGCACTTGTATGCAACTGCACAGCAACTACAGATGAGACTCTGCTTGCTTGGATGTATAATGCAGCTATGTTCCAAGCAATTTATTCGAGACCTGCGTTCCCTTTTAGGTGCTTCTTTGCATAAACATACTTAGCCAGTTTGGTAGCAACTAGTTCTGCTGCAAGTCAGCACTTACTTTCAAACCACAGTTGAAAGTCACACTTATTTATATATTGTCTCTCAGAATAGGTACTATGATACCAAGAAAAAAAAAAAAAAAACTAGTTCTACCTACCTATCTGGAATTATACTCTGCAAGGGGCATCAGCAGGAAAAGGTTGACTCCATTTTGATAGCCAATCATAGAAAAAATAATAATAATGAATTGAAATAATAATAATAATGAATTGAAATAGAATTAAGCATGGTAGTCAAAACCGATTTCATCACTATGAAATTTAAGCACCCTTTAGGCCTAGAAACCAATTGGGTCGGTTAGTCGGGTCAGTCGGTTAATTCAGTTTAACCGGGGCTTGAATCAAGCACCTTGGTGTCATTTGTTCACATACTACTTCGATTTTGTCCTCTTACGCATTTAATCAAACACTCAGGTATCATTTGTGCAGTAGAGAAAATAATAATAATAATGAATTAAAATAGAATTAAGCATGGTAGTCAAAGACGTGCCTCGCACCTTACTAAACGAGACGTCTTTCTTCCGGCGAACCCAACACGTGTCTAAGACGCGTCTTTCAACAAGGCGCAACCAAGAAAATGTGCGCCTAGACGCGCCTTATGTTTTTTCTTCTTTTTTTACAAAAAATCTTTAAGGCAAAGAGATAGCCCTTACCTCATACAAGTGAGAGGGAGGTAGTCCTTTCCATAGTTGCTAAAATTGGCTATAGTTGAAATAAAAAAACTAAAATTTATTAAAAACATGGCAGGGAGAATACAAATTCGTGTTAGTTTGTTGACTATTCTGCTAGTTCACTTGGTTATGTTGTAATATATTTTTGTTGATTTTAATATTTATTTGGTTTTTATTTCTTACATTACTACTTTATCTATTTATGTTTTTTTACACCTCGCTTCGCTCGAACGTGCGCCGTAAGTGTACCTTGCACCTCGGACAATATGGACCTTTTGCGCCTCGAGTGCGCCTTGCGCCTTTGATTACTTTGGAATTAAGTACATAGCTCAGTTTTGGAATAAGGAACAAAGTGTGAGCTCGTAGTCGCGACGAGGACGGCAAAGGAGGCGACGGGAAGCTTATGTCGTTTCTCTGCCTACTCTTGTTGGTTGTTGCCGCTGGAGTTGACAGTGCGGAATGACGACGAAATAAGGGTGATGATGAAGATGAAGTCTGGAGGTGGCCCTGGACAGAGAAGATGGGAGAATGGTTCTTTTTTAGAAAAAAAAGTGGGAGAGGGTGATAGATAGGGAATGGTTGCCATCACCATAGTAGGGGTATGGCATGGTAGTGAGCTCAGCACAATACCAACGGGAGAGGGCACGATCCATGGAACATGGTACTAATTAGGAGAGAATGGAAACTATTGAAGTCTCAAGTCCCTGTGCAAGTTTGGCAGCCAAGACCCAAGAGGATAAAAAATCCAGTGTTCTAAAAATCGTCCAACTCGGGCGCCTAGGCGCCGCCTAGGCGCTAGGCGGAGCCCCACCGAACCGATTATGCTAAAATCGGCCAGAAAAATCGGTGGCGGTCAAAATCGGGTCTAGGCGGTCAAAATCGGGCCTAGGCGGTCCCTAGGCGGCCCTTAGGCGGCCAATTTTTTTTAAAAATTCAAAAAAAAAAAATTGAAACAAAATTATAAACTTACCTGCCGTCGCCGTCGTCGCCGTCGTCGTCGCCGCCGCCGCCGTCGTCGTCGCCGTTGTCGCCGCCGTCGTAGTCGCCGGTGGTGGCGGCGGCGGCTGCTGCTTCTGCTGGTGGTGGTGGTGGTGGTGGTGGTGGTGGTGGCTGCTGCCGCTTCTGTTGGTGGTGGTGGTGGTGGTGGTGGTGGGAGGGGAGGAGGAGAGGGGAGCGGAGGAGGAGAGGAGGAGGAGGAGAGGAGAGGGGAGGTGGTGGGAGGGGAGGAGGAGAGGGGAGGGGAGGAGGAGGAGGAGGAGAGGAGAGGGGAGGAGGAGGAGAGGAGAGGTCCGCTTCTATTGTCTCTCTCCTCTCCTCCCCCAATTTTGATATTTATATACACGAAAAAAAAAAATAATAAAAATAAAAATCGGCGCCTAGGCGCCCTAGGCGCTAGTCGGCCCTCCTACGCACTGACTCCGCCTAGCGCTTTTTACAACATTGAAAAAACCTATACATATATAATAAAATAATAAAATCAAATTACAGGGGGGCACAGCTGCGGCCCCTCGGGACGAGCTGGCTACGCCCCTGGGTTCAGGCAAACAAACGTTCATGTTTGCCCAAGGTTCAAAAACTTGGTGTCAGTAATGAACCTTCCTTATCGGCAACAGAGGAAGCAGTTTCAACAATTCAGACAGTTTCGTATTGGAAATAATTGCGTAATGTATCCACAATAGTTCTCTTATCCATTAGCAATAAATACCTAATTTATTATCAAGATCCAAGTAAAACAACATATGTAATATTCGTCCCATAATTGTAAGCCTATGGATCATTTTCCAAGAAAAAGACCAAAAGGAATCATTTATGCCTACATCATCAACAACAACAAAACCTTTATCCAGATTTATGATCGGCTATTTGAATCTTTTTCTTACATTCAACTGTATTAAAAGGCGATGTCCTCTGTAAAACCAACAAAAATTATGTTTTGCAGTATCGGCATATACAATAGAGTCAATACCGATACAGTTTGGCACAAGATTGTAAAAGGAACTAGACACTAGTTGGGCGGGCACACCGGATGCCTAGCGCCAGCCCGTTTAGGTGGCCGTGGTTCAAAAAAAGATAGAAATACCCAAAAAAAATCCTACTAAAAATTGCAGAAAAGGTCCATAAAGCCCAAAAACATGCATAGTCTGGTGGGTGGGTGTGTGTATGGTAGTGGTGGTGGTGGTGGTGGTGGTGGGGTGTGTGTGTGTGGGGGGGGGGGGGGGGGGGGGGGGGGCGGCTATGTAGGAGCCTAGGAGCGCATCGAGCTGCCACCAGGCGCCTAGTGGCTAGGTGCCGCCAGGCCGATTTTTAGAACAATGGTTTGGCATATCCAGATCTGATACCGATCGCTACCGATACAAGCGTTCAAGATCTCTTTCACAATCAATTCAGCAAAAGAATTGAATGAAAAAGAACAATCAGCAAAGATATAAAAGCAAAGTTGTAAAAGAAAAAAATTTATTTATCACGGGTAAACCAATCGGTAAGGGTAACTATTATTTCATTCAATTTGAAAGACTACTAAAAAACAACACATAAAATACTTAAAATTATGCCTAAATTCATAAAATATTGTTTTCTAAATTCTTAATAATTAATAATGAATTTTTTTTTGTACCAAGAAATTCGATACTCTGATATGAAATCGTCGATACCAACGGCCCAGATACTCATAGGAAGGGTCTGATTCCAATAGTGCGAACCTTGCAAAAAAACATATCCTTCTTTAAACCTTCAACCCATGTTTTAGGCATACATCTAGTCCTATCGGCTTCTTTAACTACTATATTATCGTTCCTTACATGAAGCATTTATTGGTCTGCATTACACATGTCCAAACCACCCAATGCGATTTTCTTTCATTTGTCCTCAATTGACGCCACTTCTAATTTTTCACGAATGCGCTCATTTATTATATTCTCTTTCAATGTATTGCCACTCATCCATCTTAGTATTCTTATTTCTACTACACTATTATTTTGGACATGTTTTTAAATTGGACATGTATTTCTTAATTGTCCAACACCCGGATCCATAAAGTATGGTCAGTCTTAAAGTCGTTTTATAGAATTTTCTTTTTAACTTCAACGTATCTTCCGATCACAAAGTACTCCAGAAGCACTCTTCCATTTCAACAACCATATTTTAATTCTATGCATGACATCATTCTCAATCTTTCTAATCATGATGAATGATTGATCCTATATATCAAAAACTATCACTCCTATGTATCTTTTGTCCATCTATATGTACTACTCTCTCATTTCTCTTTATCATTTGATTGAAGTTATATTTTATATGCTTTATGTTTGTCCTACTAATTTTAAAACATCGAATTCCAAAGTCTCTCTCCGACAATGTTTTACAATGGTTGTTTGCTACCCTAACGCAACCCACCTTTATCCGGAATTGGGACCGGCAGTAAAAATCTAGGACATTAAGCACAAGCAGAGGCGGAGTCACCAAAAGGAATCATTTACATGTACAACGGGCAAAAGGTCGAGTGAGTCTACAAGTCCCAAATATGACTTAATTACATTTCCAATTTATTTGGGCTGAACCCAATCTGAATCAACCCTTTTACTCCCTACTAAACAAAACCCAAGTCAGTTCAGGGTCAAACCCAACAGAAACCTATTTACAAATTTGATTGCAAAGTCGGCTAGGGTTAGGTCAGATCTTTTAGCTGTAATAAGGTTGGGTCGAGTTTTGGGTCACTACGCTTGTTTTTTTTTTTTTGAAGACCTGACCGATTTATACCACTAATAACAAAGATCCTCCGATATCATCCTTCACACAGGAAAAAAGGAAATAAGGACAGCAGAATTATGGTTCATCTACCAAAACAAGCCCAATATTTACCAATAGAAGCTAACTCTAACTGTAATAACAACACTATTGTCTGATAGTGTTTATATCCGGCAGATACACAAATGTTTGGCCAAGTTCACATGTGGAATGTTCAAATCCAATCTGAAATGGCGATACATATTGGCTGCTTGGCCCAACCTCTAACTTCCCATGAACTATATGTCAGTGTTCACAACAATTATATGCCGAATTTGTGGAGCTTTGTATTGGTTAGCACTAGTCTCCATTGATAAAATAAGAACAATAGTCGAGAACATATAGTTGCACATGCAAGCATGTACTTACATGCATGTGAGTGTACACATAGATGTGAAGACGCCTGCATGCATAGGTTTCTCACGTTTAAGTCGTCAGGAGTTACATTATGATTAACCAATCTCTCTACGAAAACCCAGGGGCAAAAATAATTATTAAAACAATACTGATATTATCATATTCCCCACAAATTGTGAGGCTAGAAATAATTCATGTTTTCTTCATGTCCCAAAATCTTATAAAAATTAATACAGAGTACACAATAAGGTCACATCTGTATTGAAATGTTATCAAATGGGAGATGCATCACAAACCAATGCCAAGCATAGGCCAAACCAGCATTCCAAAATACCACTCTAATTGGTGAAATAAATAAGAGGCGGATACATAGAAGGAGCACACCTTTATTACCTGAAACAGGTAGGAAGTGTGACTCCATGGCACACAAATGCAAGGACAACATATATTATCACCAAAAGAAGAAGGATCAAAGCAAACCTGCAAAAGGCAATTTTGTTTCAGCAAGAAATAAAATCCTAAGAGAATGGACAGACGATCACTAAAAAATTTAGCAGTCAGAAATGAGATATTTAGCATCTTTTGGGAAGCATGACATAAGAAAACTCACAAACTGTGTAGCACATTAATGAAATGGTGTGTCGTCATTCCAAAGGGAGTTGATAGTCATAAAAGTAGATTCGTAAATTGACACCTATAGGGTACATTAAAAAGTAAAAGTACCCATAAATACAATTATTTGGTCAATGATTGATTTGAAGCAGTGGAGGAAGTTTGTTTCACTGTTAGTTAAATTGAATGGGAAACAGTAATGATAGTACTAACAAATTATAAATTCATATGATACTGGTAGTAAACCTGTGTATCATACTATAGGGTTCATGTCCGGTCTTTAACACTTGTGAGAGGACACTTATTTGTGTGTGTCTTATTGCCTTCTACAATCTAATGCAAATGTAATTCAATATTTCCAGAAACCTTCCATGTACATGTTTATCCAAAACTTTTAGAGGCTTACTGGCTACCCTCAACTTTGACCTATGTTTGCTTTGCTATCTAACATTTTTCTTTGTCCACATTGATACCTTGAACTTATTTTTATCACTTTTTCTTTCTCCACATTGATACCTTAACTTATTTTTTAATCAACTAAATATCATAAATCCATGAATTTGGCAAGAAAAAAAGTAACATTTATATGGGCATGGACACTATAAAGAAGATGGTGAGGTGGAAGGTGATGGTTCCTGATTAGCGCCAGAGTGAGGGGTAGCTCGGTGAGGAAGAGGATGGTGGGTTAAGGTTTATGGATGATGATGGAGGAAGAAGACGGTATTGGCGGGTTAGGATTTAGCAATAAAGAAATTAAGGAAAATGGTGATGTTGGGTTTGTGCTTATGGAGGAGGAAGAAGATGGTAGTGGTGGAATAGGGTTTAGGGATGAGAAAGAAAAACATAGATATTAGGGACAGGTTCGGGTTCAGGGATGGAAATAGGAAGATGATAGTGTTGGTGTTAGGGTTTGGTGATATAACATCTTTGTCTATAGGGTAATATTGTCTTAAATTTGTTAATTCTGATGGTGGATAGGAAGTTTTAATGACTAAAACTTCATGGTAGGCATGTCCAAAAAAAAATTATGGTAGCAAAGTGAACAAAGACCAAAAGTTGAGGGTATTTGAGTGCAAATAGTAAAAACTAATACCAAAACCAAACTGAAGCCGAAGTTAGTTAGCTTGTCACTTTATCATGATATACAAAAACAAAGTCTTTTATGGATCTTTGAATTAATTACCAACTAGCAAATTCCCCGTGCCTCTAGAACTCGTCGATAATTCGGGTTTTCAAATTGCCTTCTCTCATTGGGATATTTAATAATAATTTTATAGATATTTAATAATATTTTTAGTAATATTTTAACTGACACGTTATGTAAATATCACTCTCTTTTCATTGCAACACTTATATAGATGACACATACACGTCATCTCCCTAACCATCCCATTTACCTCTATGTTTTAATCTCCACCCTTCTTTATCCTCCTATCTAGCGTGACGAAAAACAACTATGTTTTGTTATATAGATGTTAAAACAAATATATTTTTTCAAGAATAAAAAGATAGCATCCAAAATTGTAGAACTCCAACATTAGAATCAAAACAGTTAAAATATATTAGAAAGTGAAGAAGACCTGATGGTAGTTTAACCCAAAATCAGCAAACCACTCTTTAAGTTTATTCACTAGGTTATCTTATAAAGTTATAATGTTGGACCATTCACACTATCATTTTTCTGAGACTGGCATCAACTAACAGGTTACATAACCTACACATGCACAACATATTAAGATAATATTATTATCATCCCTATCGCATCCTTTCCCCAAACCATAATCATTTTTTCAGAACTATTATTAATCTGTAACTACAAATTTTCATCCTCTCTCTCAAATAATTAGCATCTTATATTTCATGTAGGACAACAGATTTGTCAAAATAAGGCAAAAACATGTTCATAAGGTGACTAATAACATCCTTTTAGGCCTCGTTTGGTTCACGGAAAGGAAATGAATTCCCTTCTATTTTCCATAGGAATGGGAAAGTAGGATTCCTGTCACATTTTCTTTCCGTTGTTTGGTAAAACAAGGAAACTACTTAGGAAAGGAAAGCAAAATATAACAATGTTCCAATAATATCCTTACCTTTTAAAATAAAAATAATATTATAAAAAATAACATTAATGGTAAAATAAGCAATGACACATGGTTACTTTTGTCAACTTTTGTAATAAATGTTGGAAAAGGAGGAGGGAAAATCAATCCCATGGGTCTTGAGTGGAACCATATTCCCACCAATTTCCCCCTTGTCAGGAAATTGATTCCCAAGTTTGTGGCTACCAAACAAAGAAAAGGAACAACTTTCCTTTCTTGGTTCCTTAAATCCGTGAACCAAACGAGGCCTTAAGTCATTGTGTTTCCAAAGTTCAAGAATAAACCAAGCTATCAACCTCTCAGAATGGTTTTGAGCTAGTTAATAAAACTACATGATATCATAATTGATAAGGTCGCTTATAGTTTCGGTAATTTTATATGAAACTCTCTAATATTTCAATTGTTACTTGCAAAAAATAGGCTAATTTTGCAACTTCTTGTTCAATTTCTCTGGAGTAAAATTTTCATCAGTACGAAGGGAATGGTTCATTAGCCTTTGATATCCATATAAAGAACACGACTAGAAAAAAAAATACCTTCTTCAATCTCCATTTTGATTGATTGGATCTCTTTCAGAAAGAAGCGAACAAAGATTCGACGATTACTTACAGGGAATCCCAACGAAAAAACACGTTATTCGTTTTCTATTGAATTGGTCATAACTACTAAATGTTTCAAATAGGAAAGTAACCGGGGAGCTTACAACACAAACCCAGTCCGTTCCCGTTAATAACCTCATATTAACTCTTTTTCTATAAGTAGGTTGGATTAAGGTTTATAGTACGAATTCCAATCTAGTTTGTTATCCACTCACATCTGACCTATTAACATCCTAACATTAAATTTAGCAATTCTCCAAAAAAATATGCACCTAAAATTCACCCAAATGCAGTTATTTACTCCATTAAAAAAATAAAACTGAGTATTTGTTTGTAAATGTTAAAGACCTGGCCACTGCCAGGGTTATGAGCGTTGAAGGTTAAACATGTAAACTATTCCAACATGCCATCGCAGGTTGAATTCCCATTATGGGCTTAGAGTTGGATTCACACAACACGGATTTGAACTTAGATTTGCTCTGAGACCATGTTAAAATCCATGCATTGCATCAAAACTCGAGAGTTTGGGTGCCATGGCAGGCATTTTAATAGAAAACATGTTGGATTTTGTCAGGTCCATCTAAAACTAGGTTACTTAATTTAATTGTATATGTTGTGGAGCTTGATGGATATGGACACATGTAAAGTTAAATATATAATAAAGTTATGTAGACAATTAATTTTCATAAGATTGAGATGTTCTCTTTCATACTTTAACTAGTAATATTCATATATGGAGTTATGTACAAAAAGATATAATAGTAGTGATGCCATCTATGACCTTTATATGTTAGATTTATGGAGGTAAATATTTTATCATATGAAGAATTATTGCGTGAAAGTAAACAACAAATTACCTAAACAATGCATAACTAAACTTTAACCTTTCATTTTTTTTTCTCTTTTAATATGAATTTATTAAAGAATTACAATTTCTTGAATTGGAAAAGTTGTACTCCTAAACTTCAACAGAAAACCACCATATGCACTTTGCATTGGTGATACTAATCTTAGGAAAATTCTAAAGGCACTTCATATTTTACTTGGGACATTTACTTCAGGATAACCCAGGTTTTACGATTTTACTTAGGACAGTCCTAAATTTACTTTGGGCTGCCCAAACCCCAAATCCATAAACCTTTCCAAAACCCTTCATTCTAAATTTTTATTCTCTTCAAATTTCCAAACCCCTTTCTCCAACTCCTCTAATTCCAAGCAATGCCTAAAATAGTTAGATAAGATAGTTTTAGAACTAATGCAGGCTTGATATACGAACTTTCGAACCCTAAAAATTAAATTTAGGGTTTCAAAAAACCGAACATAGCCGACAGTCGAGCTTCAAACCAACAGGGTTGTAGGTAAATGCTAAAATCCTATAGTATATATATAGGACTGTAGAATTTTCCTACAGTCCTATAGTATCTGTAGGACTGTAGGAAATCCTACAGTCCTGGATTATATATGGACTGTAGAATTTTCTAGAGTGTTGTATATAAGGACTTTAGAATTTCCTTCCAGTCCTAAAGGATTGGGAGCCAAAATATATGTTGGCAGTGAGTTCCAATTAGGATTGTCAACTAGCTGACAGTCCTATCATAATTTAGGACGGTCAAGTTTGTTGACAGTCCTAAATGATCGGGAGCTTTAATATACTGATAGTGAGTTTCAATTGGAACTGTCAACAAAGTCCTAATCTCTTATAGGACTATCAATTTGTTGACAGTCCTACATTATGGTAAACTTTGTTGACAGTCCTAAAGCAAAAAATTTGGGTTGCCCTCAAGCAAAAAAATGAATATATGGAATTGAACTAATTTGCTAATTCTATCCATCTTGAGTTTCAATTAGAACTGTCAACTAACCTCTTATAGGACTGTCAATTTGTTGACAGTCCTACATTATGATAGGACTATCAACTTTGTTGACGGTCCTAAAGCAAAAAAGTTGGGCTGCCTCAAGCAAAAAAATTGAGTGGCAAACTTGTAAATAAAAAAAACTAGGTTGTCCTAAACAATTTTTGAAGTGCCTATAGGATTTCCCTAATTTTAATGGCCCTGGTGAAATGTTCGTCATATGATGTATGTTAACCAACTAGAGGGATGTTGATGTCACTAAAGAAGATAAAGTGATGTTGTGTATAGTAAAGACTTCATAGAATGATTGTATGACTCGTATGTCAAATACAACAGCAACAACAATAAAGTCTTTATCTTAAATATTTTGGTTGTTTGAATCCTCTTATATTCGGTTCTATTAAGGGTCATGCTCTCTGTAACACTAACAAAACCATATCTTTTTCTAAAACCGAAAAGAATGTTCGTCTAGGCATGTCTCTAGTCCTAGCGGCTCCATTAACTACTATATTATTATTCCTCCTTACAGGACCATCTATTGGTTTGCGTTGTACGTGCCCAAACCACCTAAGATGATTTTCCCTCGTGTTGTCCTCAATTTGTGCTACCTCTAACTTCTCACGGATACATTCATTTCTTATTCTATCATGTAATGTATTGTCACTCATCAATTTTAAGCATTCTCATTTGGCTATACTAACACTCCGATCTATAAAGCACGGATGGTCTTTATAGAGTCTTGTAGAACTTTCAAGTGCATGTATTATCTTGTGATGACAAAGTACTCCAGAAGCACTCATCTATTTCAACCACCATGCTTTAATTCTATGCATGTAATCCTTCTCAAACTCTCCATCATTATGAATAATTGATCCTAAATACCGAAACTATTACTCTTAGGTATCTCTTATCTTGCGATCACAAAGTACTCCAAAAACACTCCATTTTAACCATCATGCTAATTTTATTCATGTCATCATTCTTAACCTCTCTATCACGATTAATGATTGATCCTAAATACCAGAACTATCACACTTAGGATCTCTTGTCCATCTATATGGACTCGCACTCTCATGTCAAATACTAAGATAAATAGAAACCCTCAAAACCCACTGATTTGAGGTGTATATAAAGATACCTAAAATTACACTACGCTGATTTTGAGAAATTTTTGAGCCGTCCAAAACAGTGCCTCATTACCAGGCAGGGTTTTTTATACACTTTATAAACAACCGACTAAAAACTCCCCAAAACTGATGAAAACACCACTGTGAAGCAGACCCTAAGATGATGATACTGTAAATAACATCGAGGAACTATAGTGACGATGATACAGCAATAAAAAATAGTACAGCCTTTAGCCATACTTTAGAGATCAGGTCCATGTGTCCTTTTTCTCCCTTCAGCCATTTTGGACCATTTGCTAACTTCAATTAACAAGTATTTTGTTCCATAAAGATCTGAAAAAGTTAGTAGTGGATACTAACAGCAGCATCCTTTCTTATAAGAGCTTGGTTCTAACAATATAAAAAATATATATATATAGTACTAAACTAGAGTAGGTTGATTTATAAAATACATGAACTCCATGAAACCTAACTATGCATACTTGCATGATTACTTACAAAAAGTTTCTAGAGAATCTTGGATAAGCATCAAGCCACGGAGAACCCGAATTTTATTACTCAGCCACGAATATTGCAAAATACTAAAAACCATTGCAATATCCAAAATGCCACAATGTTTTTTCAAAATGCTCAGACATTGAAATACCTTACTCAAACGTTCAATGTCTTAATGTTTTGTTGAAAGGAGATAGTTGCCTTCCCTAGGAAAGAACATTACTATAAAGTCTATTTAATTACGTTTAAATCAGTACCTAACAGCTTAGTCCATGACCTTCTATTTTATGATTGAGGCTTTTATTTTTAGAATTTATCTGTAGACATCCCCATCTTCTATGGTCCTAGGATTTATAATGGTGATTGCTGTTGTCGTTGTAACTGATCCTTAGTGACTAGATGGCCCTTATGCTAATACAATAGAGTTCACCTTAGACCAAGTTGACAACTAATAAGGGATTTAGTCCCACATTGGAAAATGTAGTATGAAGAGGAGCTAGACTCCCTATAAGTAGTGGAGTAGCCAATCAATAAAATATACAACAATTATTCTCTACATGGTATCAAAGCCATAACCACAAAAAAAAAAAAAAAAAATTCTCACCCCCCCTGCCGACCCCCCCTTGCTGCCGACCCAGAAAATAAGCCCATCTGTGGTAGTCGGATCGGTCTCATGTCCGGTCGTGGAAAACTGGACGAAAGGGAGAGAAAGCAGTGACTCCGATACAGAAGATGAAGAAGATACATATGTTAAACAGGGGGAGCAGCAGACAATGGAAAAGGAGCTCCAAGTCTACAGAAGGAGACAGCAGAAGTCCAGTCCTGTGCCTGTACCGTCCCTTGTGCCTACTGTACCAAGTCCCTCGTCTACTCCTGCTCCAACTCTTGAAGATGTTGCCCCCGCACAGAATCAATCTGATTCTGATGCGGATCTCTCTGACTCTGATGGTATGATCTCTCTACCACCTATTGCTCTCTTAAGGAGATCTTCTCGCATCAATGCGGGTAAGGCTCCTAGTCGTTTTGATGATTATGAACATGATATTGCCAACTACATGTCTTATTCTAACATTTCTTCGAATTATCGAACCTTCATTGCATCATTAGACTCTACTTCGTTGCCCAAAAGTTGGCAGGAAGCAAAAAAAGATCCAAGGTGGAAAGCTACAATGATGGAAGAACTTGGGACACTGGAGAAAAATAAGACGTGGGAGCTGGTTCCATTACCCAAAGGAAAAAAAACTGTGGGATGCAAATGGGTGTACACAGTAAAGAAGACGTCAGAAGGAAAGGTGGAACGATACAAGGCGAGGTTGGTTGCAAAGGGATACACAATCATATGGCATCGACTATGATGAGATGTTTGCTCCAGTAGCGAAAATGAGCACCGTAAAAACTCTGGTCTCCATTGCAGCAAACTATGGGTGGAAGCTATACCAATTAGATGTGAAGAATGCCTTTCTCCATGGGGACCTACAAGAAGAAGTGTACATGGAACTCCCGCCAGGGTGCTACGCTACAGAATCAGACAGAGGGACATCGCATGGAAAAGTGTGCAAACTAAAGAAGTCGTTATATGGACTCAAGCAATTTCCTCGAGCCTGGTTTGACAGATTCAGAAAGGCTGTTACAGGCATGGGATACCATCAAGCAAATGCAGATCATACAGTCTTTCTTCAGCATGCAAGAGGCAACATCACTATACTTGCTGTATACGTGGATGATATAGTAATCACAGGTAATGATGAAGTCGAGATCGCTAAGCTGAAGTCAAAACTCGCGAAGGAGTTTGAGGTGGAGGATTTAGGAGCGATGAGGTACTTTCTAGGTATCGAGGTGTGTGAAGGCGAACAAGGAATTGTTCTCTCACAGAGAAAATACGCACTAAATCTGCTGAAGGAGACAGGGATGCTGGGATGCAAAGCAGCAGTCACTCCAATTGACCAGAAGTGCAAGTTGGGAGCAGAAGCAGGAGAGCCAGTTGATCGTGAAAGATATCAACGACTTGTAGGGAGATTGATTTATCTGGGGCACACTCGTCCTGATATCTCATTTGCGGTGAGTGTAGTAAGTCGCTACATGCATGATCCAAGAACGGATCATATGGATGCAGTGTTTCAGTTCTTGAGATATCTGAAAGGGACGCCGGGGAAAGGGCTATGGTTCAAGAAGAATGGATGTATAGAAGTTGAGGAATACTGCGATGCAGACTGGACGAGCTGCATAGACGATAGAAGGTCTACCACGGGATATTGTGTCTTTGTAGGAGAAAACTTGGTCTCATGGAGAAACAAGAAACAGTCAGTGGTAGCACGGTCTACAGCTGAAGCAGAATACAGAGCAATGGCTTTAGGAGTGTCAGAGTTGCTGTGGGTAAAAGCGTTGCTGACAGAGTTGAAGCTGGACAAGGGAACACCGTTACGTCTTCTGAGCGATAGCCAAGCTGCAATAAGTATAGCTAACAATCCAGTTCAGCACGACAGAACGAAGCACATCGAGATCGATCGATTCTTCATCAAAGAGAAGCTGGAACAAGGGATACTGAAGATTGATCATGTTCACAAAGAAGAACAAGTGGCAGACTGTCTGACTAAGGGTCTTAGTTCATTAAGTCTGTCAAAGCTATGTAACAAGATGGGAATGATTAATATCTATCGCCCATCTTGAGGGAGAGTGTTGAGAACTAATAAGGGATTTAGTCCCACATTGGAAAATGTAGTATGAAGAGGAGCTAGACTCCCTATAAGTAGTGGAGTAGCCAATCAATAAAATATACAACAATTATTCTCTACAGACCAATACTTCACCTTCCCATGCCAAAGTTTTGAGCCATAGGGCTGCTGAAAACAACAGAGTTCACCTTGTTTTTTCTTTGTTTTTCCTGCTATGTGCTAGGAGATGTTTAACATATATCAGCATTATAACTATACTGGGTGACATATCCCTGATATGCAAATATGAGTAACATGAAAGTTGTTTATATAAGATCTTTAAAATCCAAAATATTCCAGATATTCATTTGGGACCTAATAAGATACCTAAAAGACCTGTGTTCCCCAACTTCTGTACCTCAAGTACAGAAAAACAAAATGCAGCTACAACGAATATGATTCATCAATTGAGCTTGTGAAAACTAAGATATATGTAGAAATGTTTTAGATAAAGTAAAGTACGTACGTAAGCTTGACATTCCGCCACCACACAGTATTTCTGAAACGGCGAGATTGCTTTCTAAAGCGAATTGTGTTTCCTTGCATGTTTGCAGTTCTATCAACCAACAATTCCAATCTATCTCCTCTTTCTAGGACTTTGTCAATGTTATCGATCATTACATTCCGCACCTACAAGAAAATACAGAGATAATTTAGCAAATATTCTTTTAAATGTCTTTAATGCACGCAATATAAATATCAAAAATATCTATCTGGCCAGTTTATATGATATTCTCAGATAATTTTGAAATCAACAAAAATAGAAGACCTGTAAATCAGCATCAACGCACTAGGTTCCATCATATGGCCATTTTTCCGAGAAATTGAGACCAAATAATTTGTACATCAAGCTCCATACCGTAGCCCAAACTTGAGGGTAGGGCTGTGAATGGTAACTGATAACTTGACCTGATTACTTTCGAATTATAGGTTTTGGATTCCAAAAGTAAACCTGAAATCCTTAAATGTTAGGTATTGCATATGGCATCAACCACAACCGAAACCTGAAATCGATTTACATACGGCATCGCACGTGAAAACCATCCAACTTCTTGTCAAATTAGTAAATATCATCTAATAACTGATAGTTAAACACTTAAACGTCTTATGTAAAATCTGAAACCAACCCGTCCGATTAGAAGGAATTGACATGAGCCCGGGCCTGTAACCAAAAAGCTTATAGGGTTCACATTCGGATATTACATAAACCAGACCAGAAACCGACCAGTTGACAGTCCTACTTGAGGGGTTATCAGTTATCTCTAGTCATTACAGTCGACCTTCTATCAGTATTTCTCTAGTATAAAAATTTAGAATCATGGATCTAAGTTAGTGGAAGGAGTGGTATTCTTATTTAATAGAAACCATTTTTGTTGTAGCCCCCAAGGAAGCCCGGACACACCAAAATTGATGACATATCACTCTGTGTTGGGTGTCAGACACAACATGAGTACTCAAAGAGGCACTAGGATATGCCAAAATTGGCACTGTATCTGTTTCATGCCGTATTGTATTACTGTCCATGCAACATATGATCTCCTAATTATACAAGAAGTATCAGAATTCCCTAAAAGAATCCTTTACATGCAGTAGTGTTTGCTTTAACTTAAGCTTGGCAAGACCGCAACACAGCCGGATGTTATGCATAAGGCACATGATCAGACCATGGCTATAATTTGGGGCACAATGGAAAGTAAGCCTTATACTCTGCTTGCTCTTCTAGTTTTAGTTATTCTGAATGCTAATTCACAAAGATTTGCTAAGAGTTCGAATTGACATGAAACCAAGTCCATGCCCAAACAGCTTATAGGGTTCACATTCGGATATTATATAAACCAGAACAGAACTAGACCTATTGACAGTCCTACTTCAGGGGTATCTCCAGTGATTACAGTAAGGGTCTGCTAGGATTGAGGGGGGGTTGGAATATAGGCAGAGTTAAGTGGGGTTAAGTGAGGGGAAAGAGAGTCAATACATATAACCTTGCTTGGATTGAAAGGAGGGTTAAGTGAGGTGTGTTTAATAACTCTTGCTTAGATTGAAGATTTTGAATGGGAGAAATATTAATAAAAGTATAATAGTTACTAAAATACCCTTATTACATATGACACAAAATTAGATTTGATTGTAATTTTTTTAAATTAAAACTTGTCGAAAATATCTTTACAAAGTCAGGAAGCTAGAGAGCAGCATGTAACGTCCCAAATGTTGCACCCCGTCCGAGGCCTAGTTGCATAACCTTTTCACGGATCAAGGTTATGCGGGAAGCTTCCAGAACATTCTAGAAGATGGCGGAAGGCTCTAGAAGATTGTGGATCTCTCCGGAAGGCCCAAGATCGTTCTAGGAGGCCCAAGAAGCTTCTGGAAGGCCCTTGAAGTTTTCTTTTATGTTGCTAGGAAATAAACCTGGAATATGCCATTCCAGTTATGGTAGAAAGTAATAATCCTTGGAATGTTCCTTCCAGGACTTTCCTTGTATTGCTCTATGAGCACTTATAAAAGGGGGAGGCTCTCATTTGTTCCTCACCACCTAAAAATTGTAAGCATTCTCCAAGTCAATAAAGAGATTCTTACTAGTTCATCTTTGCTCCACTATTCTAGTTTTCTTAGCGATCTAGCTAAGTCGGGTTGAGAAGGCTTGCACGAGTCTTTGAGGAGAAAGACAGTGCGCCGCACGGGACGAAGTGCTAGCAAAAACACTAAGTCCGTGACAAGTGGTATCAGAGCAAAGGTTCGATCGCCGTCATGTCTTCGACCGAAGCTATCATCAACGAGCAACCCGCATCGCCTAAGGAGAAAGCGAAGACCTCGAGGAAGGGCAAGAGCAAGGAACCGTCGATGGAACGGGCTCTTGGCGAGTTGGCTGACCGGATTGAGATGCTGGAGAAAGGCGTGACGGGCGTCGAATTTCAAGTGGAGCAGAACCAAGCGGCTCACAAGAAATTCGCCCAGGGTTTGGAGGCGGATGTCGCCACGGCTATGACGGAGTTCCGAGAACATCTCCGCGAGATGCAGGCCGAGTTCAAGGAGGAACGAAATGCCACGAAGGCGGAGATTGCTGAACTACGCAAGGAGCTACAAACCAAGACGGAGGTCCTCGAGAGGGCCATTGCTGGTGGTCCGACTCCGAGGAGGGAGTCGACGCAGAGGGTGAAGTATCCAGAACCCAAATCCTTCACTGGCGTACGGGACGCGAAGGAGGTGGATAACTTCATCTGGAAGGTCAAGCGCTACCTGAAGGCGGTCCGCATCGAGGATGAGACCGACAAGGTAAACACAGCATCCCTATATTTTTCTGATGATGCTATGCTGTAGTGGCGACGCAGGTGCATCGATATAGAAAAGAGGCTCTGCAAGATCGAGACTTGGGAGGATCTCAAGAAGGAGATCAAGTCTCAATTCTACCCGAAGAACGTGGAGTATGTCGCGAGACGGAGTTTGCGACAACTCAAACACACCGGGTCCGTCAAGGAGTATGTGGCGGAGTTCACCCGCCTGATGCTTTCCATTTCCATTATAGGCGAAGAGGATCGCCTGTTCCACTTCGTGGAGGGTCTACAATCATGGGCGGCACAAGAATTGCAGAGGCAAGATGTGTCGGATGTGAACGCGGCTGTTACGGCAGCCAAGAAGCTGATGGAGTATCGACGGAATGATGCCCCGAAGCCCAAGGAAAAGACCACCACCAAGTTCAATGGTGGGGGAGCGAAGAAGAACAATGGAAAGGGAGGCCCGCCGCCGAAGGACAAACCGCATGCAAAGCCTTCGACGGAGCAGAAGATTGAATGCTACCTGTGCGGAGGAAATCACTTCGCACGAGACTGCCAGAACAGAGGAAAGAAGGTGAACGTTGTCCAAGGTGAGGAGGCCGAGGACGAGGAACCTAAGAAGGGGGCTCACATGGGTGCCCTGCGCCTGTTGAATGCTTTGAAGAGCAAGGCGGTAGTGTCCAAGACCCCAAATCGAGAGCTGATGTACGTGGACGTGAAGATCAACGGCCACAATACCAGGGCGATGGTCGACACGGGGGCTACCCACAACTTTATCTCGGACGCGGAGGTCCGACGCTTGGGTTTGGCGCTGGAAAAAGACTCAAGCACGATAAAGACAGTCAACTCTGAGGCGCGCCCCGTGCAGGGGGTGGCCAAAGGGGTGAAGATCCAAATGGGAGACTGGACGGGTGTCACCAGTCTCACGGCAGCACCACTGGACGACTTCAACATGATCCTCGGGATGGACTTCCTCACTTCGGCAAAGGCGGTCCCAATGCCGCATCTGGGAGTCGTCGGGATCATGGAGGAGAGCTCTCCGTGCATGGTGACAACTGCACGAGGCGAGCTTACGAAAGGGAAAGCTCTCTCCGCATTACAACTCAAGAAGGGGATGCGACACGGAGAGATGACTTACCTTGCGGTGCTCAAGTCGGAGGAGGCGCCCGTGCAGGGGGATCTTCCGCCTGAGATCGATGACGTCCTTGTGGAGTTCGGGGACGTCATGCCGAAGGAGTTGCCGAATAGGCTACCTCCACGGAGGGAGGTAGACCATGCCATCGAGTTGGAGCCGGGCACGAAGCCGCCCGCCATGGCTCCATATCGCATGGCTCCAACTCAGGGAGCTGCTGGACGCGGGATTCATCAGACCATCAAAGGTTCCGTATGGTGCACCGGTGCTGTTCCAGAAGAAGAAGGATGGAAGCCTTCGTTTGTGCATCGACTATCGTGCACTAAACAAGGTAACCGTCAAGAACAAATATCCCATCCCGTTGGTGGCGGACTTGTTCGACCAATTGGGAGGCGCGAGATACTTCTCCAAACTTGATCTGCGCTCGGGGTATTATCAAGTCCGGATTGCGGAGGGCGACGAGGCTAAGACGGCATGCGTGACGAGGTATGGCGCATATGAGTTTATGGTTATGCCTTTTGGTCTAACAAATGCTCCTGCAACTTTTTGTACTTTGATGAACAAGCTCTTTCATCCCTACCTGGATCGGTTCGTCGTGGTCTACCTCGACGACATCGTCGTGTACTCAAACACGATGGAGGAGCACATCGAGCATTTGAAGACCGTCTTCCAGGTGCTGAGGGAGAACGAACTCTTCGTCAAGCGGGAGAAGTGCTCATTCGCACAAGAAGAGGTGTCGTTCTTGGGACACTGGATCGGACATGGCAAGATATGGATGGACGGTGCAAAGGTCCAGTCCATACGGGAGTGGGAGGCTCCCACCAAGTCGACGGAGCTGCGATTGTTCCTTGGCTTGGCGAACTACTACCGGCGGTTCATCCGAGGATATTCTGCCATCGCAGCGCCTCTGACCGATCTGCTGCGGAAGGATCAGGCGTGGAGCTGGACGCCCCGATGCGAGGAGGCATTCGAGACACTGAAGCGGGCTGTGATGGAGGAGCCGGTCTTGTCTCTACCGGACTACTCCAAGGCGTTCGAAGTGCACACGGACGCGTCCGACTTCGCCATCGGTGGGGTGTTGGTGCAGGAAGGACACCCTATCGCGTTCGAGAGCCGCAAGCTGAATGACACTGAGCAGCGCTACACGGTGCAGGAGAAGGAGATGACCGCGGTCGTGCATAGCTTGAGGACATCGCGGCACTACCTTCTCGGCACCAAGTTCGTGGTCATGACGGACAATGTTGCCACGAGCTACTTCCAGTCCCAGAAGAAGCTATCTCCGAAGCAGGCGAGATGGCAAGATTTTCTAGCCGAGTTCGACATGGTGTTGCAGTACAAACCCGGCAAGGAAAATCAGGTGGCCGATGCGCTTAGCAGGAAGGCCGAGCTCGCATCTGTGTGCTTGCTCGAGGGGGACATTCTGGACCGTGTTCGAGTGGGAATCATGGAGGACCCACTAACACTGGCCATAGTGAAGCTTGCCAAGGAGGGCAAGACGAGAAGGTTCTGGCTGAAAGACGGACTTCTCTACACCAAGGGCGACAGGGTGGTCGTGCCTAGGTGGAGTGGCTTGCGGAGACAGCTGCTCAAGGAGTGCCATGACACGAAGTGGGCTGGACATCCGGGACAGAAGCAAACCTTGGCGCTGCTGGAGGCCGCATACTACTGGCCTCGTATGCGCGAAGATGTGGAGGACTATGTTCGCACTTGTCTTGTGTGCCAACAAGACAAGGTGGATCATCAGAAGCCCGGGGGCCTGCTGGAGCCTCTTCCCGTGCCGAGTCGACCGTGGGAGAGTATTTCGATGGACTTCATCTCCGCCCTGCCAAAAGTGGCGGCGCTTGGGTCCATTCTCGTGGTGGTGGACCGGTTCTCAAAGTACGCGACCTTCATTGCTGCTTCGACGGACTGCACAGCAGAGGAGGCCGCGCGACTGTTCATCAGCCACGTGGTAAAGTTCTGGGGCATCCCGATCAACATTGTCAGCAACCGAGACCCCCGCTTCACGGGAAAGTTCTGGACGGAAGTGTTCAAAATCCTCGGGACGGACTTACACTTCTCGACCAGCTTCCACCTGCAAACGGACGGGCAGACCGAGCGGGTCAACTCACTACTCGAGGAGTACTTGCGGCACTTTGTGAGTGCCAACCAGAGGGATTGAGTGCATCACCTCGACGTCGCTCAGTTCTGCTACAATCTTCAACGGAACGAGTCGTCGCACAGCAGTCTATTCGAGTTGGTGATGGGTCGCCAACCGCTTGTCCCGCACACGATGAGTGCGGGGTCCCCGAGTAGAAGTCCCGCGGCCAACCAGTTCACTTCAGATTTCAAGGCAAAGGCGGACATTGCCAAGGCATTTCTGGAGAAGGCCGCGAGGAAGATGAAGAAGTGGACCGACGCGAAGCGAAGGCCGGTTGAGTACAAAGAGGGGGACATGGTGCTGGTGAAACTACAACCGCAACAGTTCAAGGTGTTCCGCAAGGTGCACGAAGGACTAATCTGGAAGTATGAAGGCCCCTTCCCCGTGCTCAAGAAGGTAGGCAAGGTGGCCTACAAGCTTGAACTCCCTGCCAAGCTGAAGATTCATCCAGTCTTCCATGCAAGTTGCTTGAAGCCGTACCATGCAGACTTGGAGGATCCCCAGCGAGGAGTTCCGAAGCGACCGACGGCGACCATGACGACTTCCTTCGACAAGGAGGTGGAAGCCGTGCTGGACAGGAGGACCATTCGACGACGAGACGTGTCCCCGTATGTGGAGTACCTCATCCAGTGGAAAGGCTTGCCTTACGGCGAGTCTAGCTGGAAACGTGCTGATACGCTGCATCAGTTCGAAGCCGAGATCCAGGCGTTTCTCAGCGAGCATGGTTGACGAGGGCGTCAACGCCTTAGGTGGGGGAGAATGTAACGTCCCAAATGTTGCACCCCGTCCGAGGCCTAGTTGCATAACCTTTTCACGGACCAAGGTTATGCGGGAAGCTTCCAGAACATTCTAGAAGATGGCAGAAGGCTCTAGAAGATTATGGATCTCTCCGGAAGGCCCAAGATCGTTCTAGGAGGCCCAAGAAGCTTCTGGAAGGCCCTTGAAGTTTCCTTTTATGTTGCTAGGGAATAAACCTGGAATATGCCATTCCAGTTATGGTAGAAAGTAATAATCCTTGGAATATTCCTTCCAGGACTTTCCTTGTATTGCTCTATGAGCACTTATAAAAGGGGGAGGCTCTCATTTGTTCCTCACCACCTAAAAATTGTAAGCATTCTCCAAGTCAATAAAGAGATTCTTACTAGTTCATCTTTGCTCCACTATTCTAATTTTCTTAGCGATCTAGCTAAGTCGGGTTGAGAAGGCTTGCACGAGTCTTTGAGGAGAAAGACAGTGCGCCGCACGGGACGAAGTGCTAGCAAAAACACTAAGTCCGTGACAATCAGGTGGAAAGCAAAAAAAAAAAGGGAGAAGAAAGTCGTAATATTTCATAGGGTAAATAAAGAATATTTATAATTTTTTAAACAAAATGCTCATTTTTCCTTGTTAACCTCCCGATTTGGGGGGTTAAAAAATGGAAAAAAGGTTAAACAAACCCTCATTTAACCCTCTATAACTCCTCCCCCCCCCCCCCCCCCCCCCCCCCCCCCCCCCGCCTCCCCTAAACCCCCACCCTCAAACCAAGCATAATTTTTTTCCTCACTTAACTCTCTTAACCCTCAATCCAAGCAAACCCTAAACCTTCTAACAGTATTTCTCTAGCATAAAAATTAGAATCGTGGATGTTAGTGGAAGGAGTGGTATTCTTATTTATAAGAAATCATTTTTTGTGGAAGATACCTAGGAATTCCGGACAATCCAAAACTGCTGACATGTAACTGTCTGTGTTGGACATGTGTCAGACACAACATGTTTACTCCAAAAGTCACTAGGATATGCCAAAATTGGCACCGTATCCGTTTCATGGCGTGTTGTATTAGTGCCCATGCAACATATTTTCCCCTAATCATACAAGAAGTATCTGAATCCCTTAAAAGAATCCTCTAAATTAGGGTTTGCTTTAACTTAAGTTTGGCAAGACAGCGTAACAGACGTATGTGAACTGTAAGGCACATGATCAAACCATGGGTATAATTTGGAGCACAATGGAAGGTGAGCCTTATACTCATCTTTCCGATTTGTTTTGCTTTTCTAGTTTTCGTTATTCGGAATGCTAATTTCAAAAACATGTGCTAAGAGTTCGAATTTCTATATAGCGAATAGTCTAGATTAAGGAAAATAAAATAGAAAAACAGAACATAGGCTAAATGTCGACTAAAACTTAATGAAGCTATACAAATTCCCTAGCTGCTATGAGAGCCTGGAACTGACTCCTTTTATACTATGGGGTTTATATTTTTCACTAGTTGACACAAATTTTAAAGATCGTTAACTTCATCGAATAAACCCCAATAGGACAAATAAACTACAAACTAAGGCAAAGATCTTTTAGTTGGAAATTTTTCAAATAATGACAGTATGAAACATGAAAGCAGGGTCAGAGCCAGTATTTTAGTCCAACGGGTGCAAAAGAAATTCTATTTTATGATGAAAATTGGTCACTTCATATCTCAATAGGAAAAGAACATGATGTGAACATAATATTGAAGAAAAAAACAGGACTTAAAGCAGAACAAGGACTAATGATACCCCAAGGACCAAATAGCCTGAACCAACAAGCATTTATTTAATGGTTTAGAATCTGAGACCAACCCTAAATCCTTGTTGATCATATCCAGCGTTTGCAATAGAACTTTGAAATTAGAGAAGAATTTTTATGTATGATACTCCATGATAGAAATTCCTTCAATACCTGACTACTTAATCACAGCTTCTTTATTTTGCTCTCTCCCATCTTCACCACTTACCCCGAAATCAAGGCAGATTTGATTTGGCTCTTGGAGTCTTGATCAAATTTCTAAACACTAGATAAATTCCTCCCTCTTCACTCCTACTCAACACCCTCTAAATACAATGAATTATCACTAATTAAGCCGTAAATCTCACAGAGCCAACATTCTTTGGTACATCTACTTTGATCATGTTTCTACATATCCCCAAGCTATAATTAAAATCCATTGGAACAATCCATAACTAAAGCCAAACATCTAGATATACATGGATACGACACGGCGACACGGACACAGCATCTAGATACACTTATCAAGATTCTGCACTATATGTGTCCGACATGACATGGTCAAGATTTTTGGAGTGTGTGTGCTTCCTAATTCTAGTACTTTATTTAGTCATTTGTTTCCTTTTCATGAAGTTCTATTCCAGGGTCTACAATGTTAAGGATTAATTTTACTCGGGGATAACGGTTCAGATTTATGCATGCTAATCCTTTTTTCCTCTAATGGTTTACATTTATGAAGCTTATACAACTCATACGAAGCTCATAAATATTTTTAAAAAAGGGCATCCTAGTGGAATAAAGCTCCTGCTATTGCAGAATTTGAAGAGGGTCAAGATGTGCATAACATTAACCCTATTTTTTGGGAGAGGTTGTTTCGCAACTTAAACCTACATCATTCAGGATGTAAAGCCAACCTTTATTGTCGTGCCAAGCTATGCCAAATGCCCACTAATAAAGGTTCGCGGTATCGGTATTGGAATCAATATGTAGGTTCGGTACTTTTGTTGTTAGATCGGAGTTCATCACACGAAGCCAAAAAATAACTAAAATTACTAAAATCTAGAAGAAATTTTTTTTTAATAATTTAGGCATAAACTTTTGTCTTATTTGTTGTTCTCTTTTGCTCTGAATGAAAATTGGAATAAAAGACATTGATGAATTGTTTACCCATAATACTAAGATTGTTTGTTTTTTGAATTTAGGAACAGACACTAGTAATAGATAATTTTGAATGAAATAATGATGTGATAAGTAATGATAAATTTATAGATATACAACTTTGACAAATGGTAATGGTTACAGTGTGCCGATAAGAAACCTTATCAATTTGCTGCATCATGTTGATATTTGACATAACCATATCACTGTGTTGACTATTTTTTCTTTATGAAACTCACTTTTTATTCTAATTTTTCTTTAGTAACGACAAATATGGGTAGAGGTAAGAACTAGAATGGGGCAGGCTAAAACTAATATGATAACAAACAATTCGCACCGGTATCGACGAATACATATCTCTATTGGCTGATATTGCAAAGTATGCCTCTAAGCTCAGACATACATCTAAGTCTACTTTAAGGTAGACCGTAAGAAACTGTAGCACAATTTTTGAATTGTAAGAAACAATTGAACTCTACCTGGCTCATTTCGCCTTTGATGCGGTTCATCCTATCTGCATTAGGGTCGTTTGAATAATAGTCCATCTGTTGATTTAAGACCCTTGAAAATTCTTCATTCATTGCATATGCAAGAGCAGTATGGCAAGCTCGGCCATACGTTTTCACGAATCTTCCATGAATATCCTCAAGAAATGCAAAAGGAATTCTTCCTGCACAAGTGTTCGATGGAATTAGCATCCCGTGTCTTAGTGAATATCCTCAAAGAAAAACAAATAAGCTAATCTACGCACAAACTTATATACGAACGAATCCTTATGAAGGTTCTCAAGGAATACAAATACAACAGGGTTCTCGCAAACAGATAAATCTAGGGAAACCCGAAGGCATCGGGGTTAGTTGCAGCTTGACTCTCAAATCTGCAAGCAGTTGAATCTCTCTCCCTCTCTTTTCAACGAAATCTCAAAATAAGCTTGCATTGGACACACGATTTGCTTGCGCCTTCCAATGAAATATCAGATTTTTCAAAGTTTGAGAGGGTGTTCAAGTTCTTCACACAGCTGGGGCTGCAAATGAACAGAGCACCTCCCGAGCTCGGAGCTCGACTTGGCTCGACTATATTAACTCCGGGAAACAACAAACGGTGTCTCTAGGTAGCTAAATATCTTAATTGATGATCGGATCATTGCCTCCATTTTCATGAGCTCAATGCCGCCACAGATGGCATGACCGGTTTCATCGCCGCGGCAGTAAAATTGTGATTTTTATACGATACTGACCCCAAAAAAATTGATTTTTTATCAGAAGTTCCATCCAAAAGCTAAACTTTACTGTCGCAAACCACCGAATCGACCAATCGAAAGAAAACCCTAGATCCCCAACCGATCGAGGAATCAAACAACGCGAATAAAGAATCGACGAAATTGAATAGAGAGGGAGGGGTTGAGGATTATTTAACTGCCGGCGGAGTCGTCGGCCATGCAGAGGACGGTGATCCCGTCGGTGCGCTTGACATGGAAGATGTGTCGGTCCTGGGAGTAGGAGACGTGGCTGTCGTTGGTCCCCGGGATCTTCTCCAGTATCTGCCTCGCGATTCCCCCGGCGTTCGTCCCCGCCCCGCCGAACTCCGCCAGCACCACCGACCCCCGTGCCACCAGCGCGTACTGGATCGCCATTATTGATCCAACTCTCTCTCTCTCTCCCTCTCTAGAAGTCTTTCTTTTTCTCACGGAGGAGGAGGAGGAGGAGGAGGAGGAGAGGAGGAGGGAGGGATCAAACAAATTCTCTCTAATCACCATTATTTATTTATTAAAAGTCTATTTATTGTTATTTTATTGTTATTGTTATTATTGTTTTGGACGGCATAAAATATGACAGCGTGGCATCTAATAAAATCAAGGAGGTTTGAATATGGCTGGCGGTCTTAATTAAAATAAATAATTAAATTTTAACTAATTATTTAAGGCTAAATTATAACTTGATACTTTCAACTATCAACTAGTATATCACCCGGGTTTTTCTTAGGGGCACCACCACTTCTACTAGGGGGCAGCCCAATTTTTTTTGAAAAAATTACAAGTTTGTCATAGGTTTTTTTTACTAGGGGGCAGCCCAAAATTGTCTATAAAAGCCAAACTTCTTTTATTTCTTCTCTTCCTCCACTCTTTACTTCTCTTCCTCCACTCTTTTTTTCTCCTCCTCATAGAAACCTAGAATTAACCTAACCTAGGTGAAATTGTCCCCCCACCTAAATTTGTTAAAGATAATAGTGTCAATCACTTCTCCCATTTATTTGTAAGTCGTCGAATTTATTTTTGTGTAATGTTTTAACCTAAATTTTACATATAAAAGTTGAATTTTGTGTTTAATGTAGAAAGAAATAGAAAATGGAACAACCCGGACCATCAAATGCTGGATACTCTCCTCCCACAACGTCCGAAGAACACTTTGATGCATCGGAAGGCCTCGTGGTAACTACACTTTAACTTTATTTCGGATGAAAAATCGGATTTTGACACAGAGGACTGCCACTTCTCTGGCAGTCCCACTCATGGATTTGGACTGCCAGGGATGTGGCAGTCCTATATATGTGAGGGACTGCCACATATGTGGCAGTCCTTTTGACTTCGTTATACTAACCTATGGAGTGTCTAACCTATGTACTATAGGTCTGATCGGGGATCACTTCGTTATACTAAAGATGATCGCTCATTCTCCGATTCCTCCACCTTCAACAGTTCGCTACAAAAGAGCACCGGTCGAAGCCATCGCTTGGACCACACCTTTCGTTGATCAGATCAACCATTGTAAGAAGTTGTTGAAGTTTGAGGAGCCAAGAGACTTACCTGCTGACCACTATGACGTCGAAATCGACTAAGTATGGATATATTTACAGTTTGACATTTTGTATATGGAGGACCACTTTTGTATATAGTGAAATATGAAGTCCACTAATCTATATGGAGTAAATTTTGTATACAGTGAAATATGAAGTTCAGTATGTTATATGTGTCTACCTGTGTGCTATCTATGTTATATGTGTCTACCTGTGTACTATTTATGTGTTTACATGTGTGTTATCTGTGTTATATGTGTTTACCTGTGTGCAAGTATGTGTGGCAAAATATACCAATTTGTTAAAGTATCAGATCCAGTATCAGGACTGCCACCCCCTGGCAGTCCTACATTGAATTAGGACTGCCAGGGTGCTGGCAGTCCTAATTGAAAGTTGTTGTTATATAAATGGCCATTCTCCGTTGTTTTAGCACGGAGAATGACCATTCTCCGTATAATTTAGCACGGAGAATGGCCATTCTCCGTGTAATTTTCACGGAGAATGGCCAGTATCAGGACTGCCACCCTCCTGGCAGTCCAACATTAAATTAGGACTGCCAGGGTGCTGGCAGTCCTAATTGAAACTTGCTGTTACAGCAAGTATCAATTAGGACTGCCAGCACCCTGACAGTCCTAATTTAATGTTGGACTGCCAGGAGGGTGGCAGTCCTATTTGTAAGTCTCTGTGATGAGAGTTTTGAAACTCTCTATCATAGAGAGTTTCAATTAGGACTGTCACACCCCTGGCAGTCCTACACAAGAGGAGGACTGCCAGGGTGCTGGCAGTCCTGATTGAAACTTGCTGTTATACAAATGACCATTCTTCTGTGTTTTAGCACGAAGAATGGCCATTCTCCGTGTAATTTAGCACGGAGAATGGCCATTCTCCGTGTAATATAGCACGGAGAATGGTCATTCCAGTGTTAAAATGCAAGAGAATGACCATTCTCCGTGTAAATTAACACGGAGAATGACATTCTCCGTGTTTCTAACACGGAGAATGGCATTCTCCGTGTAAATTAACACGGAGAATGATTATTCTCCATGCTAAATTACACGGAGAATGGCCATTCTCCGTGTAAATTAAGACGGAGAATGGTCATTCTCCTGCGTTTTAACACTGGAATGACCATTCTCCGTGTAAATTAAGACGGAGAATGTCCATTCTCCGTGTTAGAAACACGGAGAATGCCATTCTCCGTGTTAATTTACACGGAGAATGGTCATTCTCCTGCATTTTATGGTCAGTTGAAACTTTGGAGGGCCATAACTTTTGACTGGGAGGTCGAAACGAGGCCCCGTTTGTCCCAAAACGAGCGTATTTTCGAGGAGCCTGAAAGTAACGATTTTATCGTTAGACAACCTTTTGAAATTTTAGAATCGCAAAAAAATGATGTTTGGACCTCCGTTTTAGCACTTTTGTCGAAATTTTAGAATCGCAAACAAATATTAATTCAATGTAGGAGTGTTCTTCGACTTGCGTGTCATCTCGTCAAATGTAGGAGTGTTCTTGAAAGAAATTTGGTGGAGGAATTAGGATTAGAGTGGTGGAGGAGAAGAGACTAGGGTTTTGGGAGAGGGAGAGAGAGCTCTTTTTTTTTCTTTTGGAGGAGAGAGAAGAAATTGGGGTTTGGAGAGGAAATGAGAGTTTGGGGGGTTGGGCTGTCCCCTAGTAAAATGTGGGCTGTCCCTTAGTAAAATCCCCACTTTCTGGGCTGTCCCCTAAGTAAGGGCTGCCCCCTAGTAGAAGTTGTGGTGCCCCTAAAAAAAACCTATCACCCGTGTGATGCACGGTTTGTATATTTAATATTGTTTTATTTAAAAAATAAATAAATGAATATTCTTGATATTTATATAACATTTGAAATTAAAACAAAAGTTAGAATAAAGTCAATTGTGAATTACATAAAATATAACATTATATTAATATGATTATGAACTGTCACGCCCCAGAACCAGAATACTGGAGAGCGGGGGCAGACATAGCCAGCTACGTATATTGAAGTACAACCCACCTCGCTATACGGTCACGGCTGTCTAGATACATGAGGGTTTAACTACAAGCCAACAGTCTCTTAAGGTCATGAACAAACCTAGTGTCTCAATCACAAGCAAGTAAATGTTACAAGATATAAGATCACCAAATATACAATAGTAAGGCGTCCCAAACATTACATATTCAGCTGATCATGAAGCTAGTCGTTACAAAACGTGAGGACTAGCAAGAGTTTAGTCATACATGATCAACCCTAGGATCTGTCAATCATGTTACAGCCTGTAGGCAGACAGTAAGAGAAGGTGCAATCGAGCTAACACTTGCTCGGCGGCTAAACGCCTCAAAAGAATAATTTTTACAATAGAGTGGGAGAGCAAAAATAAACCCACTCGTTGCCCTGGTTACGCCTGGTGGTCACCATCGGGCTGAAAAGTCGGTAGATCCTCTGGTGCTGCTCCAAAATCTGGCCATACAAAACCAGCTGGGTCAGATCCCAAAAAGAGCAAGTGCCACAAAGGAAGCTTCACTTAGGAACTAAAACCAGCAATTAGCACAGAAGATAATAATAATATAGTAAAACTGGAGAGATATAACATCATGAGGATATACGGTAAGATAACCATGGAACCATTCAGATAACCAGGTTACAACCCTTAAACCAAACAAGGACCGGGATTGTAACCCTTCATCTGAACCGAACTTGGTTTCTCCCATTTATCAGCAAGATAATATAAGAAAATCAGGACATGTAACAATCCTATACAGGATCAAGACAAGACTAGACTGATTATTCCCTATTCAACAATCACGGCCAAGCAATAAGTACGGCTTGATACTTTAACTAACTAGGGTTATCACAGGCCTAATTACTAGCAAGATGCAATGAGATTATTCCATAGCCACAAGCCCTGCAGACCATCCAGGTTACCCATGTCGAATATTATGGGTTGAATTCAAGTTGGTACATCGTCCAGGAAACGCATGTACCCTTAGGTGACTTAGAGGATGCAACACATGACAGTGTGCTGGAAATGTGCCCTACTCGATGGCAGGCTACAGATCCCAAGAGCGCCCAGGTAACGGGATTGCCTGTAGCTGAAAAATCTCTTCATGACTACTGTGTTATTCTAGTTATTAGTCTTAGTCCATTTCAGTAGGTACCCCTGACCGTGGTACTCAGGGGCCCTGTCCTAAACATGATGCAAGACAAGACTGGTTCATTTGCACAAGCACAATCGCCCACGGTGTTCAGGTTATTTATACTTGTCATGTCATGTCATGCTAGCCATCGCAACAGCATGTCAGGTTTTCTTGTCAGGAGTGCGCCACGGCGGGCCACTATCATGCATTATCATGTTGTGCCCATGTATCGTGCCAGGTTCATGTATCATGTCGTGTTCATGTCACAATTATCCCACATTACACTAAGGATCAAGAGAAACAACACGGATAAGGTAACAAGATTTGTCATGGCAAAACACATGGTACAAGAGATAAAAGGGGTGCCAGGAACAGCATGCGCCAGCAAACAGCATGCGCCAACAAACAGCATGTGCCATGAAACAACATGCGTCAGGACAGCATGTGCCAGCAAACAGTATACGCCAGAAAACAGCATGCGCCAGGAAAACAGCATGCGCCAGGACAGCATGCGCCAGAACAGCATGCGCCAGGAAACAGCATACGCCAGGACAGCATGCGCCAGAACAGCATGCGCCAGGAAACAGCATGCGCCAGGACAGCATACGCCAGAACAGCATGCGCCAGGAAACAGCATGCGCCAGGACAGCATGCGCCAGAACAGCATGCGCCAGTAAACAGCATGCGCCGAGAAACAGCATGCGCCAGGACAGCATGCGCCAGCAAACAGCATGCGCCAGCAAACAGCATGACAACAGCTTTTTGCCAGCAAACAGCATGTGCCAGGAAAACAGCACTGCTCATCTTCTCCAATCAGCCTCTAATGGCTAGGAAAACCCATGAACCAAAAAGACCATAAATCACTCAAAATAAGTCGAAATCAGGACTTCTAATAGTCTAAATTGGGTAGAATCAAATTTCCTACAATATGGAACCATCAAAACTTGAAAACAAGAAGGTTTGATAGATCAAAACCATAAAAATCCGAAAATGGCTAAAACCTAGATCTACAAGAAAATATACAAGAAAATGTAAAATGACAAGAACTAAGGTGGATTAGAAAGTTGCATAGAAGAGTTTAGAACAATAAAAATGGTGGGTTCCTTCATGAAGCAAGTTGCACTTGCCTAGGCTAGGGTTCTCTTGGTTGGTAGTGGAGAGTAAATGAAGAAGGAAGGAAGTAAAGAGGAGAGAGAAAGGAAAGGGGTTATAAATACTAAAGGTGGTGGTAGGTAGGGGTTCACTCTTGGTTCATCATGAACCAAGACAAAACCAAAGCCAAGCCGAACCAACCCAGGAAATAAACCAAGCCAAGAAGGAAGCTAAGCAAGGAATCATGCAATACAAGATAAAATACGTATACGTATTCCAAAATACGTAATATGAACCACAGGTATTACAACTCTACCCACCTTAAAAGAATTTTATCCTCGGAATTTAATTAAGAGGCTAGAGAGACGAGGACAAGCTATTCTAAGCAATCAATCATGCAATCATGTATGTAAGCAAGGAAATTGAAGGCACGAAAAAGAGGAAAGACATCTGCTAGGAACCTCTCTGCCGGTTTTGAATCTGAGTTTGGACCAAGGCATACTGTTGGGGTCTCTGTTGCTGGAATACTTGAGTCTGAGGCGGCAATAGCCTCGGAGGCTGGTACTGCTGTTGCTGCTGCACTGGTGCCGGTCCCCTTACCGAGGGACTAGTCTGAGCCGATGACGAACTGGCCCTATTCGAACAGGACCCTATCTTGTGGTCCGGTGCTCCACAAGCCAAACATAATCCCTGAGCTCTGCGACACTCCAAAACAACGTGTCCTGGCTTCCCACAATGAGTGCAGCCCATTGCGGAAGACTGCTTCTGCTTCTGTTGCTGAGGGGACGTGATCGACGTCACTGAGGCCGCCTGCCTCGGAGTTCCAATTGTCAAAGCCCTGACTGCCGGGGCTGGTGCTGTCGACTGGGTCATCTGGCCGTGAGATCGCTTCCGACCTCCGGTCCTATCCACGATCCTCTGGGAGGTATACTCATGCCTCCTAGCTGCTCTCAAGACTGCATCAAAAGTCTGATGCTCAAACTGCTCAACGGCCAATAAGATCTCGAGATGGAGCCCCTGCTGGAATCGCTGGGCTCTATCATACTCGGTTGCCACCAAGGTGGGAGCAAACCGACTGAGTCTGGAAAACTCGACCGCATATCCGTCGACCGTCCTGCCCATCTGCTTCAGATTGGTGAACCTCGTCTGTAGATCGTATCAAGCTACAGCATCAAAATACTTGGTCTGGAATCTCTCTCGGAATACTGCCAAGGCAATGGGTACCACTAATCCAACGGCCTGCGCCGCCCACCAGCTGCGGGAAAGATCCAATAGCTGTAGGCGCACTACGGCCACCTTCTCGTTCTCTGGGGTCCTGGCTGCTTCTAGAATCACCTCTGTGTCCTGAAGCCAAGCATCTGCGGCGATAGCATCTTCACTGCCGTCGAAGAATGGAGGGTTCAAGCGCTTGAAGCTATTGGCCGCGCTATTACCCTGATGACAACGTGGCTACAGATCCCAAGAGGAGGGTTCACCATTATTTATTTATTAAAAGTCTATTTATTGTTATTTTATTGTTATTGTTATTATTGTTTTGGACGACATAAAATATGACAGCGTGGCATCTAATAAAATCAAGGAGGTTTGAATATGGCTGGCGGTCTTAATTAAAATAAATAATTAAATTTTAACTAATTATTTAAGGCTAAATTATAACTTGATACTTTCAACTATCAACTAATATATCACCCGTGCGATGCACGGTTTGTATATTTAATACTGTTTTATTTAAAAAATAAATAAATGAATGTTCTTGATATTTATATAACATTTGAAATTAAAACAAAAGTTAGAATAAAGTCAATTGTGAATTACATAAAAGATAACATTATATTAATATGATTATGAACGAATTAAATTTTAACAACATAATTATCATTAGTAGTATTTGTGTAATTCATAAAATATCTTAGACCAAAATATATTAATATGATTATGAACGAATTATAACAATATATACCTCAACGTAAATAAAATTATACGATAAAGTCTATTTTGATGACATAAAATATGACATTTGTCTGAATTACAAATTCTGAAATACTTCCTTATACACAACATTTGTTGTTGAATTACATTGATCTTTATCTTCACTGCATATTAAAATCTTCAATCATTTCTTACTTGTTACCCTTGAAACAGCAACATATAACTGTCCATGACTAAAAACGGGATTCTTCAAGAAAAGTCCAACATGAGAAAGTGATTGACCTTGACTTTTGTTTATTGTCATTGCATAAGAAACAATCAATGGATATTGTCTTCTTTGAAATTTGAAAGGAAATCTTAGATCAGAAGGTGTCAATAATATTCTTGGAATCAAAACTTTATTACCAGCATTGTCTCCACAAAGAATCTTTGCTTCAAGAACACGATTGCCTAATTTTGTAATTAGCAATCTAGTACCATTACATAGCCCAGCTGAATGATCTATATTTCTTAATAACATTACTGGGGTACCAACTTTCAATTTTAACTTATGATTCGGTACACCTGAACATTTAATACTATTCAAGAACTCTGGAGTGTGAACATCTGATAATAAGTCAACATTGGCATCTGACTTAGATGGACTATCAGAACTTAAATATGTGCTTGCGTTACCAGAATTCAGTAAGATCATGTACTCATTTACAGACTCGACAACATCAAGAGTTGGCGCTAATATAGCTCTATCCTTCAAGAAATCTGGATCGATGACAAAATTCGCAAAAGAAGGATATGTGCTCTCAACAATTGTTTGCAGTGGATCATTTGCATTACTAAGTAAAACATCACTTGGAATATCGATATTTGTACAACCATCATTATGCCCTCCAAGTGTTCCATCTCCTATACTTGCAATCTATTCAGAAAACCGTTTGAGCTCTTTACTTTCAGATGTTAAGCTAGAACCTTGAAGTCTCATGTTTTTTGTCAACCTCAAGACTTTACAGTTTTGCCAAATATAAGAAGAATTTATAGTTGTATGAACTATATCTTGTCTACTACCTTTCGGAATTACAGGCAATATTTGACAAAAATCTCCTCCGAAGACAATTGTTTTTCCTCCAAATGGTGTCTCAGAACTGAGTGGATTGCTAAATTGCATTATATCTCTAAGCGATCTATCCAACGCTTTAAAACAATATCGGTGTGCATCATTGGTGCTTCATCCCAAATTATAAGTTTGCACCTAACAATTAGTTCTGCAAGTTGACTTCCTTGTTTGATATTGCATGTTGAATCCTCATTTACATTTATTGGAATAGCAAACCTTGAATGAGCTGTTCGTCCACCAGGCAACAGAAGTGATGTTATCCCACTTGAAGCACCATTTAGAACAATTTCTCCCTTAGATCTCAACCATGCAGATAATGTTTTCCAAATGAACGTTTTTCTAGTACTGCCATATTCGTATAAAAAGAAAACACCACTATTTGTAGAATTAACAACATCTATTATTATGTCATAAATATATTGTTGTTCATCATTCAAGCGGGCAAGTAGGTGTACGTGTTCTTCTGCTAGAGCCGCTCTATCATAATGTAATTCATCATGCACCAATCTATTTGTAGTATTTGATAAGGAGTCCATGTTTGGAAATAGCATTGATGGAAATTCTCGCAAACTTCTACCACAATTCCTCAATAACTTTTCAATCTCAACCAAAGCGTGATTTTGAATGTCATCCTCACTCATCCTCACTCATAAGCAAATCTAGAATTAAAGAGAGAAAGAATATGTTTTAATTAATTTTAAAGCTATATTAACGATCAAATAATATGCAAAACACAATTTAAACTTAAAAATAAGAAAGAAACATTTTACCTTGGTCGTGCAATGCAATTCGTTGATTATATAAAACATTATCCGATAAGTATGTCCAACACTTTTTCTAAAGTAATTCAGGCCGGCTTACAGAGCCAGATGACAATAATGTCACAAATAAATTTCTCAAAGAATATGCAGATGCCTAATAACTTGCCTCAATAATACCATCGATATACTCGTCATCATCCTCCAACAATCCTAAGACATAGCAAGCTTCACGATATGACTCGTAATGAATACCATTGACTTTCTTAATATCATCATAGCATTTAGGTCCACGGACGATATTGAGAAGACATCTTAAATGGTACATCTCACCGCAACCAGGTGGAACATAAAAAATTCGACCTAATGAAAAATATTTTTTCTCGGAGTCCACTCTATAGTCTTCTGTTTCCAAACAAACTTTTGTGGAAATTCTGCATATGTCAGATTTTTTGCCTCTGGATATCGCTTATTCGCTTCAAACCAAGCTAAGAACATGCTTTCATTCACACTGGCATGATCAATAATGGTATCAATAGCATCTGCGTCTGAGAAAATAATAGGCTGCTCGTCGGGTAAGTGAAAGCTGAGTCGCTCAACAGGAGGGTTCTTATATTGGATCTCAAAACCAAACAATCTCCATGTTGCCTCACAAGCAGAAATGTATCTACAATCGTAACATGTTAATTTCATCAATTGGTTTTTTGGGTTCCTCCTCGTCTGTAGTTCTATAGAAGGATGCAGTTACCCGATCATGTCCTTTATTCACATACTTGAACAAATATTTTATAGATCGAGACTGATTGCACCATTCAACATTCATATGACCTCCATACTTCAACAATAGATAACGATTATGAGGCACTACAAATCGATTATCTAGTTCAACACCATTATTTAAAACCGTTCTTCCATCATCTTTGCGTCTATATAATGGATATCCATCTTCATCAACCAAAGTATTTTCAACAAATTTTTTCGGAAAATGCTTTGAGCAACGACCATTTGACATACATGGTGAATTCTTTCTTGCAGTACCACAAGGTCCATGTATCATAAAATCTCGTACTGCATTGTAATAGGTAGGATCTGATTTTTGATCAGGAATTTCTGCTGAGATTATCTGATCAATATCTTTTCCCGATGGAAACTTATCTTCTTTGGCTAGGAACAATAAAATATGAGCATGTGGCAACCCACGTTTTTGAAATTCGACCGTATATATATAACTGAAAAACAATAGAAAACAAATAAATATTAAATTTATTAATAAAATACATGATTAAGTACAAAAAATATGGCAAAATCGTTACCAGCTCTAACTGTTCCAAATATTTTATTATGCTTCAGATCTTTGATCAGCCCATCCAATTTCACCTTGAAAATCCTACATAATATATCTGGTCGATCTTCAGGTTGAAGACCATTTTTTTTAACATATCGAAGTATTTCAGGCCATTTGGGGTTGCATGTAAATGTTATAAACAAATCCGGGTAACCATTAACCCATCTGCATATTGCCATTGAATCTTGATAATTTTGAATCATGTACCGAGCACCTCCTGTAAAAGAAGATTGTAGAATGACTCTTTTTTCTTGAGTAGTCGGATCTGTTTCACCTCGCAATAATGCATCTGTAAGACCTTTATACATCTCACACCGTAATTGTTTTTGATGCGTTCGAATAAATTTTAATCTTGCAGATTCAATCATTATATAAGCATGTGAAACCCAGAATTTTTAGAATTAATGGATTATTGAACCGTAGTATAATTTTGGTTTATTATTATTATTAATATTATATTATTATTATTATCATTGTTATTATTATTATTATTATTATTATTATTTAGTCAGATTTAGAAAAAAATATTATTTTTTTTAAAAATTATCGTTGATTTTTGATTGTGGCCCTACCCCGATCCCGTGACCGGAGTCTAACCCGAGTTCGAACCCGGTTTCCCGAAACCCAATTTCGTTCCGAACCAATTCTTTTTACCTCTTTTAAAATCCTGAATATTTATTACATTAGTTAAAAAAAAAACTAAACCAACTGGCTTGGTCTCCCACGACCAAGCCAGCACCCCCTACCTATTCTCCCCATTCTCACTCTCCTCCACATAAATCCCCCACTCTCTCCTTATAATAACCACCCACCAGCACCACTCACTCTCACTTTCTCTCAATCCCTCACTCTCACTTTCTCTTAATCCCTCACTCTCCCCAAAGCTCATACCCCCCTCTCGGCCCCGATCTCCTAGCCGCGCCCAACTCAGGCCAGGACCCCGCCTCCGCCGGCTCGTCCAGCCCGTCCATGCCGTCCAGTCCGCAACCCCCAGCGGCCTCCTCCGCCGTTTGAGCCCGATTCCGCGCCTCCGGCGGCCTCGCCGCCCTCCCGCGGTCGTCTCCCAGGCCGCACGCCGCCCACGCCGGCCGCCCCCGCGCCCCCGACCGCGTCCAGCGCCGCACCGGCCCGCGACTCCGCCTCCCGCACGTGCCTTCCCGGCCGAACCCCCTCGACTGCTCCCCGACCCGACTGCGCGCCTCCGGCGCCCCTCGCCGAGCTTCCCGTGTTTCTGCGGGTCCTCGATCTCCAGATCCGATGTCCGGTTCATTCCCGTGCATCCCGCAGTTCTGGTTTTTGCTGACCAGCACTGTCTGATCTTCCGATCCGCTGCCCGCGTATTTCTTTCTCCCATTTTTATCTGAGAGCTCTAGCCGAGCAACCCAAGGTATAATTTTGTATTCCCGTTCCCGTTTCCGTAGTCGATGATGAGATTGGTCCCCGATTCCTTCCCGGGAATTGGGTTTTTGTGGACGTAATGGTTTCGGAGTTTCCGAAATTGTTTCTGTGATGTTCTGTGGTTATTTCGAATTTTTCCGAAATGTGGTATTCTGGATTTTGAGTGCTGTGGTGTTCCGACTTCATTTCGGGATTTTTGATTTTATTTCGGGTTTCCGATTTAGCTTCGAAAATGGTTCTGTGAATTTAATTTTTATGTAAAAATGGTTTTGGAAGTTAATTTTTGGGTTTTCCCTGGTTTGGGATAATTGTTGGAGTTGTCAGCGCATTTTCCCAGTTTTGGGTTGTCCCAGATATAGAGGAGATGCTGCCCAATTTTTTCGAAAATATTTTTAAAACGGATTTTCGTATAAAAATTAGGGACTTGAAAATCGAACTTTTGCAAAACGTTTATATATTGGATTTGCCGGCTTTCGGATTTATGGATTTCTGTACCACCATTTAGGCGACGACCTTGTAGGTCGAATGAGCCTGGCGAAGCACAAACGCTACAGGGTTCCTGTACGTTGAGGCGCTAGCCAATAATATGACATTTGGACCAAGTCTGAGACTCATATAATTATTATCTTTAATTTATAATTATTATTTTAGTACGGGTACTGCTGTTAGTATTTTTGGTGCAGGGCTTCGGCCTGCTGAATGGACCGCTTTCCCGCGTTCAGGATTCACCCAAGTTTTATTATTATTCCTAAAATTTATTTATGTAAATAATTGTAAGGGCATAAGCCTAGTTTTCTATTTTCTTTGCTATGACCCTGTATTGTGTAGCATAGCTTTTCTTTATTTTCTGAGTTATTGTTTTGGCTTTAAATGCGTAGATTATTAAAATGAGTATTTATTTTAATATAGAAAATTAATAAGGTTTTCTCACAGTAAATAAATTAGTAAAATTACAAGTTTGATTATTTAAACAAATTTACGTTCTTCTCATCTAACGAAAAGTATTAGTTTTATATATGATATTACAAAATACTAAGTTTTGCCAAATTAACGGTAAATTGCCATTTTTCCAATTAATCAATAACCGGCTTATTTTAAATAAATAATAACGAACGTAGAATTACGACGTTAGACGTCTTCTGGTAGAATAATTAATAACTTAAAACTGAATTAGGACCAATTCTAGAGATTGTAACTAGCACACCTAGAATGGTTTCATATTGGTTCTAAGTCAAGGTTCTCAACTGTAGGATTTCGGAGACGAATCTGACTTCCTCCCCGGAACCGTCATCCTACTCCAGTCATACAAATCGAGGCAAGTTACGGTTATGTTTTTCTTGTATTTTATTTAGTAATTGTCTAGCTGCATGTTTAAACCACATTGCTACACGGATTCAGATATTGATTGATTGATTGTGGGGATCGGGGGAATAGTGTAACATTTATGGCCAATATCCCCCGTATTGCATATTGTGCTAGCTTACCCCTCTTACACACGGGGATAAGCCGTATCGCGTCGCTAGGACGCTATTGTATAACCCAAGCCGGTCATAGACGATTACACATTCAAATCACATTGTTTTCAATTGTAGAATGCTGAAAAATATTGTTTAAAACTGTTTAGCTTGCACTTTTCCATTATTACTTGAAATATGAGTTACATATTCGTACTTGCTCCCTCCTGACTGGAGACAACATTTTTAGGTGACATTAAGGATGTTGAGCTATTGTACAATAGCTATTATGACCCGGTTCTGTACCCTGTGGTGTTGCCAGAGTCCCCATTGGAGGACGCAGGACCTGAGGCCGACAAGCCGAACGCTTAGATAGTTATTTCCAGTTTCTAGTTCATTATTTTTGGAATTTTGTTAATTTGATTTCAGCATTTTATTTCAGTCCTTTTATTTCCAGTTGTACTTTTCAAATGTTGAATAAAGTTTTAAAATTTTCGTATATTCAGTTGTGATAAATGTATAGATGTTGTTGTGAATACCTGCTAATAGAACAGCTTACTGCCGCCGTCTCATAACGGTGCAGGCTGGGCATGATCCGGTTCGACCTAATTATTTGGGATCGGATCATGACATGTTTTTAGTGGTGGCCCATGCAGGTCATGAAACAACAACTTAGAAAAACATACCTAGAAACAATTAGAATACTATAACATCAATTTGTCATGACATAGGACCGAAATATATATTATAAGTAAATATTTTTGTTTGCTATAGACTGGTCGGCTACCTTGCTTGTGTTTGCAACCAAAACCTTCCAGAGTACGGCCAAAGGAAAGACCACTCGTTCCAGCCATGCTGGCGATGAGGTCCACCATCGATCATACTTGGACTCATACCCATCACCGAGACTTGTAACTGTCCTATAACTACCTCGGGCCATAAATTCTTTAAACCCTTACTTGTGATGTCCTTGCCCAAATATGATATAGTCCTAGGGATGGACTGGTTAAGTGAGCAGCATGCGCTGATAGATTGTCACAGAGGATGTGTAATCTTCAGCCCACCAGGAGAACCAGAGTTTGAAATCTCTCGAGCTCCGAAAGACATGAAGAGTGTTACCTACTCCTCTATCACCGAAGAACCCGGGCCTCCTCACCCTATCATAGCAGAATTCATGGACGTCTTTCCAGATAGTCTTCCAGGATTACCGCCATATCGAGGTGTGGAATTCACCATCGATCTAGTACCCGGCTCTTCCCTTATTTCTCGGGAATGCTACAGAGTCAACCCTAAGGAGGCAAAGGAGATGAAGGACCAGATTGACGAACTGAAGGCACAAGGATTTATCAGAGATGGGGCTTCACCCTGGGGAGCACCAGTTTTGTTCGTGCCCAAGAAGGATGGAACCGTGCGGATGTGCATCGATTACCGGACACTGAACAACATCACCATTAAGAACAAGTACCCTCTGTCCCGGATCGACGACCTGTTTGATCAACTGAGTGGAGCCAAGGTATTTTCGAAGATAGATCTCAGGTCTGGCTACCACCAAATCAAGGTCAGGAAGGAAGATATTCCAAAGACGACATTCAACACCAAGTATGGTCAGTATGAATTTTTGGTCATGCCGTTTGGACTGACGAATGCCCCTGCAGTATTCATGAACCTTATGAACAAGGTCTTCCATGAATATCTGGATCAGTTTGTTGTTGTCTTCATCGACGACATTCTGATCTACTCGAAGACTGAAGAGGAGCATGAAGAGCACCTGAGGAAAGTTCTGGGAACTTTAAGGAAGGAGAAGCTCTATGGTAAGCTATCTAAATGCGAATTCTTCTTAGACAAAGTGGATTTTTTTGGCCATGTTGTCACATGAGAAGGAATTTCGATGGATCCAATGAAGATAGCTGCTATTGAGAAGTGGACTGCACCAAGTTCAGTTACAGAAATCAGAAGCTTTTTTAGTTTAGCTAGCTACTACCAGAAGTTTGTAAAGGATTTCTCCAGGATTGCTGAACCAATGACAAAGCTCACCAGGAAGAATGAAGAATTTGTTTGGTCGGAAGCTTGCCAGTCAGCATTTGAGGAACTGAAGAAGAGGCTTGCAACGGCGCCGATACTTGCGCTACCGTCAGGTACCGGCGGTTTCTCAATTTATAGTGATGCTTTCGGTAAGGGATTGGGCTGCGTTCTTCAACAATACGGGAAAGTAATTGCTTACGCATTTAGACAATTACGGACTCATGAGAAAAACTATCCCATACATGATTTGGAGGTTGCAGCGGTGATATTTGTATTGAAGCTATGGAAGCACTACCTTTATGGGGAGAGAGTGAAAATATTTACAGACTACAAAAGCCTTAAATATGTTTTCACTCAGAAGGAGCTGAACATGCGACAGAGACGATGGCTGGAGCTGATAAAGGATTTCGACATCAACCTGCAGTATCATTCGGGTAAGGCTAATGTTGTTGCTGATGCACTTAGTCGATACCCGATGGCATTGTTCTTGACCAAGGAGCGTCATCTGCGGGAGGACATAGAAAAGCTTGGACTGGAGATTGTACTGCCCGAAGAAGAAATAAAGAAACTGGAAAGAGAAGCCATTGTACCAGGAGCTGATTCAACAATGATACAGCTGCAAGTGCGTTCAAGTCTAATGGACAGAGTCAAGGAGGCACAATTCCAAGACGAGGCGCTTTACAAACTCAGAGATCAAGTGCTGGAAAGAACACTTGAAGGATTCTCAATCGCCAGCGACAGAGCACTGAAGCATGGTACGAGGTTGTGCGTACCAACTGGTGAACTAAGGAACGAGTTGATACAAGAAGCGCACCAGTCGCAGTATTCCATACATCCAGGAGCCAACAAAATGTATCGGAATATGCGTACTATAGTGTGGTGGTACGGAATGAAGAAGGACATATCCAGGTATGTGGCTAGATGTTTAATTTGTCAACAAGTGAAAGCTAGCAGACAGAGACTAGCAGGACTGTTGCAGCCGCTAGACATCCCGGAGTAGAAATGGGAGCACATAACGATGGATTTTGTGTCAGGACTGCCTCGATCCCAAGGAGGTAAAGATGCCATTTGGGTTATCGTGGACCGACTGACGAAGTCAGTCCACTTTATTCCTTTTAAGGTGGGTCTATCCACTGAGAAGTTAGCGGCACTGTACATGCGGCACATCTACCGGATTCATGGAGTTCCGATAAGTATTGTGTCTGACAGGGATACCAGGTTCACCTCTCACTTATGGAAGAGCTTGCATGACAGTTTGGGAATGCAACTGAAGTTCAGCACCGCCTACCATCCCCAGACAGACGGACAATCAGAGAGAACAATCCAGACGCTAGAAGACATGCTAAGATCCTGCGTCTTGGAATTCGGAGGGTCTTGGGAAGACCATTTGCACTTGGTAGATTTCTCCTACAACAACAGCTACCAAGCTAGCATCAGTATGACACCGTTCGAAGAACTCTATGGACGTCGTTGCCGCACTCCACTTGCTTGGGATGACGTAGGAGAATGAGTATTATTTGGACCTGAGATGGTGACCGATGTAGCAGAGAAGGTAAAGATGATCAGAGACAAGCTCAGGATTGCCCAAGACAGACAGAAGCATTGGGCCGATAGCAGCCGACGGCCGTTGGAGTTCGAAGAAGGTGACAGTGTGTTCGTAAAGATCTTCCCTACCAGAGGAAACTATCAGATTTGGCAGAACAGAAAAGTTGACCCCCAGGTACACCGGGCCATTCGAAATTTTGAGCCGAGTTGGAGAAGTAACGTACCGATTAGCTCTACCAGCTAATCTTGAAGGTGTGCACAACGTCTTCCACGTTTCGCAGCTGAGATGCTACATCCCGAATCCAAGTCACATCTTGGACAATTCAGAGCTGGAGATTGGATCCAGCCTCACAGTGCCAGAGAAGCCAGTGGTGATTTTAGACAGAGGTGAGAAGAAAAACCAGGAACTCTGTACCGTCTCATAAACTTCTATTTTCTTTCGTTCTAATATTTTTACTGATGCTGCTAAGTTAGCCTAATTTTTCGAGCTTATTTCTTTATCGAGCTTGATCATGACAGTATTTTATTGGGTGCACCCACTAATATATTGTCTAATCAGAACCGGTGCATGATGGTCTGATCAACCACGTGTACTTTGGTTCGCTTATATATATATTCTTGTTCTACGTAGATGGTGACATAATTAAAACTTGTCCCTAAATGTCTCATCCACGACTGCCTTGGCAATTCTTATTGTTGGACCTGAGTTACGGGCGTAGTACCCGTACCTGTTTGATTTGAGTTTATCCTACCCATCCTTTAATTTCAAGGACGAAATTTTCTAAGGAGGAAAGATTGTGAAACCCAGAATTTTTAGAATTAATGGATTGTTGAACCGTAGTATAATTTTGGTTTATTATTATTATTAATATTATATTATTATTATTATCATTGTTATTATTATTATTATTATTATTATTTAGTCAGATTTAGAAAAAATATATTATTTTAAAAATTATCGTTGATTTTTTATTGTGGCCCTGCCCCAATCCCGTGACCGGAGTCTGACCCGAGTTCGAACCCGGTTTCCCGAAACCCAATTTCGTTCCGAACCAATTCTTTTTACCTCTTTTAAAATCCTGAATATTTATTATATTAGTTAAAAAAAAACTAAACCAACTGGCTTGGTCTCCTACGACCAAGCCAGCACCCCCTACCTATTCTCCCCATTCTCACTCTCCTCCACATAAATCCCCCACTCTCTCCTTATAATAACCACCCACCAGCACCACTCACTCTCACTTTATCTCAATCCCTCACTTTCACTTTCTCTTAATCCCTCACTCTCCCTAAAGCTCATACCCCCCTCTCAGCCCGAATCTCCTAGCCGCGCCCAACTCAGGCCAGGACCCCGCCTTCGCCGGCTCGTCCAGCCCGCCCATGCCGTCCAGTCCGTGACCCCCAGCGGCCTCCTCCGCCGTTTGAGCCCGATCCCGCGCCTCCGACGGCCTCGCCGCCCTCCCGCGGTCGCCTTCCAGGCCGCACGCCGCCCACGCCGGCCGCCCCCGCGCCCCCGGCCGCGTCCAGCGCCGCGCCGGCCCGCGACTCCGTCTCCCGTACGTGCCTTCCCGGCCGAACCCCCTCGGCTGCTCCCCGGCCGAACCCCCTCGGCTGCTTCCCGACCCGACAGCGCGCCTCCAGCGCCCCTCGTCGAGCTTCCCGTGTTTTTGCGGGTCCCCGATCTCCAGATCCGCTGTCCGGTTCATTCCCGTGCATCCCGCAATTCCGGTTTTCGCTGACCAGCACTGTCTGATCTCCCGATCCGCTAGTCGCGTATTTCTTTCTCCTATTTTTATCTGAGAGCTCTAGCCGAGCAACCCAAGGTATAATTTCGTATTCCCGTTCCCGTTTCCGTAGTCGATGATGAGATTGGTCCCCGATTCCTTCCCGGGAATTCGGTTTTTGTGGATGTAATGGTTTCAGAGTTTCCAAAATTGTTTCTGTGATGTTCTGTGGTTATTTCGGATTTTTTCGAAATGTGGTATTCTGGATTTTGAGTGCTGTGGTGTTCCGACTTCATTTCGGGATTTTCGATTTTATTTCGGGTTTCCGATTTAGCTTCGGAAATGGTTCTGTGAATTTAATTTTTATGTAAAAATGGTTTTGGAAGTTAATTTTTGGGTTTTCCCTGGTTTGGGATAATTGTTGGAGTTGTCAGCGCATTTTCCCAGTTTTGGGTTGTCCCAGATATAGAGGAGATGCTGCCCAATTTTTTCGAAAATATTTTTAAAACGGATTTTCGTATAAAAATTAGGGACTTGAAAATCGGACTTTTACAAAACGTTTATATATTGGATTTGTCGGCTTTCGGATTTATGGATTTCTGTACCACTATTTAGGCGACGACCTTATAGGTCGAATGAGCCTGGCGAAGCGCAAACGCTACAGGGTTCCTGTACGTTGAGGCGCTAGCCAATAATATGACATTTAGACCAAGTCTGAGACTCATATAATTATTATCTTTAATTTATAATTATTATTTTAGTACGGGTACTGCTGTTAGTATTTTTGGTGCAGGGCTTCGGCCTGCTGAATGGACCGCTTCCCCCCGTCAGGATTCACCCAAGTTTTATTATTATTCCTAAAATTCATTTATGTAAATAATTGTAAGGACATAAGCCTAGTTTTCTATTTTCTTTGCTGCGATCCTGTATTGTGTAGCATAGCTTTTCTTTATTTTTTGAGTTATTGTTTTGGCTTTAAACGCATAGATTATTAAAATGAGTATTTATTTTAATATAGAAAATTAATAAGGTTTTCTCACAGTAAATAAATTAGTAAAATTACAAGTTTGATTATTTAAACAAATTCACGTTCTTCTCATCTAAAGAAAAGTATTAGTTTTATATATGATATTACAAAATACTAAGTTTTGCCAAATTAACCGATAAATTGCCATTTTTTCATTTAATCAATAACCGGCTTATTTTAAATAAATAATAACGAACGTAGAATTGCGACGTTAGACGTCTTTCGGTAGAATAATTAATAACTTAAAACTGAATTAGGACCAATTCTAGAGATTGTAACTAGCACACCTAGAACGGTTTCATATTGGTTCTAAGTCAAGGTTCTCAACTGTAGGATTTCGAAGACGAACCTGACTTCCTCCCCGGAACCGTCATCCTACTCCAGTCATACAAATCGAGGCAAGTTACTGTTATGTTTTTCTTGTATTTTATTTAGTAATTGTCTAGTTGCATGTTTAAACCATATTGCTACACGGATTCAGATATTGATTGATTGATTATGAAGATTGGGGGAATAGTGTAACGTTTATGGCCAATACCCCTCATATTGCATATTGTGCGAGCTTACCCCTTTTACAGACGGGGATAAGCCGTATCGCGTCGCTAGGACGCTATTGTATAACCCAAGCCGGTCATAGACGATTACACATTCAAATTACATTGTTTTCAATTGTAGAATGCTGGAAAATATTGTTTAAAACTGTTTAGCTTGCACTTTTCCATTATTACTTGAAATATGAGTTACACATTCAAATTACTTGAAATATTGTTGAAAATATTGTTTAAAATATTGTTTAAAACTGTCTAGTAGCATATAACTCATTTATTCGTTGTAGGTTCCCAGCTTTTGTTTCAACCATGATATCTTTATCACCTAAGCATTCATCAAGATCTCCAACTATTAAAGCAGCAACCTCAGAAACTGTAGGTAAATTATACTGTCGTCCATCTCCATGTCTCCTTCCTATCAATTTCAATCGAACGCTTGAATTACCTCCTTCACACATTTTCTCGCGAGCCATTCTAAAAGACTTTACTAATACATTATTTTCATCCAACATATCCTTCAAATCACGTACAATTTCTGCACGCAAATTATTAATATTACCGTTCTTCTTGAAAATAATATTAAAAAAAATAAGATAACTGAATATATTAAGAATCAATGATCAATATATAATTGTACATATCTGGGGAAAAAATTCGATAAATACCTAGCAGCTTTCATTCTGTTTTGAATTTCATTTTCTGTATCATAAATATATAGCTGTGCAAATTTTGGACTTGAACCTTCAACGGGTAATAAACTTCCCAATAGATGGTAGTTTTGTCCATGCATTCTAAAAATTGGTGAAGAATTTTCTTGATTTGGTTCCGGATCGACTTTGCCTCCCATTGAGTTATACGATCTTATATTTTCTAGAAAATGTTTGCTCTTATCGCTTACACCATATAATAGATCAAGTAAAACTTTAGGCGGTCTCTTCATTGGTGAAATTTGAATCTTTCCTTGCATACAACATAAAGAGTACATCGGGTTTTTGCACTTGTAGGAAGACTGAACTCTCTCGTCATACCAAAAGTGTGTACCACAAAAGTTATATTTATAAGTTGGATCGCTAATATCCCAATAATCTGTAAATAAAAAAGACCAATAAAATATAAATAAATTACATAACTCATAAACTAAACTAATAAATACACACATAGACACACACACACACAAACATATATAGACTAATACCAATTGTAGGATTTGCATGTCCATGATCAAATTTACAATCTCCATTCGTCAATTTAACAACCACTGCAAAAGAAAAAATAAAGAAAAAGCAACAAAATTTTAAAAGATCTGAAACTACTTTCCTTTTTAAAAAATTGAAATTAATTAAAAATTTCAAATATGTGAATTTGAGAAATAAATTAGGCTTAAAACATATTTGAAGACTCCTCATCTGCAGTCAAATCAATCGTTGTTAAATGATTATTTTGCTGCAAATTTGAGATTGTATTCTTCGAGCAATACAGCGAACTTTGGTTCATTGAAGTAGTCAAATCAACTGCTTGACTTGATCCACACACTGCATAAAATAATTCAATAAAAAACTTTGCAAACATAAAAAAAAATGTATGTATATAAGGGCATCCTTGTAATCGTACCATGAGCAATCATTATGACGGAACATCATTTAGTGCTCTGTCTACTTTTTGACTTGTGTTTACCTCCTGTTGGAGGTTATATTTTACTTTAATTTTTTTCAATGAACATCCTAGATTAACTCATATATGTAAATATATGCATATATATATATATATGTATGTATGTAAATATATATGTAGGCATGAATGCATATATGAATACATGTATGTATGCATGCATGTATGAGTGTAGGTAGTAGGCATATATGTATGCAATGTATGCAAGCATGAATGGATGAAATGCAAGCATGTGGGTAATGCAAGGTATTGTAATAAAACATGTATGCAAGTATCCATATGTAAGTAGGTAATGTATATGCATGATATGTATACATGAGATATAATGATATGCATGAGTGTATGTAAGTAGGTAAAGTAATCCATGTATGAATGTAAGTATTGTACCTATATTGTACTAGGCCTAGTATGTAGAGTGACCCTATAGATTGTTGTTTAGACTTTAGTTGACTAGCCCTAGACCTAGAATGACTTGGTATTGAACCTAATAGGCTAAATTGACTAGAGTTGACCAAAAGTCAACATTGAGTCAATAGTGACCAATTGACTTAGTTGACCAAACCCTAAAGTTGACCAGTTGACCAAGATAGCCTTGCTGTTGACCTAGTTTGACTAGATATTGACTTGATTTGACCCAGAGTTGACCAAGAGTTGACTTTGACCTAGATTAACCTAGAAATTATGTAGATGCATTGTACACTTCATTTATAACCCCCTTGTATACATCATGACTTGTGTTGCTCTAAATAGGACTCAGATACCTCGTTTCGGACAGTGTATTCTCACAGACATTCAGATCGCAGGCGAGTACATTCTCTGATCGTTTCATACTTGTCACAATTTATATTCTTGCTCTAGATCATTTTACTTGATGTTGTCACGATTGTTATCACGGATTAGTACTATATGGATCTTTCATGCGATGTTATTCCCTTATAGGATACATCGGGTATTTCGTGTTCGTGTACTTTATCATGGGCATCGTGTACTCCTTGTGTTCGTGTTATTCGTGTACAAATCGTGTACTCTCATGTGCTCACATGATCATCGTGTACAACTATACTTCATGTGCAATAACATAACTTGACCGGATCCTTGTGTATTGATTAGGGAGGGTGAGTAGGAATTGGTTATACGATCAAATCCCCTATTGTATAAAACATTGTATATGTCCATTGTACCCTCGTGTATAATGGAGTCCCATTTTATTGTATAATCTAACCTGTTTACATAACCATATTATGCTCTAAATCACTAATCACTTACAGTTCATACTTATCATGTATATATTTCCAGTTTACAAATATTTCTTGATTTCGTGTACATCTTCTTACAGTTCATGTATCTTATTCTTTTGCATGTTTTATATTTCTTGCCATGATATCAACTGCTTGAGATGTACTGTGCTTGCTCCTGTCCTGACTGGACCTGTTGAAAATATTACAGATGATACCGAGGACTTTTACCTAACCTACTATGGAGCCCATCTAGACGACACCTGTGAGTTTGACCCACAAGAGGATCCAGCTCTAGCTGAGGACGTCATCCCTACTGCTTAGACTAGATTAGCTAGGCTTTATCTTATTTTCTTTATGTCATTTGTATTGACTTTAGAGTTGTATTATTTTCTGGATGTTTGTGATATTGTGTCGTTTAGACACTTATACTTTCCTTCGGTTTGTATGTTCTCTTTGAGATTTCATATTTATCATATCGTGCTATTTCCATCTCTAGATTTGTGATTGAGTTGTACCTTATATGATTTGTCCTCCGTTCGGAGAGTATATCATATTGTATTTAGTTTGTGATAGTGACCTAGGACAACGTTCTACCAGCGACACTGCAGCGTAGGCTGGACGTACCCACTTCTCGTGTCCCTACACTTGGTGCGGATCGTGACAAAGTGTGCCATTGGCTTACGGCTTAATGCGTCTGCCATGACATTAGCCTTGCCCGGATGATAATGTAGCTCGATCTCGTAATCCTTCATCAACTCCAACCAACATCATTGTCGCATATTCAACTCTTTCTGTGTGAACACGTACTTTAGGCTCTTATGATCAGTGTAGATGTCAACCTTCTCGTCGTACAAGTAATGTCTCCATAGCTTCAAAGCAAAGATAACTGCCGCGAGCTCTAGATCGTGGGTCGGATAGTTCTTCTCATGCACTCTCAACTGTCTCGATGCGTATGCTACTACATGACCATGCTGCATCAATATGCATCCTAATCCCTTCCCGGATGCATCTCTGTAGATCACAAATCCTCCTGGGCCCGATGGTAGTGTCAAGATAGGTACAGTGGTCAAGCGCTTCTTCAACTCGTCAAAAGCGGCTTGATACTCATCTGTCCATACAAACTCCTGATCCTTACAAGTGAGTCGAGTCATAGGCCCCGCTATTCGAGAGAAATCATCTACGAATCTTCGGTAATAGCCCGCAAGTCCAAGAAAACTTCTCACCTCGGAAGCTAATATAGGAACAGGCCATGCCTTGACTGCTGTGATCTTCTCAGGATCTACCGATATGCCGTCTCTAGTAACAATGTGTCCAAGAAATGATACCTCCTTGAGAAAGAATTCACACTTACTAAGCTTCGCGTAAAGTCGCTCATTTTTCAATGTTCCTAAAACAATCCGTAGATACTGCTCATGCTCCTCTTAGCTCTTAGAGTAAATCAAGATATCATCTATAAAGACGACTACAAATTTGTCTAAGTATTAGTGAAAGATCTTGTTCATTAAATTCATGAAGACCGTGGGAGCATTGGTCAAACCGAAGGGCATGACCAAGAACTCGTAGTGTCCATACCTCGATCGAAAAGCTATCTTCGCAATGTCTTCCTTCCGAACCTTCAGTTGGTGATAGCCCGATCGTAAGTCAATCTTGGAGAATACTTTTGCTCCACTCAGTTGATCAAATAGATCGTCTATACGCGGCAAGGGATACTTGTTCTTCACCGTCACTGCATTCAAGGCTCTGTAGTCGATGCACATGCGCATTGTCCCGTCTTTCTTAGGCACAAAAAGAACGGGTGCTCTCTATGGTGACGTACTGGCACGAATAAAGCCTTTCTCCAATAAGTCGTCAATCTGTGTCTTCATCTCTACCAACTCCTTGGGTGCTAGTCGATATACTCGAGACAAAATAGGCTCGACTCCGGGAATAAGCTCAATAGAAAACTCAATGTCTCGGTCAGGTGGCAGTCCTGGCAAATCTTCGGGGAATACATCCTCGAACTCAGTGATGACGGGGTGCTGAGGGGTGTCCTGCATCATCATGTGAGTCCCCAATGTTGGTACATCACAACTCTATCCTTCTTTGGTGAACTCAAACTTCGTCGTATTCGGTGGTCTAAGGATGATACTGCCCCTATGACAGTCTATGAGAGCGAAATGCTGGCTCAACCAGTCCATTCCGAGAACCACGTCGAATGTAGACATAGGGAATACAAGAAGTCGTGCTTTCATCTCTCTACTACGTATCACTACAGGACAAAGTCTACAAACCCCACTAACAGGTACAACTCCTCATCCAGTGAGGATTCTAACATTTTTAGATAAGGGTGTGATGGGAATGCTGTATCTAGTGGCAAAACTAGTGGCTATGAATGAATGAATGGCTCCAGTATCAAACAATGTAATGGTAGGAAATGAAGCAACTAAAACCATACCTGCTATGACCTCTGCTTCTGTCTCTATATCCTCAATAATAAGTGAGAATGCCTGCCCATAATTTTGTCCTGTACTCTGGGCTCTGGCCTTGTTGTACTGTGCTCCTTGGAAATGCAATGGTGGACGGGGTGCTCCTGCTGCTGGTCGGGGAGTTGGGGGTGCTGAAGCTGTAGGCCTTAAGGCCTGATGTGCATGTACTAGTGCTCTCTACTCGGGGCAATCTCTGGCCAAGTGCTGTTCCGATCCACACCTCATACATAATCCCGGCAGTCATTTCTGATATGATCATGCTTTCCACAAAAGTGGCAAGTAGGCTTCTGGTAGGGTGTAGTCCTCTGCTGGTACTGTCCGGTGGTCCTTCTGATAGGTCCTTCCTGAGTATCTAGGGTTAGTGTAACTGCTGGTGTATGGCGCCTCGATGTCTGCTGCTGCTCCTTGCGAAGAATCTCCTGAGCACGAGTTTCTTCCAAGATAGCTGAATGGAAGACTCGAGACTGGGTAGTCATATAAGACTTGAGCTCTGGTGCAAGCCCCTGATGGAATCTTCTTGCCTTTTCTAACTCTGTCGGGATCAGTTCTGTACCAAATCTACTCAGGCGACTGAATTCTGATTCATACTCATCAACTGTCATATTCCCTTGCTTTAGGTGAAAGAACTGGTTGTATAGACCATCTCGAACATGAATAGGGAAGAATCTCTCATAAAATGTATCATAGAACTGCTTCCAGGTGATCCCAGTGCCTAGTCACCTTTCTTCTGCCTTCCACCAATGGTGGGCATTATTCTCTAGTAGTAGATCCACTGCTGTCATCCAATCTTGAGCGGGCAACTGGGATGCCTTCAATAACTTCTCTGTACTAATAAGCCACTGTGACACCTCTAGCGGCTTCTCCGTTCCTCTGAAGGCCTTGGGGTTCATGTCTGTGAAATTCTTGATAGAGCCTTCATAAGGATGCAGAGCCGGTGCTGGTGTTGGGGATGCAGGTGGAGTTCTGGCCATTGCTGCCATCATAGTCTGTCTCATCAGCTCAGTCTACTGCCACTGAGCCTGCATTATGGCATACATGAACTGGAAAGTAGGGCTCCCATCTGTCGGTGGTGGAGGCATCTGAGGCCCCGACTGTGGTGGAAACTGCTGAGGAAATGGTGGTGGAAGCAGTGGTACATTTCCACCCGGTGGCACGGTAGTGGTCTGCCCAGCCTGGCTGACTGGAGGTGTTGTGTTCTCTGGCTGCACTGTCGTCGGAGTCGTGGTAGGCTGCGACTATCCTAGCTGGTACGGCCGGGGTTACTGGGGTCATCGGAGGATTATGTTCCTCTTGGGTGGCTGTATCTCCAGATGTGACGGCCAAGGTGGAAGTGCGTCCGCTTCTTAGATTCATACTGTTGGCACGAGAAAGAATAGGACGATATTTAAGAGAGGTTAGACATGAGGTAATTCAAGTAATCAAAGGAATTTGAAAAGATTGGAAGTCAAGGAAAGTAGTAGTTCTGGATGAGATACTATTCCTATTCCTATATGCAGGCTTGTTGGGCACAGTCATGTAACCCAACAATATTTTTTGACCTGCATGGGCCACCACAAAAATATGTAACGCCCCAGTCCCAAAATACATAGGACCGAGTACGCGAACATGCCAGCTGCACATATACGAAGAATACTCCAATATATGGAACCTTCGTATACGTACATAAGCTGTATAAAAAATCATCACGTGCCAGAATAATATAATCTAATCTCATCACAGTCCAACACAGAAGATAGTAAAGTCCAGATAATAAATGAGTGTATCAAAAGATAGCCAGGTGAACATACTCACTCCAAACAGCTATAAAAATAGTCTCATAAGATCGAAGTGCAATCTCCGCAAAATATAAAGAAAAGAGAGGTAAAAATATCCACTAATGTCTAAAATAAGGAATATACTAGAAATCAGTAGGAACTGCCTCGTCATCAATGTATGAAGGATCCAAAGCCGCTCCGTACTCCTGCGGGAAGTCGTCTAATCTTGGAGAGATAACTAGGTCCTCAGCGGGACGTAACACGATACAAGAAAATACCATGCCATGTAAACTGTGATATATAATATAAAAGAAAGGGGATGCATACAATAGGGTTCCTGACCAGTCTACTGTGAATAGACAGTTTGAGAAACAATCATTCGACGCATGAGCTTTGGATGAATATAGGATCCAGTATAGTCCTCATCTTGGGCACCAGTGACCAAGTGCATAACGTTCAAAAATGTCAGTGGCCAACCTGAGAGGATAATCATACCCGTATCTCCAGCGGAGCTTTCGGGTTACAGGGGAAGTGTAATCGAAGCCCATACGTCATGTATTATTCTTCCCACCTAATGCCTAGTATCATTATCTCCATGACTGATATAAACATCTAGTAACCGCTAAGTCTTCTAGCATGCAATTCTATTGGCAGTTACTCCTATCCATCGCACGCTCCATACGTATCGGTGGCCAGCCGACTACGCAGGTATGTATCCTACATGTGACTCACAATATGTGGTAAAGCAAGTGTCAAGGACGTATGAGATATACCAATACCTCATCAACAATGGGTGGTTACTAGACTAAGTCAATGCAAGAGAATATATATAAAAGCAAAAAAAACGACCGATAGAGTCGCTTGCACCCAAGTGTGACTTGGACGCACAGTTTTATAATAACAACAAATAAGAAAGGCTGAAAATAAGAAAATGTAAATCACAGAGTAAGGTGGCAAGGTATCTTACCTGGTGGTACGAAGGTGGCAAGTCCAAGAATCACAATGTCAGCACAAGAAATGTCACAATATCCAAACAACTCCGATGCTGAAACAAACATCAAGAACATACTCGAAATAAGTGATATACCTAGGAAATGCCTATCCAAAAGTCAAATTCTGGAACAGGGGCAAAGTCGTAATTTTGGGTCAAAACGACGTCCGCTGTTGGACCCGTTTTGTACCGAAACGTGTGCCAATGTCTACGGTCTCTAAAGTCATCAAACTACATGTCTACGGATTCAGTTTGAGGAGACAAACCCAATGGTATGTCCAATTTTGGATTCCGATGAGCCGTACACAAAAATCGCCCGTTGGGTAGGGTTGCGAGCCCGTCAAATTGGCGTTCCGATCAACCTTCTCAGAATTGGACCAAACTTGGAATACAAGACCAAAAAATTGATATGGTCCTGATGGCACAAGTTTCGTGTCGATCCGACGAACGTGCACGAAGTTATGGCCAAGTTTGCAAAACGTCGATACATGAGTATCTCGACGGATACGCACTGATTTCGTCGTGCACGTACAACAAAATCGAGTTCTGTCAGTTCCCACACGTCAATAACATCCATAAACGCTTTTCGATGCGTATAGTTTGCGACCACGTCGTCCGGTTTGTCGGGGCGCACGCCGTATCGGTAAATTTTTTTCTAAAATTCTATTGTTTGGAAAAACTGTTTTTGGCAAACTTTTAGTACAATTTTCTCGACGTATAGTCGATCAAATCAAAATCTACAAGGAGGCTTGTGAAGCCCTATAGGTTGTCTATCTCTGTTTTTAATTTGTTTTTAGAAAAATCTACAATAATTATTTATAATCAGCCTTCAAACGCGGGTGGATGGGCTGTATTCAAACTGTCAAGAGATCAGTTTTTGGTCGTAAATCAACTCGATTTTTCGAGTGATTCCTGCTGATAATTCTATAATCCAATCAGTGAGGGTCCTAGGGGGTTATGTAGTCTATACACAGGAACTTACAGAATAAAAAAATAACAACTACGTATTAAGAAATGAGAAGGACATTAGGGTACCTTCGTGGTTGTGCTATAACAGAGTTCTCTCTGTTCGAGTGGTTTGCGGGTGGCCGTCGGCTGCCAAGGCGTCGTACAGGTGATACAGTTGCCTGGGGTTGCTCGCCTAGGGTTGGGGAAGGCTCGTAAGAAGGAGGCAAAGACAGATGGTTGAGAATTTCTCTCGGATTGATATGGTGTCTTCTAACTAGGCCACGCGCCTGTGTTTTATATACTCGGCTTGGAATTTTCGAGTTTACCACAAATTTAAGTTTGAATTGCATTCAATGCCATCTAATCTAGCGAATATTTGGATAGGCTCGTATAGGAAGGATCTGGGATGAAATCGGTTTGGATTTGATCAAAAATTTGAGCTGTCCTTTCCTGTTTTCCATTCGGCCACATGGTCGGGCTAGACCCCCTTGGCTGTCTCGCGAGATGGCCCCATCTCGCGAGAAATTGAAGAAAAATATTTTTTTTTTACTCATAGCTCATAATGTATATACACATATATTAGGGGTGAGCGTTGGTATAATCGGTCGGTATTTGGTCGAACTTTTCGATATTTTTTTAAATCGGTATTTATAAAATCAATACCAATATCGTACCATTTAAAATCGGTATTTTCGGTTTCGGTTAAATCGATATTCAGTCGGTTTTTGTTCGGTATCGATATTTTACCAATTAACATTTGATCAATCAACACACTTAATATTGTAGAACCTCTTAACCTATAATATATTTTTTCACTTTTTGGAAGCATTAAATTTTAAAACTAATCCTCTACCAACCAAACAATTAATTAAAATTATTAAAATAATATGTAACAAGTTACAAACACCTAAAAATAAGCTTAAAAGATCAAACGCGGTCACTAAGTTTAATCTTTAGTATAAGTTTAAGTAACCAAAATTCAATTCAAAATTTAATGAAAACAAAAAAAATACCCTCAAAAGATCAAAAACTCAATTCTTAGCGTTCTTAACATAACTTCAACTCCACTAAAATCCATTCAAAGTTCTAATAAACTGATTAAGATAAAGATAAAAATGAAAATAAGTAGTATAAAATTAATCACGAACAACATTCTAAAATAAAGTGTGTGTGTGTGTGTGTGTGTGTGTGTGTGTGTGTGTGTGTATATATATATATATATATATATATATATATATATATATATATATATATATATATATATATATATATATATAAATGATCGGTTTGGTTCGGTATTTTCGGTATGGTACTAATCTCAAACCGTTACCATTACCATTATACCATATTTTAGTCGGTTCGGCAATTCGGTATTGGTACATAATTTTGGTTCGATTTTTTGGAATATTTTTGATCGGTATTCGGTCGATTTTTCGGTATCGGTCGGTATTTGCTCACCCCTAATATATATAAAATTCATATATATATATATATATATATATATATATATATATATATATATATATATATATATATATATATATATATATATATATATATATATATATATATATAAAGGTTAAAAATCTAATACTACCAAATACTTGATAGGTAGTTTTAGTAACTACATTGCAAGCACTATACTAGTACTACCATTTTAACTTGCTAGTTTATTTTAAGATCATGTAATAATTTACTTAGCTAGTTTATGATAAAGAAATAAATATCATAAAACATTTATGAAATATAAAAATAAACATAAAATATAGGGGGTTTACACAAAGTCCTCCCACCTTAAGCCGATATGCCTTGTCGTTTTGTCGAGCCGATGCGGCTCGATTTTATAACTTTGTTGCACGGCCAACTCTTCTGACTTAGCCATTCGAGCACTTCGTGCTTCGTTGAATTATTCGACCAATTTGGCTTACTGTACCTATGCCTCAGTCCGTTGCAAGGTGATGATTTGGTTTTTCAGACTCCGTTACAAATAAGGGAAATTGCCGACCTTTATATTTCAGCATAAAGGCATAACCTGCATACAAAACCAACTAAAATCAATATACGTTCGAATCAGACTTGTGCGTTGCATCGATTTGATTTCTTAAAATCTTCGAACTGACTCAATTCTTTCTCTCGGGCCAACTTAACACTTTCATCGATCTTACTCGATGCATTCCTCGGGTTAACGTAACTCTTTGCATCGATTCGCATCGATACATATTTCAGGTCAACGCAACTCTTTGAGTCAACAACTTAACATAATGCACCGTGCGGAGCGGGACATTACAGGTGGTATAGCTGATTGTAAATAGAATTTTGAATTTATATTTCCTAGAATAATGGTCCTTTAGATCTTGATGTTGTACTATGATGATTCCTAGCTATTTCTTTCCTTCTTGTATTGTACTTTTTCGTTTGACTTTCAAATAAAATGTATCTTTCTATCTATTGAATTTTGACTCTATTAATCATGTCTGTATTCTGATGGAGCCTAGAAAATTTAGATTTTGTATTCTACCATGACTATGCCATTTTTGTTTTGAATCATGCCAAACCAAATCTTTCTAACTTTCGATTCAAGATCGTGCCTAATTATTGTGATCGTGCCTAAAACAAATTTAAGCTTATTTTGATCGTACCTCAATGATTATGATCATGAGTAGATCTTAATCATGCTTAAACTCTACTTTGACCGTGAGTATACTATTTTTGCTATATTCCGATCGTGCCTAAATTTTGATTTTTTGTGCCTAGCTTTTTGATTATTATCGTATCACTTTCAAAATTTCTGCCTTTAATTATTTTTAATCGTGCCTAGTCGTGCCAATCGGTTCTTTTTCTACTCAAGGTCGTACCTAGTTGATTTATCGTGCCATTTGAAATTTCGAGGACGAATTTTTCTGTGGTGGGTAGATTTATAATTCCATTGTTCCGAAATAATTGAGATTTAAAATATTCTGTCAGAATATTTTTTTTAAGCTTGATTATTACTAAGTATATTATATTATTCATCTATTTCATTTTTAAATATTATTATAATTTAGAATTTTTGTTTATTTAAGTTAGTCATTCATGTGTTAACTAGCCATATTCTATTTCTTTGGTAAGCCAGTTAGGAGCCCATCAGCATATCCATATCCAAACCATTAGACCAGTCTAATTACTTATTCTTTTTAGCCAAGACCATATAATCCTTATGGGTTCAGCCCAATAAGGCTAATCCATTTCTTCTAATCATTTAGCCGCAGCCTTATTTCACCTATTCAACTAATTGAACTATACCCCATAGAACTGCTTATCGAACCACTTGGGCCAAGCCCAGTGACTGGTTAGGCCATCGGGTTTAGGGTTTGTATTGATGGATCAACTGTTATGCTACCCGACCACTGAGAATATAACCCCTCACATTTCGTTTTTCTCAGACCTAAGTTCTAACTCTCCATTTTTTTTATTCTTCTTTCTTCTCTGACGCAGAGCAGAGCAGAGCATCCGTGTCTCCTACAAGCGACCCTTGTCGGCCGATCTAGAAGCTCCCTAAAGCTTCGTCGCCACCGCCTTAGCTTGTCGTATCATCGCCCTTCAATTTTCTACTGACTTAACCAAGTGCATCTTCGTCGTCCATCGATAACGGCCGACGACCCCCTCCGCTGCTATAAATAGGTGCCTTGTCTTCTCCTTCTCTATTCCCTCTGAGCCACGGCAATGCCCTGTTGCTTTTACAATTGATTTCTGTTGGAGTGGGTGGGGTTCCTACCTATGTGGAGAATACCCCGGAGAGCGACGAGCGCCATCCGTGTGTCGGAGAAGCTTGGGGAGTGCATGGATTTTATTTTGGTACATATATGGTAAGGAAATATATAATTGTATTTCCATATTTACTTTGATTATATATTTATGATTGGACCCTTCATATAGTAGCTTTCCATATTATTGGGTTTCCAATTATGGTAAGTTAATTATGATTGGATTTCCATTAAATATATGATTGATTTAAATTGGAAGTTTCTATATATATTGGCCTTCCATGTATGGATTATCAATGGCTTATAAAAGGGTGATGCATGCTAGTTGTAAAATCATCTCAAAACAAAGAGTGCTTTACAATCTTTGAGAGAGAGAGAGAGGATTAAGGACTATTATGAAGGAGAGATTGTTTCGAATAATTTTTTGGCATATCTTGTTCTTCGGAGTCCGCAATCAAAAAATTTCTTCTTTCAAGTGAGTTGTGGTGATCCATGTTGGATCGGGAGGAGCTTGTAGAGGGTATATTCTCTTTATTCCATTAGTGGAGGTTCTTCAGGGTTGGACTCCGATCGTCCCGTGGTTTTTCCCGTAAGGGTTTTTCACGTCAAAAATCTTTGTGTCTACGATTGTGTTTGACGTTTTTGGTTTGTGTGCTTTTGCTCGGTTCTCTCGCAGGACTTTCTGGTTTGGGGGAATGGTTTCCGTGCTTCGTTTCCAAAGAGTGGTATCAGAGCTTTGGGTTCAAAGAAGTGTTAGGAGTTGACAGTCAAACCAGGAAGCAGAGATGGACGCGAAGCCGGTGCGCATGGTGAACCTGAACGGTACCAACTACCATTATTGGCGGAGCAAGATGAAGGATTTGTTGTTCGTCAAGAAGCTGCATCTTCCAGTATTTGCATCCGAGAAGCCCGTGACAAATCCGATGAGGACTGGAACTTCGAGCATATACAGGTGTGTAGGTACATGCGGCAGTTCGTTGACGAGAACGTGTACAACCATGTTGCCAATATTGAGCATGCGAAGACGTTGTGGGAGAAGTTGGAATCTTTGTACGCGAAAAAAATTGGGGTAAACAAATTATTTCTGATCCGAACGATGATGGGTCTGCGGTACAAATATGGTGCGTCCATTACAGATCACTTGAGTGAGTTCCAGGATGTGGTTGACCAGTTATCCTCGATGGAAGTCAAGTTCGACGACGAGGTTCAAGGACTTTGGTTGCTATGTATATTGCCAGACTTGTGGAAGACCGTACGAGTATCTATGATCGCTTCTGCTCCGGAAGGCGTGGTCAGTCTGGAGTTTGCCAAAAGCGAGGTACTGAATGAAGAGATGCGGAGACGTTCTCAGGGCACTTCATCCACATCCCATCACTCAGAGGCACTAGTTTCGGAGAGCCACGGAAGGGACAAAAGCAGGGGTCCAGGTGGTGGCAGAGACAAGAGCAGGGGGAAGTCCAAGGGTCGGTAAGAGGACTCGTAGTGTTACCATTGTGGCAAGAAGGGCCACATCAAGCGGAAATGTTTTGCTTGGAAGAGAGAGAAGGGCGACAAGGGGAAGCAAGATGAGAACACTACAGCGGCGACTTCGATACATGGAGGCGATGTGATCGTCGTAGGTGATGAGGTTATCACAAACCTCACCTGCGATGACAATTCTTGGCTGGTGGACTCAGGGGCTTCAACGCATGTATCTCACAACAGGGTACTATTTGCCACTTACACGACATGCGACTGTGGATTGTTGAAGATGGGCAATGGAGATGTGTCAAATGCGGTTGCCGTTGGAGATGTGCATTTGAGGACGAAGACGGGTGCAGTTCTTGTTCTCAAAGATGTTCGTCATGTCCCTGATATCCGTTTCAACCTGGTATCGGTTGGAAGGTTGGATGATGAGGGATTCTTCAGTCTCTTCGGAAATAGTCAGTGGAAGCTTTCCAGAGGATCGATGGTGATTGCCAGAGGAAGCAAGAAGTCCGGTCTCTACTATATGGAGGGGAACGCACAGGGGGCACAGGAGGTGAACGCAGTCAGTGATGCATCTACCGAGTTGTGGCACAGGCGGCTCGGCCATATCAACGAGAAGGGGATGAGCTACTTGGTGAACAGGAAGGTGATTCCAGGGCTCAAGTCTACAAAGTTGGAGAAGTACACGCACTGCTTAGTTGGGAAGCAAAATAGGGTGTCTTTCCAAAGTCACCTAAGTTCAAGGAAGCCGGCGTTGCTCGAGTTGATTCACTTGGATGTCTGCGGTCCTATGATGGTAAAATCTATTGGTGGTGCTTCTTACTTTGTAACTTTTATTGATGACTGTTCCAGGAAGGTTTGGGTCTATGCCTTAAAGACCAAGGATCAGGTGCTGCCTACTTTTAAAGAGTTTCAGGCCTCTGTTGAAAGAGAGACGGACAAGAAGTTATTGTGTGTTCGGTCCGACAATGGCGACGAATACATCGGTCCCTTTGATGCTTATTGCAGAGAGCAGGGGATACAACACCAGAAGACTCCGCCAAAGACACCTCAGCTCAATAGTGTAGCGGAGCGCATGAACAAGACACTGATGGAGAGGGTGCGGTGTTTGCTGTCAGAAGCAAACTTGCAGGGCAGTTATTGGGGTGAGGCTCTTCTCACAGCCGCTTATGTTATTAATTTGTCTCCTAGTGCTCCTTTGCAGTATGATGTGCCTGACAAAGTATGGTACGACAAAGAGCTGTCATACAATCACCTGCGAGTGCTTGGCTGTAAGGCTTCGTGCATGTACCGAAGGACGAGAGGAGCAAACTTGAGCCGAAGACGAGGCGATGCGTCTTTGTCGGCTATGGTCGGGATGAGTTTGGCTATAGACTCTACGACCCGGTGGGAAGAAAGCTCTACAGAAGCAGGGACGTGGTGTTCGTCGAGGATCAGACCATGACCAACACTCAGGATTCCAAGACGTCTTCTGAGGCTGAGGAATTGCCTGAGTTAGAGTCATTTCGCTTCGAACAGTTTCCAGAGGATATCGTAGAGGATCCCATTATGGGGGAGCCAGTACATGGAGTTGCTCCCAACCTTGATCATCAGCCTGCTGATGGTGGTCAGGGTGTCCCTCAGGAGGATGAGCATGCCGGGGAGGCAGTTCCTGAAGGGGAAGAGGCTGTTGGTATACAGCCAGCACCAGTGGCTCCACTGAGAAGGAGCGACAGAGATCGTCGACCATCTACGAGATACTCATCGGATGAGTATGTGCTATTAACTGACGGAGGAGCGCCCGAAAGCTTTACAGAGGCTATGGAAGACGAACACAGGCATGAGTGGATGGAGGCCATGCAGGAGGAGATGAGTTCCTTGCACACTAATTCTACTTATGAGCTGGTACGGTTGCCAAAGGACAAGAAGGCTTTGAAGAATCGATGGGTGTTTAGAGTAAAGCAGACGGATGATGCTACTTGCCCTCGATACAAAGCGAGGCTGGTAGTTAAAGGCTACGGTAAGTGAAAAGGCGTGGATTATGATGAGATCTTTTCGCCTGTCGTCAAGCATTCGTCTATTCGGGTGGTGCTAGCATTAGCAGCCAGTCTTGACTTGGAGGTCGAACAGATGGATGTGAAGGCATCATTCCTCCACGGTGATCTTGAGGAGGAGTTGTACATGGAGCAGCCAGAGGGATTCTGTGAGAAGGGCAAATCACATTTGGTCTGCCGGTTGAGAAAGAGCTTGTATGGTCTGAAGCAGGCTCCGAGGCAGTGGTACAGGAAGTTCGAGTCGTTTATGGGAGAGCATGGTTATGCACGGACGACGTCGGACCATTGTACATTTGTGAGGTATTTTGTCGAGGATGATTTTATTATTTTATTGCTCTATGTAGATGATATGCTATTAGTGGGTCGGAATGCCACTAGGATAGCGGAGTTGAAGCGCCAACTGGACGCGGCCTTCTCTATGAAGGATTTGGGCGCAGCGAAGACTATTCTTGGAATGGAGATCAGCCGAGAGAGAGAGTCCAAGCTGCTACATTTGTCCCAAAAGAAGTACATTCATCGGGTACTTCAGCGTTTCGGTATGGACGGGTCAAAGAAAGTGAGTTGCCCCCTTGTGGCTCACTTTAAGCTCACTGAGGAGCAGTATCCATCTACCGAGGACGAAAAGGAAGATAAGGAGCGGGTTCCATATGCCTCAACTGTGGGAAGTCTTATGTATGCTATGGTGTGTACGAGGCCAGACATCGTTCATACAGTTGGCACAGTTAGCAGGTACCTTTCAAATCCTGGAAGGGTACATTGGAGTGCGGTCAAGTAGATTCTACGATACCTTCAGGGCACTGCCGATTGGAGACTTTCTTTTGGTGGTGACGAGCCGAAGCTGGTTGGATATACTGACGCTGATATGGCTGGAGATGTAGACACGAGGCGATCGACTTCGGGCTATGTGATGATGTTTGCTGGAGGAGCGGTATCGTGGCAGTCACGGTTGCAGAAGTGTGTTGCCTTGTCGACGACAGAGGCAGAGTACATTGCGGCGACGGAGGCTTGCAAGGATTTGCTGTGGATGAAGAAGCTGCTGCAGGAAATAGGACTGAAGCAAGAGCAGTATACTTTGCTTTGCGACAGTCAAAGTGCTATTTACCTTGTGAAGAACCAGACATTTCATAGTCGGTCCAAGCACATCGAGACTCGGTATCATTGGATACGGGATGTGGTTGAGAAGAAGGATGCGACGCTTGAGAAGGTTCATACTGATGACAATGGAGCGGACATGCTCACGAAGGTTCTTCCGAGGAGAAAGTTTGAGTACTGTAGGCAGATCGTCGGGATAACGACCTCCTCCACATAGTTGTGAAGGGGGAGATTTGTTGGAGTGGGTGCCCACCTATGTGGAGAATACCCCGGAGAGCGACGAGCGCCATCCGTGTGTCGGAGAAGCTTGGGGAGTGCATGAATTTTATTTTGGTACATATATGGTAAGGAAATATATGATTGGATTTTCATATTTACTTTGATTATATATTTATGATTGGACCCTTCATATAGTAGCTTTCCATATTATTGGGTTTCCAATTATGGTAAGCTAATTATGATTGAATTTCCATTAAATATATGATTGATTTATATTGGAAGTTTTCATATATATTGGCCTTCCATGTATGGGTTACCAAAGGCTTATAAAAGGGTGATGCATGCTAGTTGTAAAATCATCTCAAAACAAAGAGTGCTTTACAATCTTTGAGAGAGAGAGAGAGAGAGAGGATTAAGGACTATTGTGAAGGAGAGATTGTTTCGAATAATTTTTCGGCATCTCTTGTTCTTCGGAGTCCGCAATAAAAATTTTTCTTCTTTCAAGTGAGTTGTGGTGATACGTGTTGGATCGGGAGGAGCTTGTAGAGGGTGTATTCTCTTTATTCCATTAGTGGAGGTTCTTCAGGGTTGGACTCCGATCGTCCCGTGGTTTTTTCTGCAAGGGTTTTCCACGTCAAAAATCTTTGTGTCTGCGATTGTGTTTGGCGTTTTTGGTTTGTGTGCTTTTGCTTGGTTCTCTCGCAGGACTTTCTGGTTTGGGGGAACGATTTCCGCGCTTCGTTCCCAATAATCTCATTCTTTCTCCTTCCTGTTCCTCCGCGGCGATCCAAAAGCTTTAAAGTTTTGGTAATGGCGATGGCCATTCTTCCACCAGTGTATGCCTAAGCGAGGATTCAGTGGCGTGCACGACGAGTCGGTATAGCAGCAAACTAGAGTTGATTTCACCACAGCAGCGCATGCGGATCAGCGAACTTCGTCGACGTCAGAACCTTCAGTGAGTCACTTCATCTCTCCTTCTTTGTTGTTCTCCATTGCGTCTGTCTCTCTCATCGAATCGAAAGGATTATTGCACTGCAAACAATAGATCAATTGATCTTATTTCTTTGGTATTTGATCAGGATTTCCTGATCGACCGGGCTGATCTTCTTTGGTCCACACTGTTCGATGGAAAAGGATCAATTGTAGCCATCGGAGCTTATTGGTTTTGGTGGCGTACCTCTGTTGTCTTTGAAGTTCGATCGTTAATTGAGATCGGTTTGGTACATTCGTATTGACTGATCATTTCAAGGAAGATCGAACTCAGTTTGGTGAGTTCTTCCTGGACAATTTCTGATCAATTTTGAGTTTGAAGTTCTTTGAATTTCCTGATTGAGACAAGCAAGGGAACTTATATATTTCGTTCTCGTTTCTTTGAATTTTCGTTGAAAAGTATTTATGCAAATGTCGGATAGCACATTGGAATACCTAGGCTATAGTAACTGGGCCAGGGATTTAGTAAGCTCTTATTGAGCTTAATTGACTAGGTCAGACTAGACTTTTACTAATGAATGTGTAGTAAGTAGTTAATGAGTTAGCCGATTAATCATTGATGTTGGATTTAGTCATTGAGAATTGGTTAGGAACAATACTTAGAATATGGTTCTAATCCTAAATTTCTATTTTCTATTTTAGGTGACTTAGAGGACATTGATAATTTTCGAGAAGAGGCAAGTAATCCGTATTATGTTCTCGTTATTAAATAAATACAATTTATTCTATTTCCTACATTAGCATGAATCATATTGCGACGAATTTCGACACGATTCATGACTTGTGATTTTGCATCGCATGATTTTATTTTCAAAGACATGTTCGAATCCTATTTGATATGAATTTCTGAATTATGAATCAAGGACACCAAGTTTCGAATCTTGCTTGATAAGAATCAAAGTAATCAATTTATGAATCTTGCTTGATTTTTCGAATCTTGGGAAAAAGGGAAAATACCATGTAGATGTGTGGTCAAACCAGTCTAGTCCGAAGCATTGCTTTACATACACTGCACGTATGTCCAAGCCTGATCAGTTCGAATCTAAACCTTAGCCGACCATACATCGAAACAGTATTCCAAATCACATAGAATGCTAGTTGTGCATCCTTGATTCATTGTTCGACTTTGTGACTAGTTATATTTTTGTATTATGATTCTCATAGTTTCTCGAGTTGCAGATTGTATTTCATTACAATGATCATGCATGTCTGGTTCATATTTTTATTTACTCTTTATGCTTTATTTATTATTGTGTTACAATATGCGGGAATGTACTTTGCTCTTTTTCTGACTGGATGGTTGTCTACCAGGTGTTAGCATGTTAGCTTGGAGGATTGCTTTGGAAGACTTAGAATTTATGTAGAATCATTTATGTACTATTCATTGTATATGATTCCGAGAATTGGCCGGATTTATCTCCGGGATGAAATTGATATGTATAATGTACCAAAAAGAGATATAGTGGACTGTGATAGTGTGTGTGTTTGATTGTTTTCCGTTTACTAGTCATGTGATTGAGCATAGATAGATATCGTTATCATTTGAGGATTCTCGAGGATTAGATAGCTGACAATCACTGTCAACGACAGCATAGGCTGGACACGCTTATAACCCGTACCCAATCACGCGGGCGCGAGACGTGACACGTTTTATGGTGGCCCATGCAGGCCAATGACCTCTAGCTCAAGTGGTTAGAGTGAGGCACATCATTCCAAGAGGTTGCAGGTTCGAGCAACAGGAGTGTAGAAGCATGAAAAAGCGCATCCGTGACAAAAGCGCAGGTGACAACAATCGCTGCATATAACAGCTCACAATAGCGCAGTTGCTCAAAAGCGCAACAAGCAACAAAGTCACAGCGGACATACAAAGATGGTGTATAAAAAGAAGTTCTTTATTAAAATTATGTCTACAAAAGATCTATTACAGATTCTTCATGATTACATATAAAGACTAAAACACCTAAAAATCTACAAGTGGACGGTCTTCAGAAAGGGTGCAGCCCCCAAACACGCAACAATGTCGGAGCGAATCACTTCCTCGTCAGAGCAAGCCACTTCTTAGCTAGACGCGGAGGAACTCCAATATGGCTAATGAAACAGCATTGGCCTGAGCAAGAACGCAGCTCCTGTTTGCCACACTACTGTGGCTCTTGAGCAGGGCAGAGCACAACCTGTGGCTCTTCGGATTGATAATCAATCCAAACCCGGAAGCTTGGATCTCGAAGACCTCCAAGATGTTATTCAGTTTCGAACTTCTCATGCCAAATGCTCAAGTGCATCTCAAAATCCAGTAGCAGTTCTTCTACAAAGACATAACTTCTTTGAACGAAGAGATCCATAACCAGCAGTCGACTTGTGCAAAGCCAATGGTCGTTCGAAGCTAAGTCGGGATCGAGCATGACGTGGGGAATGCTAAGAGACAGTGGGCATGACTCCTCTGAGAAGCTTTCCTTTATATAGGCTGGGTATGGTCCAACCCAAGTGCCACGTGCCAATCGGTCAAAGACCCCCAATTAATAGGATGAACCTAGGACTCAACACAATGAATCTCATTTAATAGGTTCGTTTTGACTGAATCCTAGGCCACGAACTTCTTGCATTTTGCAAAAGACGGCGGTAATTAAAGGAGAGAATGTCGACTCATTCATTCGGAAGCAGTCATTAATTGATTCCTACAGAAAATGACTTTGACAAAAACTGGCTCCTTCGACTCAGAAGCGCAGCCACCTCTTTCGACTTAGAAGCGCAGCCACTTCCTTCGACTTAGAAGCACATCCACTTCCTTCGACTCAGAAGCACAACCACTTCTTTCAACTCAGAAGCGCAACAACTTTGGTTCAAACAGAAGCGTAGCCCATTCAATAGGCTCCTTCGGGAGACTCCGTTGCCTAAAAAGCACAGTCTACTCGTCGCTTAAAAGTGTTGTGACTCAGTCGTCTTCGAAATACGGTCTCCTCGTCGCCCAAAAGCGTAGTGACTCTCTCATCTTCGAAGCATAGTCTACTCGTCGCCCCAAAGCACCGACCCCGTTGCCTGAAGTAGTCTCATCGTCGTCTAAAGCGCAGTGACTTGGTTGTCTCCGAAACACTGTCTTCTCGTCGCCCAAAAGTGCAGTGACTCAGTCGTCTTCGAAGCACAGTCTAATTGTCGTCCAAAAGCACAGTAACTCCATTGCATGAAGCAGTCCCCTCGTCGCCTAAAGCGCAGTGACTTGGTTGTCTTCGAAGCACAATCTACTCATCGCCCCAAAGCACAGTGACTCCGTTGCCTGAGGCACAGTCTCCTCGTCGCCCAAAAGCGCAGTAACTCTCTCGCCTTCGAAACACAATCTCCATGTCGTCCAAAAGCGCAGTGGCATAGAAGCCTCAGCAGAAGTGCAGCTCACATAGATGTGCAGTCCTACAAGGTGATATTGTTCCACGAAGCCAGTCTGGTACATATATCTTTTCAGATATTACCCAATCGGTTTGTTTAAACCACCGCTCTTAAGATAAAGAACAGAGTTTGATTCTGTTGATAAGAGCAATATCCTATCGGTTTGTTTAAACCACCACTCCCAAAGATAAGGACGGAGTTTGTTCCTATAGACGAGGGCCATATCTAATCGGTTTATTTAAACCAATGGCCCCCTAAGATAGGGACAAAATCCAACTTCAGGGATAGGAAAAAAATCTACTCGGGTTCATCCAATCAACGTTAAACTACACGCCATGTGTCGTTTACTCAGTTATGTTGATAACTCCTCAAGATCTTAATAAAAGAGAATTTCAGCGTCCGTTCTGTATCAGCTCAGCAGTAGCCCTCACCGTACAACCTCAAGATTCTCTCATATCTTCACGTGCAGCGTTCCTGTACAATCCTTATGCACATCGTATGTATGCTTGCCTATAAATAGAAAGTGTTTTCTTTCGATCAAGTGGCTTCGAAATCTTGAGTAACTTCGACGTCCTCTTGATTGGTAACCCAGAGTTCCAATCACAAGCACCAGAAAGTCAGAGCAAGTTCAACTCATCGTCAGATCGTCAACGGAGTAAAGGAGCCGCTGCAGTGCTCGATCTCCACCATCACACTTCCCCATAAATTTTGTACTTAGATCTCCTGTTTAGGAACCGATTGTACTCTTTTACATGTTTAATATACAAAAAGTACGTATAACCTTTTGTCATGGCAAACAAGATGGCGACTCTGCTGGGGACTTCTTTCTCCTCCAACGAGAAGGTGGTGACGTAATCCGATAAAAACTTGTTGGGATCTTCTCAAAAGATGTTGGTCGTACTTTCAACCAACAAGCTTTTGAAGATCTCCTCTCTGAAGAGAAGTCAAGTCCTTCGAAGCAGCTCATAAAACTGAAGAAGACTCGACGTACTATGGTACCGAAGACTGCTGCGACGAGAAACAAGGCGGAGGGGACTGCGCTCCAGAACACCATGAACAACAAAGCCCCAAAGAAAACCTCGGCTGCTGCTACCGTACTGCCTCACTCAGTTCCTGCTTCGAAAAAGCACAGCGAGGAGTACGGCTCCCTTGTGGCAGGTCTAACAAAGGCACATCACCGGAAGAAGCACGCAATGGCCCACCCGCTCAAGGAGGAAGTCGTGCAGTCGAGAACTTCTATCTCTGACAGAATTGCCTACCCATCGGGTAAGGCTATGTTGGATTCTGAATGTTACACACCTTTTTGAGGTAACGTGAAGAGATCCAAGGCAGCACGTGCCTTACATGGCCAAAGTTCTATGCCAACCACTCAGTCGGACTCTGAATACTACACACCTTTTAGGGGTAGTAGGAAGAAATCCAAGGCAGCACGCGTCTTGCACGATCAATGTGCTATGCCAGCAGCTGACCAAAGGCTCGCGTTGATAGTCATGCGCGAAGCTAACGGAAAGCTATCCAAAACTGGTTCGAGTTCTTCGATGCCTCAACCGATAAAACCTCGTGGTCACTTGAGCGCTCATGAGCACAACTCAAGCCAGGGGGTACATACTATGGAGATAAACTCGTGCAAGCAGCATTGCTATGAGCATGGAGTGAGTCTGCCTCAGCAGCAACTCTCTGATCAGGACCTTAGCGTATCTCACGCGTAGGAACTGAGAAGAGGAAAGATACCTTCATATTCTTACTCCTGTGCGCAACTTCCCTGCATACAAAAAAGGAATATAGGAGTAGAGACCTCGGCAATTACCCACAAGCGCAAGGTGAGGGAGGAGTCTGCGGTGTAGGGCGTGTCTAAACCAAGGCACACTTGCACCAAGATTACCATCAACTGTTGCTGTTGCCAAACAGCCACATCACCACCGAAGAGGCGGTCCGTCTTCCAAAGACTGCGACTGATGGCGTTTGCACATCAGAGATCGTCAAGTTCAAAAGAAGATGAACTCCGCGTTGCTTCATACAACACGGCACGGGGTTCTCCTTCTCTCAAGAAGCTCTCAAAGAATCCTTCTATTTCGGCCAACAAATCAAAAAGCCGACCTGGGGGTAGCAAGACGGTGGTGTCCAGTACTGGTGTGTTCCAACACACGCGCTCCAAATCTGGATCCTTGCCGCAAGGAGATGACGCTGCTGCTACAACATTAGATGGGGGTAGCCAACTGTAACTCCTCTCCCTAATTTTTTTAATTAATTTATTTATTCTATATATTTTCGAGGTCGTGTTTTGGAAGCAAGTCCTCTTCGAAACATGTATTTATTATTTTCTTTGTATTTCTAGAAGACTATTACGATTCGAGGATAAAAAATAGAGTTTTGATAAAAATATTTCTTGAAATTTATTAGTGGCATTTTTTTGTTATTTTCTTTTGTATATTCAAGTTATTGGCTTTGAAAAAAATGATCTTTGAAATTATAAATATTTTATAATTATTTTGATTAATAAAATATAATGTTTTGGGCATCGTTTTAAACTTGGATTTTAATTGGGCTGGGCTCAGGGCCCAGTAACTGATTTAATATATATATATCTATATATTTTGGTTGGGCTTAAGCCCATAGATAGAGAAATATGTTTATATGTGTATTATCTTTGTTATAAAATTTAGTAAGGTTTCAATGGATGTTATAGATAATATTACTATCTACATTCCTAAAAATGTATTAATATCTGCTTATTTGTTATTAAATTAATATAGTGAATAATTTCTAAAATGAAGTGTTCGAAGTAAAATATGTATATGTTTGACAAATACTTTCATCATATGTACTTGCCAAATTCTTGCGCTTAGCATATTAGAGTTATAGGTATATATATATATATATATATATATATATATATATATATATATATATATATATATATATATATATATATATATATATATATATATATATATTTTTTTTTTTTTTTTTTGGAAAGCCCCCCATTTTATTAATCCAGGCTCGAAGACCGAAGCCGGTAAAAGTATACAAGGCGCAAAATGCCGAAGCCTATACAAGTATACCACCAAAAGGAGAGAGGAAGAAGGATGGGGGGGCCGGCAACGAACGAGAACTAGGGGAGAATAGAGGCCCAGAAAGCCCTCGAGCTGTGAGTGCACCGGGTGCCCCTTTTACGACATTGACGGAAGACTTCCCGGGTGCTCCTTTTACGACATTGACGGAAGAGTTATAGGTATATATATATATATATATATATATATATATATATATATATATATATTTTTTTTTTTTTTTTTTTTTTTTTTTTTTTTTGACACCGTCTCCGCCTGCGGCTGGAAGACTGGAGGGAGCGATGGCTGGACAGCGCGGAGGGGAAAGGAGGGGCTGCACCTTCGGCGTCCGGCGCGAAGACGGCGACGAGGGGGTGAGGCATGTAGGTGGCGGAGAGAGGGGGGAGGGTCCGGGAGAGGAAGGGGAGGGGGAAATGGGAGCATGATTTTCTATCTTATATATATATATATATATTTTTTTTTTGTTTCTATCTTATATATATATATATATATATATATATATATATATATATATATATATATATATATATATATATATATATATATAGGTATATATTAGAGTTATAGGTATATATATAAAAAAATAAAATAATATATATATATATATATATATATATATATATATATATATATATATATATATATATATATATATATATATATATATATATATATATATATATATATATATATATATAATTCCTCCTAATTTGTTTAATGCATATATAACAAAATTATCTTACTTAATTAATAATTCATAATAATAATAATAATTATTATTGGATTAAATACGTATAGTGTTTTCTAAAATACCTATAAACTTTCTTAATCAAACCCCTAAATGAATTAAGCTATAGTTATAATAGGGTTAAATTGTTAGAAAAGAGTTTTGTGAAAGAAAACTAATTTATTGGAGGGGAACACTACAAACACAGATTATTGCGATCTGTTTGAAACAGATACTCTTGTATCTCACCTAACCAAATTTGAACACACCCTATTTGAATACAATTCAAATCTCAGGCTGATAACTCTTTCGTAGATGAATCAACCCAAACACTAAGTGTATATATATATATATATATATATATATATATATATATATATATATATATATATATATATATATATATATATATATATATATGGAGGATCAGTCGATTCCAACGAAAACCCTTGCATCTCTATCTCTGTCCTGTCGCTGCTCAAGTGCCAAGCACTACCCTCACCATCATCGTCGCCTCCACCAGTTTGTCATCCCCGGCGCCTCTTCACCAGCCACGATTGGCTAGTCCTACACTGTCATCACCGTTGTCTCGGCAAGATCCTCGAGCATCACCATAAAACCACTACACACCAGCCACCATATCGAAACCCTCTGCCCCGACCTGGCAACAACAATACACCGCCATTCTCTTCATCGACAGAAACTGCCGCCACTATGGCTGATCACTCCTAAACTACGCGACTTTTCCTGTGTCCGGCAACCAAATGCGCCACCGATATCAACCCGACCACCCCGTCCTATTCATCAACCAGCGCCCCCGACCCCATCACCCACTTGTCTCTCCCCTACTGCTCCGACAACAGCAGCAGCCCACTCTAGCCTGACCACTGCCACGGTCACTAATGATTGCCTCACCAAATCTCCTCCATGCTTGTACTGCCAGCGTGCGCCGAGCCTCCGTACCCCTCGTCGTTCCCGACTTCCGTGCCAGCGCCGTGCGTACGGTCGCGTTTCCTTCGACCGATCCCCGCGGTGGAGACTCCTGCACCCGCGCTCCCCGAGTCCGACTGTCGCCGTGCTACCGCAATCGGAGCGCCGCCAGGTGGTCGATCCTTGTCTCCATTCTAGAGATGCACCTCCACGAGCGCTGTCCTCGTCGGCACCTCCTTGACCGGCACCAAGGACTGCCGCCGCGTCCGTCGCTACATGCCTCGACCGCTACCCTCCGTGCTCTCCTTCGCGTGGTGCCACAGGTCCCGAGGGCCGCCAATGACGCCGAATATCTCCCCGCGCCGACCTCGCGCCGCATCCGATCTTTGGTAATCCTTCGACCCTCTCTTCCTCTCTCTCTCTCTCGTACCGACACTCCTCTCTCTTCCTCATGTTTTCAACACTTTCTCCCCCGAAAATGTTGGCAAATGTTAAAGGCCACCCCCAAATTACTAAGGGCCACCATCTTAAAAATGTTAAAAAAATTACAAGTTTGCCATTTTCAAAACACTAAGGGCCACCATCTTCTTCCTTTGTCTTCTTTCTTTGTCTTTTTCCTCTTTTCTCAATCCCCAAACCACTTCTCCCAATCCCCACCTCCATTGTTGTCCCCACCTCCTCCATAGTTGTCCCCACCTCCACCATTGGTGTCCCCTCCACCATTGTTGTTGTCCCTACCTCTATTGAAGTTGTCTATTTTCGGTAGTTCACTATCTCTTTTTTTTTTTTAAATTAGGTTATTGTGTTGACAGAAGCTCGGGGGGAGCTCATTTGCAAAAAAATGGATGGCTACAGTGACTGCAGGCCAAGCCTACAGTCCTAAGTACACTGAGGACTGCAGGCCTAGCCTGCAGTCCTGTAGTGTGCCTACTGCCTGCAGGAAATGCAATGCAAGCCACTTGCAATGCCCCATTGCTCTCCATTCTAACCCATGATAAAATCCTATACTAACTAATCTAGTACAATACCTAACAGTCTTATTGCTCTCCCTGTACTAACTAATCTGTTACTTAAAGTAAACTAATCTGTTACTTAAGTTGAGGACTGCAGGCTAGGCTGCAGTCCTAAGTTGACAGTAACTAAATGAGTTAACAAAAAAAAGAGGCTACAGTGACTGCAGCCTTGGCCTGCAGTCCTCTGTGCATTGTGGACTGCAGCCTAAGCTGCAGTCCTATGTTGGCAAACATGGAAATTTTGGAGCTGGAGAATTCTCCATTCATATGCCCATAAGAAAGGGTTGAGGAACAATACATACAGTGACTGCAGGCTATATTAAATGCATACGTTTACCAGAAACAGAATAATTTCGGCGTTAGTGGATCTCTGCACATGGGAGCACCATCCTAACAAGAAAAATAAAGAAAGGCACCTGTCTTTGTGTAATTAAAACTTAAATAAGGCACAATAAATAGTAATATAGTACACCGTAACACAAGCCTAAAGACAAGCACAAGGCATATTACAATTATTGACAAGCTACTGTTAGCAATCTTGTCAAGATTATGAATATAAAGAAATCATCTATACTCTCTAGCCATTATGAAAAATTGATAGATATGTTGAATGTTTCCTATAGCTTGGCAGCAATGGTGATTTCAAGGATATTGAATGTTTCCTATAGCCACGAAGAATGAAGAGAAAATTTTCGAGTATCTCGAGGCTGTCGGCTCGATGGATGGTAGAGAGCGGAGAGAGGGAGGTGATTTTGAGGTGGAGGGGGGCTGTCGGAGGGGGGAGGGGATTTCGTGGAGGAGGAGGGAAGGGGGGGCTGTCGAAAAGGGGGAGGGGACTTCATGGAGGAGGGGGGAAGGGGGGGCTGTCGGAGGGGGAGGAGACTTCGGGGAGGAGGGAAGAGGGAATGAACAGGAGGGGAGAAGGGGGGGCTGTTGGGTTTTGTTTTGTTTTTTTTTTGGTAGCCCTTAGTAAAATAATTTATTTTAGGTTGCGCTTAGTAAAAATATAAGTGTAGGATGGTTGCCCTTAGTAGATTGGTGGCCCTTAGTAATTTGGGGGTGGCCTTTAACATTTGCCAAAATGTTTTATCTCTCTTCCCTTCTTTATTTTCCTCTTTAAAGAAGAGAAGAGCAGTGAAGGGACTCCCCTTTATTCTCTATTTAAGGAAAAGAAAGAGAAGTTGGGGTGTTTGGAACAGTATTCGAGGGATGGGAGTAGAAATCGGTTTAAGTTATTATATTATTATTATTATTATTATTATTATTATTATTATTAAAATACTAATGGCAGTATCTATGCATAGCTGTATATATGTATTATTTCTTAAGTAAAATATTGGTAGTATTAATATTATAATTGTTACTGTTAAACTATAGGAGTAATAGTTTGGATATTTTTATTAAATGTCTATGGGTTAATTCGGGCTTAAGCCCTATAACTAATTTTAATCGATATAGATTTTTATTATAAATTATATATGGGTATAAACTTGTTAAATTGGGCTTTTCTAGATTCAATTTTAATTAATATTTTGGGTCCATATTTTTCAGACCTATATTTTACTAGGCTTGTGTTTTGAACTTTCAAATAATAAAATGCCTTAAGGTCTATATATATAAATAAAATAGTTCTTTTACAAAAGAAAAATGTATATTTCACTATGAACTTAGATTTTTATATAAAATATTGTTATGCTAAATATTTTGTATGGGTTAATGGGTTATTGAGTTATTCTGTATTGGGCTTTGGTCCTACAATTACATTCAAAATCGGGTATTTGGCCTAAAATGATTTTTCTAGGATTTTTAAATGATTAATTATAATATTTTGACTAATAGGAAAAATAGAGTTTCTAAATATAGTAGATAATTTCTAAATAGTTATAAATAGTTAAATATATTTTTATGAATTCTCTTCGAATCAATCTTGATCATGACTAGTCATACATTCCTATTTCTTCTGATTTTGACCACTTTTGTTACGCTCCAGAACCAGAATACTGGAGAGTGGGGGACAGACACAGCCAGCTACGTACATTGAAGTGTAACCCACCTCGATGTATGGTCACGGCTGTCTAGATGCATGAGGATTTTACTACAAGCCAATAGTCACTTATGGTCAAGAACAAGCCTAGTGTCTCAATCTCAAGCTAGTAAGTAAATATAACAAGATGGTAGATCATCAGACATACAAAGTAAGGCGTCCCATACATTACATATTCAGATGATCATGAAGCTAGTCATACCAAATGCGAAGACTAACAAGAGTTTAAGTCATACATGATCAACCCTAGGATTTGTCAACCATGTTACAGCCCTTAGGCAGACAGAAATATAAATTCAATACGAGCTAACACTTGCCCGGCGGCTAAACGCCTCAAAAGAATAATTTTACAATTAGAGTGGAAGAGCAAAGTAAAACCCATTCGTTGTCAGGGTTGCGCCTAGTGTTCACCATCTGGCTGGAAGGCTAGAAGATCCTCGGGTGCTAGTCCGAAATCTGGCTATACAAAACCAGCTGGGTCATACCCCAGAAAGAGCAAGTGCCACAAGGGAGGCTTCACTTAAGAACTAAAACCAGCATATTAGCACATGAGACATAAAGGATAATAAAATATATGAGTTAGAGAAAACAAGGTGATAAACGATAAGATAACTAAAGGACTATTTCGGTAGCCCAGTTATAACCCGTAAACCAAACAAGGACCAGGGTTGTAACCCTTCACCTGAACAGAGCTTAGTCTCCAACCAATTATCGACAAGAGTAAAGCATAACAGTAATGTGCTGATATAACTATGTACTGGTCTTGCCTAGGCAAGACTAGACGGGTCTCCATCCATCAATCACGGCCAAGCAATGAGTACGGCTTGATACTTTAACTAACTAGGGTTATCACAAGCTTAGTTACTAACAAGATGCATCGAGATGTTCCAACAGCCACAAGTCCTGCAGTCTTAATCCAGGTTATCCGGTCACAAGTAGAGAGAGTTAGATTAGGTGACTTGGGGGTGCAACACATGACAATGTGCTGAAAATATGCCCTACTCGACGGCAGGCTACAAGTCCAATTAAAGCGCCCAGATAACGGGACTGCCTGTAGCTGGGAAATCTTTTTATGAACTACTTGATTAATCTAGTCATTATCCTAGTCAGATTCAGTATGAATCCCTGACTGTGGTAACCAGGAATTATGTCCTAGACATGATACAAGACGAGACATGTAGCTTATACAAGCACAAACACCCACGGTGTCAAGATAAGAGTACTTAGCAAGTCAAGATAGCCGTCACAACAGCATATCAAGATTATCATATTAGGTTTACTTATCAAGAGTATGCCATGACGGGCCACTATCATGTATTATCATGCCAAGGTTGCTTCTTAAGAGTGCGCCACAACTGGCCACTATCATGTCATGTTACTTGTTACTTGTTAAAAGTGCGTCTTAACAGGCCACTAACGTGTTCTATACTTACATTATCATGAATAAGAGACTTGCATAAAATAGCTAGTAACATATTTTTAAAGTCATGGAAAAGATCGACAACTTTCATGTTGGGAGTTGGAAGAAATTCTGGCCACAATTCAGCCAAATAGGACATAAAACAGTCAAAAACAGCCAAAATAGGCACTATATGGTACTATGCAAGCCATGTGGTACTATTCATTCCTGCGACACTATGCATCTATGCGGCACTATACAAGCCATGCGGTACTATTCATTCCTGCGGTACTATGCATCCATGCGGTACTATGCATCCATACGGCACTATTCATTCCTGCGGCACAATTTATTCCTGTGACACTATTCATTCCTACGGTACTATGCATCAATGCGGCACTATGTAAGCCATACGGCACTATTCATTCCTGCGGCACTATGCATCCATATGGCACTATGCAAGCCATACGACACTATTCATTCCTACGGCACTATTCATTCCTGCGATACTATGCATCCATGCGGCACTATACATCCATGTGGCACTATGCAAGCCATGCGAAACTATTCATTCCTGTGGCACTATGCATCCATGCGGCACTATTCATCGTCCATGCCAGATTCAGGACAGATGAACTAAAAAATGTTCAAATCTTATTTTGGTCATAACTTCTTCAAAATAAGTCAAAATCTAACTTTTCAAAGGTCCATTTTGGGTAAAATCGAATTCTCTACAACATAGAACAATCAAAACTTGAAAATAATGAAGTTTGGTAGATCAAAATACAAAAAAACTGAAAAAGTTACAAATTTAGATCTGCAAAAATTCATCCATCAAACCCAAAAATGTCAAGTTCTAAAGAGACTTAAAATCAAGTAAAGAAGAGAATTGAACAATAAAACTTGAGATTCATCATGAAGCAAGTTGTATTTGCCTAGGACTTGGTAGGTGGGAGGAGTAAATGAAGAAGATGAAGAAGTAAATAAAGAAGTGAATGAGGAGAGAGAGAGAGAGAGAGAGAGAGAGAGAGAGAAGGAGTTGGATTATATATCAACCCTCTCCATCTCAAGCCAAGCCAAACCAAGTCAAATTGAACCAAACCAATCAAATAAACCAAGTCAAGATTAAACCAAGACTAGGCTAAGCAAAATAAGTCTAACTACGGTCCACCTGATAAATGCCAGAAATCTCGTATACACATACAAAAATACGTATAACGGGAAACGGGAGTGACAACTCTACCTATCTTAAAAGAATTCCGTCCTCAGAATTTAATCAAGAGGCTAGATATATCGGGACAGGTTATATTAATCATAAGCAAGCTACGACTAGCAGTCAATCAAACAATCATTCATGCAAACAAGGAATTAAAAGCATAAGGAATAAGGAAGACATTATACCTTATGAGTCAAACAGGTGTGGATATCGCGAGAGGATATCATCCTCACGCTCCCACATTGACTCACCCAAAGAGTGGTGACCCCAAGCAACACGGACTAAACTAATAGTCTTATTTTTGAGTACCTTCTCCCTTCGGTCCAATATGAATACGGGCCTTTCCTCATACGAAAGGTTGGTACCAACAACCAATTCCGAATGATCAAGGATATGACTCAGATCCGGGATATACCATCATAATTGGAATACATGGAAGACATCATGCACCTCACGTAACGACGGCAGAAGAGCGAGACGATAGGACACATCACCTACTCGCTATAGAATATCGAACGGCCCTATGTACCTAGGAATAAGCTTTTCGCGCACGTCGAATCGAATGACGCCACGGGTAGGCGAGATCCTAGGGAAATCATAGTCGTCGGCTGAAAACTCAAGGGGACACCGATGAGAATCGGCCCAATGGCGCTGACGATCTTGGACAACTCGAAGATGATCTCTGACTTGTCTGACCACCTTGATTGTCTACGTAACCATCTCTGGACCAAGCATCTGCCTCTCGCCGACATCATCCCAAGCTAAAGATGATATGCACTTCCTACCATACAGTGCTTCAAAGGGTGCCATCTGGATACTAGCCTAAAAACTGTTGTTATAGGAGAACTCCATGAGATATAGGTGATCTTCCCACGAACCACCAAAGTCGAGTGTACATGACCGCAATATATCTTCAAGAGTCTGGATTGTGTGTTCTGAGTGACCATCTGTCTGTGGATGATAAGCTGAACTGAACTTGGGACGAGTTCCTAAGCTCTCTTTAAGACTCCGCCAAAAGTGCGATGTGAACCTTGAATTTCTGTCTGATATGATACTAACTGGCACTCCATGCAATCTGACAATCTGTCTGAGGTACATCTCTGTAAGCTGATCCGTCGACTGACCAATTCTAAAAGGGATAAAATGAGCTACCTTGGTGAGTCTGTCAACTATAACCCAGATAGCATCTCTTCCAGCTGGGGATTTTGGTAACCCAGTTATAAAATCCATGGTAATGTGCTCCTATTTCCATTCTGGGATCGGTAATGGTTGAAGAAGTCTAGCTGGTCTCTGATGTTCAGCTTTAACTTATTGGCAAACTAAACAACGTGAGACAAACCAGGCTATCTCCCTCTTCATGCCATTCCACCAGAAATGCTGACGGATGTCTCGGTACATCTTCGTGCTACCGGGATGAATTGAATACTGAGAACTGTGAGCCTCTGCCATGATCGCTTGCCTGATATCACCACTAGGTACACAAAGACGCCTTCCATGTCGAAGTATACCATCTTCGTGAATACATAACTCTGCTCTCCGACCTGCTTCACACCCTGCTCTGAGTCACTGAAGCTTGGAATCTGCTGATTGTGCCATCTTGATCCTCTCAACTATGCTGGACTGAACTTGTATGCTGGCCATCAATGCCATATTTGTAGGAAGAACTATTTCTATCTCCATCTTCTGAAGATCTGCTAACAATTCTGGCTGTGCTGTTAGAAAATAAACTCCGGCTCTTCTGCTCAATGCATCTGCAACAACGTTGGCCTTTCCAGAATGATACTGCAGGTTGATGTCATAATCTACAAGTAGCTCTAGCCATCTCCTCTAACACATATTAAGATCCTTCTGGGTAAACACATACTTAAGACTCTTGTAGTCTGTGAAAATCTCCACCCGATCTCTATACAGATAATGCCTCCACAACTTAAGTACAAAAACTACCGCTGCCAACTCCAAGTCATGGATAGGATAATTGCTCTCATGGTCACGAAGCTGATGTGACGCATAAGCGACTACCTTACCATGCTGCATCAAGACTCATCCCAATTCTCTGTCGGAAGCGTCACAATAAACTGAAAATCCTTCAGTCCTATCGGGAAGAGTGAGAATGGGGGCCGTCATCAATCTCTGCTTCAACTTCTCAAATGAACTCTGACACTCTGCTGTCCTATAGCAAACTGTACATCCTTGCAGGTCAACTGAGTCATGGGTGCTGAAATCCGAACAAAGTCTGAAACAAATCGTCGGTAATAGCCGACCAATCTAAGGAAACTGCGAACTTCGACGACTGTACTGGGTACTGGCCATACTCTATAGCCACTATCTTCTGGGGGTCAACTTCCACTCCACCTCTGGTGATGATATAACCTTAGTACGAGATACGATCCAGCCAAAACTCGCACTTACTGAACTTTGCATACAACTGGTGCTCTCTGAGAATCTGAAGGACCACTCAGAGATGCTGCTCATGCTCCGTTTCACTCTTGCTATAGACCAAGATGTCGTCTATAAACACTATCACAAACTGATCCATATAAGGTATGAAGATACGATTCATGAGGTCCATGAATATGGCTGGCGCATTGGTTGCTCCAAATGGCATAACAAGGAACTTCTAATGCCTATATCTAGATCTGAATACTATCTTTGGGACGTCTTGCTCTCTGACTCTGATCTGATGGTATCCTGACCGTAAGTCAATCTTCGAGAATATTGTCGCTCCTCTGAGTTGATCAAATAAATCATCTATCCTTGGTATAGGATATCTGTTCTTGACTATTACAGAGTTCAAGGTACGATAATCAACACATAATCTTGATGTACCATCCTTCTTTTTCATAATAAGTATCGGGGCTCCCTAAGGTGATCCATTAGTACGAATGAATCCCTTGGTCCTAAGTTCTTCAATTATCTTGTACAAGATCTCTAACTCTGAAGGTGCCATCCTGTAGACTCTCCCTGACACTGGTGCCGTCCTTGGAAGCAAATCAATGGTGAACTCTATCTCTCTCTCTGGGGGCATGCCTGGAAGCTCTTCGGTAAACACGTCTGGAAACTCTTCTACTACTCTGGGAAACTGAATTGCCACTGCTACTGCCATCCGCGATACTGGTGGAGAAGGTTCTACTTCGCCCCTAGAAAATGAAAACTCCGGTTTGCCAGGAATACCAAAAATAATCCTGCCAATGTGGCAGTCTATTCTTGCGTATTGTTCCTTCAACCAATCCATTCCTAGGACCACATCATAATCGGCCATCGAAAATTTTATCAACCTAGCGGGAAACTCTCTACCGCTAACTACGATTCGACACGAGAAAAATACTCTATATACTCCCAAAAGACCGTTACCAGTAAGTATATTGAGCCTTACTGATAATGAATCGGGCTCCAGTCCTATTCGTGTTGCAAATCGTGCAGACATAAATGAATGCGATGCACCCGAATCAAATAATACTGATGCTGGAAAAGAGTTGACAAGAATGGTACCTGCCACCACCTCACCTGAAGCTAACTCTTCTGCTACGGTCAGAGCCATAGCCTGACCTTGTCCTCTTGGTGCTGGTCCCCTCTGCTAGTGACCTCACTGCCTGTTCTGAATCTGAGCTTGGACATACTGCTGAGCCCGAGGCGACAATGGCCTCGGAGGCTGGTACTGCTGCTGCACTGGTACTGGACCCCTAACAGATGGACTGGTTAGGTTTGAGGACGATGGACTGGCTCTATTCGGACAGGACCCTATCTTATGGTCTGGTGCCCCACAAGCCAAGCACAATCCCTGTGCTCTGCGACACTCTGATACTACATGTCCTGATTTCCCATAATGAGTGCAGCCCATTACGGAAGACTGCTTCTGCTTCTGTTGCTGAGGATACGCCGACGTCGAGTGCTGAACCGACGAAACTGTGGTCGCCCTCCTAGGAGCTCCAATAGTAAAAGTCCTAGCTACCGGGACTGGTGCTGAAGACTGGGACATCTGTCCATGAGACCTCTTCCGTCCTCCGCTTCTATCTACAATCCTCTGCGAGGTATACTCATGCCTCTTCGCTACTCGCAAGACGGCATCAAATGTCTGGTGCTCAAACTGCTCCATTGATATGATAATCTCTAGGTGGAACCCTTGCTGGAATCGCTGGGCTCGATCCAATTCGGTTGCCACCAAGGTAGGAGCAAATTGACCGAGTCTAGAAAACTCGACCGCATATCCATCAACCGTCCTGCCCATCTGCTTAAGATTGGTGAATTTTATCTGCAGATCATACCGAGCTACTGCGTCAAAGTACTTGGTCTGGAACTTGTTGCTGAATACCGCCCATGAGACAGACATCGGTAATCCAACTGCTAGCATCGTCCACCAGCTGCGGGCTAAGTCCAATAACTGCAGGCGCACAACGGCCACCTTCTCTTCCTCAGGAATCCTAGCTGCCTCCAGAATAACTTCTATGTCCTGAAGCCATGCATCAGCAGCGATAGCATCTTCACTGTCGTCAAAGAAATGAGGACGTTGTTCCCTTGGTAACCAACTCTGCCCATGGAATCTTGTACTGTCTAGTACAGGACATCGCCCCGACGATCTTGAGATGCAAGCAATTCCCTGATGAGACCCACCAGAGTTCTATTGTCAGGCTTTGTAGGCTGGACTGGCTGAACTGGAGGCTCTAGATCCCCGGAATGCATGACTCGGGAGGCCGCTCCAGAGTGCTAGGCTTGGTCACTAGGTTGCTATTGGCCCACTGGAGGTGCTCCGCCTTACTGATCGGTAGGACCAGGAACAATGCCACTGAAGAAACGACATGGGAAACAATAAGGAAGGACCATTATAGATCGAGGATATAAACATGTGATCAGGTCAAGATTTAGAAAAGATCAGAAGACACGAGTAGAGATCAAGGGCGAGTACTGATTGAGACATCTATTCAGTGAAACCCTCACACATCTTGATTTATAAGACCTGCATGGGCCACCACTTAAACCATGTCACGCCCTGGAACCAGAATACTAGAGAGCGGGGGACAGACACAGCCAGCTACGTACATTGAAGTGTAACCCACCTCGATGTATGGTTATGGCTGTCTAGATGTATGAGGGTTTTACTACAAGCCAACAGTCACTTTTGGTCAAGAACAAGCCTAGTGTCTTAATCTCAAGCAAGCAAGTAAATGTAACAAGATGGTAGATCATCAGACATACAAAATAAGGCATCCTATACATTACATATTCAGATGATCATGATGCTAGTCATACCAAATGCGAAGACTAGCAAGATTTTAAGTCATATATGATCAACCCTAGGATTTGTCGACCATGTTACAGCCATTAGGCAGACAACAATATAAATTCAACACGAGCTAACACTTGCTCGGTGGCTAAACGCCTCAAAAGAATAATTTTACAATTAGAGTGGGTGAGCAAAGTAAAACCCATTCGTTGCCAGGGTTGCGCCTAGTGTTCACCATCTGGCTGGAATGCTGAAAGATCCTCGGGTGCTACTCCGAAATATGGCCATACAAAACCAGCTGGGTCAGACCCTAGAAAGAGCAAGTGCCACAAGGGAGGCTTCACTTAAGAATTAAAACCAGCATATTAGCACATGAGACATAAAGGATAATAAAAGATATGAGTTAGAGAAAATAAGGTGATAAACGATAAGACAACTAAGGGACTATTCCGGTAGCCAAGTTACAACCCGTAAACCAAACAAGGACCGGGGTTGTAACCCTTCACCTGAACAGAGCTTAGTCTCCAACCAAATATCGACAAGAGTAAAGCATAATAGTAATATGCTAAAATAACCATGTACTGGTCTTGCCTAGGCAAGACTAGACTGGTCTCCATCCATCAATCACGGCCAAGCAATGAGTACGGCTTGATACTTTAACTAACTAGGGTTATCACAAGCTTAGTTACTAACAAGATACATCGAGATGTTCCAACAGCCACAAGTCCTGTATTCTTAATCCAGGTTATCCGGTCACAAGTTGAGAGAGTTGGATTAGGTGACTTGGAGGTGCAACACATGACAGTGTACTGGAAATATGCCATACTCGACGACAGGCTACAAGTCCAATTAAAGCGCCCAGATAACGGGACTGCATGTAGCTAAAAAATCTCTTCATGAACTATTTGATCAATCTAGTTATTATCCTAGTCAGATTCAATATGAATCACTGACCGTGGTAACCAGGAATTCATGTCCTAGACATGATACAAGACGAGACATGAAGCTTATACAAGCACAAACACCTACGGTGTTAAGACAAGAGTTACGTAGCAAGTTAAGATAGCCGTCACAACAGCATATCAAGATTATCATGTTAGGTTTACTTATCAAGAGTGCGCCACGATGGGCCACTATCATGTATTATCATGCCAAGGTTGCTTGTTAAGAGTGCGCCACAACGGGCCACTATCATGTCAGGTTACTTGTTACTTGTTAAAAGTATGTCTTAACAGGCCACTATCGTGTTCTATCCTTACATTATCATGAATGAGAGATGTAAACCCCCCTAAATTTCTACTATAATTTTTTTGAAATAATTTTGTAATTATTTTGTACTTCGTATCCGTACGTCGTATACGAGTTCGCCTTGTTGTATTTACGTAGCGTGCGAGAATTGCGTTTCGTAATTTCTCGACGAGTGCGAATATGTGTCGAGGTACATATTTTAGAAAAATATTTTTATTATAAATTTAATTTTATATAGAAAAGTACATGTTCAAACAAATGTGATAAATATTTTTATTTTGTATAAAAGAGTTATTTTATTCGTTGTTTAAAAATAAGTAGTGATTTGAAAATCATGGTTTATATGAAATGTATTCCAAATATTTTATGAAATTTAGAATTTGTTTATTAATATACTTTGTTATTTTTAAAATCTACTTTATGATTTAATATTTAAGTAATTATCTTGATTTTTGAAATTAATTAATGTTATATTTTAATATTTATGAAAAAGATATTTAAAATTTTGTTTTATTTAATATTTGAATTATTTTGATAATTTAAATTGGAAAAGATTTTATAGATTTAAATTAAATGAAGGTTTATCGATATTTGATTCGGATTGAATCGGATAAACTTTTCATCGATTTAAATTAATGGAGAAATTATCCATGGGGATTTAAATCCTCCCAATCCTTATCCAATTGGGAATTTCCACCTCCTATATAAGGAGAGGTACTCATCCATAAACTCCACAACACATCGTGCATCGTGTCTGTGTCTGTCCACTATATTCTTTATACAAGTAAAAAATTTCCATCTAGGGTCCGACAGATTCGGACCTCCATCCCGACACTCCGAAACCACCATACGGCCAGCCCAATCCCAGAACCATCAACCCACTCCGTACCACAGTCTTCTTTTCATCCCGGCCAATCACCAAAACCTCACCCACACCCCGCCATTGCCACCACCACGGGCGACCACCCGAGGCCGCAGCCGGCCAACACCACCACCCTCGTCATCATCACATTCACCCTACTACCAGGATCACCAATGTCCCAAGCCATCACCACCATCGTCTCCCGAAAGTCCGACCAAACCACCCTGCCACCAACACCCGTCATCCTCATCATCGACACCACTCCTCCCGGCCCAAACTTTGGCCATCCCCGGCCACACCCACCACCGTCGTCAGTCATCATCATCACCATTTCCCCAAAAGACCAAAACCACAGAAAGAAAAGAGAGAAGAACCTGAACCTCCACCGAGCCGACCGCCGGATCCAGCCATGGGCTCGCCGCGGCGCCTCCGCCTTTCCGAGTCGACCTTCGTTTCCTCGTACCTTGCCGAACCCCTTCGTCGGGGCCGCGTGCCACCGAACCACACGACGGCCCTCGTGGCCCACCGACGTCCATCCCAGCTGAGCGCCGCCTCCGTTGATACCCTCCGAAGCCTGCCGATCCGCCGCCGCATCTCCGCCTCAGCGCTCCTCCGAGCTCTGTCTAGCGTTCCGTCCAGACCGGGTGAGCCTTTACTCCCCCTCCGCGCATCTCCGTCGATCCACCGTCGCCTCTCCGCTCCTTCTCCGGTGAGCCACCCCCTGTGCCTCCGCCGGAGACCTATTCCGCACATCCGCGCCGCCCGACGCGGTCAACCTTCTGAGCGCCTCCGACGTAGCCCTCCAGTAAGCTTCTCCCCTCTCCATTTACTTCTCCCTCTATTTCTCTCCCTGCTCCTTCTCTCTCTCCCCTTTACTTAATCCCACCTCCTTTAATCTCTCTCGTACTATGTAAAGTTGGGATGAGCTGTATAGTGTTTATAAGGGTTATTATTATTATTATTAAAAAGGAAAAGAGCTCTATTGTTTTAAAGGATTATTATTATTATTATTATTATTATTATTATTATTATTATTATTATCATTATTATTACTGTTATTATTATTGTTATTCGTATTATTATTATATTATTACTGTTATTATTATTAGTATTATTTTAAATACTTTTGTTATGATTATGATTTTTATTATTATTAGTGTATTATTCTGTTTATTTAAATAAATTTGATAATTAATATTTTCCAAAATTATTTTGACAACACTCAATAGCCCTAAAATTATTTTTCCTATATTTTATTAAAATCTTTCGACTAACGAAAAGTTACTTTTCTACAATATATATATTATATATATTTTAAATGTTTGAGTTTAGCCTAAAAATGAATTTTGATTTTTTATTCATCTAAACGAATATATGACTAATAACAATGTAAAAATTTCAAATTGGATATATATATATATATAAAGTATTTTCAAGAATTTACATAAAAATATTTAAGAAAATTTGTATACGTAATCTCCACAATTTCTCCATGATTATCACCATTGACCACGACTACTCACGCGTTCCTATTTTCCCTGCAAATTTAGGCCATGTTCGCATGGACCTCGGCTAATGGACAAAATATGACATCTCGATCATCGCACCACACCAGGAGTAACACCAGGCAAATACCTTGCCATTATACTGTTTATATTCAGTCTGTATTTTATTACATATCATTGTTCATTATTTCCAGTTATTACAGTTATTGATTTACTACATGCTCAGTGATTATTAGTTTACTTTGTTACTATCCTTTGATTGCATATGAACCTAGAGTTAGAGGACTACCCTTTGTAGTGTATTGCATATGCCTCGACACAGTTGTACCACGAGGATGTGTGAGACGAGTAGCATGTTGAGGTCCTTGTGTCTGGGCTGATCCCCCTTGTGCATGCATTAGGGCTAACTGCTAATAGAGGCATGTTAGAAGACTTAGCAGTTAGTAGAGGTATGTGAGACATGGATGTGACTCTGTTAGGCATTGGGTGGGAGGAACAGTTCCTTAACGTATGGATCCTTTATGCACTTTCCTATTACTGATTCTGCTGGCCTCTGACATTCGAGGAATGTTATGCTTTGAGGTCCCTGGTATCCTGATGGGACCATACCCGAGATTACTGCTCCTGAGCCAGATGTCCATGGGTTGAAGGTTTGTTCTTATTGCATAAACACATTAGAATGGTCAGGTAACCCTCGTCAATGTCATATCACCCCGTCCCATTAGTAGCTTGGGACAATGTCGCATCGCGGTATAGTGTACTACCCCTTGTTCTTGTTTGGTTGTAGGGGTAGTCCACTATTTCGATGATGAGGTATTGGATCTTGTTACGATTGAGACTATTTTACCTTACTTATGATTATGGCATATTATATATATTCAGTGATGTGGCATGTTCTTTATGTATCTTGTTACGTCCCTCTGAGGACCTAGTTATATCTCCAGGTGTGTTTTATGATTTCTGCAAGTGCTCTAGCTAAGGCAATAACTTGCACTAAAATCCTTCGAGATGTTGCTTTTGGATCGTCATCTCCTTCGCTCGACCAAATCATTTTCTTTGTATAAATTCTTCCTTATTTAAATTAGTTGGTAGTAGATTTGTCTCCGCCCAACGAGTGTGTATATGACAAATTCAAAGTTGCTTTTTATATCATTATTTATCTTCGTGGATGAGATTTAGTCTTGGATTGCTGCATTTTACAGCTTATGTATACATACAAGATTTCCATATATTGGAGCGTACTTTGTATGTATACAGTTGACATGAATACGTACCTAGTCCTAAGTATTTTAGGGACTGGGGCGTTACATATTTTTGTGGTGGCCCATGCAGGTCGAGTTTGTCACTTCGGTTACGTTATTGTACCGATGTGAGCCTGCAATATAGGATTAGTGCTTAGGAATCTCATCCACATACTTGATCACCTTCCTTAGTTTCTAAATTCCAAACTCTCGTTGTCTCCCTTGATTTTTGCATCTTGCCTTAGCTCTTTCTACCAATACCTTATCTACTTGTGCTTAATCATGGTTAGGAAGATGACTACACTACTATATACTTATTGGTCAACCATATGGCTAGAAGGATTACTTTGACAACTAGTAGGCATTGAGACCCTATTTGAGTTATAAAGATATCAGGATAAGAGGAACGATATTTTCCTAGAAGGATTAGTTAAATCCAAGTGGGTAGAAGCAACATTACTAGCTTTGAAGAATTGATTTTTATTTGATACTACAAAAGAAATTTTAGGATCTATATACAATTGAGAAAGGAGATTGATTTGATTTTTGAGTTTTGATTTTTTGAAGGTCTTTGAAAAATATTTATGATTCATTTGATTATAGTTATACATCCTTGAACAAATATAAAATTGATTTAGTTTTTTTCTTTTTGAGTTGTGATATCTATGATTTATTGGGTTATAGTTATACATCTTTGAACAGTTATAAATTGAGTTTGAAAATGATCTTAGATTTCAAATGTGGTTGTAGAAATTATTTAATTTGCGTGGTACAACTTACGATTTTCGCGTTTAGTAAATTTTGAATTTTAAGTAGAAGTAATGATGGTAAATTTTGGTTTACAATATTTGAAAACAATTTTTGAGAATTTTTTTTATTTTAAATTGTGTCCTATGATTGAGGATTTACAAATCTATTTAGATTTTTGGTAAAAAAAATTGACTGATAAGATTATTTGAAAATTTAGTTTAATGTGGGATTGCTAATATTAAAAATATTTTTGGAAAAATTTCTAATAATGTGATGGAAAGTTATTTTGGTTGATTAATAGAAGTTACCATTTAAAAGTTGTGATTATGTTGGAATGACTTAGTATGAATAGAAGTTAAAATTGATGGGTGCATTGAGCTTAATTTTTGAGATTGCTTTTAATATGCTAAGAGTTTTTAGAGAGTTATTTGGAATTTTTTTTAGTTTTAAAGTTATAATTGATTATGGATATTTTATATATAGATTCATGATTTATGAACTCTTGTGTTTAAAAGTGGGATTGAAAATGTAAAATTTGAAAAAGTCAGTAGTAACATGATAAAAAAATTGCTTTGAGATTTATGAAAGTGTTTAAAATTTTTTTTAATGATAAATTTGAACGGCTTGGAGTGAATACAAATTTTGGTGGTTTATTTTTGAAAATTTTATTAAGAAACTTTTGGAGGGAACTTGAGTTAAAATCTTAATGGTAGGCCATCAAGATAGCTCTAATAAGATAGATGTAATCCACACTAATTGCCATATCACTCATGACCATGATAGTAGTATGTACACGAGTGTTGTTAGTCATCTACCAAACTATACGACTGTATCCCAATCTTGACTTACTCGACCTTTCCTCGTGACCTACTAACCGTTTGCGGATTGAATAATGAATTGATTGTTCCTTAACTATATTCATCTAGTGGACTATCTTCTCTCTAGAACTATGTCCCTAAATGATTTTACTGGATTCTTTAATTAATTTTAATTCATGCTTTAACTTGATCTTCTTTATTTTTGTGCATTAATTGTCACCCCATGAACTCCCACTTTTTATTATAAATCTTTTGGCGTCCCTTACCGTGACTTTGATGTTTGGAGTATAATACTAGCTGTTACCTTCCAACAAATTTTATATGTAAGACCTAGACGAGCCTACCTTCATGCAGATTTATCATGTCCCACTAAAACTCATCTCCTTGTACTCTATTTTCTTGATATGACTTTCTGGTCGAAATGGCTAAACTATAACCTCTACCATGATACCAAGATACTTTCGGACTTGAATTAGAGATCCAACCTTGACTAAATTCTTTCGACCTGATATGTGATTGTGTTCTACTTGATTCCTTAAATGCTTAACTTTGTGCCTTACCCATTGTCCCATCATACCACTAGTTTAACTCTTGTAAGTTGGGTAGAGTACCTCACAACCTAACAAGCCCTTGCCCTTGTGACCCATATGGATAAGCTTACTTAGATTGTAGAATTTGCAGGACTCTAACCCATTTAACCAACCAAGTCATAGATAAGGAAACACTAGAGCCACTGCATAGGCCCGAACTTCGGGCAAGACTCAATTTTAAAGGATCTTGAACTATTTAATTCCCTTCATCATCCACTGCTTATATTATAGTCTAGTTTTGCAAGTTTACTCTTTATCGAGCTTGTTCGTGACATATGTTTATTGTGGGCGCCCACTAATACATTGTCTAATCAGAACCGACATATTATGGTCTGATCAACCATAGTGTACTTAGTTCGCTTTTATATATTGTTCAACATGGATGGAGACATAGTTAAACTTGGCCCTAGAGTCTCACCCGCGACTGCCTTGGCAATTCTTTTTGGAACTTATTCAGTCGTCTTTGAACCACTCATTCGAATTCGATAATGTCTTCTTCGAACTCTTTATTTTCGCCTTTCACATGTTTTAGAAAGACAAACACCCATACTTGATATTCTCTTAGTTGTCCACTGTCTATTGCCAAGATAGTTAGCCAGTTACCAACCGATGTGACTGTAACCCCATCTTGAGTTAATCGTCCTCCTCGTGACACTGGATTCATTATCACGACCTTCTAATCATTCTTGAGACTTAAGAATAATTCAAATTATTTCCTTAATCAAACCTAAACCCAAACGACCATATTTTCTCAAGGAACCCTACCTTCCAAGTCCCTAAGTTATTCTCCTTGATCCACCCAATGCCTTATTATTTCTCGAATTGTGTTATCATGATTGTCTTAGCTAGCGACCCTCGTCCATTACCCTATTCGTGAATTACTTTCCTTTTTAATGAATTCATGACTTTCTAATAGCACATTTATGTTAAACACCGTTTCCTTGCCTCGCCAAATAAATTATTCAGACTTTCTTATCGTTAAACCCTTGTACCCTACCTATTCCTAAATTTCGAGGACAAAATTCCTGTAAGTTGGGTAGGATGTAAATCCTCTAAATTTCTACTACGATTTTTTTAAAAATAATTTTGTAATTATTTTGTACTTCGTATCCACACGTCGCATATGAGTTCGCCTTGTTGTATTTACGTAGCGTACGAGAATTGCGTTTCGTAATTTCTCGACGAGGACGAATATGTGTCGAGGTACATATTTTAGAAAATATTTTTTATTATAAATTTTATTTTATATAGGAAAGTACATGTTTGTAGGATGTGAAAAATTATGACACGCTGTCATTTTCATCCATACGCTTAAAGACAGATGTCAGTTGAAGCCATACGCTCAAACAGAAGTCATACGCTCAAGGCTATACGCTCAGTTAAGAGCCATACGTTCAGTTCAGAGTTGTACGCTCATTCAAAAGCCATACGCTCAGTAAATGTTTTATTATTTACTGAAGTGACAGCACAACATATGTTTAAATGAGGAATGAATATGACACTTCATCTTTCGTGCAAAGACAGCTGTCACGAGAAAAGTAACCGTCGTATAGGTTTTCGAAGAGTCGGTTTTGTCTTTTACGAGGACAACTCAGCAGCCTTCATAAATACAAAAGCCATCATTACTGTCAGTTTTGACAGTCTGTCAGCCGTCAAATCCGCAGTCACGACGCTCGAGAAGATTTTGTCAGTTATGGGAAGATATGGTGTACCAAAGAAGATTGATGATAGCCACGTGGCCACTTCTCCAGTGAGCGTATCGACCTCACATGACTCTTTCTTCATCCAGCCAAGTGAGCAGTATGGACCTCACATGATTCCTTGCTAACCAAGCGAGCGTATGATCTCCATATGACTCCTTGCCCATAAAGTGAGCGTATGGATTTCCTATGGCACTACGCTGTCCAAATCAGCGTATGACTCCTCTTCAAAAGCTAGCGTATGACTCTACAGCAGTTGTATCCAGGATGATTTTCAACGTACAGTCAACACACGTTCTCACGTGTCCTGTACTCAGTTACCCATTTATTCAGAAGTTATGCAATATGGCCTTCATGCCATCAATCTCTCCTGAATGTGCTCCACTACTCTCAACCGCACGCCAACGTGTCTTCGTCAGAATTTGCCACGCGTCCCTGCAGTTTTGCACACGTCAAGTAACTACCTGAGCGTATGGTTCAGGACAGTTATCCAGAACTCTATAAAAGAGAGTTTCTTCACCTTCATGAGGACAGGTCATTTTTTTAGAGAGAACAGAGAGATTGCCCAGTTGCTGTCCAAGTTCTTCGAAGTTCGAGTTTTCTTCATCGCATCGTCCAAGGGATAAAGTAATCGTCTTCTAGATTAGATTCCTACAGTTGTAATTTTCTCAGATACAAAATAAATAAAGTGAATTTATTTATGGAAAACAAATTGGCGACTCTGCTGGGGAAAGCTGTCTCCTCCAACGAGATAGCAACAACTCAATGCGATACTTCGTCGATCGGCTCGACGAAGAAGACGATGGTCGTACAATTCGACCAATCTGCTTACGAAGAAATGCTCAAGGCGAAGGAGGGCCGAACTGCTTCCTCCGCTCTTCCTGCTGCCAAGAAGACGGGACGCTCTGTCTATGTCCCCAAGTCTTCTTCGACAGCCCGAGATGTTCCTGTCACTTCTCACGTTGACAAGAACACATCTTCAACTTCAACAAAGCACACTTCTGCTTCCCTGAACACAGCAACAATGGTTTCCCCTAGTCACGCTGACAAAATTGGTTCTTTAACCAAGTCAGTGTGTCCAAGGAAAACCATCTCTGGACATGTCAAAGTCCCTTCTCCTTCTGCTCTTACGACAGCAGTCGGCTCTTTAGCCATTGATGACTCTGTGCGTACAGCAGTCAGAGGGCAGCATGCGGTAAAGTCAGCGTACGCTAAGCAAAAGCCAGCGTATGCTACCAAGAAGGCAGCGTACACTGAGCAAAGACCAGCGTATGCCAACAAGAAGGCAGCGTACGCTAAGCAAAAGCCAGCATATGCTAACAAGAAGTCGGCGTATGCTGACAGATACAGTCCTTTGACTGATTCTCAAAATCAGACTGGGGGTTCTCTTTCACAGAACCTACAAATGATTCCCCCACAACTTGCGCATCTTGTGCCAACCAAGGAGAAAGGCTCTTTAGTCGATTCCTCTACTTCTGAGGTCTTTACCTCTGGAGTTAATTTGACTAGTACTTTTACTAGCTCAAACAAAGGAAAACGCCTTTTGGCTAATTCCTCTAAAGATGGATTATTACCGACTCCTAGTCGGAATAATACTCATCTCCCTTCTCTCAAAATTTCTCGATCTGAGAAAGGCAAGTTACAAGTATCCAAGACTGATACCAAAGTCATATCTCCCACGGATCTTCGTAACAAGCTTAATCAAAATCACCACAGTTATGCTTCTGGTATTAAAAAGTCTTATCAAATTGAGACAAGTGTACTAGACCCTGATGTTGAATATGCCAGGAACTATGTGGCTCAAATTAATCGGTCTCTATACACTCAAGAACCAAGAAGACAGAAGAACAAAAGACAAGTTTCTACACAGAAACTATCTTCCAGTACTTCCCAATCTATCCCTACAGATCTCCGGGAATATTTACAAAACAAACGGAGAATCGACACTCCATCTGGCTATGACATTGCCCATATTCGCCATGAAAAGCATGGTTGTGACTTCCAACCTCGGGTTGTCATCCAATATTGTTGTTCACCGAAAAGACGGTCTGTTTTCGAACGGATCCAATATGAACCAACATCAGATGAAGATGAACCTCTTTATGCTTTTGTCAACATGACCTCCAGAAATATTGGGGGTAGAATCCGGTCTGACGCTATATCAGATTCTGAAGATGGTGTTTATCTTGGCACCCGATCCAGGACTGGAGCCTTGGCCAGAATCTCTTCTTCTTCTCATCCAAGTAATAATCCGGAGATCACGGAAGATTTCCTTGGAGAGTCCAACTTTCCGGCATTAACTCCTGTAAACAGTCCCGGGAAAGATACTGATTCTTACAGCGATAATTCAGAGCAAACTGTTTCATCGTCTATCCCTCGAATGATTACCACTTACATGGCAGAAGGTGATCATGAACCTTCGACTAGCAATGAGGCTCATGAATAGAGGATTTCTTCTTTAGAACAACAATTGCGAGCTATGGCAGATACATTGAGTGCTATGCACACTCTAATGCAGGCTCAACAACAGACAGCACCACCAGTGGTATTGAATACCCCTGTTGTTCCAAACCCCGAACCCTCTACTATTCCGAAGGTATAATCTAATGTTCCTGTACAAACCACCCCAAGTCACTCTGGAGCTGGAGGTGGTACATATGCTGTAGTCCCTCCTCCCAATTACACTCAATAAGTCACAACTCCACAATCCTCTGGAATTGTTACAGAAGAGTTAAAGAATCTCAAAACTCAGTTTGAGGCATTCAAACAGAAGGATGGTTTACAAAGGTTAGGTGTCAAGCAACCTTACCCGATAGAGTGGAAGCAAGTATCATATCCTCCTAAATACAAGCCTCCGACTATCTCCTTCTTTGATGGGACTACTTCCCCAAGTCAGTTCATTAATCACTTTGAAGTAATGACTGATCAATTACAACCAAGCGATGCCCTCCTTACTCGGGTGTTTGTTGGATGTCTCAAAGGAACGGCTTATGAATGGTACAGAAGTCTTCCTGACGGGTGTATTATTTCATTTGCCGGTTTCAAACAAATGTTCCTTGAACGATTCTACGAAGGGCTCAATGATATGACCATGTCGGCCCTCATAAGAATCAAACAGAAGAATAATGAGACCACTGAGGAATTCATTGAGAGATTCAGAAGAGAAGCCCTCAAAATGCCTCTTGGAACTCCCGATGCTGTTACGATCGACACTTGCAAGTCGAACCTCTTACCAATTATCAGCATGTGGACAGGGTCCACTCAGTTCCAAGATTGGCCTTCGTTCATCGTCAGTGCCAAAGCTGCCGAAGTCAGTGCTGAGACCTTCAAAGGTCTGGGGGTACAAATGGCTCCCAAAGAATCAAATCAGAGTGCTAGCAATAGTACTCGACCCAACAATCGCAAAGGGAAAGAAGCTCTTGAAGTCAATCTCCAAAGCAGTAGTCAAGAAGTAAAGACTACCCAAGCTACTTCAGCTCTAACAAATCAACAACAGAGATCTCCTCGGCCGAAAGAAGAATATTCTTTCGATGATAACGATGTTCAGGGTATCTTTGAATGCTTGCTCAAAGGTAATAAAATACAATTGCCAGAAATTAAAAAGCCTGATGAAGCCAATAAAATAGATCATCCAAAATACTGTCCATACCATAGAATGCTGGGTCACACAATCCGGTCTTGCTATGTATTAAAAGGAAAGATCCAGGAGATGATTAAATCAGGAGCTGTGACACTAACACCCAAAGATAAGACAGTCACAGCAAATGTGATTTCAATGCAGTTTGGTGATTTCCCTCCTTTAATGGTGGAAAGTGGGATTGTTCCTATTCCCAAAGCAACTCTCGAGGTGGTGAATATCCCACCAGCACAGAATGAAGGACTTGTTCCTGTCACAACTAAGAAGGAAGAAATCATGTGGATCCACCCAGACTTAAAGACAGAGTTTGAGACACCTTCCTCTTCTCCTCGGAAGACTCCTTCATCTAAAAAGAAACTCGGGAAAATTAAGTCATGCAATGTGACTTCTAGTACTACACCCGATTTTTATCTAACCTCTACTTTCATCTTGGCAGGAAATTCACTCCCTACTGAGGTAAAAACTGTACCTCAATTTGAAGATAAGTACAAGCCTGCATTCCATCTATATAGTTCACAATCTCGTGAATTAATGGCAAAGATGGGCTATGATCTAGCCACTGCTCCTGGTCTGAACTCAGGCAAAGGACTCCGAGCATCTTTTGCCCTCACTATGAGACATAATCAATCTCGTATTGGTCTCGGCTTCTGGGATGAAGCTCTCATCAAGCATAAAAGAACCAAAAGCAAGATGAAGAATTGCAATATGGTTTCGATAGATCCTGAACCAGAATCTGAAGTTGAAGTTCATGCTGGAACTCGGTCAGGAAAAATATATCTCAAAGATTATGCTGACACTTCTGGAGAAACCTCTGATGTCCCTCCGGCTACAGCCCCAACACCAGTCTCTACTGAAGAACCTTCAAATGTTCCTGTCGAGACAGTTCCATCTAAACCAACAACAGCTGACAAGGGCAAACAACAAGTCCGCTTCGACAAACCATTGAAGAAATCATCCCCTACAGGACTTGAAAAGCCTTATAATTTTGATATATTGGCTCAACTAGCCAATACACCAGCTAAATTGTCAATCTTCGAACTCTTACGTCTCTCTAAAGAGACTCGAAAAACTTTGAGTGAAGCACTGTTACAAGCAGAAACTTGCTTAACTCTTCTCAAGAAGTTGGAAACAGAATCTGTCTCTCACTGCCATAATGTATTGGAATTTATTCCAAACATTACCTTTACGCAGGACGATATGCTGCTAGAGGATAATCGACATGATCGTCCTTTATATCATACAGGATATATTGATTCTATGAAGGTTGATCGTTTACTGATTGATCCAGGATCCGCTCTCAGTATTATGCCAAAGGCTATGTTAGATGCATTGAAGATACCTGTGCATAGTCTTTCCAGCACTATCACTACCATCTTGGGATTCAATCAAGGAAAAAGTGAGCCTTTAGGCAAGATTCGCCTTAAATTTCAAATAGGCGATCTTCGTACTAAGGTTACTTTTTACATCATCGACAATCATGGTTGCTCGTACAATGCTCTATTGGGGAGACCTTTCTTGCATGAACATAATATTGTTCCATCAACTCTTCATCAGTGCTTCAAATATGTTGATGATAATGGAGAGGTTCAAAAAGAAGTGGCAGATCTTTACCCATTCAAAGGAGTCGAAGCTTACTTCAATGACGCTCGCATGTACAAAGATGAATACTCGAAAGTCTTGCAAGCTATGGATAATGAAGATGAGACATCCAAAGTTGACACCTTTATTATTCCTGTAAAAGGGCGTATTACTCCTCCACAGTCTGTTAAAACATCTGAAGAAGGCTCACTGATAATTTCGGTCAGTAGACGTACTACTTCATCATCCGCCCAAGGCTCACTGATAATTCCTGTCAGTGGACGCACTACTGCACCATTTTCCCAAGCTTCACAAAGTTCGCTGATCATTCCTGTCAGTGGACGCATCACTCCCCCTCCATCTTCTCAGGCTAGATCAGATACTCTAGTCATTCCAGTCAGTGGACGCATTACTTATCCACGGTCTTCTTCAAGGGAGCTCACCTCTTCTGAGCCTTTTGTTATCGATCTTAATCGAAACAAAAATTCTAACTGTTCTTCTTCTTTCCCCTTTGTCATTAATCTGACTAAATCTGATAAGGCTCAGCCTTCTGTTGTAAATACAGCATCTAGTATTAATGAAGCATCTCCTTTACAGTATATTGATGTTTATAGTTATGTACAAAGTTATTTACAATTGCTAGATAGCTTAGAGCCACTAACTATAGGGGTTGTTCAAGCTCTTCATACAGACGTATCTTTAGACTCTATACAGAAATCATACTTTGTGGTCCCCAGTCGAAAGAAGGGAGAAAATCTAATATTTTTCTATAAAGGACCTCAGAATCCTCCTAATCTGGAGGAGGATGATATAAATGACGATACTGGAAGATTACAGCTACGTCGCTACAGTCAGCAATCCAAAAATATCATCAAGAATATGGGTTATGATTTCAGAACCAGTCTTAATGGAAAAGGAAGAAGAATGCCTGTTCGAATTCCTCCATTAAAATACGGAAGGACAAAATGTGGTTTAGGTTACATTGCTCCCACCCCTTTTATCAACATAGTTCATGAAGAGTCAAAATTCAATAAAGACGAACAATCTGAAGATGAACGATCTGAGTCTTCTGATTTCCTTTCTTGGGATTCTGATACGAGTGTTGGCGATCTTCATCGCTCTATTCTATCCATCAATATGGTCTCTGTTGATGGCCCACAAGAAAATGGTGAAGATGAGGATGATTTTGAAATATCACCTGAATCAGAATAATGGGCTCAAAGATTAGATAATCAATGGGAATTCAGGTTCGAACAGAGGGAACCTCCTACTGAAGATAAACTGATCCAAATTGATGTTGGTGAAGAAGGTTCCCCTAAACCAATATTTATCAGTGAGAGTCTTTCAGAAACAGATAAGCAAGATATGATCAAGCTTATTCGTGATTACATTGATGTCTTCGCCTGGAGCTACGAGGATATGCCAGGACTAGATCCGAAGATCGCAATGCACAAGCTTAATATTATGCCAAATGCTAAACCGGTCAAACAGCAACAGCGACGATTTCGTCCAGACATTATGGATGCAATTGAAGCTGAAGTCAACAAGCTTATGACTTCCGGATTTATTAGAGAGGAACAACATTCTGAATGGGTGGCTAACATCGTTCCTGTCCTCAAGAAGACCGGCAAGATCCGAGTCTGTATAGACTTTCGTGATCTCATTGCTGCTTGTCCTAAAGACGAGTTTCCTCTTCCAATTACAGATGTAATGATTGATAACACATGTGGTTTCGAACGAATGTCATTCATGGATGGGTATTCGGGGTATAATCAAATCAAGATGTTTCCAGATGACGAGAGACATACTTCTTTCAGAACACCGATCGGTACATATTTTTATACAGTGATGCCGTTTGGTCTCAAAAATGCAGGAGCAACATATCAACGAGCAATGAGCACTATATTCCGTGAACATCTCCGAAAAATAGTCGAATGCTATGTTGATGATATTGCAGTCAAAAGTCGACGAAAGGAGGATCATATCCAAGATTTGAAGACTATATTTGATTTAATGCGTCGGCATCAACTTAAAATGAACCCTACTAAGTCCTTCCTAGGCATCTCTAGTGGCAAATTTCTCGGCTTCGTCATTACCGCTAAAGGTATACACGTGGATCCCGAGAAGATCAAAGCCATCCAAGAGATGCGTCCTCTACGCATCTTAAAAGAGCTACGAGGATTTCAAGGAAGGATTGCTTATATCAGGAGATTCATTTCCAACTTATCAGGATGCTGCAGACCATTCCACAAACTTCTGAAGAAAGGTGTATCTTTCATCTGGAACGAAGAATGTCAAAAAGCATTTGACGACATCAAACAGTACCTCATGAACCCTCCAATTTTGGTACCTCCCGTCTCGGGAATACCATTTCTCCTATATGTTCGAGCTATGGATCATTCTCTTGGTGCATTACTCGTCCAGAAAAATAAAGATGGTTATGAACAGGCCATTTATTATCTCAGTCGCACAATGACAGGCGCTGAACTGCGTTATTCTCCAATCGAGAAAGAATGCCTAGCATTAATGTTTGCTGTTCAGAAAATGCGATATTATATTATTGGTCAGACGATTCACGTCATTTTCAGAGTGAATCCACTCAGGATTATGATGAAGAAACCCGGTATTCTCAACTCTAGACTTGCTAATTGGGGAATCTTGTTAGCCCAATACGACATGCATTATATTCCTCAGAAGTCGGTTAAAGGACAGGCTCTTGCTGATTTTCTAGCAGCTCATGCAGTCCCAGAAGATTCTAAATTATATGATGAGATTCCTGATGAAGTTCTGGATTCAAATATGGTTTCTGAAGAAGTTCCTACCTGGCGTCTATTCTTTGATGGAGCATCTAGAATAGGTCCTAACGGCGATATTGTCGCCGGAGTTGGAATTGTTCTTGTATCCCCAGAGGGATTAACTATTCAGAGGGCTTATTCTCTGGATCAATCATGTTCAAATAATGTTGCAGAATACAATGCGTTGCTCATTGGTCTTCAACTCGCTAAACATCTAGATGTTCAATATTTAGAAGTTTATGGAGACTCTAAGCTTATCATCAATCAGATCAGAGGAACGTATGAAGTTCGTCATCAAGATTTGATACCTTATCATCGAACAGCACTCTCTATGGCCTTCTCCTTTGAAGGTTTTTTTATTGAACATGTTCGACGAGCCTATAATGCAGAAGCTGATGCTTTGGCTAATCTTGCTGCTGTATTAGCCATACCAATCAGACGTCAGCAAGTGATAGTGGTTTATAACCGAGAACTATTCTGCGTTGAAAATAATCTGGCTTTGGCTTTTCTCCATAATCCAGACGAAGATTCTCTCAACTTTGATGCTGAATTAAAGTTTGACAAAGTGTCCTTGTCTTCTTCCGATTCTACTATGGAATATGTCTTTTCTAACAAAATAGACACCGTAACTGAAGACTGGAGACGTCCGTTTCTGGACTTTGAGTTGTATGACATACTTCCTGATAACCCGAGTGAAGCAGCATCTATCCGGCGCCGGTCTCTCAGATTCTATTATAATCATACTATGAAGACACTATATCGTCGAGCCTATGATGGTCTTCTCCTTCGATGCATCGCTGGTGAAGAAGCACAACAGATAATCCGTGAAGCACATGATGGCGTCTGCGGAGCTCACCAGCCAGGTCCAAAACTTCAAGATCGTATCCGACGTATGGGTTATTATTGGCCCACGATGGTAGCTGATACCATTCAATATGCTCGGAAATGTAAAGCCTGTCAAATTCATGCAGACTTTATCCATCAACCATCGGAGTTCTTACACCCAACAGCGGCATCATGGTCCTTTGAAGCTTGGGGCATGGACGTCATCGGTCCTGTCAATCCACCATCATCAAAAGGACATCGGTTTATTCTAGCAATAACTGATTACTTTTCTAAATGGGCTGAAGCAATCCCGTTATCTGAAGTCAAGACTTCTAATGTTATCAACTTTGTCAAACATCATGTCATCTATCGATTTGGTGTTCCTCGGCGTATTATCCATGATAATGGACCACAGTTCGTCAGCCAGAAATTTACTCGATTCTGTGATGATCATCGGATTAATAATCTGGCTTCTACAGCATATAATCCAGCAGCCAATGGACTAGCAGAAGCTTTCAACAAAACAATCATCAAACTCTTGAAAAAGTTCGTTTCTTTCAATAAACGTAACTGGAGTGAGAAGCTTGGTGAATGTTTATGGGCTTATCGTACCACAGTTCGCAATGCGACCGAATGTACACCTTTCTCTTTGGTATATGGGTGTGAAGCTGTTCTTCCCCTCGAGATACAAATTCCTTCTTTGAGAGTTGCAATCTCCAATGAATTTACAACAGAGAATAATGATCGACTTCGACTTCAAGAGCTGGAAGCTCTAGATGAAAAGCGATTGTATGCGCAACAAAATATCGAGCCATATCAAGCCCGAATCTCAAAAGCTTTTAATCGGAAAGTCAAAGTCAGAACATATCAGAAGGAAGAATTGGTCCTTACTGTCAGACGTCCGATGACCATGACACATATGAGCAAAGGCAAATTTGACGCGAAATGGGAAGGCCCATTCGTAGTAAACAAAGTCTTCTCTAATGGAGCATATCAGCTTGCCTCTATGGACGGGAAAGTCACGATGATGCCTATCAATGGCAAATTCTTAAAGAAATATTATGTATAAATTTCATCAATATATATAATATTTTCATTACTCCCCAGCAAGTGTAAAATCAAAAAAATTTATTCTTCTCTACAAAAGCTATTTCGATGTCGTTATCCCCAGCGGAAACTGATATTTTACCATGTATCATTTTCCCAGAGAATTTGATATTTTGTCTTATTAGATTCCCAGTGGATTTAATAAAGATCTTGTATAGAAAATCATGTCCATATCACCTCTAAATTTTCTATCTCAGTATGTACCATATTCTATGAAAATGATATCTCGTCCTTTTGATTTCTGAGTCTAAAGATCAGTGAATAAAGGCAAAATAATATAAAGCAGAAAGGATACATCATAAACAAAGTTTCCTTAAACAGAGTTTATTTGAGACAAATTCTTCAAGAAATACATCATCATGGAAGATCACTGGTATCCCTTTCGTACTTGGGACGAGGACCGCATACATAATTAGCAAAAGAATTGAATACATCCTTTTCTGACCGCACCAAGAACTGACAGGCAGCCAGCCTCATTGTTTCTTCTTCAGCGGCTTCCTTTGGAGTCATGGTTTCAAAAGATGAAAGTCAAAAATTGAATTCTCTCGGTTTATATAATAGAGCTTGCTGGCTGTTCATATTCTTCCATCAGATTCAATCAATCTCGAAAAATGAAGAGTCATCATGACATTTAATGAACTTAATGCCAGCGTGTCAGGACTCACTCCCACTTTCTGTTCAAAGTAATTTCGAACTTTTGAAACTCATAAAGTTCGAAAACTTTGAAGGGGGTATTGTAGGATGTGGAAAATTATGACACGCTGTCATTTTCATCCATACGCTTAAAGACAGATGTCAGTTGAAGCCATACGCTAAAACAGAAGTCATACGCTCAAGGCTATACGCTCAGTTAAGAGCCATACGTTCAGTTCAGAGTTGTACGCTCATTCAAAAGCCATACGCTCAGTAAATGTTTTATTATTTACTGAAGTGACAGCACAGCATATGTTTAAATGAGGAATGAATCTGACACTTCATCTTTCGTGCAAAGACAGCTGTCACGAGAAAAGTAACCGTCGTATAGGTTTTCGAAGAGTCGGTTTTGTCTTTTACGAGGACAACTCAGCAGCCTTCATAAATACAAAAGCCATCATTACTGTCAGTTTTGACAGTCTGTCAGCCGTCAAATCCGCAGTCACGACGCTCGAGAAGATTTTGTCAGTTATGGGAAGATATGGTGTACCAAAGAAGATTGATGATAGCCACGTGGCCACTTCTCCAGTGAGCGTATCGACCTCACATGACTTTTTCTTCACCCAGCCAAGTGAGCGTATGGACCTCACATGATTCCTTGCTAACTAAGCGAGCGTATGATCTCCATACGACTCCTTGCCCATAAAGTGAGCGTATGGATTTCCTATGGCACTACGCTGTCCAAATCAGCGTATGACTCCTCTTCAAAAGCTAGCGTATGACTCTACAGCAGTTGTATCTAGGATGATTTTCAACGTACAGTCAACACACGTTCTCACGTGTCCTGTACTCAGTTACCCATTTATTCAGAAGTTATGCAATGTGGCCTTCATGCCATCAATCTCTCCTGAATGTGCTCCACTACTCTCAACCGCACGCCAACGTGTCTTCGTCAGAATTTGCCACGCGTCCCTGCAGTTTTGCACACGTCAAGTAACTACCTGAGCGTATGGTTCAGGACAGTTATCCAGAACTCTATAAAAGAGAGTTTCTTCACCTTCATGAGGACAGGTCATTTTTTTAGAGAGAACAGAGAGATTGCCCAGTTGCTGTCCAAGTTCTTCGAAGTTCGAGTTTTCTTCATCGCATCGTCCAAGGGATAAAGTAATCGTCTTCTAGATTAGATTCCTACAGTTGTAATTTTCTCAGATACAAAATAAATAAAGTGAATTTATTTATGGAAAACAATGTTCAAACAAATATGATAAATGTTTTTATTTTGTATAAAAGAGTTATTTTATTTGTCGTTTAAAAATAAGTAGTGATTTGAAAATTGTGGTTTATATGAAATGTATTCCAAATATTTTACGAAATTTGGAATTTATTTATTATACTTTGTTATTTATAAAAGCTAGTTTATGATTTAATATTTAAGTAATTATCTTGATTTTTGAAATTAATTAATGTTATATTTTAATATTTATGAAAAAGATATTTAAAATTTTGTTTTATTTAATATTTGAATTATTTTGATAATTTAAATTGGAAAATATTTTATAGATTTAAATTAAATGAAGGTTTATCGATATTTGATTCGGATTGAATCGGATAAACTTTTCATCGATTTAAATTAATGGAGGAATTATCCATGGGGATTTAAACCCTCATAATTCTTATCCAACTGAAAATTTTCACCTCCTATATAAGGAGAGGTACTCATCCATAAACTTTACAAACATCGTACATCGTGTCTGTGTCCATCCACTATATTCTTTATACAAGTAAAAAATTTCTCCATCTAGGGTCCGACAGATCCAGACCTCCATCCCGACACCCGACACCACCATACGGCCAGCCCAATCCCAGAACCATCAAACCACTCCGCACCACCGTCTTCTCCTCATCCCGGCCAATCACCAAAACCTCACCCACGCCCCGCCATTTCCACCACCACGGGCGACCATCTGAGGCCGCAGTCGGCCAACACCACCACCCTCGTCATCATCACATTCACCCGACTACCAGGTTTGCCAATGTCCCAAACCATCACCACCATCGACTCCCGAAAGTCCGGCCAAACCACCCTGCCACCAACACCCGTCATCCTCATCATCGACACCACTCCTCTCGGCCCAAACTCCGGCCATCCCCGACCACACCCACCACCGTCGTCAGTCATCATCATCACCATTTCTCCAAAAGACCAAAACCACAGAAAGAAAAGAGAGAAGAACCCGAACCTCCACCGAGCCGACTGCCGGATCCAGCCATGGGCTCGCCGCGGCGCCTCCGCCTTTTCGAGTCCACCTCCGTTTCCCCGCGCCTTGCCGACCCCCTTCGCCGGAGCCGCGTGCCACCGAACTACGCGGCGGCCCTCGTGGACCACCGGCGTCCATCCCAGCCGAGCGCCGCCTCCGCTGATATCCTCCGAAGCCCGTCGATCCGCCGCCACATCTCTACCTCAGCGCTCCTCCGAGCTCCGTCCGGCGTTCCGCCCAGACCGGGTGAGCCTTCACTCCCCCTCCGCGCATCTCCGCCGACTCTCCGCTCCTTCTCCGGTGAGCCACCCCCGCGTCTCTGCCGGAGACCTTTCCCGCACATCCGCGCTGCCCGACGCGGTCAGCCGCCTGAGCTCCTCCGGCGTAGCCCTCCAGTAAGCTTCTCCCCTCTCCTTTTACTTCTCCCTCTATTTCTCTCCCTGCTCCTTGTCTCTCTCCCCTTTACTTAATCCCACCTCCTTTAATCTCTCTCATACTGTGTAAAGTTGGGATGAGTTGTATAGTGTTTGTAAGGGTTATTATTATTATTATTTTAAAAAAGAAAAAAGCAGTATTGTTGTAAAGAATTATTATTATTATTATTATCATTATTATTATTTTTATTACTGTTATTATTATTGTTATTAGTATTATTATTATATTATTACTGTTATTATTATTAGTATTATTTTAAATACTTTTGTTATGATTATGATTTTTATTATTGTTAGTGTATTATTCTGTTTATTTAAATAAATTTGATAATTAATATTTTCCAAAATTATTTTGACATCACTCAATAGCCCTAAAATTATTTTTCCTATATTTTATTAAAATATTTCGTCTAACGAAAAGTTACTTTTCTACAATATATATATTATATATATTTTAAATGTTTGAGTTTAGCCTAAAAATGAATTTCGATTTTTTATTCATCTAAACGTATATATGACTAATAGCAATGTTAAAATTTCAAATTGGATATATATATAAAGTATTTTCAAGAATTTACATAAAAATATGGGTTAATTAGTTGTACTCCCTATGGTTTGTACATATTTTGGTAACTGTCTCTGTTGTTTTAAAAATAAAGAACACCCCCTGGTTTATAAAGTTAATTAGTTGTACCCCCCTGGTGCATAGAAGAAAATGGGGTCAATTAGTTGTACCCCCCTATGGGGTGTACGTATTTTGGTAATTGTCCCCATTGTTTCAAAAATAAAGAACACCCCCTGGATGCTTAATTTTCTCCTCATTTTCTTCTATGCACCAGGGGGGTACGACTAATTAACTTTATAAACCAGGGGGTGTTCTTTATTTTTAAAATAACATGGACAGTTACCAAAATACGTACAAACCAAAGGGGGGTACAACTAATTAACCCAAGAAAATGAGTGAAAAATTAAGCAGCCAGGGGGGTGTTCTTTATTTTTGAAACAACGGGGACAGTTACCAAAATACATACAAACCATAGGGGGTACAACTAATTAACCCTAAAAATATTTTAGAAAATTTGTATACGTAATCTCCACAATTTCTCCATGATTATCACCATTGACCACGACTACTCACGCGTTCCTATTTTCCCACAAATTTAGGCCATGTTCGCATGGAACTCGGCTAATGGACAAAACATGACATCTCGATCATCGCACCATACCAGGAGTAACACCAGGCAAGATATCTTGCCATTATACTGTTTATATTCAGTCTGTATTTTATTACATATCACTATTCATTATTTTCAGTTATTACAGTTCTTGATTTACTATATGCTCAGTGATTATTAGTTTACTTGTTACTATCCTTTGATTGAATATGAACCTAGAGTTAGGGGACTACCGTTTGTAGTGTATTGCATATACCTCGACACAGTTGTACCACGAGGATGTATGAGACGAGTAGCATGTAGAGGTCCTTGCGTATGGGCTGATCTCCCTTGTGCATACATTAGGGCTAACTGCTAATAGAGGCATGTTAGAAGACTTAGCAGTTAGTAGAGGTATGTGAGACATGGATGTGACTCTGTTAGACATTGGATGGGAAGAACAGTTCCTTAACGTATGGGTCCTTTATGCACTTTCCTATTACTGATCCTGCTGGCCTCTGACATTCAAAAAATGTTATGCTTTGAGATCCCTGGTATCCTGATGAGACCATACCTGAGATTACTGCTCCTGAGCCAGATGCCCATGCGTTGAAGGTTTGTTCTTACTGCATAAACACATTAGAATAGTCAGGTAACCCTCGTCAATGTCATATCACCCCGTCCCATTAGTAGCTTGGGACAATGTTGCATCGTGGTATAGTGTACTATCCCTTGTCCTTGTTTGGTTGTAGGGGTAGTCCATTGTTTTGATGATGAAGTATTGGATCTTGTTACGATTGGGACTATTTTTCCTTACTTGTGATTATGGCATATTATATATATTCAGTGATGTGGCTTGTTCTTTATGTATCTTGTTACGTCCCTCTGAGGACCTGGTTATCTCTCCAGGCGTCTTTTGTGATTTCTGCAGTTGCTCTAGCTAAGGCCATAACTTGCGCTCAAATCCTTCGAGATGTTTCTTTTGGATCATCATCTCCTTCGCTCGACCAAATCATTTTCTTTGTATAAATTTTTCCTTATTTAAATTAGTTGGTAGTGGATTTGTCTCCGCCCAACGAGTGTATACATGACAAATTCAAAAGTTACTTTTATATCATTATTTATCTTCGTGGATGAGATTTAGTCTTGGATTTTTGTATTTTATAGCTTATGTATACATACAAGGTTTCCATATATTGGAGCGTACTTCGTATGTATACAGTTGGCATGAATACGTACCTAATCCTAAGTATTTTGGGACTGGGGCGTTATAAGAGAAACTTGCATAAACTAGCTAGTAACATATTTTTGAAGTCAAGAAAAAGATCTATAACTTTCATGTTGGAATTTGGAAGAAATTCTGGCCACAATTCAGCCAAATAGGACATAAAACAGCCAAAAACAGCCAAAATAGGCATTATGCGGCACTATGCAAGCCGTGCGGTACTATTCATTCTTGCGGTACTATGCATCCATGCGGTACTATGCAAGCCATGCGACACTATTCATTCCTGTGGTACTATGCATCCATGCGGCACTATGCATTCCTGCGGCACTATTCATTCCCGCGGCACTATTCATTCATGCGGTACTATGCATTCATGCGACACTATGCAAGCTATGCAGCACTATTCATTCCTACGGTACTATGCATCCATGCGACATTATACAAGCCATGTGGCACTATTTATTCCCATGACACTATTCATTCCGGCGGCACTATGCATCCATGCGGCACTATGCAAGCCATGCGGCATTATTTATTCCTGCGGTACTATACATCCATGTGGCACTATGTAAGCCATGTGGCACTATTCATTCCTGCGGCACTATGCATCCATGCGATACTATTCGTTCCTACAGTATTATTCATTCCTGCGGCACTATGCATCCATACGGCACCATTCATTCCTACGGCACTATTTATCGTCCTTGCCAGATTCAGGACAGATGAACTAGAAAATTTCCAAATTTTATTTTGGCCATAACTTTCTCAAAACAAGTCGAAATCTAACTTTTCAAAGGTCTATTTTGGGTAAAATCGAATTCTCTACAACATAAAACAATCAAAACTTAAAAATAATGAAGTTTGGTAGATCAAAACCCAAGAAAACTGAAAAGACTACAAACTTAGATCTAAAAAATCCATCCATCAAACCCAAAAATGTTAAATTCTAAAGAGGCTTAAAATCAAGTAAGGAAGAGAATGGAACAATAAAACTTGAGATCCATCATGAAGCAAGTTGCACTTGCCTAGGACTTGGTAGGTGGGAGGAGTTAATGAAAAAGATGAAGAAGTGAATGAGGAGAGAGAGAGAGAGAGAGAGAGAGAGAGAGAGAGAGAGAGAGAGAGAAGGAGTTGGGTTATATATCAACCCTCTCCATCTCAAGCCAAGCCAAACCAAGCCAAATTGAACCAAACCAATCAAATAAACCAAGTCAAGATTAAACCAAGACTAGGCTAAGCAAAACAGGTCTAACTATGATCCACCTGATAAATGTCAGAAATCTCGTATACGCATACGAAAATACGTATAACGGGAAACGGGAGTGACAACTTCATATCGGCCCTAGGCTAATCAGATAATTCTGGACGCAATGATATTATCGATTTCGCCAGCTAAGGACCTCAGGCAAGTGCACTTTCTGATTGCTTTCGATTCATAGTAGTTTTATATTTCATGTTTATACATATGCTCTCTTGCTTGATGACACGTTGTCACACGGATTAGTATCATGGATTTGTTTCTACTTCGTGACTGTCTTTTACATGATTACCATGCTTGCGACTGGATTCCATGAGTGCTAGCTGGGCGGAAAAATATCTTAGTAAATATGTGGACTGCCCAGAAATATCCCTAAATTGTCTATTCTTGTCAGATAGCAGTCGCACAATTCACGTGCGGGGTGCCGGATTTACCCCTTAGCCGTTCACATATCGAACACGCTATTTCACAACACATAGATAGTTGTCTTTTACTTTTTTTCCTTGTTTGTTCACCACTTGCCACGACATCCTAGTTACATATTTCTCCAGTTGATACATCTTGTTGTGGAGTTACCTACTTGCTTTCTAGACATGCCATGACATCATTTATTTTCTAGTTTTATTTTAGATATGTTATTTTCATGTCTTGTGAATTCTATTGTGTTTTCGTATTGCCGTCAGTTTGTGTGCTTGTTCTATTCGTGACTGTAAACCAACATTTTTCAGGTTAGCTACGGCTTTACTTAGCATTGGGAGATACAAGTGTACTTGTAGGCAGAAACCTAGAAATTAGATAGATGTGGTATCATTTTTATTAATTGTAGAACCTTGTACTTTTTAAAATATAAATGTTGTAATAAATTTAGAAATGTGAATGAGCAATAAATGTTATGTTAATGTAATATTGAGCATTATGGCCGTGACAGCGATCTACCGTTGACTCTGCGGCGCAGGCTGGCTTGGACACGTCTCGTATCCTAAAAATGGATGCGGGTTGTAACACCAACCCTCTACAAGTCATGATAATCCTTCGTTCCAATCCAATGAAGGATTATATGACACAGACGTCTCCGTGGGTGCTAGCAGCCGAAAAGTTGGGGGGTAGCAACTGTAATGAATTCGAGGATGATTGTAATCTACCTATTTATCCTCAAGACGACGAGACTCAGGCAGCTGAACCAGAGAGCGAAAGATCTACTCTCCCTTCTACCTATCCGCACATGATGTTTATTTTCATGGCTGAAGGTGATAACGTGGAAAGCAGCGAAGGATCCATTCATCAAAAGTGTATAGAGGCCCTTGAGACAGGTCTAAATACGTTAAATGACACTATACAAGCCTTGACAAACCAAGACCCGGGGACTAACAGCGGGTCCAGTGTGCCTCACATCTTGGGACAAACAGCGCCACCGTCATCTACTCCATCAACAACCGTACCTGCGATGTCGAGTGAAATGCAGTAGGCCCTCAAGGAATTGTACGCTTGCCACGATGCCAGAGAAAAGCGAGATGCACTCCAAAAGATGGGGATTCGTCACCTATATCCTGTCGAATGGGATAACGTGATATATCCTCCCAAATACAATCCGCAGACGCTCACTTCCTTCGATGCGAAGGAGTCTCCCTGTCGATACTTGAGGTACTTTGCCTCAGTTACTGGGCATCTACCGAAGGCTTACAAACATATACATAGGAGCTCTTCAAGGGGTGGCCTACGAATGGTTTTGTAACCTCCCGAACAATTGTATTTCGTCGTTCGAAGACTTGAAGCGCCTATTCCGCAACCAATTCTACGAAAGGGGAATGGACATGATAATGTCGACTCTCATAGATATCGTCTAGAAGGAGAAGGAACCTGTACGCGCATACATTGAGCGCTTCTGCCAGGCAGCTCGGAGGTTACCCCCTGGTATACCTGAGCCCATTTAAATGGACTCAGGTCGTAAAAACATGCTTTCTGCAATCAAATTGTGGCATAGTGCTCCATGCATAGAGTGGACGCCTTTTATTACAGAGGCGGATGTAGCTGAAAGAAAAGTTCGGGACGCATAATTGCTGGAACTGAATTTTCCCTCTCTCGAGGATAAAAGAAAGTGCTCATTCAGCAATAATCCTGCCCATAAGGACGAAAAAGGGAAGCAAGACCTAATCGTCAACGTCTTCATAGGTTTAGTAACAATGAACCCGAAAACGGCTGAAGCGTAGAGGCCGAAAGAGACCTATTCCTTCAACGATGAAGATATACTAGAACTATTCGATATGTTGACAAAGGAAGACAAGCTTCACCTCCCACCACCTAAGCAAGCCGAAGAAGTAGGAAAGGTGGACAAACCGAAGTACTATCACTATCACCAATACGTTCACCATTCAACACGCGAATGCTATGTGTTGAAGAGACAGATCCAGTACCTCATCGACACCAAGGTCATCTCACTCGACTACAAGGGAAAGACTATCACTGCCAACATGGTCACCCTCCAGTTCGGAAGTTTTCCAAAAATAAAGACTCAAGACGGTGTCGTCCCCATCCCAAGGGCGACAATGAAAGTAGTCAACCTTGCACCGGCCCATGACAATGCTTATGGCCTCATCCCACTTATGACACCCCGAGGCGAAGTTATATGGATCCATCCAAATCTTGCCCCAGATATGATACGGACTACAGCGTGCTCTGTCAAGGGAAAGAAAGTCAAGTCGTGTCGTATAGTTTCTACCTCGACTGATGACACTCTGGTTACCACTCGCTCGGCTCACCAGCGAGAGGACCACCAGGCTTTGGAGGAAGAAGTACCTCCTGCTGCTCCCACTGCACCCGATGCATCAGAAGCAAGTCTGTCTCAAGCCACTGTGGCAGATAAGAAGAGGCAGAAGGAGGTTCACTTTGACAGACCTCTAAGGAAAGACTCGGAATTATAGAAGCATAAAAATACCGACCGCATAGGCGTCATGCGGCCTAGTTGATTCAGGTCGCAGAAGGAAGGCTCCTATGTCAACTCTGTGGACTAGCTGATCCGGGCCGCAGAAGGAAGGCTCCTATAAAAACTCTGCAGTCAAGTTGATTCGAGCCACAGAAGGAAGGCTCCTATGTCAACTCTGCGGACTAGCTGATCCAGGCCGCAGAAGGAAGGCTCTTATGACAACTTTGCGGTCAAGTTGATTCAGGCCGCAGAAGAAAGGCTCCTATGTCAACTCTGCGGACTAGCTGATCCGGGCCGTAGAAGGAAGGCTCCTATGACAACTCTGCGGCCGAGTTAATTTGAGTCGCAGAAAGAAGGCCCCTGAGACCACTATGCGGCCAAGATGAAGCAGGGATGTCCAGCGGCCGAGGGAGACTGCGACATACTTTCGAGCCGCATGAGCCTTATGCGGTCCAAAATTCTCCAAACTCCCTCAACAGATTTTTGTGGTAGGACACGTGGCGAATTGACAAAGTCTTGAACTACCTAGATATGTTGCATCAAAAAAATCTCAATAGACACCCAGCTGGACGCTGAAGACCGGGTCTTGGTGCACTGTTACGGTCATGTGGCTACTTGACCACTTATGCGGCCCAAAATATGCCTCATCCAGAAGCCTCTATAAATAGTAGGGTATCACATAGTAGGGTATCACACCCATGCAAAGGGCTGGCAATTTTCTCAAGAGCAAAGACTACATCTGATAGTCCAAGGAGTAAGGCCGAGTTTCTACACTTCTCCTGAGCCTCCACCGTCACCCTCCAGAATCAAAATTAAACAATTGTACGTAGATTGTTTCCTAGGATTTCTTTCTAGGCCCTCTTTTGTACTTGCGAGTTTGTAATTAAATCCACTTCCTCTGTAATTCTTGTTTTGATAATTAATTACAAACATGATGGGGACTCTACTGGGGACTTCTTTCTCCACTGATGAAAAATTGGTGATGCAATCCGACACATCCAAGCTCGGCTCTCTGCAGTAGATGCTTGTTGTTTGCTTTGACCAACAAGAATTCGAGGAAATGCTCTCCGATGGGAGCACCAGTCCAGCACAGAAGCGGGCCAACCCAAAAAGAGCCCGCAGGATACGGAGGCCCAAGACCACCGCCCCTCGCCAGGCTTTGGAAGGAACTCCTTTCGCCACTCAAGACGGCGACCAAAGCTCCCCTGCGGTCGCACTTCGAACTGCAGAGGACCCCGCTGTCCCCGAATCCGGCAGAAGAAAACACTATGATGCTGGACTATCGGGAGCATAGGGGAATCCATGCGGTCAAAGAAGAGACCGCATAAGAGCGGCGGCCGCAGGCAGGCGGCCTATACGACAGCTAATCCTAGCCACAGACAGGGTACCCCATGCGGCCCCAACAGAAGCTCCATCTTCGATCACATCTCATGCGAGCCAGACCCCATGCGGTCCACAGAGAACATTGAAGATTCCAAGTTGGACTCTTCCTACTATGCTCCTTTGGGTGCTAAGTCGAAGAAGTCTAGGGCAGTATGAGCTCAACAAGCCTTACCAACTGTCCAACCTGCTGACCGTCAGCGGGTACCATTAATCATTACACGGGCCCCTGATGGAAAGTTGTATAGAACCTTCCACGTCCAGTCCTCGACAGCAAACGGACAAGGTAGATCCCAAGAGTCTCCCCATAATGATCTAGAGCAAGTGCTTTTACTAGCCTCAGATCAGGGAGCAAACATGATACCTATGCACCCGTGTGCCCGGGATACCCCGGCCCACAAAACGGATGCAAAGGTAGATCAATCTGTTCTCGACTTGCGAGAGGTGCTCATCCACAAACGCAAAAAGAGAGAGAGGTGACCTTGGCATGCGGTGAGCCCTCTTTAGGACATCACTGTACCCAAGTCATCATCAACTGCTACTGCAACAAGTCGGCAGCACCTAAAGACCGGCAGTCCGTCTTCAAGCGACTGCACCAGCCAGCACCTGTCCGACAAAAACTCGAGAAAGAAGTGCAAATTTTGGGAGACATGGAATTTCCTTTTGCCTTCTATAATTCAACTCGAAAGGTTCCAGCCGTCAAGGAAGGAAAGAAGACATGCTCCTCCAGCTCGGCAACCTCAGCCAGCACGGCAAGAAAACTCTCATCTGGAAGATTGCCGCCGACAATCACAAGGGGTGTCTACCTATGCACCCATTCAAGAAAGAAGCTTTCAACACCCGGGAGTTCATCCTCGATGTCCCTGGGGGTAAACGAAGCCGGATGTGGTAGTCCCCTGAACGTATGTGACAACCCGGTGTTCCAAGAGGATGCGCAGGGGGTAGCGATCCACTGGAATTATGTAACAGACTTGGATGTCCCCGAGGGTGACCGCCTTTGCCAAGATGATGCAGCTTCCTGCGCAGGGGGTAGCACCCCTTCTGAGTTCGAGGAGGAGGATATTATGATATTCTACGACAATTTCTCTGTACGAGGGTACGACACGGAAAACACATCCTCTACGGTCTCCTCCGTCTATCCCCACGTGCGGACAATATTTATGGCAGGAGATGATCACAAAGGGCCTAGTGATTGACAACGTCTAGAAACACTTGAAGCCATGATCCTAACCTTGGTCAAGTTAGTTGACGAGATCAAGGCTACCTTGCCAACTCAACCAGCAAGAAGACCTGGACAAATAAGTTTAGGCCCCACAGTCAACGCGGACTCAAACACGAATGCTCCTTCTCTGGGCGATAATCCTTCTAGAATATTTGCTCCCTCAGCTGTAGACGAGGCCAGGGAGGCAAGAAGAGAAGTTCAGGAGCTTCGAGCAATGTTCAATGCCCGAGACTCCTCCCGGGACCTCAGAATACGGCAGCTGTAGCCCATTGCATGGAGAGACGTTCCTTTTCCTCCGCGGTACAAACCGTTTCATATCGATTCATATGACGGAAAGACCTCTTCTAGCTGGTACATGATTTATTTTGAGGTCACAACCGACCACTTGTCGCATAATGATGCCATCCTCACACGACTATTTGTCGGAGCATTGGAGGGAATCACGTTCGAATGGTACCGCAACCTCCTATACAACTGCATCCATTCCTTTGACGGCTTCAAACACATGTTCCTGGAAAGGTTCTACGAAGTAGGGCATGATGTGACAATGTCATCTCTCATGAACATCGTTCAGGGAGAAAAGGAGCTAACGAAAAACTACATCGAGCGGTTTCATCAAACCGTGATAAGATTACCCCAAGGCAATCCGGAAAGCTTCTTGATTGAAATCTGCCAAAAGAAGTTGCTCCCTACAATCAGCCTCTAGATGGGCGAAGATCAATTCAGGGATTGGACGACTTTCATCATAAGCGCTACAAATACGGAGGTAAAGTTAAAGAAGGCTCGCCAGCTAGGATTACACATCCCAGATGGAGAGAACAAGGTCAAATATCCGTGTATCACCTCTAATAACAACAACAGTGGCGGCACCACCAATAATCGGAACACCAAAGGCAAACAGGCCATGGTCGCTGGTACAACCAAAAAGCCTAAACAAAAGCAAACAAAAGTTCTGAAGCCCAAGGAGATGACATACACTTTTGAAGATAGCCATGTCAAGCCTATCTTCGATATGCTCCTGAAGGTGGGTAGGATCCGACTCCGTGATGTAGAGCGCGAGCCTCGAGCAGCAGAGATCGAGGATCCGAAGTATTATCACTTCTACCACTATGTCCACCATCCCACATAGGAGTGCTTCACATTAAAGCGGTACGTCCAGAACCTCATCAACTCCAATGCTTTGTCGCTGGATTTCAAAGAGGTTACCGTGGCTTCAAACATGGTATCCGTTTAGTTTGGCAACTTCCCCCTAACAAAAACTCAGGATGGGGTAGTACCCGTTCCCCGGACAACGATGGAGGTTACTAACCTTCCACCTGTCTGGGATCAAATGACCGGATTGTTGCCTCTCACCACGTCTCGAGGAGAAGTCATGTGGGTCCACCCGGACTTAGTGCCCGAAGTTACCCAAGCGGTGCCATCCTGAACTAGCAAAAGGAATGACGGAAAGTCCAGATCCTGCCACACAATCTCGGTCGAAGCTGAGGAGGCGGCGACCGTTGTTACCCGGTCTGGCGTACAATTCCAGCCCACTCTAGGTAATTCAGTCGAGGACCCTCACCCGACAACGCTGCCTGCTACTGATGTTTCGGGACCATCTCAGCCTCTACCGACAGACAAATCCAAGTCGAAGGAAACTCGCTTCGACATGCCGCTCCGTAAGGATGCACCTCAGGGGCTGGAGAGACCTTACAACTTTGACATACTAGCACAACTGGCTAATACGCCAGTAAAGTTGTCGTTATACGAGCTCCTAAGGCTCTCCAAGGATATTTGCGTCGCATTGAGCGAAGCACTCCAGAATGCTGATGCCTACTTAGCTCAGGTCAAGCCTACAGGGGAAGACTCGTCAGCAGATCTCCAGGGCAGCAATTGCGCAGATGTAATGCCCAACATCATATTTATCCCATAGGACATGTTAATCAAAACTAACTTGCATGATCGCCCTTTGTACTATACTGGATACATAGGCGATATCAAGGTAGATCGGATGCACATCGATCATGGATCATCAATAAGCATCATCCCAAAAAGTTTGCTTTAACTCCTGGGCATCCCTTTGCACCGGCTAGCATCGACCAACACTGCATTAGCGGTTTTAACTCGGGAAGAAGCTATCCCTTGGGAAAGATTCACTTGAAATGTCAGATCGACGACCTGAAGACGGAGGTTACCTGCTACGTCATAGATGCAGATACGTCCTATAATATCCTCTTGGGACATCCATGGATATATGACTATATGATCGTGCCGTCCACGCTCCACCAGTGCTTCAAGTATGTCAGTAAGTACGGCTTCGTAAAGATGGAATTCGTCGACATTGATCCCTTCAAAGGGGTTGAATCTTACTATTCGTCTGAGGCTTATCTATATGATAAATCTAAATAGCACACAGTTGATGTGGGGACACAAAATGAACCGGAGGCCACAACAGGGTCAGAGGAACTCTGAAAATCCATCTCCAGGCCCGTAAACCAGGCAAAGCTGTACCCTTTGTCGCAACTTTGCATAAAAAAGTGCTCGGTTCCCCCGCCTCAACCGCACAGTTGGAACCGATGGCCATCCGACTCCCGAGGTATAGCCAGGAGCCAAAATCTGTCGTGGAGCGATGGTGATCCGATTTGTCGAAATCCAATCAAAGGCGAACGGAAGAAACATGGTCCTCTGTGGAGCCGATGGTAATCCGATTGCCGAAATCCAATCAAAGGCGAACGGAAGATGCAAGGTCCTCTGTCGAGTTGATGGTTATCCACCTCCTCAAGACGAGCCGACAGCCAAGTGTTGATCCGAGACCCTCAGACAAGCCGATGCCACGAGCGGAACCCTTGGCGGTCAAGTTGCCCAGGACATCGTCCCAGCCTCTGGTCATACAGAGGGTAGCTGAAGAGGAGGATGAACTGGAAAAATATATGGTTGCACATGTTGATAGTCACTCTGTCGATAATGTAATTCCTCTAGACAAGATACCTTATTTCATCAATAAAAGGTTGTCGTTGAACTATCATAAGCGCAATAAGCTTAATCTGATGCATGCTATAGAGCACGGTCCGGACATTAACCTGCACACATAGGTGACAACTGTCTATACCACGAACCAACTTACTCCCATTAGAGGTGCCTACTTTCTAGTCCCAGACAGAAGAAAAGGCGATTACACAATCATCTTCGGCTGAAAAGAAGGTCCTCAACCGTTCACGCCAAAAGAGTTCAATCTCAAACCCGACACTGGAAGATTGCCGCTCTACCTAAATAGTTCCCAGGCCAAGTACTTCATGCAAAAGCAAGAGTACGACATGGAGACTACCCCAGGCCAGAACTACGGCAATGGCCAGTGATCGCCTCTGCACTTGTAGTCCCGGCTGGGATACTTTGAGATTATTATAGCAAGTCCAGACACGGTCTAGGTTATGTTACACCAGCAACAACGCCCGAGAGCTCCAATGAGGAATGGCATTCACATTCATCCGAATCACCTATTTACGATTCCGATGATAGCATTGGAGATACATTCAGGCAGACATTGTCTGTCAATATAGGACATTCAGAAAGAAGACGAAGATCTACCCAAATTCCTTGAATTGGAGCCATGGGTCCAACAATTGGATACATAATAGAAGAAGCGCTTGGAATAATGAGACCCTTCCACTGAAGATAAGGTCATACAAGTTGACCTCGGCAGTGAATCCTCCTCAAGGCCAATCTTTATCAGCAAAAGCCTGATGGACGATGAGCGGGAGTCGCTGTTACAACTCGTTAGAGAATATATCGACGTCTTCGCCTAAAGCTATAAAGACATGCCAGGTTTAAACCCCGAGATTACGCTTCATAAGCTCAATATTCATCCAGACGCAAAACCAGTCAAACAACAGCAACGACGGTTCCGTCCAGACATCATAAATTCTATCAGAATTGAAGTAAATAAGCTTATAGCTAGCGGCTTCATTCGCAAGGAACAACACCCAGACTGGATGGCTAATATAGTTCCCATCATCAAGAAGAATGGGAAGATCCGAATTTGTATCGACTTTTGCAACCAGAATACGGCATGTCCTAAGGATTGAATTCCCTCTTCCCATCACAGACATAATGATGATTGATAAAACATGTGGCTTCGAGCGCATGTCCTTTATGGATGGCTTTTCGGGATATAATCAAATCAAAATATTTTCTGATGATGAGAAGCATACGTCATTTCGAACATCGATCGGCGTATAATGTTACACAGTCATGCCCTTTGGCCTAAAGAACGTCGGTGCTACATATCAATGAGCTATGAGTGTCATCTTCAGAGACCACCTGTGCAAGTCGGTGGAGTGTTACGTTGACGACATCGCCGTCAAAAGTCGCTCCAAGGATGACCACTTACACGATTTGAGGACAGTGTTTGACCTCATGCGAGCGCACAATCTGAAGATAAATCCTACCAAATCCTTCCTGGGTGTGTCCAGTAGAAAATTCTTGGACTTTGTCATTACCTCCCGGGGTATTACATAGACCCCTATATGACAAAAGCAATCCTAGAGATGAGTCCACCAAAGAACCTCCGCGAACTCCGAGGCCTTCAGAAAAGACTAGGCTACATCATGAGATTCATATCTAACCTCTCAGGACGATGTCAACCATTCACATGACTCATGAAGAAAGGCGTCTCTTTTGTATGGAATAAATAATTTCAACGTGCCTTTGATGATATTAAGGAATACCTGTCGAATCTGCCAGTTCTGGTAGCTCCGGTAGTTGGAAAGCCCTTCCTGCTCTATGTACGGGCAATAGAACACTCCTTCGACGCTTTATTAGCACAGAATAATGACGTGGGACATGAACAAGTCATCTATTATCTCAGCCGAATGATGGTGGGGACGGAGTACTGGTACACTGCCGTGAAGAATGAATGTCTTGCTTTGGTGTTCGCCATTCAAAAAATACGACACTATGTGACAGGACAGACTATGAATGTTGTCTCATGAGTCAACCCCCTCAGGGTACTCATGACCAAGCCAGGCACACTCAGTTCACGTCTAGCTACCTGGGCGATATTGTTATCCCCCTACGACATGGTTTTCATTCCACAGAAGGCTGTTAAAGGTCAAGCCTTGGCCGACTTCTTAGCAGCTCATCCAGGATCAGAAATAGTCAGAATCTATGAAAAAATCCCAAATGCAGTCGTTAACTCAAACATGACTTCACATGATGTCGTTTGGCGAATGTTCTTCGACTGTGCTTCAAGAACGGGGCCCCAAAGTAATATCGTCGCTAGAGTCGGGATAGTATTAATTTCTTCCTCTGGATTGGTGGTCAATCGGGCATACTGTCTCACAGAGCCCTGTTCAACTAATGTGGCCGAATATAATGCTCTGGTCATCGGGCTCCGACTCGCAAAAGAAGTGAGGGTCAAATACCTAGAAGCGTATGGCGTCTCGCAGTTGATTGTTAATCAAATTCGAGGCTCATAGGAGGTTCGCAACCACTACTAAAATCTGCTCTATTAGCGACGTAATTTAGCGACGTTAGTGAAAACGTCGCTAAATTTGCAAATTAGTGACATTTCATAAAACGTCGCTAATCGTCGCTATTAGTGATAAAAATAGCGGCGAAAATAGCGACGTGCCAGCGACGTATATTAACTAAATGAGCTTTTTGTCGCTAAACGTCGCCATTATGCCGCTAGTAGCGACGAATTTAGTGACGTTCCTCACAATGTCGCTAATTTTTAATTAAAATCCCTCCGATTCATTTCCCCCCATTTTTACTCTTTTACTCTCTCTCCTTACTTTTCCCTCCGGCGCGGCGGACTCTCCTCCCTCTCCGGTACGTAACTCCCCTCTCTCTCTATTTTGGTTGTGGGTGGTTGGGGGGGTACGGGTGGCTCGGAGGGAGGGACAGGGGGGTGTGGGTGGTTGGGGGTGACAGGGGGTGGCTGGGCGGGAAGGGGTAGGGGGTATACGGGTGGTTGGGTGGTGAGTGGGGGGTGGCTAGGGGGAGGGGCAGGGGGGATGAGGGCGGCTGAGGGTGAGAAGGGGGGCTGGAGGGAGGGTTAGGGTTCAGGTTAGGGTTAGGGGTGGTGGGGGGAGAGACAGGGGGTGACGAGGGGCTGGGGGGGTTCAGGTTAGGGTTAGGGGTGGGGAGGAGGGGCAGGGATTGAGGGGGGCTAGGGAGGGGAGGGGGCTGGGGGGTTCAGGTTAGGGTTAGGGGGTGGGGGGGACGGGTAGGGGGGTGGGGGGCTGGGGAGGGGAGTGGGGGTGAGGGTTACATATCATTACATATGATGCCGATCCGGTACTGTCGATACCGATTTTGTTTGGAATGTTCCGATCCAATACTGACCGATACCCGATACTGTCCGATAATTTACTAAAAGCGTATAAAAGAGGAAATCTTATCTATCGTATGTAAAGGAATCGATAAGGGTGACTCTATTTTACTTAATTTCAAAAATCTGATAATTTACTAATAATTATTTATTTTTCGACACTAAAAAATTTGATACTCCGATTCAAAACCACCGATAGTGCCAATACCCCTGATCCCGATACTCATAGGAATGGTCCGATAACGATTCCGTTATCGAGATTTTGAACATTGGTTAGGGGTGTTGCGGTGCCGACCGAACAAGCATATCATCCCGTTCCGACGTCTCGAACCCTGACCCTAGCGAACCCTAACCCTAACCCGAGCCACCTTACGGATGATCCGAAACGTCCATGCTCCCTTGTGCGGTAACAGGAGGGCACCCGAATTTTTGCCACTCGATGCCCCCGAGTCACGGCCGTACGTCGGCACGTCGGGTTCGACAATGGGCTCGGGTTAGGACTTTCTTGCTGCTCATGGGATGGGGGGGTCTGCTGCTCGGGGTGGGGCTCCGAGGGGGCTTACAGTATATATGTATGTATGTAGTATGTAGTATATTCGTTTCAGTTTTAAAGTTTATTCATATTTGCAGATATCTAGAAATGGCTATATCCATGTATCTGCGAGACCGTTCGTGGATGTACAACTGCATTCGAGATGACAGGTTCGGTGTGCGAGATGAATACATCACCAGAGTAGAACAATTCCTCCAATTCACGAAGGCGTTTTCTCAATCCATGGACGGCATGGACATTAAGTGTCCGTGTGCAAAATATCGGAACATAAAGTTTCAACCAGAATTGGATGTGACGTATCACTTATCGACAAAGGGTTTCCTTTCGAATTACAACCAGTGGACCGCACACGGAGAGCTTGTACCTTTAGCATTCCAAGCGGAGCCTTATGTGGAGCCTTATATGAGTGTCTACAACAGAACTGGTGTCAACAACGAGTACGTGAACATGGTCTTCGACGCTGCGGGGCCTAGTTTCGATCCATACAATCGTGATACAGCTGATTGTTGGCCCATTGGTCATGGTCAAACCTGATTTTAATAATTAATCAAACTCTATTTCGATATACAAAACAATTCAGATGTTTAATAAAGACATTTTGGACACTGATAAAGATTGGATATCTACTCAGTACAAGACCGAAGCTATGTTTACCACTCAAGACTGTATTTCCTTACGCAATATAATTTTTATTTTTATTGAGTCTAGGAATACATTGTACACCAAGTTGTACTGGCAAATAGGCTATCCGAAATCAATTTTCAAAATTGACCTATCGTTTTTAAAATGACCTATATTTTTGAAAAATATTTGCTATTTACAAAAAGCTTCTAAAGGATTTTCAAAAAGCTAAAAATATTTTTCATAAAATTAACCTAACCAACCCTGACAGAGTTCGGCCAGAGTTCGGCCAAGGTAAACATTATGTGAACATTGGATTTTGAACTTGGTCTCCCTTCAGTTGCGGTTTGTTACAAAGAGTTCTGTCCGAATTCTGCCCGGATTCTGTCAGAGTTCTGTCTTTAGAAAAACTATAAATAGAGAGAAATTTTGATCATTTAAACTCACTCATTCACTTTCATCTTCTCTCTTCTAAAAGATTACGTTTCTTCCAAAGAGTTCTAAAAAGCTTCTATTTTCAAATTCCAAGCCAGTTACAATTCTCTACTCAATTTGTCGGTACGGTACGGTCTAGAAGATTTTAGAGAAATTATAATCAGAGTCTTGATTGAAGAAAGACTCTTCAAAACTGAAGTTGGTCGAGTTCTTCGTATCAAAGCTTGCGTCTGTAGAAGTTGCAAGGACTTCGTATAAAAATTTGCGGGCTTTTTCAATAGTGGATTCAACTGGAAGCTAGAGTTCTTTCGACTGGACTAGTCCTCACAAGAGGAAAACCAGTATAAATCTCTGTGTTTGCGTTTGCCTTCTGATCACTCTTTTCTTTACAGTTATTACTTTGTGATTATTATTATTTCTGTGATCTAACTGCTAAAAAGTTTTAATTAGCAATATTTTGCTGCCTACTCTATTCACCCCCTTCCTCTAGAGTATTCTACTTTACGACTTCGTTCCTACAATTGGTATCAGAGTGGGTTATACAGGTAAAGCAAGATAAAACTGCAATTATTTTTAATTATTTTATAGATCACACTATTACACATGGCAATTGTAAAATTCACAAGTGAAGGCTAAGCCACAAACAAACCTCCAATGTTTGACGGCACAAACTACACTTACTGGAAAACACGGATGAGTTTCTTCTTAAAATCTCTTGATTTTGACTTATGATCTATAGTTATTGATGGCTAAAAAAAGCCTCCTCGTATTACTGTTGATGGAGTTTTAGTTGATAAACCCCATGATAAATATACTGAGGATGAAAAAAAGGTCAGTCTTGACGTACGTGCTATTAACGCTTTATTTTGTGCTTTAGATAGAACTGAATTCAACAGGGTGTCGACTTGCACAACATCAAATAAAGTGTGAAAACATCTCGAAGTAACCCACGAAGGAACAACACAAGTCAATGAGTCAAAGATCAGCAGACGTACTCAAGAGTACGAGGCATTCAAAATGAAGCCAAGTGAATCAGTCACTCAGATGTTTACGAGATTCTTAGATATTGTAAATCCTTTGTCTTCATTAGGCAAGGAATACAGTAACCATGAGAAGATTCGCAAACTTCTACGAGCTCTCACAAAGAACTGGATTCCAAAGGCTACAGTAATCATTGAAGGAAACGACCTCTCAACAATGTCTCTGGAAACACTCATGGGTAAGCTACTCACTCACGAGTTAGAACTTCAAGACTTTGAAGATGCTACACCAAAGGAGAAGTCAGAAAAGTTGATCGCTCTCAAGGCTCAACATAGAAGAACTGTCGAAGATGATTCTGACGATAGCGACTCTGACTCTGAAGATCAAGCTCTTCTGGTAAGAAAATTCAAAATTTTATGAGATTCAACAGAAAAACAAAAGATAGCAACAGCAACAACAACAAGGAAGATCCTATTTGCTACGGATGTAAGAAGAAAGGACATATGGAGAAAGATTGTCCAACAACATCATCATCAACAAAAAAAAGCAGCAAATACGACAAAGGCTACCTAAAGAGATCTACATCAAAGAAGTATGCCAATACAAGCATATGACATGAAAGCGAAGCCAACGATTCAGAAGACAAACAATCAGATGACTTGCAAATGTATGCTTGATGGCTTGTGATCAGGTAACCACTAATCCTTTGTTTGATCCTTATGATGATTTCACCTTTGAGCAATTAGGAGAGGCTTTCAGTGACCTGTTAAATGACTACAGGAAACTGTATAGTAAATATAAAACCTCTAAGAAGGTACTTAAAGAGTACAAAGGTGAGATAGGAAGACTTACCGACCAATTAGCTGATGTTAGAAATAATGAATCTTCTATCGAGTCTGGTGAGCTTTCATCTATTAAGCTGTTGTTACACGAGACTATCAAGTTATCCGAAGAAAAAGACCAAACTATCATCCAGCTAAAGGAAGACTTATCTAAGGAGAGAAAGAGTCTCCAATGTGCACAAGTTAGAATGGAAACACTTACATCTGACTATACTAGATTATATGACACCTCCAAAAAGTTGAAAATTAGTTTAGGAAAACGGCCTGAAGTTGCTGCTTCCTATTCTAACACGTGTCAATTACCGAATCATCGGAACACACCCAAACCAAACACTGTCAGACCAAACCATACCAAACCTATGCCCAAGAAGACTAATAGGCATGCATTTTTCTATACTAGAAAACCAAAACCTACCCATTCATGCACCTCACACAACTTTCAACACTCAACATGTAAAATGTCATTATTGTGGCCTTATTGGTCATATATCCTCTGCATGTAGAATCAGAAAGTTAGTAGATTTAAATATTTATGCATGGATACCAAAAACTAACCTGTCAGGACCATACAAGAAATGGGTACCAAGAGTTTCATCTGCAAATTATTTTGTAGGTAGAACGCCCTTCACATGCTAGAAGCAAATGGATCCTCGACAACGGTTGCTTACGGCACATGACCAGTGATGCTTTATTATTCGTAATACTGTCGAAGAAGAATAAAGAAGGATACGTCTCCTTCGGTAATAATTTAAGAGGGTACATAATCGGTAACAGTGACATTGGTAAGGCTTCCTATCCTGTGAATAAAGATGTATATCTAGTTACCGAGTTAAAACATAATCTGCTCAGCATAAGCCATTTAGCTGATCACGGTTATGGCATTAACTTCGTCAAAGACAAATGTACTATAGTTGATAGTTCAACTGGTAGAACTATCTTTAAAGGTATCAGGGAAGACAATATATATGTTTTATATCTGTTAGAAGATGCTAACAAAGTAGATAGATGCTTGATGGCCAAGAGCATCGAGAGTCAACTATGGCATATGAGACTCGGTCATGCAAACATGGACATAATTTCAAAACTATCCACAAAGAAGTTGGTACGCGGCTTACCGGACATATCTTTCAAGAAGGATACGGTATGTAGCTAATGTGAAAAGAACAAAGCTACCCAATCCGCCATTAAATCCAAGAATGCTGTAAGTACCACTAGACCTCTACAATTGTTGCATGTGGACTTATTTGGACCAAGTAGAATTGCTAGTCTAGGTGGTAAGTTATATACATTTGTCATTGTAGATGATTTCTCTAGATACACATGGGTATATTTTTTTGCACACAAGAACGATGCTTTGTCAGAATTCGACACCTTTTGCAAGAAAGTACAGAATGAAAGGTTTTATTATTACTCGTATTCGTAGTGATCATGGGATAAATTTAAGAATGCAAAGTTCAAGCAATTTTGTGACACACACGGTTATTTGCATAAATTTTTTTGCCCTAGGACTCCACAACAAAATGGAGTTGTGGAACGTAAGAATAGGACTCTATCTGAAATGGCTAGAGTAACGTTGAACCACTTTAGTCTACCTAGATACTTTTGGGCTGAAGCTATCAATACAGCGTGCTATATTCTCAATAGGGTTCTAATTCGACCTATATCGAAGAAGACTCCCTGTGAATTATGGTTTGATAGAACACCCACTATTTCATATTTCAAGATTTTTGGTTGTAAATGCTTTATTCTTAATAATAAAGACAATCTTAGCAAATTTGATGAAAAGGCCGATGAAGGTATATTTTTAGGTTATGCAGCAAAGATCAAAGGGTACAGAGTCTTCAACAAGAGAACCATGATCATCGAAGAATCAATTAATGTCAAGTTTGATGAACTAAATCAACCTTCAGACGATGACGACAATAAAAACATGATTACACCAAGTACAACTACTGTAAAACCTTCACACAAAGATGTAGAACTTTCAAGCAAAGAAGCCGGAACCAGCAATCCTGAGGTTATGCCAAAAGAGATGAGATTCTTGGCAGATCATCCAAAGGACTTGATAATTTGTGAGATTACCAAGGGTGTAAGTACTCGTTCCTCTAATAAAGATATAGCTTCTTATGTTGCTTTTATTTCACAGCTCGAACCCAAAAACATTGAAGAAGCATGTAGTGATAATTTTTGGTTAGATGCCATGCAAGAGGAATTAAACCAATTTGAACGAAATCAAGTTTGGGAACTTGTTCCCAAGCCCATTGATCATCCGATCATTGGCACCCGTTGGGTATTCTAAAATAAACTGAACGAGAATGGTTTAGTGACTCGTAATAAGGCTCGACTCGTAGCTTAAGGATACAATCAAGAAGAAGGTATCGACTACGATGAGACTTATGCCCCAGTTGCGAGATTAGAATCCATTCGCATGTTATGTGCATTTGTATATTTTCATAATTTCAAGTTATTTCAAATGGATGTTAAAATCGCATTTTTGAATAGTTTTATAAAAGAAGAAGTTTATGTAGCTCAACCTACAGGTTTTACTGATTTCAAAAATTCTGATTATGTTTTCAAGTTGAAGAAAGCCTTATACGGTTTAAAACAAGCCCTTCGTGCTTGGTACGATCGTTTAAGCTCTTTTCTAATTGACAACAATTTTTTAAAGGAAAAGGTTGACACTACACTGTTTATAAAATCTTTGATAACAATATTCTTTTGATTCAAATCTATGTAGATGATACTATTTTTGGATCCACTGATGAATCGCTTTATCAATACTTTTTAAAGTGTATGTAGAATGAGTTTGAGATGAGCATGATGGGAGAGCTAAAATTCTTTCTCGGACTATAAATCAAACAAAACAACAATGGAACGTTCATAAATCAAGCAAAGTACACAAAAGAGACTGAGTATATCGCCGCAGGACGTTGTTGTGCACAATTTTTGTAGATGAAGCAAACTTTAGAAGACTATGAATTGCATTTCACACACATACCCATTTTCTGTGATGACACTAGTTATATTAATTTGACTAAGAATCCAGTATGTCACTCTCGTACTAAGCATATCGAGATTCGACATCATTTTCTTAGAGATCATCAACAAAATGGAGATATAGACCTTGTATACATAGACACACAGAATCAATTGGCTGACATATTCACAAAACCTCTAGCGGAAGATCGTTTCAATTATTTACGTCGAGAATTAAGAATTTTAGATGTCAATAATATTAATTAATTTTGTTTTATTATTTAATTTATTCAATACTCAATAACTGTTTTTGAGACAAGCCTAAAAAGAGTCTGTTTGTCATCACGACTACGGTCGAAGCGAAGCGGTACTTAAGTGTTCTCCGGTGAACCTCCGTTAGCTGGGACAATACTCCTACAGCTAATCTGAAACAGATGCTGAGTAAAGAAAATTAATTTATAAATTAATATTAATTATATTATTTAAAATTTAAAATTACTAAACTTTGAATTAAATATTTGAAATGAGTTGATGAAAAGAATATGGCCCACATAATTTTTTTAAAAAAAAAACTAGGAGAACCCTAGGCGAATTCGGCCCGAGTTCGGTCTGAATTCGGCCAGAGTTCTGTTGGTGATGTATGTGTTTTAAACCAGAACCCGAGGCCTTCTCCTCTTCATCACTTCTAAACTAATTTCTCATCACAGCAGCAGCAACCGAAGAACACCCCAAACCCTAGCAATTCTCCACTCCTTTTCTTCCAATCTACGTGGAGATTTCCATCCAAAATTTGGATTCGTGCGGAGAATCGCGTCCTCTACAACATACTTGATTCTCGGAAGGTATAATTCCTTTTCTTCTTCACTTTCAAATTTTTAGGGTTTCTTAGTTTTGGAAAAGAATGCCTAAGGGATTCAATCCTTTCAAGAGAAAGAAGACCCCTGCCAGTGAAGAGGCTTCATCTTCTGATCCGAACACGAATTTCCTCTTTTCTCCGGTCTAATCGGATGATGGCGTATCGGATGAGTTTTACTTCAAAACTCATGACCAAGCATTGCTTTGGTATGCCGATTTTGCTATGCGCACTATATGCACCGGCTCTCCGATTAAATATACTGTATTTCCTGAACACTGTCCCTTCTTTGAGGCATTAGGGTTACACCATCTTGCTACCCTACAATTCCCTATAGCTACTAATGTGCCCTTAGATTATTCTACTGTAACTTTGCATTAGATACTTTTACCGCAAGAACTCGTGTTGGCGGGATAGATATCGAGTTCGATGATGTGTTGCTAGCAAAAATCCTTGGTATTCCAAACGAAGGTGCCCCCTCGATGACATCACCGACTTCGATTTTTCCGAGGGCACGACTCTTGTTAGTTTCAAGAATGAGCTTTGTGCGCCCGGACGTGCTCGTCCTGAAAAGTTCAAGGCCAATAACTTGAACTTGTTTAACTACGAGTTACATCGCATCATCTATTCCATTCTACTTTCCAAATCTACTTCAAAAGATGATGTCACTACACTAGAACTTTCTGCCCTATATCACATTCTTAAGGGGATTCCTTTTTCTGCCCCTAAGACTATTATTCAGATGATGGATAGATGTCGCGGAAGAGACTGCAACCTCTCTTATGCGATGCTTATCCCACACATCTTTCAGCATTTTGACATAGACTTATGCACTTGTGCTCTAGACCCTGAGCCCAAGTTTCTCAAGCTTTCTCGTTGCAGTATTGCTACTGCTCCTCTACCTCCTGTACCTGCTCCTACTGCACCTTTTCCTCCTCAGTCTTACCCTATGACTTTTGAGGGTATTCATCAGCACCTATCGGATCTGCAGACGTTCTTTGTTGACACTTCAAGGGAACGTGAGTTTCGTGACTCGGTTCTAGAAAGCCCTAAAGCCAACTCTGAGGTCGCAGAAACCTCCGACTACAGCCCCCTTAGTGGTCAAGTTAAATCGAAAACCACCTCCACCTTCCCCAATGGTGGCCCTAGTTCTCACTAACGATGATCTAGGAGACTACGTATGTGCCAATGCTGAGATGCATTCCTTAGATGATGTAATCCCTCGGGATAAGATTTCACACTTCATTAATAGAAAGTTGTCTTCGAATTACTCGTGTGCACACTGGAAAACTAGGTATTTTTTAGACAACGCCCTTTATATGTTGCAAACACAAGTGACAACCGCTAATCTTGCAAGTCGAGTTGTCTCTTCTAGAGGCGCCTAGCTTCTTGGTTCCAGCAAAGAAGAAAGGGGAGGAATCCATCATCTTTGGTCGAATGGAGCACCCTCAACGGCTAGCTCCGGCAGAACCCAAACCAGATAACGACAAGATGCAGCTCTACCGTTACACTACTAAAGACAAACACCTTATCCAAAAGATGGGTTATGACATGAACAACGAAAGAGGACTGAATTATAGCAAATGTCGACGCCTTCCCTTATGACTTCGTGCTCCAAAAGGAAAGTCTCAGAATTACTATCAGCACACTCGCCGGAGGTTGGGTTATGTTACACCCACGAAAACTTCAGAGAGCTCATAGTCGGAGGCCATGATGCATTTACACTCCTCCGATTCCTCAACCTGGGATTTTGATACAAGTATCGGCCAAGCCTTCAAGAAAAGATTGTCCGTCAATATGGTCTTTGCAGATCCATAGTTGAGGATGAAGACCAAATACTTGAATTCTTCGAGGATGAACCCTGGGCTCAATGCCTAGGATCCTAATAGGAATGGCACTTCGAACAGCATGAACCTCCCACTGAAGATGAGGTCATCCAAGTCGAGCAGGGAGATGAGGCTTCCCCTAAACCCATCGTCATCAGAAAAAGCTTGACAAGAGAATACAAAGAATCTCTGATACAGCTTATCTGAGAATATATCAATATCTTTCCTAGGATCTATGAAGACATATCGGGTTTAGACCCGTAAGTCGCAATGTACCATCTCAACATCTTGCCTGAGGCTAAGTCTGTCAAATAGCAACAATGTTATTTTTGCTCCAACATCATGGATGCTATTGAGAAAGAAGTCGACAAACTCATAGAGAGTGGCTTCATTCGCGAGGAGCAACATCCGGAATGGGTGGCCAACATTGTCCCAGTCACTAAGAAGAAAGGAAAGCTACGGGTCTGCATAGACTTCAGGGATCTTAAATCGGCCTAGTTTTCTCTTTCGATCATCGATGTGATGATTGATAACACTTGTGGCTTCGAGCGGATGTCCTTCATAGATAGTTTCTCAGGCTACAACCAGATCAAAATATTCCCTGAAGATGAGAAGCATACTTTGTCACGACCCGCACCCGCTTTTCGGACGCGAGTCCGTGAGCAAGCCCAGCTACGTATCGAACGGACTCCAGCCCGACTCGAATACGTAAACGCTGTCACGACTAGGGTAAACTGCCAAATCATGGCAAACAAATCTATATCTCAATCCATAATAAGAAGAATAAACATGAATGAACACTATGGGTCATGGTCTGCAGCCCATTAGCATATTGTTCGATTAGACTCTAAGAATGATATGAGCCTATAAATAAGCAGAGTATATCATGGTATGGAATATAAAGCACGAGAAGATAATAAAAAAATAACACAAACAAATACCTGTATCATACATCGCAATCCTCTATCATCCTGCTCTGCTAACTAACTCCATATAGTCGCTAAACCTGAAGAGATCATCAGGTCCTCAGAGGACTAGCAAGATACATAAAAATGAGCCTTTCTAACAGTTTATTATGCATGGAGAAAAATACAGAATAAACAAGTAAAACTGAGTAATGAATAAGCACGAATCTATACACTGTCTACACGAAAATGAACTGCAGAACAAAGACTAGAGAACTTATGTCAAGATGTCAACGGATAACCGAAACGAATACTCAAACCCTCGTCCCTAGTGTGGACTCGCAGGTTTGAACAACTACTAATCCTCGTCCCTAGTGTGGACTCGCAGATTAGCATCACCCTCGTCCCTAGTGTGGACTCGCAGGCGTAAACCCTATACTGCTAACCCTCGTCCCTAGTGTGGACTCGCAGGCTAGCATCTACTACTAACCCTCGTCCCTAGTATGGACTCGCAGGATAGCATCACCCTCGTCCCTAGTGTGGACTCGCAGGCGTAAACCCTGTACTGCTAACCTTCGTCCCTAATATGGACTCGCAGGCTAGCATCTATTACTAACCCTCGTCCCTAGTGTGGACTCGCAGGATAGCATCACCCTCGTTCCTAGTGTGGACTCGCAGGTGTGGACCAATAACTACTAACCCTCGTCCCTATTGTGGTCTCGCAGGTTAGCTTCAAGGTTCAAGACACGAAGACACGACTCAATTAAGGCACGACCAATAAGACACAAGGCTAACTGTGAATACGGTCTACAAATCAATGGTACCAATATATGAACAGGATATGAAAGATACATATCAATAATATGAGAAAACTGGATAATAAATAAAGACAGTGTATGTAAATAAAGCTGTATAGAAAGGCAAGGTATACTTGCCTGGGGGTTGCACGAAGAACCAACAATGTAACTCCAATCAATAAGTCAGAAAGTCCAAGTCATCACAACTGTCTCCGAAAGCTGAAATAAAAATTACCAACATTCTCAGAATAGTCAAATTAGCTAGGATTGCCTATCCTTAAGTCCAATTCTGGACACAGGGGCAAAACGATAATTTTGGGCAAAAACGATGTCCGTCGTTGGACCTGCTTTGCACCGAAAAGTGTGCCAGAGTCAATGGTCTCTAAAGTCATCAAACTACATGTCTACAGATCCGGTTTTCTGATACGAACCCAACCGTATGTCCAAAGTTGGATTCCGGCAGGCCGTGCACAAAATCGCCCGTTGAGTAGGACCGTGGGGCCCGCAAAACGGCGTCCGATTCCACTGTCTCAGAATCAGACCAAACTTGGCATACAGGACCAGTAAAATGATACGGTCCTGTTGGCGCAAGTTTCGTCTCGATCTGACGAACGTGCACAAAGTAATTGAAGAATTTGTAAAGTATACGATACGGTAAATTTCAACGGATACGCATCAAATTCGTCGCGCACACACGACCAATTTGAATTCCGTCAAATTTCACACGACCACGAAGCCGTTACGCAGCTTTCGATGCCTACGGTGCGCGACCACGTCGCCCGAAATGGCGGGACGCACGTCGTGTGGATGATTTTTCAAGTTTTCGAAACAGATTTTTGTTGAACTTTGAAAGTTGATTTCTTTGCATACAGTTGATAAAATTCGAAACTACAAATCCGGTTATGAAGCCCTACATGTTGTCTTTAAACACTGTTCAGAGGGTTTACCAAGATGGTCGTTGGATTGATCGGGATTGATCCTCCAATATGGGTTCAAGGGCTGTCAAGTGAACTGTTCGAGAACAGTTTTTGGACAAGGTTCGTGTCGATTTTGCAGACGGGTCGCACGATTATACCAAAAACTAACTACTAGTATTTGAAGACGGTTATGTCGAGAGCATACCGGAGGAAGCGAATCCCAAAACGATTGAGTGTGCGTCGAGAACGCACGACGCGAAGTCGGCCTTGCAAAGGCTGCTACTGCCCTGCTGTTGCCTGCTCTGCTGATGCTCGTGCGCTCCAGCGTTCGGCCGGCCGACTCCGGCGCTGGGCGGTCCAGGGTGGGCCGCCAGGGAGTGGTGGCGGCGTCGATTTTTGTTTAGGGTTTCGAGGAGTTCCTATTCGTTCCTATATATGGTGTCGCGGAATTAGTTCTGCTTGAGAACAGAGGGGGGGTCGGGACCGTCGGGTGTTCTCAGGCTGTGTGGGGCTTCTGCTATGGGCCTGAGTTTGCAGGTGTGGGCCTGCTTAGTTGCTCCTTAAGTGGCCTGTTGCCCAACTGGGCCGGTCTGACAGTTATGTTGGACTGGGATATTTACTTCTACTCATCAAGACGCTTCCTGTAAATACAAGGTGATGAAATTGCTACAGTGACTTCGAAGTACTTGATTCGTACATCGAAAACCAGATTAAAATGCAACACATTGCTGCTTGGTTATCAAAGAAAGTTCTCATAGGCGCCTCACATAATGTCAACATAGAGGAAGGATGAGATACCTTTAATCCAATGTAACAGTGGGGGCCATTTGCTCTATACTCCACTTCTTATTCCACCGTGCATCGTTGTGTTATAGTTTTGTTACATATAGTCCAAATAAGATAATTTTAATGGAAAAACTTCTCTTAATGGATCCAAATTTCTACTAAAATTATTAGACAGTTCCTGAATACTAAAATGTTGCATAGTTCCATTTGGACTCAACAGATCAATAATTTCATGATAAATATTCCAAAGTATTCCAACTGAGCTGCTTTTACTCTACAAAGTTTCGAGAATCGAGACTATTCTATCAATTGCAATTTTTTTAGCTACTAAGGCCTAGTTTGACATTGCCGCTGCTTTTCAAAGAGCAAAAGCGGAAGCAGCCACACCTGCTTCCAAAAGCTGTCCAAAACGAACAAGCTTATCAAAAGAATAAGCATAAGTTGTTACCAAACTACTTTTGTTGCTTCTTTCGAAATTAAGCAGAATCAGCACTCAAAGCTGTGTCAAACCCAGCTGAAAAGATCACGGTATCTTAATATAAACAAAACTTTGTTCTACTTCAATCACACCAGTCTAAGAGTCATATTCTTACCCCAATTCACCAAATTTTGATGATTAATTATAAATCAATCCAATGGTGGATAGTTATCTCAATTAAAATACAGAATGTTCTAAAAAAATCGATTTGTTGTTCCTTCATTGGTATTTTATTCCAAATAACTTCCTAAACCCTTTTCCTCCTCTTTGTTACATAGAACTTATAAACTAGAAGTTAAAAAAAAAACTATATCCATCTCTGATTTTCAGGTTCATGGTGAGTTCAATGGAAAAGGCTAGAAAGTTGGGAAAGACAATACAATCACCACTTTTCAGTTTTAATACGGAAACACTTAGGTGCACCATGGTAGTTCTATCTCACCGGTATGTATGGACACTGCTCTATCCCAAACTCTAATGAACCCCACTATGGCAAAAGTCATCTACCGTAATAATTAACTAATTAATTATTTATAAAAATCACAAAAATCCCCATTTGAATAAATAAAATAAAAAAATTTCTAAATTTTCGGGAAGGGGAGCTACAAATCTACCCACCTTAAAAATAATTTCGTCCTCGAAATTCTAATTCATAATTATTCCTAAAAAATCAAAATTGACTATTACCTTAATCTCCTCAAATTTAATTTCTCCAAAAGTATTTTATGGCCTTCTCTAGTCATTTGGTATTTACGAAATCTCGAGGACTTCTACCCACCTTAGGTCACACTACTCCCTTGGAACACGGGTCACTAAAATCTTATAATCTTCTAACTAGTAACTAATAATTCTACCAAAATATCTAGGACATATGGTATCTATAATCTCTCATACAAACAACCAATTGTTCAATCAAGCAATATTATACTATAACTTAAGAATTTCTGATGAATCCTAGACAGCACGATCATTCATTACCCCGGAATAGGAAGGGACGAGAGTCAAGGGTACAGAAAACAAGGAAGTATAATCGAGAGTAAATATGGAGTTTTCAAGGACGTAGAGAAGTTCTAGGAGAATTTTCAAGGCAGAGTGGATTGAGGTTTCTAAGGGTTTAGTCAGATGCGCAGGCTCGTACCAGTACAGTTACGTAACCGGTACGATATGCTCTGACCTGCATGGGTCACCAAAAAAAACTTGTCACGACCCGCACCCGCTTATCGGACGCGAGTCCGTGAGCAAGCCCAGCTACGTATCGAACGGACTTCAGCCCGACTCGAATACGTAAACGCTGTCACGGCTAGGGTAAACTGCCAAATCATGGTAAACAAATCTATATCTCAATCCACAATAAGAAGAATAAACATAAATGAACACTATGGGTCATGGTCTGCAGCCCATTAGCATATTGTTCGATTAGACTCTAAGAATGACATGAGCCTATAAATAAGCAGAGTATATCATGGTATGGAATATAAAGCACGAGAAGATAATAAAGAAATAACACAAACAAATACCTGTATCATATATCGCAATCCTCTATCATCCTGCTCTGCTAACTAACTCCATGTAGTCGCTAAACCTGAAGAGATCATCAGGTCCTCAGAGGACTAGCAAGATACATAAAAATGAGCCTTTCTAACAGTTTATTATGTATGGAGAAAAATACAGAATAAACAAGTAAAACTGAGTAATGAATAAGCACGAATCTATACACTGTCTACACGAAAATGAACTGCTGAACAAGGACTAGAGAACTCATGTCAAGATGTCAACGGATAACCGAAACGAATACTCAAACCCTCGTCCCTAGTGTGGACTCGCAGGTTTGAACAACTACTAATCCTCGTCCCTAGTGTAGACTCGCAGATTAGCATCACCCTCATCCCTAGTGTGGACTCGCAGGCGTAAACCCTATACTGCTAACCCTCGTCCCTAGTGTGGACTCGCAGGCTAGCATCTACTACTAACCCTCGTCCCTAGTGTGGACTCGCAGGCTAGCATCACCTTCGTCCCTAGTGTGGACTCGCAGGCGTAAACCCTATACTGCTAAACATCGTCCCTAATGTGGACTCGCAGGCTAGCATCTACTACTAACCCTCGTCCCTAGTATGGACTCGCAGGCTAGCATCACCCTCGTCCCTAGTGTGGACTCGCAGGTGTGGACCAATAACTACTAACCCTCGTCCCTATTATGGACTCGCAGGTTAGCTATAAGATTCAAGACACGAAGGCACGACTCAATCAAGGCACGACCAATAAGACACAAGGCTAACTGTGAACACGGTCTACAAATTAATGGTACCAATATATGAACAGGATATAAAAGATACATATCAATAATATGAGAAAATTGGATAATAAATAAAGACAGTGCATGTAAATAAAGCTGTGTAGAAAGGCAAGGTATACTTGCCTGGGGGTTGCACGAAGAACCAACAATGTAACTCCAATCAATAAGTCAGAAAGTCCAAGTCATCACAACTATCTCCGAAAGCTGAAATAAATATTACCAACGTTCTCAGAATAGTCAAATTAGCTAGGATTGCCTGTCCTTAAGTTCAATTCTGGACACAGGGGCAAAACGG
>JANAVB010016800.1:15648241-15719378 GCA_029216955.1 Iris pallida | reverse complement strand
CCTGAGCTCCTCCGGCGTACCCTCCAGTAAGCTTCTCCCTCTCCTTTTACTTCTCCCTCTATTTCTCTCCCTCCTGCCTCTCTCTCTCCCCCTTTACTTAATCCCACCTCCTTTAATCTCTCTCATACTGTGTAAAGTTGGGATGAGTTGTATAGTGTTTGTAAGGGTTATTAATTATTATTTTAAAAAAGAAAAAAGCAGTATTGTTGTAAAGAATTATTATTATTATTATTATCATATTATTATTTTATTACTGTTATTATTATTGTTATTAGTATTATTATTATATTATTACTGTTATTATTATTAGTATTATTTTAAATACTTTTGTTATGATTATGATTTTTATTATTGTTAGTGTATTATTCTGTTTATTTAAATAAATTTGATAATTAATATTTTCCAAAATTATTTTGACATCACTCAATAGCCCTAAAATTATTTTTCCTATATTTTATTAAAATATTTCGTCTAACGAAAAGTTACTTTTCTACAATATATATATTATATATTTTAAATGTTTGAGTTTAGCCTAAAAATGAATTTCGATTTTTTATTCATCTAAACGTATATATGACTAATAGCAATGTTAAAATTTCAAATTGGATATATATAAAGTATTTTCAAGAATTTACATAAAAATGGGTTAATTAGTTGTACTCCCTATGGTTTGTACATATTTTGGTAACTGTCTCTGTTGTTTTAAAAATAAAGAACACCCCCTGGTTTATAAAGTTAATTAGTTGTACCCCCCTGGTGCATAGAAGAAAATGGGGTCAATTAGTTGTACCCCCCTATGGGGTGTACGTATTTTGGTAATTGTCCCCATTGTTTCAAAAATAAAGAACACCCCCTGGATGCTTAATTTTCTCCTCATTTTCTTCTATGCACCAGGGGGGTACGACTAATTAACTTTATAAACCAGGGGGTGTTCTTTATTTTTAAAATAACATGGACAGTTACCAAAATACGTACAAACCAAAGGGGGTACAACTAATTAACCCAAGAAAATGAGTGAAAAATTAAGCAGCCAGGGGGTGTTCTTTATTTTTGAAACAACGGGGACAGTTACCAAAATACATACAAACCATAGGGGGTACAACTAATTAACCCTAAAAATATTTTAGAAAATTTGTATACGTAATCTCCACAATTTCTCCATGATTATCACCATTGACCACGACTACTCACGCGTTCCTATTTTCCCACAAATTTAGGCCATGTTCGCATGGAACTCGGCTAATGGACAAACATGACATCTCGATCATCGCACCATACCAGGAGTAACACCAGGCAAGATATCTTGCCATTATACTGTTTATATTCAGTCTGTATTTTATTACATATCACTATTCATTATTTTCAGTTATTACAGTTCTTGATTTACTATATGCTCAGTGATTATTAGTTTACTTGTTACTATCCTTTGATTGAATATGAACCTAGAGTTAGGGGACTACCGTTTGTAGTGTATTGCATATACCTCGACACAGTTGTACCACGAGGATGTATGAGACGAGTAGCATGTAGAGGTCCTTGCGTATGGGCTGATCTCCCTTGTGCATACATTAGGGCTAACTGCTAATAGAGGCATGTTAGAAGACTTAGCAGTTAGTAGAGGTATGTGAGACATGGATGTGACTCTGTTAGACATTGGATGGGAAGAACAGTTCCTTAACGTATGGGTCCTTTATGCACTTTCCTATTACTGATCCTGCTGGCCTCTGACATTCAAAAAATGTTATGCTTTGAGATCCCTGGTATCCTGATGAGACCATACCTGAGATTACTGCTCCTGAGCCAGATGCCCATGCGTTGAAGGTTTGTTCTTACTGCATAAACACATTAGAATAGTCAGGTAACCCTCGTCAATGTCATATCACCCCGTCCCATTAGTAGCTTGGGACAATGTTGCATCGTGGTATAGTGTACTATCCCTTGTCCTTGTTTGGTTGTAGGGGTAGTCCATTGTTTTGATGATGAAGTATTGGATCTTGTTACGATTGGGACTATTTTTCCTTACTTGTGATTATGGCATATTATATATATTCAGTGATGTGGCTTGTTCTTTATGTATCTTGTTACGTCCCTCTGAGGACCTGGTTATCTCTCCAGGCGTCTTTTGTGATTTCTGCAGTTGCTCTAGCTAAGGCCATAACTTGCGCTCAAATCCTTCGAGATGTTTCTTTTGGATCATCATCTCCTTCGCTCGACCAAATCATTTTCTTTGTATAAATTTTTCCTTATTTAAATTAGTTGGTAGTGGATTTGTCTCCGCCCAACGAGTGTATACATGACAAATTCAAAAGTTACTTTTATATCATTATTTATCTTCGTGGATGAGATTTAGTCTTGGATTTTTGTATTTTATAGCTTATGTATACATACAAGGTTTCCATATATTGGAGCGTACTTCGTATGTATACAGTTGGCATGAATACGTACCTAATCCTAAGTATTTTGGGACTGGGGCGTTATAAGAGAAACTTGCATAAACTAGCTAGTAACATATTTTTGAAGTCAAGAAAAAGATCTATAACTTTCATGTTGGAATTTGGAAGAAATTCTGGCCACAATTCAGCCAAATAGGACATAAAACAGCCAAAAACAGCCAAAATAGCATTATGCGGCACTATGCAAGCCGTGCGGTACTATTCATTCTTGCGGTACTATGCATCCATGCGGTACTATGCAAGCCATGCGACACTATTCATTCCTGTGGTACTATGCATCCATGCGGCACTATGCATTCCTGCGGCACTATTCATTCCCGCGGCACTATTCATTCATGCGGTACTATGCATTCATGCGACACTATGCAAGCTATGCAGCACTATTCATTCCTACGGTACTATGCATCCATGCGACATTATACAAGCCATGTGGCACTATTTATTCCCATGACACTATTCATTCCGGCGGCACTATGCATCCATGCGGCACTATGCAAGCCATGCGGCATTATTTATTCCTGCGGTACTATACATCCATGTGGCACTATGTAAGCCATGTGGCACTATTCATTCCTGCGGCACTATGCATCCATGCGATACTATTCGTTCCTACAGTATTTCATTCCTGCGGCACTATGCATCCATACGGCACCATTCATTCCTACGGCACTATTTATCGTCCTTGCCAGATTCAGGACAGATGAACTAGAAAATTTCCAAATTTTATTTTGGCCATAACTTTCTCAAAACAAGTCGAAATCTAACTTTTCAAAGGTCTATTTTGGGTAAAATCGAATTCTCTACAACATAAAACAATCAAAACTTAAAAATAATGAAGTTTGGTAGATCAAAACCCAAGAAAACTGAAAAGACTACAAACTTAGATCTAAAAAATCCATCCATCAAACCCAAAAATGTTAAATTCTAAAGAGGCTTAAAATCAAGTAAGGAAGAGAATGGAACAATAAAACTTGAGATCCATCATGAAGCAAGTTGCACTTGCCTAGGACTTGGTAGGTGGGAGGAGTTAATGAAAAAGATGAAGAAGTGAATGAGGAGAGAGAGAGAGAGAAGAGAGAAGGAGAGAGATAGAGAGAGAGAGAAGGAGTTGGGTTATATATCAACCCTCTCCATCTCAAGCCAAGCCAAACCAAGCCAAATTGAACCAAACCAATCAAATAAACCAAGTCAAGATTAAACCAAGACTAGGCTAAGCAAAACAGGTCTAACTATGATCCACCTGATAAATGTCAGAAATCTCGTATACGCATACGAAAATACGTATAACGGGAAACGGAGTGACAACTTCATATCGGCCCTAGGCTAATCAGATAATTCTGGACGCAATGATATTATCGATTTCGCCAGCTAAGGACCTCAGGCAAGTGCACTTTCTGATTGCTTTCGATTCATAGTAGTTTTATATTTCATGTTTATACATATGCTCTCTTGCTTGATGACACGTTGTCACACGGATTAGTATCATGGATTTGTTTCTACTTCGTAGACTGTCTTTTACATGATTACCATGCTTGCGACTGGATTCCATGAGTGCTAGCTGGGCGGAAAAATATCTTAGTAAATATGTGGACTGCCCAGAAATATCCCTAAATTGTCTATTCTTGTCAGATAGCAGTCGCACAATTCACGTGCGGGGTGCCGGATTTACCCCTTAGCCGTTCACATATCGAACACGCTATTTCACAACACATAGATAGTTGTCTTTTACTTTTTTTCCTTGTTTGTTCACCACTTGCCACGACATCCTAGTTACATATTTCTCCAGTTGATACATCTTGTTGTGGAGTTACCTACTTGCTTTCTAGACATGCCATGACATCATTTATTTTCTAGTTTTATTTTAGATATGTTATTTTCATGTCTTGTGAATTCTATTGTGTTTTCGTATTGCCGTCAGTTTGTGTGCTTGTTCTATTCGTGACTGTAAACCAACATTTTTCAGGTTAGCTACGGCTTTACTTAGCATTGGGAGATACAAGTGTACTTGTAGGCAGAAACCTAGAAATTAGATAGATGTGGTATCATTTTTATTAATTGTAGAACCTTGTACTTTTTAAAATATAAATGTTGTAATAAATTTAGAAATGTGAATGAGCAATAAATGTTATGTTAATGTAATATTGAGCATTATGGCCGTGACAGCGATCTACCGTTGACTCTGCGGCGCAGGCTGGCTTGGACACGTCTCGTATCCTAAAAATGGATGCGGGTTGTAACACCAACCCTCTACAAGTCATGATAATCCTTCGTTCCAATCCAATGAAGGATTATATGACACAGACGTCTCCGTGGGTGCTAGCAGCCGAAAAGTTGGGGGGTAGCAACTGTAATGAATTCGAGGATGATTGTAATCTACCTATTTATCCTCAAGACGACGAGACTCAGGCAGCTGAACCAGAGAGCGAAAGATCTACTCTCCCTTCTACCTATCCGCACATGATGTTTATTTTCATGGCTGAAGGTGATAACGTGGAAAGCAGCGAAGGATCCATTCATCAAAAGTGTATAGAGGCCCTTGAGACAGGTCTAAATACGTTAAATGACACTATACAAGCCTTGACAAACCAAGACCCGGGGACTAACAGCGGGTCCAGTGTGCCTCACATCTTGGGACAAACAGCGCCACCGTCATCTACTCCATCAACAACCGTACCTGCGATGTCGAGTGAAATGCAGTAGGCCCTCAAGGAATTGTACGCTTGCCACGATGCCAGAGAAAAGCGAGATGCACTCCAAAAGATGGGGATTCGTCACCTATATCCTGTCGAATGGGATAACGTGATATATCCTCCCAAATACAATCCGCAGACGCTCACTTCCTTCGATGCGAAGGAGTCTCCCTGTCGATACTTGAGGTACTTTGCCTCAGTTACTGGGCATCTACCGAAGGCTTACAAACATATACATAGGAGCTCTTCAAGGGGTGGCCTACGAATGGTTTTGTAACCTCCCGAACAATTGTATTTCGTCGTTCGAAGACTTGAAGCGCCTATTCCGCAACCAATTCTACGAAAGGGGAATGGACATGATAATGTCGACTCTCATAGATATCGTCTAGAAGGAGAAGGAACCTGTACGCGCATACATTGAGCGCTTCTGCCAGGCAGCTCGGAGGTTACCCCCTGGTATACCTGAGCCCATTTAAATGGACTCAGGTCGTAAAAACATGCTTTCTGCAATCAAATTGTGGCATAGTGCTCCATGCATAGAGTGGACGCCTTTTATTACAGAGGCGGATGTAGCTGAAAGAAAAGTTCGGGACGCATAATTGCTGGAACTGAATTTTCCCTCTCTCGAGGATAAAAGAAAGTGCTCATTCAGCAATAATCCTGCCCATAAGGACGAAAAAGGGAAGCAAGACCTAATCGTCAACGTCTTCATAGGTTTAGTAACAATGAACCCGAAAACGGCTGAAGCGTAGAGGCCGAAAGAGACCTATTCCTTCAACGATGAAGATATACTAGAACTATTCGATATGTTGACAAAGGAAGACAAGCTTCACCTCCCACCACCTAAGCAAGCCGAAGAAGTAGGAAAGGTGGACAAACCGAAGTACTATCACTATCACCAATACGTTCACCATTCAACACGCGAATGCTATGTGTTGAAGAGACAGATCCAGTACCTCATCGACACCAAGGTCATCTCACTCGACTACAAGGGAAAGACTATCACTGCCAACATGGTCACCCTCCAGTTCGGAAGTTTTCCAAAAATAAAGACTCAAGACGGTGTCGTCCCCATCCCAAGGGCGACAATGAAAGTAGTCAACCTTGCACCGGCCCATGACAATGCTTATGGCCTCATCCCACTTATGACACCCCGAGGCGAAGTTATATGGATCCATCCAATCTTGCCCCAGATATGATACGGACTACAGCGTGCTCTGTCAAGGGAAAGAAAGTCAAGTCGTGTCGTATAGTTTCTACCTCGACTGATGACACTCTGGTTACCACTCGCTCGGCTCACCAGCGAGAGGACCACCAGGCTTTGGAGGAAGAAGTACCTCCTGCTGCTCCCACTGCACCCGATGCATCAGAAGCAAGTCTGTCTCAAGCCACTGTGGCAGATAAGAAGAGGCAGAAGGAGGTTCACTTTGACAGACCTCTAAGGAAAGACTCGGAATTATAGAAGCATAAAAATACCGACCGCATAGGCGTCATGCGGCCTAGTTGATTCAGGTCGCAGAAGGAAGGCTCCTATGTCAACTCTGTGGACTAGCTGATCCGGGCCGCAGAAGGAAGGCTCCTATAAAAACTCTGCAGTCAAGTTGATTCGAGCCACAGAAGGAAGGCTCCTATGTCAACTCTGCGGACTAGCTGATCCAGGCCGCAGAAGGAAGGCTCTATGACAACTTTGCGGTCAAGTTGATTCAGGCCGCAGAAGAAAGGCTCCTATGTCAACTCTGCGGACTAGCTGATCCGGGCCGTAGAAGGAAGGCTCCTATGACAACTCTGCGGCCGAGTTAATTTGAGTCGCAGAAAGAAGGCCCCTGAGACCACTATGCGGCCAAGATGAAGCAGGGATGTCCAGCGGGAGGGAGACTGCGACATACTTTCGAGCCGCATGAGCCTTATGCGGTCCAAAATTCTCCAAACTCCTCAACAGATTTTTGTGGTAGGACACGTGGCGAATTGACAAAGTCTTGAACTACCTAGATATGTTGCATCAAAAAATCTCAATAGACACCCAGCTGGACGCTGAAGACCGGGTCTTGGTGCACTGTTACGGTCATGTGGCTACTTGACCACTTATGCGGCCCAAAATATGCCTCATCCAGAAGCCTCTATAAATAGTAGGGTATCACATAGTAGGGTATCACACCCATGCAAAGGGCTGGCAATTTTCTCAAGAGCAAAGACTACATCTGATAGTCCAAGGAGTAAGGCCGAGTTTCTATTCTCCTGAGCCTCCACCGTCACCCTCCAGAATCAAAATTAAACAATTGTACGTAGATTGTTTCCTAGGATTTCTTTCTAGGCCCTCTTTTGTACTTGCGAGTTTGTAATAAATCCACTTCCTCTGTAATTCTTGTTTTGATAATTAATTACAAACATGATGGGGACTCTACTGGGGACTTCTTTCTCCACTGATGAAAAATTGGTGATGCAATCCGACACATCCAAGCTCGGCTCTCTGCAGTAGATGCTTGTTGTTTGCTTTGACCAACAAGAATTCGAGGAAATGCTCTCCGATGGGAGCACCAGTCCAGCACAGAAGCGGGCCAACCCAAAAAGAGCCCGCAGGATACGGAGGCCCAAGACCACCGCCCCTCGCCAGGCTTTGGAAGGAACTCCTTTCGCCACTCAAGACGGCGACCAAAGCTCCCCTGCGGTCGCACTTCGAACTGCAGAGGACCCCGCTGTCCCCGAATCGGCAGAAGAAAACACTATGATGCTGGACTATCGGGAGCATAGGGGAATCCATGCGGTCAAAGAAGAGACCGCATAAGAGCGGCGGCCGCAGGCAGGCGGCCTATACGACAGCTAATCCTAGCCACAGACAGGGTACCCCATGCGGCCCCAACAGAAGCTCCATCTTCGATCACATCTCATGCGAGCCAGACCCCATGCGGTCCACAGAGAACATTGAAGATTCCAAGTTGGACTCTTCCTACTATGCTCCTTTGGGTGCTAAGTCGAAGAAGTCTAGGGCAGTATGAGCTCAACAAGCCTTACCAACTGTCCAACCTGCTGACCGTCAGCGGGTACCATTAATCATTACACGGGCCCCTGATGGAAAGTTGTATAGAACCTTCCACGTCCAGTCCTCGACAGCAAACGGACAAGGTAGATCCCAAGAGTCTCCCCATAATGATCTAGAGCAAGTGCTTTTACTAGCCTCAGATCAGGGAGCAAACATGATACCTATGCACCCGTGTGCCCGGGATACCCCGGCCCACAAAACGGATGCAAAGGTAGATCAATCTGTTCTCGACTTGCGAGAGGTGCTCATCCACAAACGCAAAAAGAGAGAGAGAGGTGACCTTGGCATGCGGTGAGCCCTCTTTAGGACATCACTGTACCCAAGTCATCATCAACTGCTACTGCAACAAGTCGGCAGCACCTAAAGACCGGCAGTCCGTCTTCAAGCGACTGCACCAGCCAGCACCTGTCCGACAAAAACTCGAGAAAGAAGTGCAAATTTTGGGAGACATGGAATTTCCTTTTGCCTTCTATAATTCAACTCGAAAGGTTCCAGCCGTCAAGGAAGGAAAGAAGACATGCTCCTCCAGCTCGGCAACCTCAGCCAGCACGGCAAGAAAACTCTCATCTGGAAGATTGCCGCCGACAATCACAAGGGGTGTCTACCTATGCACCCATTCAAGAAAGAAGCTTTCAACACCCGGGAGTTCATCCTCGATGTCCCTGGGGGTAAACGAAGCCGGATGTGGTAGTCCCCTGAACGTATGTGACAACCCGGTGTTCCAAGAGGATGCGCAGGGGGTAGCGATCCACTGGAATTATGTAACAGACTTGGATGTCCCCGAGGGTGACCGCCTTTGCCAAGATGATGCAGCTTCCTGCGCAGGGGGTAGCACCCCTTCTGAGTTCGAGGAGGAGGATATTATGATATTCTGACAATTTCTCTGTACGAGGGTACGACACGGAAAACACATCCTCTACGGTCTCCTCCGTCTATCCCCACGTGCGGACAATATTTATGGCAGGAGATGATCACAAAGGGCCTAGTGATTGACAACGTCTAGAAACACTTGAAGCCATGATCCTAACCTTGGTCAAGTTAGTTGACGAGATCAAGGCTACCTTGCCAACTCAACCAGCAAGAAGACCTGGACAAATAAGTTTAGGCCCCACAGTCAACGCGGACTCAAACACGAATGCTCCTTCTCTGGGCGATAATCCTTCTAGAATATTTGCTCCCTCAGCTGTAGACGAGGCCAGGGAGGCAAGAAGAGAAGTTCAGGAGCTTCGAGCAATGTTCAATGCCCGAGACTCCTCCCGGGACCTCAGAATACGGCAGCTGTAGCCCATTGCATGGAGAGACGTTCCTTTTCCTCCGTGGTACAAACCGTTTCATATCGATTCATATGACGAAAGACCTCTTCTAGCTGGTACATGATTTATTTTGAGGTCACAACCGACCACTTGTCGCATAATGATGCCATCCTCACACGACTATTTGTCGGAGCATTGGAGGGAATCACGTTCGAATGGTACCGCAACCTCCTATACAACTGCATTCCTTTGACGGCTTCAAACACATGTTCCTGGAAAGGTTCTACGAAGTAGGGCATGATGTGACAATGTCATCTCTCATGAACATCGTTCAGGGAGAAAAGGAGCTAACGAAAAACTACATCGAGCGGTTTCATCAAACCGTGATAAGATTACCCCAAGGCAATCCGGAAAGCTTCTTGATTGAAATCTGCCAAAAGAAGTTGCTCCCTACAATCAGCCTCTAGATGGGCGAAGATCAATTCAGGGATTGGACGACTTTCATCATAAGCGCTACAAATACGGAGGTAAAGTTAAAGAAGGCTCGCCAGCTAGGATTACACATCCCAGATGGAGAGAACAAGGTCAAATATCCGTGTACCACCTCTAATAACAACAACAGTGGCGGCACCACCAATAATCGGAACACCAAAGGCAAACAGGCCATGGTCGCTGGTACAACCAAAAGCCTAAACAAAAGCAAACAAAAGTTCTGAAGCCCAAGGAGATGACATACACTTTTGAAGATAGCCATGTCAAGCCTATCTTCGATATGCTCCTGAAGGTGGGTAGGATCCGACTCCGTGATGTAGAGCGCGAGCCTCGAGCAGAGATCGAGGATCCGAAGTATTATCACTTCTACCACTATGTCCACCATCCCACATAGGAGTGCTTCACATTAAAGCGGTACGTCCAGAACCTCATCAACTCCAATGCTTTGTCGCTGGATTTCAAAGAGGTTACCGTGGCTTCAAACATGGTATCCGTTTAGTTTGGCAACTTCCCCCTAACAAAAACTCAGGATGGGGTAGTACCCATTCCCCGGACAACGATGGAGGTTACTAACCTTCCACCTGTCTGGGATCAAATGACCGGATTGTTGCCTCTCACCACGTCTCGAGGAGAAGTCATGTGGGTCCACCCGGACTTAGTGCCCGAAGTTACCCAAGCGGTGCCATCCTGAACTAGCAAAAGGAATGACGGAAAGTCCAGATCCTGCCACACAATCTCGGTCGAAGCTGAGGAGGCGCGACGTTGTTACCCGGTCTGGCGTACAATTCCAGCCCACTCTAGGTAATTCAGTCGAGGACCCTCACCCGACAACGCTGCCTGCTACTGATGTTCCGGGACCATCTCAGCCTCTACCGACAGACAAATCCAAGCCGAAGGAAACTCGCTTCGACATGCCGCTCTGTAAGGATGCACCTCAGGGGCTGGAGAGACCTTACAACTTTGACATACTAGCACAACTGGCTAATACGCCAGTAAAGTTGTCGTTATACGAGCTCCTAAGGCTCTCCAAGGATATTTGCGTCGCATTGAGCGAAGCACTCCAGAATGCTGATGCCTACTTAGCTCAGGTCAAGCCTATAGGGGAAGACTCGTCAGCAGATCTCCAGGGCAGCAATTGCGCAGATGTAATGCCCAACATCATATTATCCCATAGGACATGTTAATCAAAACTAACTTGCATGATCGCCCTTTGTACTATACTGGATACATAGGCGATATCAAGGTAGATCGGATGCACATCGATCATGGATCATCAATAAGCATCATCCCAAAAAGTTTGCTTTAACTCCTGGGCATCCCTTTGCACCGGCTAGCATCAAACACATTAGCGGTTTTAACTCGGGAAGAAGCTATCCCTTGGGAAAGATTCACTTGAAATGTCAGATCGACGACCTGAAGACGGAGGTTACCTGCTACGTCATAGATGCAGATACGTCCTATAATATCCTCTTGGGACATCCATGGATATATGACTATATGATATGATGCACGCGTCCACGCTCCACCAGTGCTTCAAGTATGTCAGTAAGTACGGCTTCGTAAAGATGGAATTCGTCGACATTGATCCCTTCAAAGGGGTTGAATCTTATATTCGTCTGAGGCTTGTCTATATGATAAATCTAAATAGCACACAGTTGATGTGGGGACACAAAATGAACCGGAGGCCACAACAGGGTCAGAGGAACTCTGAAAATCCATCTCCAGGCCCGTAAACCAGGCAAAGCTGTACCCTTTGTCGCAACTTTGCATAAAAAAGTGCTCGGTTCCCCCGCCTCAACCGCACAGTTGGAACCGATGGCCATCCGACTCCCGAGGTATAGCCAGGAGCCAAAATCGTCGTGGAGCGATGGTGATCCGATTTGTCGAAATCCAATCAAAGGCGAACGGAAGAAACATGGTCCTCTGTGGAGCCGATGGTAATCCGATTGCCAAAATCCAATCAAAGGCGAACGGAAGATGCAAGGTCCTCTGTCGAGTTGATGGTTATCCACCTCCTCAAGACGAGCCGACAGCCAAGTGTTGATCCGAGACCCTCAGACAAGCCGATGCCACGAGCGGAACCCTTGGCGGTCAAGTTGCCCAGGACATCGTCCCAGCCTCTGGTCATACAGAGGGTAGCTGAAGAGGAGGATGAACTGGAAAAATATATGGTTGCACATGTTGATAGTCACTCTGTCGATAATGTAATTCCTCTAGACAAGATACCTTATTTCATCAATAAAAGGTTGTCGTTGAACTATCATGAGCGCAATAAGCTTAATCTGATGCATGCTATAGAGCACGGTCCGGACATTAACCTGCACACAGTGACAACTGTCTATACCACGAACCAACTTACTCCTATTAGAGGTGCCTACTTTCTAGTCCCAGACAGAAGAAAAGGCGATTACACAATCATCTTCGGCTGAAAAGAAGGTCCTCAACCGTTCACGCCAAAAGAGTTCAATCTCAAACCCGACACTGGAAGATTGCCGCTCTACCTAAATAGTTCCCAGGCCAAGTACTTCATGCAAAAGCAAGAGTACGACATGGAGACTACCCCAGGCCAGAACTACGGCAATGGCCAGTGATCGCCTCTGCACTTGTAGTCCCGGCTGGGAAACTTTGAGATTATTATAGCAAGTCCAGACACGGTCTAGGTTATGTTACACCAGCAACAACGCCCGAGAGCTCCAATGAGGAATGGCATTCACATTCATCCGAATCACCTATTTAGATTCCGATGATAGCATTGGAGATACATTCAGGCAGACATTGTCTGTCAATATAGGACATTCAGGAAGAAGACGAAGATCTACCCAAATTCCTTGAATTGGAGCCATGGGTCCAACAATTGGATACATAATAGAAGAAGCGCTTGGAATAATGAGACCCTTCCACTGAAGATAAGGTCATACAAGTTGACCTCGGCAGTGAATCCTCCTCAAGGCCAATCTTTATCAGCAAAAGCCTGATGGACGATGAGCGGGAGTCGCTGTTACAACTCGTTAGAGAATATATCGACGTCTTCGCCTAAAGCTATAAAGACATGCCAGGTTTAAACCCCGAAATTACGCTTCATAAGCTCAATATTCATCCAGACGCAAAATCAGTCAAACAACAGCAACGACGGTTCCGTCCAGACATCATAAATTCTATCAGAATTGAAGTAAATAAGCTTATAGCTAGCGGCTTCATTCGCAAGGAACAACACCCAGACTGGATGGCTAATATAGTTCCCATCATCAAGAAGAATGGGAAGATCCGAATTTGTATCGACTTTTGCAACCAGAATACGGCATGTTAAGGATTGAATTCCCTCTTCCTATCACAGACATAATGATGATTGATAAAACATGTGGCTTCGAGCGCATGTCCTTTATGGATGGCTTTTCGGGATATAATCAAATCAAAATATTTCTGATGATGAGAAGCATACGTCATTTCGAACATCGATCGGCGTATAATGTTACACAGTCATGCCCTTTGGCCTAAAGAACGCCGGTGCTACATATCAATGAGCTATGAGTGTCATCTTCAGAGACCACCTGTGCAAGTCGGTGGAGTGTTACGTTGACGACATCGCCGTCAAAAGTCGCTCCAAGGATGACCACTTACACGATTTGAGGACAGTGTTTGACCTCATGCGAGCGCACAATCTGAAGATAAATCCCACCAAATCCTTCCTGGGTGTGTCCAGTAGAAAATTCTTGGACTTTGTCATTACCTCCCGGGGTATTACATAGACCCCTATATGACAAAAGCAATCCTGGAGATGAGTCCACCAAAGAACCTCGCGAACTCCGAGGCCTTCAGAAAAGACTAGGCTACATCATGAGATTCATATCTAACCTCTCAGGACGATGTCAACCATTCACATGACTCATGAAGAAAGGCGTCTCTTTTGTATGGAATAATAATTTCAACGTGTCTTTGATGATATTAAGAAATACCTGTCGAATCTGCCAGTTCTGGTAGCTCCGGTCGTTGGAAAGCCCTTCCTGCTCTATGTACGGGCAATAGAACACTCCTTCGACGCTTTATTAGCACAGAATAATGACGTGGGACATGAACAAGTCATCTATTATCTCAGCCGAATGATGGTGGGGACGGAGTACTGGTACACTGCCGTGAAGAATGAATGTCTTGCTTTGGTGTTCGCCATTCAAAAAATACGACACTATGTGACAGGACAGACTATGAATGTTGTCTCACGAGTCAACCCCCTCAGGGTTCTCATGACCAAGCCAGGCACACTCAGTTTACGTCTAGCTACCTGGGCGATATTGTTGTCCCCCTACGACATGGTTTTCATTCCACAGAAGGCTGTCAAAGGTCAAGCCTTGGCCGACTTCTTAGCAGCTCATCCAGGATCAGAAATAGTCAGAATCTATGAAAAAATCCCAAATGCAGTCGTTAACTCAAACATGACTTCACATGATGTTTGGCGAATGTTCTTCGACGTGCTTCAAGAACGGGGCCCCAAGTAATATCGTCGCTAGAGTCGGGATAGTATTAATTTCTTCCTCTGGATTGGTGGTCAATCGGGCATACTGTCTCACAGAGCCCTGTTCAATTAATGGCCGATAATATAATGCTCTGGTCATCGGGCTCCGACTCGCAAAAGAAGTGAGGGTCAAATACCTAGAAGCGTATGGCGTGCAGTTGATTGTTAATCAAATTCGAGGCTCATACGAGGTTCGCAACCACTACTAAAATCTGCTCTATTAGCGACGTAATTTAGGCGTTAGTGAAAACGTCGCTAAATTTGCAAATTAGTGACATTTCATAAAACGTCGCTAATCGTCGCTATTAGTGATAAAAATAGCGACGAAAATAGCGAAAATAGCGACGTGCCAGCGACGTATATTAACTAAATGAGCTTTTTGTCGCTAAACGTCGCCATTACGCCGCTAGTAGCGACAAATTTAGTGACGTTCCTCACAATGTCGCTAATTTTTAATTAAAATCCCTCCGATTCATTTCCCCATTTTTACTCTTTTACTCTCTCTCCTTACTTTCCCTCCGGCGCGACGGACTCTCCTCCCTCTCCGGTACGTAACTCCCCTCTCTCTCTATTTTGGTTGTGGGTGGTTGGGGGGGTACGGGTGGCTCGGAGGGAGGGACAGGGGGGTGTGGGTGGTTGGGGGTGACGGGAGGTGGCTGGGCGGGAAGGGGTAGGGGGTATACGGGTGGTTGGGTGGTGAGTGGGGGGGCTGGGGGGGAGGGGCAGGGGGGATGAGGGCGGCTGAGGGTGAGAAGGGGGGCTGGAGGGAGGGTTAGGGTTCAGGTTAGGGTTAGGGGTGGTGGGGGGAGAGACAGGGGGTGACGAGGGGCTGGGGGGTTCAGGTTAGGGTTAGGGGTGGGGAGGAGGGGCAGGGATTGAGGGGGGCTAGGGAGGGGAGGGGGCTGGGGGGTTCAGGTTAGGGTTAGGGGGTGGGGGGGACGGGTGGGGGGGGGGCGGGTGGGGGGGGGGGGCTGGGGAGGGGAGTGGGGGTGAGGGTTACATATCATTACATATGATGTCGATCCGATACTGTCGATACCGATTTTGTTTGGAATGTTTGATCCAATACTGACCGATACCCGATACTGTCCGAATAATTTACTAAAAGCGTATAAAAGAGGAAATCTTATCTATCGTATGTAAAGGAATCGATAAGGGTGACTCTATTTTACTTAATTTCAAAAATCTGATAATTTACTAATAATTATTTATTTTTCGACACTAAAAAATTGATACTCCGATTCAAAACCACCGATAGTGCCAATACCCCTGATCCCGATACTCATAGGAATGGTCCGATAACGATTCTGTTATCGAGATTTTGAACATTGGTTAGGGGTGTTGCGGTGCCGACCGAACAAGCATATCATCCCGTTCCGACGTCTCGAACCCTGACCCTAGCGAACCCTAACCCTAACCCGAGCCACCTTACGGATGATCCGAAACGTCCATGCTCCCTTGTGCGGTAGCAGGAGGGCACCCGAATTTTGCCACTCGATGCCCCCGAGTCACGGCCGTACGTCGGCACGTCGGGTTCGACATGGGCTCGGGTTAGGACTTTCTTGCTGCTCATGGGATGGGGGGCTGCTGCTCGGGGTGGGGCTCCGAGGGGGCTTACAGTATATGTATGTATGTAGTATGTAGTATATTCGTTTCAGTTTTAAAGTTTATTCATATTTGCAGATATCTAGAATGGCTATATCCATGTATCTGCGAGACCGTTCATGGATGTACAACTGCATTCGAGATGACAGGTTCGGTGTGCGAGATGAATACATCACCGAGTAGAACAATTCCTCCAATTCATGAAGGCGTTTTCTCAATCCATGGACGATGGACATTAAGTGTCCGTGTGCAAAATATCGAACATAAAGTTTCAACCAGAATTGGATGTGACGTATCACTTATCGACAAAGGGTTTCCTTTCGAATTACAACCAGTGGACCGCACACGGAGAGCTTGTACCTTTAGCATTCCAAGCGGAGCCTTATGTGGAGCCTTATATGAGTGTCCACAACAGAACTGGTGTCAACAACGAGTACGTGAACATGGTCTTCGACGCTGCGGGGCCTAGTTTCGATCCATACAATCGTGATACAGCTGATTGTTGGCCCATTGGTCATGGTCAAACCTGATTTTAATAATTAATCAAACTCTATTTCGATATACAAAACAATTCAGATGTTTAATAAAGACATTTTGGATACTGATAAAGATTGGATATCTACTCAGTACAAGACCGAAGCTATGTTTACCACTCAAGACTGTATTTCCTTACGCAATATAATTTTTATTTTTATTGAGTCTAGGAAACATTGTACACCAAGTTGTACTGGCAAATAGGCTATCCGAAATCAATTTTCAAAATTGACCTATCGTTTTTAAAATGACCTATTTTTTGAAAAATTTGCTATTTACAAAAAGCTTCTAAAGGATTTTCAAAAAGCTAAAAATATTTTTCATAAAATTAACCTAACCAACCCTGACAGAGTTCGGCCAGAGTTCGGCCAAGGTAAACATTATGTGAACATTGATTTTGAACTTGGTCTCCCTTCAGTTGCGGTTTGTTACAAAGAGTTCTGTCCGAATTCTGCCCGGATTCTGTCAGAGTTCTGTCTTTAGAAAAACTATAAATAGAGAGAAATTTTGATCATTTAAACTCACTCATTCACTTTCATCTTCTCTCTTCTAAAAGATTACGTTTCTTCCAAAGAGTTCTAAAAAGCTTCTATTTTCAAATTCCAAGCCAGTTACAATTCTCTACTCAATTTGTCGGTACGGTACGGTCTAGAAGATTTTAGAGAAATTATAATCAGAGTCTTGATTGAAGAAAGACTCTTCAAAACTGAAGTTGGTCGAGTTCTTCGTATCAAAGCTTGCGTCTGTAGAAGTTGCAAGGACTTCGTATAAAAATTTGCGGGCTTTTTCAATAGTGGATTCAACTGGAAGCTAGAGTTCTTTCGACTGGACTAGTCCTCACAAGAGGAAAACCAGTATAAATTCTGTGTTTGTGTTTGCCTTCTGATCACTCTTTTCTTTACAGTATTACTTTGTGATTATTATTATTTCTGTGATCTAACTGCTAAAAAGTTTTAATTAGCAATATTTTGCTGCCTACTCTATTCACCCCCTTCCTCTAGAGTATTCTACTTTACGACTTCGTTCCTACAATTGGTATCAGAGTGGGTTATACAGGTAAAGCAAGATAAAACTGCAATTATTTTTAATTATTTTATAGATCACACTATTACACATGGCAATTGTAAAATTCACAAGTGAAGGCTAAGCCACAAACAAACCTCCAATGTTTGACGGCACAAACTACACTTACTGGAAAACACGGATGAGTTTCTTCTTAAAATCTCTTGATTTTGACTTATGATCTATAGTTATTGATGGCTAAAAAAAGCCTCCTCGTATTACTGTTGATGGAGTTTTAGTTGATAAACCCCATGATAAATATACTGAGGATGAAAAAAAGGCAGTCTTGACGTACGTGCTATTAACGCTTTATTTTGTGCTTTAGATAGAACTGAATTCAACAGGGTGTCGACTTGCACAACATCAAATAAAGTGTGAAAACATCTCGAAGTAACCACGAAGGAACAACACAAGTCAATGAGTCAAAGATCAGCAGACGTACTCAAGAGTACGAGGCATTCAAAATGAAGCCAAGTGAATCAGTCACTCAGATGTTTACGAGATTCTTAGATATTGTAAATCCTTTGTCTTCATTAGGCAAGGAATACAGTAACCATGAGAAGATTCGCAAACTTCTACGAGCTCTCACAAAGAACTGGATTCCAAAGGCTACAGTAATCATTGAAGGAAACGACCTCTCAACAATGTCTCTGGAAACACTCATGGGTAAGCTACTCACTCACGAGTTAGAACTTCAAGACTTTGAAGATGCTACACCAAAGGAGAAGTCAGAAAAGTTGATCGCTCTCAAGGCTCAACATAGAAGAACTGTCGAAGATGATTCTGACGATAGCGACTCTGACTCTGAAGATCAAGCTCTTCTGGTAAGAAAATTCAAAATTTTATGAGATTCAACAGAAAAACAAAAGATAGCAACAGCAACAACAACAAGGAAGATCCTATTTGCTACGGATGTAAGAAGAAAGGACATATGGAGAAAGATTGTCCAACAACATCATCATCAACAAAAAAAAGCAGCAAATACGACAAAGGCTACCTAAAGAGATCTACATCAAAGAAGTATGCCAATACAAGCATATGACATGAAAGCGAAGCCAACGATTCAGAAGACAAACAATCAGATGACTTGCAAATGTATGCTTGATGGCTTGTGATCAGGTAACCACTAATCCTTTGTTTGATCCTTATGATGATTTCACCTTTGAGCAATTAGGAGAGGCTTTCAGTGACCTGTTAAATGACTACAGGAAACTGTATAGTAAATATAAAACCTCTAAGAAGGTACTTAAAGAGTACAAAGGTGAGATAGGAAGACTTACCGACCAATTAGCTGATGTTAGAAATAATGAATCTTCTATCGAGTCTGGTGAGCTTTCATCTATTAAGCTGTTGTTACACGAGACTATCAAGTTATCCGAAGAAAAAGACCAAACTATCATCCAGCTAAAGGAAGACTTATCTAAGGAGAGAAAGAGTCTCCAATGTGCACAAGTTAGAATGAAAATACTTACATCTGACTATACTAGATTATATGACACCTCCAAAAAGTTGGAAATTAGTTTAGGAAAACGGCCTGAAGTTGCTGCTTCCTATTCTAACACGTGTCAATTACCGAATCATCGGAACACACCCAAACCAAACACTGTCAGACCAAACCATACCAAACCTATGCCCAAGAAGACTAATAGGCATGCATTTTTCTATACTAGAAAACCAAAACCTACCCATTCATGCACCTCACACAACTTTCAACACTCAACATGTAAAATGTCATTATTATGGCCTTATTGGTCATATATCCTCTGCTTGTAGAATCAGAAAGTTAGTAGATTTAAATATTTATGCATGGATACCAAAAACTAACCTGTCAGGACCATACAAGAAATATGTACCAAGAGTTTCATCTGCAAATTATTTTGTAGGTAGAACGCCCTTCACATGCTAGAAGCAAATGGATCCTCGACAACGGTTGCTTACGGCACATGACCAGTGATGCTTTATTATTCGTAATACTGTCGAAGAAGAATAAAGAAGGATACGTCTCCTTCGGTAATAATTTAAGAGGGTACATAATCGGTAACAGTGACATTGGTAAGGCTTCCTATCCTGTGAATAAAGATGTATATCTAGTTACCGAGTTAAAACATAATCTGCTCAGCATAAGCCATTTAGCTGATCACGGTTATGGCATTAACTTCGTCAAAGACAAATGTACTATAGTTGATAGTTCAACTGGTAGAACTATCTTTGAAGGTATCAGGGAAGACAATATATATGTTTTATATCTGTTAGAAGATGCTAACAAAGTAGATAGATGCTTGATGGCCAAGAGCATCGAGAGTCAACTATGGCATATGAGACTCGGTCATGCAAACATGGACAGAATTTCAAAACTATCCACAAAGAAGTTGGTACGCGGCTTACCGGACATATCTTTCAAGAAGGATACGGTATGTAGCTAATGTGAAAAGAACAAAGCTACCCAATCCGCCATTAAATCCAAGAATGCTGTAAGTACCACTAGACCTCTACAATTGTTGCATGTGGACTTATTTGGACCAAGTAGAATTGCTAGTCTAGGTGGTAAGTTATATACATTTGTCATTGTAGATGATTTCTCTAGATACACATGGGTATATTTTTTTGCACACAAGAACGATGCTTTGTCAGAATTCGACACCTTTTGCAAGAAAGTACAGAATGAAAGGTTTTATTATTACTCGTATTCGTAGTGATCATGGGATAAATTTAAGAATGCAAAGTTCAAGCAATTTTGTGACACACACGGTTATTTGCATAAATTTTTTTGCCCTAGGACTCCACAACAAAATGGAGTTGTGGAACGTAAGAATAGGACTCTATCTGAAATGGCTAGAGTAACGTTGAACCACTTTAGTCTACCTAGATACTTTTGGGCTGAAGCTATCAATACAGCGTGCTTTCTCAATAGGGTTCTAATTCGACCTATATCGAAGAAGACTCCCTGTGAATTATGGTTTGATAGAACACCCACTATTTCATATTTCAAGATTTTTGGTTGTAAATGCTTTATTCTTAATAATAAAGACAATCTTAGCAAATTTGATGAAAAGGCCGATGAAGGTATATTTTTAGGTTATGCAGCAAAGATCAAAGGGTACAGAGTCTTCAACAAGAGAACCATGATCATCGAAGAATCAATTAATGTCAAGTTTGATGAACTAAATCAACCTTCAGACGATGACGACAATAAAAACATGATTACACCAAGTACAACTACTGTAAAACCTTCACACGAAGATGTAGAACTTTCAAGCAAAGAAGCCGGAACCAGCAATCCTGAGGTTATGCCAAAAGAGATGAGATTCTTGGCAGATCATCCAAAGGACTTGATAATTTGTGAGATTACCAAGGGTGTAAGTACTCGTTCCTCTAATAAAGATATAGCTTCTTATGTTGCTTTTATTTCACAGCTCGAACCCAAAAACATTGAAGAAGCATGTAGTGATAATTTTTGGTTAGATGCCATGCAAGAGGAATTAAACCAATTTGAACGAAATCAAGTTTGGGAACTTGTTCCCAAGCCCATTGATCATCCGATCATTGGCACCCGTTGGGTATTCTAAAATAAACTGAACGAGAATGGTTTAGTGACTCGTAATAAGGCTCGACTCGTAGCTTAAGGATACAATCAAGAAGAAGGTATCGACTACGATGAGACTTATGCCCCAGTTGCGAGATTAGAATCCATTCGCATGTTATGTGCATTTGTATATTTTCATAATTTTAAGTTATTTCAAATGGATGTTAAAAGCGCATTTTTGAATAGTTTTATAAAAGAAGAAGTTTATGTAGCTCAACCTACAGGTTTTACTGATTTCAAAAATTCTGATTATGTTTTCAAGTTGAAAAAAGCCTTATACGGTTTAAAACAAGCCCCTCGTGCTTGGTACGATCGTTTAAGCTCTTTTCTAATTGACAACAATTTTTTAAAGGAAAAGGTTGACACTACATTGTTTATAAAATCTTTGATAACAATATTCTTTTGATTCAAATCTATGTAGATGATACTATTTTTGGATCCACTGATGAATCGCTTTATCAATACTTTTTAAAGTGTATGTAGAATGAGTTTGAGATGAGCATGATGGGAGAGCTAAAATTCTTTCTCGGACTATAAATCAAACAAAACAACAATGGAACGTTCATAAATCAAGCAAAGTACACAAAAGAGACTGAGTATATCGCCGCAGGACGTTGTTGTGCACAATTTTTGTAGATGAAGCAAACTTTAGAAGACTATGAATTGCATTTCACACACATACCCATTTTCTGTGATGACACTAGTTATATTAATTTGACTAAGAATCCAGTATGTCACTCTCGTACTAAGCATATCGAGATTCGACATCATTTTCTTAGAGATCATCAACAAAATGGAGATATAGACCTTGTATACATAGACACACAGAATCAATTGGCTGACATATTCACAAAACCTCTAGCGGAAGATCATTTCAATTATTTACGTCGAGAATTAAGAATTTTAGATGTCAATAATATTAATTAATTTTGTTTTATTATTTAATTTATTCAATACTCAATAACTGTTTTTGAGACAAGCCTAAAAAGAGTCTGTTTGTCATCACGACTACGGTCGAAGCGAAGCGGTACTTAAGTGTTCTCCGGTGAACCTCCGTTAGCTGGGACAATACCCCTACAGCTAATCTGAAACAGATGCTGAGTAAAGAAAATTAATTTATAAATTAATATTAATTATATTATTTAAAATTTAAAATTACTAAACTTTGAATTAAATATTTGAAATGAGTTGATGAAAAGAATATGGCCCACATAATTTTTTTTAAAAAAAAACTAGGAGAACCCTAGGCAAATTCGGCCCGAGTTCGGTCTGAATTCGGCCAGAGTTCTGTTGGTGCTGTATGTGTTTTAAACCAGAACCCGAGGCCTTCTCCTCTTCATCACTTCTAAACTAATTTCTCATCACAGCAGCAGCAACCGAAGAACACCCCAAACCCTAGCAATTCTCCACTCCTTTTCTTCCAATCTACGTGGAGATTTCCATCCAAAATTTGGATTCGTGCGGAGAATCGCGTCCTCTACAACATACTTGATTCTCGGAAGGTATAATTCCTTTTCTTCTTCACTTTCAAATTTTTAGGGTTTCTTAGTTTTGGAAAAGAATGCCTAAGGGATTCAATCCTTTCAAGAGAAAGAAGACCCCTGCCAGTGAAGAGGCTTCATCTTCTGATCCGAACACGAATTTCCTCTTTTCTCCGGTCTAATCGGATGATGGCGTATCGGATGAGTTTTACTTCAAAACTCATGACCAAGCATTGCTTTGGTATGCCGATTTTGCTATGCGCACTATATGCACCGGCTCTCCGATTAAATGTACTGTATTTCCTGAACACTGTCCCTTCTTTGAGGCATTAGGGTTACACCATCTTGCTACCCTACAATTCCCTATAGCTACTAATGTGCCCTTAGATTATTCTACTGTAACTTTGCATTAGATACTTTTACCGCAAGAACTCGTGTTGGCGGGATAGATATCGAGTTCGATGATGTGTTGCTAGCGAAAATCCTTGGTATTCCAAACGAAGGTGCCCCCTCGATGACATCACCGACTTCAATTTTTCCGAGGGCACGACTCTTGTTAGTTTCAAGAATGAGCTTTGTGCGCCCGGACGTGCTCGTCCTGAAAAGTTCAAGGCCAATAACTTGAACTTGCTTAACTACGAGTTACATCGCATCATCTATTCCATTCTACTTTCCAAATCTACTTCAAAAGATGATGTCACTACACTAGAACTTTCTGCCCTATATCACATTCTTAAGGGGATTCCTTTTTTTGCCCCTAAGACTATTATTCAGATGATGGATAGATGTCGCGAAAGAGACTGCAACCTCTCTTATGCGATGCTTATCCCACACATCTTTCAGCATTTTGACATAGACTTATGCACTTGTGCTCTAGACCCTGAGCCCAAGTTCCTCAAGCTTTCTCGTTGCAGTATTGCTACTGCTCCTCTACCTCCTGTACCTGCTCCTACTGCACCTTTTCCTCCTCAGTCTTACCCTATGACTTTTGAGGGTATTCATCAGCACCTATCGGATCTACAGACGTTCTTTGTTGACACTTCAAGGGAACATGAGTTTCGTGACTCGGTTCTAGAAAGCCCTAAAGCCAACTCTGAGGTCGCAGAAACCTCCGACTACAGCCCCCTTAGTGGTCAAGTTAAATCGAAAACCACCTCCACCTTCCCCAATGGTGGCCCTAGTTCTCACTAACGATGATCTAGGAGACTACGTATGTGCCAATGCTGAGATGCATTCCTTAGATGATGTAATCCCTCGGGATAAGATTTCACACTTCATTAATAGAAAGTTGTCTTCGAATTACTCGTGTGCACACTGGAAAACTAGGTATTTTTTAGACAACGCCCTTTATATGTTGCAAACACAAGTGACAACCGCTAATCTTGCAAGTCGAGTTGTCTCTTCTAGAGGCGCCTAGCTTCTTGGTTCCAGCAAAGAAGAAAGGGGAGGAATCCATCATCTTTGGTCGAATGGAGCACCCTCAACGGCTAGCTCCGGCAGAACCCAAACCAGATAACGACAAGATGCAGCTCTACCATTACACTACTAAAGACAAACACCTTATCCAAAAGATGGGTTATGACATGAACAACGAAAGAGGACTGAATTATAGCAAATGTCGACGCCTTCCCTTACGACTTCGTGCTCCAAAAGGAAAGTCTCAGAATTACTATCAGCACACTCGCCGGGGGTTGGGTTATGTTACACCCACGAAAACTTCAGAGAGCTCATAGTCGGAGGCCATGATGCATTTACACTCCTCCGATTCCTCAACCTGGGATTTTGATACAAGTATCGGCCAAGCCTTCAAGAAAAGACTGTCCGTCAATATGGTCTTTGCAGATCCATAGTTGAGGATGAAGACCAAATACTTGAATTCTTCGAGGATAAACCCTGGGCTCAATGCCTAGGATCCTAATAGGAATGGCACTTCGAACAGCATGAACCTCCCACTGAAGATGAGGTCATCCAAGTCGAGCAGGGAGATGAGGCTTCCCCTAAACCCATCGTCATCAGAAAAAGCTTGACAAGAGAATACAAAGAATCTCTGATACAGCTTATCTGAGAATATATCAATGTCTTTCCTAGGATCTATGAAGACATATCGGGTTTAGACCCGTAAGTCGCAATGTACCATCTCAACATCTTGCCTGAGGCTAAGTCTGTCAAATAGCAACAATGTCATTTTTGCTCCAACATCATGGATGCTATTGAGAAAGAAGTCGACAAACTCATAGAGAGTGGCTTCATTCGCGAGGAGCAACATCCGGAATGGGTGGCCAACATTGTCCCAGTCACTAAGAAGAAAGGAAAGCTACGGGTCTGCATAGACTTCAGGGATCTTAAATCGGCCTAGTTTTCTCTTCCGATCATCGATGTGATGATTGATAACACTTGTGGCTTCGAGCGGATGTCCTTCATAGATAGTTTCTCAGGCTACAACCAGATCAAAATATTCCCTGAAGATGAGAAGCATACTTTGTCACGACCCGCACCCGCTTTTCGGACGCGAGTCCGTGAGCAAGCCCAGCTACGTATCGAACGGACTCCAGCCCAACTCGAATACGTAAACGCTGTCACGGCTAGGGTAAACTGCCAAATTATGGCAAACAAATCTATATCTCAATTCATAATAAGAAGAATAAACATAAATGAACACTATGGGTCATGGTCTGCAGCCCATTAGCATATTGTTCGATTAGACTCTAAGAATGATATGAGCCTATAAATAAGCAGAGTATATCATGGTATGGAATATAAAGCACGAGAAGATAATAAAGAAATAACACAAACAAATACCTGTATCATACATCGCAATCCTCTATCATCCTGTTCTGCTAACTAACTCCATATAGTCGCTAAACCTGAAGAGATCATCAGGTCCTCAGAGGACTAGCAAGATACATAAAAATGAGCCTTTCTAACAGTTTATTATGTATGGAGAAAAATACAGAATAAACAAGTAAAACTGAGTAATGAATAAGCACGAATCTATACACTGTCTACACGAAAATGAACTGCAGAACAAAGACTAGAGAACTTATGTCAAGATGTCAACGGATAACCGAAACGAATACTCAAACCCTCGTCCGTAGTGTGGACTCGCAGGTTTGAACAACTACTAATCCTCGTCCCTAGTGTGGACTCGCAGATTAGCATCACCCTCGTCCCTAGTGTGGACTCGCAGGCGTAAACCCTATACTGCTAACCCTCGTCCCTAGTGTGGACTCGCAGGCTAGCATCTACTACTAACCCTCGTCCCTAGTATGGACTCGCAGGATAGCATCACCCTCGTCCCTAGTGTGGACTCGCAGGCGTAAACCCTGTACTGCTAACCTTCGTCCCTAATGTGGACTCGCAGGCTAGCATCTATTACTAACCCTCGTCCCTAGTGTGGACTCGCAGGCTAGCATCACCCTCATTCCTAGTGTGGACTCGCAGGTGTGGACCAATAACTACTAACCCTCGTCCCTATTGTGGTCTCGCAGGTTAGCTTCAAGGTTCAAGACACGAAGACACGACTCAATTAAGGCACGACCAATAAGACACAAGGCTAACTGTGAATACGGTCTACAAATCAATGGTACCAATATATGAACAGGATATGAAAGATACATATCAATAATATGAGAAAACTGGATAATAAATAAAGACAGTGTATGTAAATAAAGCTGTATAGAAAGGCAAGGTATACTTGCCTGGGGGTTGCACGAAGAACCAACAATGTAACTCCAATCAATAAGTCAGAAAGTCCAAGTCATCACAACTGTCTCCGAAAGCTGAAATAAACATTACCAACATTCTCAGAATAGTCAAATTTGCTAGGATTGCCTGTCCTTAAGCCCAATTCTGGACACAGGGACAAAACGATAATTTCGGGCAAAAACGATATCCGTCGTTGGACCTGCTTTGCACCGAAAAGTGTGCCAGAGTCAATGGTCTCTAAAGTCATCAAACAACATGTCTACAGATCCGGTTTTCTGATACGAACCCAACCGTATGTCCAAAGTTGGATTCCGGCAGGCCGTGCACAAAATCGCCCGTTGAGTGGGACCGTGGGGCCCGCAAAACGGCGTCCGATTCCACTGTCTCAGAATCAGACCAAACTTGGCATACAGGACCAGTAAAACGATACGGTCCTGTTGGCGCAAGTTTTGTCTCGATCTGACGAACGTGCACAAAGTAATTGAAGAATTTGTAAAGTACACGATACGGTAAATTTCAACGGATACGCATCAAATTCGTCGCGCACACACGACCAATTTGAATTCCGTCAAATTTCACACGACCACGAAGCCGTTACGCAGCTTTCGATGCCTACGGTGCGCGACCACGTCGCCCGGAATGGCGGAACGCACGTCGTGTGGATGATTTTTCAAGTTTTTGAAACAGATTTTTGTTGAACTTTGAAAGTTGATTTCTTTGCATACAGTTGATAAAATTCGAAACTACAAATCAGGTTATGAAGCCCTACATGTTGTCTTTAAACACTGTTCAGAGGGTTTACCAAGATGGTCGTTGGATTGATCGGGATTGATCCTCCAATATGGGTTCAAGGGCTGTCAAGTGAACTGTTCGAGAACAGTTTTTGGGCAAGGTTCGTGTCGATTTTGCAGACGGGTCGCACGATTATACCAAAAACTAACTACTAGTATTTGAAGACGGTTATGTTGAGAGCATACCGGAGGAAGCGGATCCCAAAACGATTGAGCGTGCGTCGAGAACGCACGACGCGAAGTCGGCCTTGCAAAGGCTGCTACTGCCCTGCTGTTGCCTGCTCTGCTGATGCTCGTGCGCTCCAGCGTTCGGCCGGCCGGCTCCGGCGCTGGGCGGTCCAGGGTGGGCCGCCAGGGAGTGGTGGCGGCGTCGATTTTTGTTTAGGGTTTCGAGGAGTTCCTATTCGTTCCTATATATGGTATCGCGGAATTAGTTCTGCTTGAGAACAGAGGGGGGGTCGGGACCGTCGGGTGTTCTCAGGCTGTGTGGGGCTTCTGCTATGGGCCTGAGTTTGCAGGTGTGGGCCTGCTTAGTTGCTCCTTAAGTGGCCTGTTGCCCAACTGGGCCGGTCTGACAGTTATGTTGGACTGGGATATTTACTTCTACTCATCAAGACGCTTTCTGTAAATACAAGGTGATGAAATTGCTACAGTGACTTCGAAGTACTTGATTCGTACATCGAAAACCAGATTAAAATGCAACACATTGCTGCTTGGTTATCAAAGAAAGTTCTCATAGGCGCCTCACATAATGTCAACATAGAGGAAGGATGAGATACCTTTAATCCAATGTAACAGTGGGGGCCATTTGCTCTATACTCCACTTCTTATTCCACCGTGCATCGTTGTGTTATAGTTTTGTTACATATAGTCCAAATAAGATAATTTTAATGGAAAAACTTCTCTTAATGGATCCAAATTTCTACTAAAATTATTAGACAGTTCCTGAATACTAAAATGTTGCATAGTTCCATTTGGACTCAACAGATCAATAATTTCATGATAAATATTCCAAAGTATTCCAACTGAGCTGCTTTTACTCTACAAAGTTTCGAGAATCGAGACTATTCTATCAATTGCAATTTTTTTAGCTACTAAGGCCTAGTTTGACATTGCCGCTGCTTTTCAAAGAGCAAAAGCGGAAGCAGCCACACCTGCTTCCAAAAGCTGTCCAAAACGAACAAGCTTATCGAAAGAATAAGCATAAGTTGTTACCAAACTACTTTTGTTGCTTCTTTCGAAATTAAGCAGAATCAGCACTCAAAGCTGTGTCAAACCCAGCTGAAAAGATCACGGTGTCTTAATATAAACAAAACTTTGTTCTACTTCAATCACACCAGTCTAAGAGTCATATTCTTACCCCAATTCACCAAATTTTGATGATTAATTATAAATCAATCCAATGGTGGATAGTTATCTCAATTAAAATACAGAATGTTCTAAAAAAATCGATTTGTTGTTCCTTCATTGGTATTTCATTCCAAATAACTTCCTAAACCCTTTTCCTCCTCTTTGTTACATAGAACTTATAAACTAGAAGTTAAAAAAAAACTATATCCATCTCTGATTTTCAGGTTCATGGTGAGTTCAATGGAAAAGGCTAGAAAGTTGGGAAAGACAATACAATCACCACTTTTCAGTTTTAATACGGAAACACTTAGGTGCACCATGGTAGTTCTATCTCACCGGTATGTATGGACACTGCTCTATCCCAAACTCTAATGAACCCCACTATGGCTAAAGTCATCTACCATAATAATTAATTAATTAATTATTTATAAAAATCACAAAAATCCCCATTTGAATAAATAAAATAAAAAAATTTCAAAATTTTCGGGAAGGGGAGCTACAAATCTACCCACCTTAAAAATAATTTCGTCCTCGAAATTCTAATTCATAATTATTCCTAAAAAATCAAAATTGACTATTACCTTAATCTCCTCAAATTTAATTTCTCCAAAAGTATTTTATGGCCTTCTCTAGTCATTTGGTATTTACGAAATCTCGAGGACTTCTACCCACCTTAGGTCACACTACTCCCTTGGAACACGGGTCACTAAAATCTTATAATCTTCTAACTAGTAACTAATAATTCTACCAAAATATCTAGGACATATGGTATCTATAATCTCTCATACAAACAACCAATTGTTCAATCAAGCAATATTATACTATAACTTAAGAATTTCTGATGAATCCTAGATAGCACGATCATTTATTACCCCGGAATAGGAAGGGACGAGAGTCAAGGGTACAGAAAACAAGGAAGTATAATCGAGAGTAAATATGGAGTTTTCAAGGACGTAGAGAAGTTCTAGGAGAATTTTCAAGGCAGAGTGGATTGAGGTTTCTAAGGGTTTAGTCAGATGCGCAGGCTCGTACCAGTACAGTTACGTAACCGGTACGATATGCTCTGACCTGCATGGGTCACCAAAAAAAACTTGTCACGACCCGCACCCGCTTATCGGACGCGAGTCCGTGAACAAGCCCAGCTACGTATCGAACGGACTTCAGCCCGACTCGAATACGTAAACGCTGTCACGGCTAGGGTAAACTGCCAAATCATGGCAAACAAATCTATATCTCAATCCACAATAAGAAGAATAAACATGAATGAACACTATGGGTCATGGTCTGCAGCCTATTAGCATATTGTTCGATTAGACTCTAAGAATGATATGAGCCTATAAATAAGCAGAGTATATCATGGTATGGAATATAAAGCACGAGAAGATAATAAAGAAATAACACAAACAAATACCTGTATCATACATCGCAATCCTCTATCATCCTGCTCTGCTAACTAACTCCATGTAGTCGCTAAACCTGAAGAGATCATCAGGTCCTCAGAGGACTAGCAAGATACATAAAAACGAGCCTTTCTAACAGTTTATTATGCATGGAGAAAAATACAGAATAAACAAGTAAAACTGAGTAATGAATAAGCACGAATCTATACACTGTCTACACGAAAATGAACTGCTGAACAAGGACTAGAGAACTCATGTCAAGATGTCAACGGATAACCGAAACGAATACTCAAACCCTCGTCCCTAGTGTGGACTCGCAGGTTTGAACAACTACTAATCCTCGTCCCTAGTGTAGACTCACAGATTAGCATCACCCTCGTCCCTAGTGTGGACTCGCAGGCGTAAACCCTATACTGCTAACCCTCGTCCCTAGTGTGGACTCGCAGGCTAGCATCTACTACTAACCCTCGTCCCTAGTGTGGACTCGCAGGCTAGCATCACCTTCGTCCCTAGTGTGGACTCGCAGGCGTAAACCCTATACTGCTAAACATCGTCCCTAATGTGGACTCGCAGGCTAGCATCTACTACTAACCCTCGTCCCTAGTGTGGACTCGCAGGCTAGCATCACCCTCGTCCCTAGTGTGGACTCGCAGGTGTGGACCAATAACTACTAACCCTCGTCCCTATTATGGACTCGCAGGTTAGCTTCAAGATTCAAGACACGAAGGCACGACTCAATCAAGGCACGACCAATAAGACACAAGGCTAACTGTGAATACGGTCTACAAATCAATGGTACCAATATATGAACAGGATATAAAAGATACATATCAATAATATGAGAAAATTGGATAATAAATAAAGACAGTGCATGTAAATAAAGCTGTGTAGAAAGGCAAGGTATACTTGCCTGGGGGTTGCACGAAGAACCAACAATGTAACTCCAATCAATAAGTCAGAAAGTCCAAGTCATCACAACTATCTCCGAAAGCTGAAATAAATATTACCAACGTTCTCAGAATAGTCAAATTAGCTAGGATTGCCTGTCCTTAAGTTCAATTCTGGACACAGGGGCAAAACGGTAATTTCGGACAAAAACGATGTCCGTCGTTGGACCCGCTTTGCACCGAAAAGCGTGCCAGAGTCAATGGTCTCTAAAGTCGTCAAACTACATGTCTACAGATCCGGTTTTCCGATACGAACCCAACCGTATGTTCAAAGTTGGATTCCGGCGGGCCGTGCACAAAATCGCCCGTTGAGTAGGACCGTGGGGCCCGCAAAACGGTGTTCGATTCCACTGTCTCAGAATCGGACCAAACTTGGCATACAGGACCAGTAAAATGATACTGTCCTGTTGGCGCAAGTTTCGTCTCGATCTGACAAACGTGCACAAAGTAATTAGAGAATTTATAAAGTACACGATACGGTGAATTTCGACGGATACACATCAAATTCGTCGTGCACATACGACCAATTTGAATTCCGTCAAATCCCACACGACCACGAAGCCGTTATGCAGCTCTATATGTTGTCTTTAAACACTGTTCAGAGGGTTTACCAAGATGGTCGTTGGATTGATCGGGATTGATCCTCCAATATGGGTTCAAGGGCTGTCAAGTGAACTGTTCGAAAATAGTTTTTGGGCAAGGTTCGTGTCGATTTTGCAGACGGGTCGCACGATTATACCAAAAACTAACTACTAGTATTTGAAGACGGTTATTTTGAGAGCGTACCAGAGGAAGCAGATCCCAAAACGATTGAGCGTGCGTCGAGAACGCACGACGCGAAGTCGGCCTTGCAAAGGCTGCTATTGCCCTGCTGTTGCCTGCTCTGCTGATGCTCGTGCGCTCCATCGTTCGGCCGGCCGGCTCCGGCGCTGGGCGGTCCAGGGTAGGTCGCCAGGGAGTGGTGGCGGCGTCTGTTTTTGTTTAGGGTTTCGAGGAGTTCCTATTCGTTCCTATATATGGTATTGCGAAATTAGTTCTGCTTGAGAACAGAAGGGGGTCGGGACTGTCGGGTGTTCTCTGGCTGTGTGGGGCTTCTGCTATGGGCCTGAGTTTGCAGGTGTGGGCCTGCTTAGTTGCTCCTTAAGTGGCCTGTTGCCCAACTGGGCCGGTCTGACAGTTATGTTGGACTGGGATATTTACTTCTACTCATCAAGACGCTTCCTGTAAATACAAGGTGATGAAATTGCTACATTGACTTCAAAGTACTTGATTCGTACATCGAAAACCAGATTAAAATGCAACACGTTGCTGCTTGGTTATCAAAGAAAGTTCTCATAGGCGCCTCACAGAATGTCAACATAGAGGAAGGATGTGATACCTCTAATCCAATATAACAGTGGGGGCCATTTGCTCTATACTCTACTTCTCATTCCACCGTGTATCGTTGTGTTATAGTTTTGTTACATATAGTCCAAATAAGATAATTTTAATGGAAAAACTTCTCTTAATCGATCCAAATTTCTACTAAAATTATTAGACAGTTCCTGAATACTAAAATGTTGCATAGTTCCATTTGGACTCAACAGATCAATAATTTCATGATAAATATTCCAAAGTATGCCAACTGAGCCCTATACACGAGGATCATGACCCCATAAGTTTTGACCCAAATCAGACTCGTGTCCGTGTCCAAATAGGACACGAACGCGCTGCACGCCAGGCCGCGTGCGTGCCCTGCTGCTCGGTGGTGATTCCTCGACACACATGCCACGTGGTCGCGTGAAAATTGACGTGTAGGTGGGGGCTATGACTGAGATAATGCTCCCAAAGTTTTTTATAGTTTCGTCGAGAAACGAGGGAGAAATCCCGTCGGTACTGATGCACACGCGCGCGCGGGACAGCCGCCATTGAAACGCCGTTCGCGCGGACACGACATGTCACGTGGACACGAATCAGGGTATCCAACATGTAGCCCTATACCTACCCTAGCCTAGGACATGAACACGAGACACGAGGTGGGACACACGAGTCCCTAGACTTGATGACACGCGTGCACGACGCTGTGCACGGGGCTGTACACGCGCGCACACCCGCGTACGAACACGCTCTGCGTGTATGTCGGACACGACACTTGGCTGCACTCTAACTTGGCCAGTAGGTCGGGGATGCGTACGCCCAGGTGTATACGAAGTTCACGAGAGTTGGATCGAAAACGAGCGAGAAATTGGGTTCGCATCGATTCGGTTCACGCGCGTATCGGGTTTCCCGATACTCGTTCGCTGGACACGATACAGACACGGTTTCGACCCGAGGAATACCTGAGCATGTCCCACATGTCAAGACTGATGTATTTGCCAAGTTTTGTGGGTTAATTCTGAGTATTATGAGTTTTGGGTCATTTTGTGAAAATGGGGTTTTTTATTGAATTTGAAATTTGAGATTTTTATGATATTTTGATTTCTGAGATTTATGGCAATAAATTTTGAGTTTTTGGTCCTTGGACCCTGTTTGAGACTTGTGGGAATCGACTCTCGGGGTTGATTCATATTTTCTAGCCATTTTTAGGCATTTATGGAGTTTTACCTATTAGGTGTATATAGATATATGTGTATGTATATATATATTAATTTCCTTTATGTCTAATTTCGAAAATATGATTAAGTGAGGGTCGAGGCCTTTGATCTCAAACCTGGGAACTTACTCCGGGCTTGAGATCGACCCTCGTTGGCTTTTATACTTGGTATATACCTATATTTATATATATGCCTATATGTCTATATATATATATATATATATATAAAATATATATATATATATATATATATATATATATATATATATATATATATATATATATATATATTTCCCTATTGATTGTAATACTTTGTACATGGAATACTCTTGTAGTCTCATTCTATTTTGTTTCTCAGATTTAGACCCATAACCAGCAGCCCCCAACATCATTCACACTTACAAACCATGTTTATTTTCATAACTTATATATAAGTATATATATATATATATATATATATATATATATATATATATATATATATATATATATATATATATATATATATATAAGGTTTTTTTGCGGAGGTCCTGTGCTGCCGCCCCTAAAACCCTAGTTTCCTTGTCCACCGACTCCGGCGTGGCCGTTGGCCGGGCCGGCGTCCCCTTTGGGTCACCGAACCACTTGGTCGGTGGCTCTCTCTGAGTTGATTAGATTAGGGTTATGGCTGCCAAGACTTTCGCCGAGGCGGTGATGGGGTCGCCACCATCTGCTGTGGCTACCACCATTCCTCCGCGTACGATCACTTCCTTCAAGGGTGTTCCTGCTATTTCCTTCACGGTGGAGGAGGAAACTGCTCTTTCCGACCCACTCAGGTTTGCCTTGGTGGGTAAGTTCTCTCATAATCGACCACCGATAGAATTGATTCGTAAGGCGCTCTCTGGCTTTGAGTTTGCTGGCTCCATTAAGGCGGGGGTTATCGACGACAAACACGTTCTTATTCGTCCATCAACTGAAGTGGACTTTCTTAGACTTAGATCAAAGGATCTATGGTATATTGCTCGCGCTCCCATGCGAGTTTTCAAGTGGGATCCAGATTTTTCGCCTAACCAAGAGTCACCGAAGATCCCCGTATGGGTAACCCTTCCAAATCTTCCCCATCATCTTTATGCCAAAGAGGCGTTATTTGCTATTGCATATGTTTTTGGGACTCCTCTTAAAATTGATAAGGCGACTGCGGAACTATCGCGACCTAGCATGGCCAGGATATTCATGGAAGTAGATGCTTCTAAACCACTACAACGCCGCATCCGCATTAATTTGCCAAGTGGTAGTTTTTGGCAGTTGATAGAGTATAAATCCATGCCGCTTTATTGTACTCACTGCCGACACCAAGGACATGGTGCTGACACTTGTAAATCTAAGAAGGACAAAGGGAAAGAATTACAAAAAGAGATACATACCCAAACTCAGCAACCTGCTCCAACTGTGGTGACTCATATTCTTCAACGAGAAGTCATTGGCCAATCAAGTGCTCAAGATGAACATGTGATCTTACCAACCACTCAACTGCCGGTTACTAACCAGGATGATGGGACTATGCTGGATAATAACCAGGGTGTTGTTGAGCCTTTGCTTTCAAATGTTGAAGGGATGCCACCCACCAATGCTGATGGGACTGGGTCGGGCAGTGTGCAGCCCGATGGGACTGCTCTGGACCGAGAGAATAAGGATTGTTCTCAGGAGGCTGCTTTGGCTCCTGAGGAACGCCTGGAACATAACATTGCTCCGGACGACGATGGGGCCATCGAAGAGAGTGAAGAAGAAGGGGAGCTTCGCAGCTGGGCGGATGAAGCCGAAGCTGCCGACATTGCCAAGCCTTCGTCCCCGAAGAAGAAAAAGAACCTCCTACCACCATCTGACCGGGTCCTCCGATCAATCTCCAACATTAAATCTGGTAACCCCCAAGCCTCTATTAATGTTTAACACCTTGTGTTGGAATATTAGAGGAGTTGCTAATAAGATGGCTTTTACAAGACTTAAGAACTTATGTCGGGTTAATAAGATTCAGTTGCTTGCTGTTATTGAGCCGAAGGTTAAACAGGAGCAAATTTCCAACTTTAAGCTTAAACTGGGGTTTGAGACGGCTGTGTGTAACAGTCGAGGCAATATCTGGATCATGGGGAGGACGGGGTGCAAGATGTCTGTGCTTGATGATTTCGAGCAATCCCTCTCTATCTCTTTTCAAAATGAGCACTTGGCTATGCCTGTCATGTTTTCTTTTGTTCATGGACATGGGAAGAAGGAAGGTAGACGTGATTTATGGAGTAGGCTGCTACAATTGCGAACTATTTTTTCTCTTCCTTGGGCAGTGGGAGGCGACTTCAATGCAATATCCAGTTCGGATGAGAAGATTGGTGGTCGGCCGCCTTGCATGGTGTCTATTCAGGAGTTTCTTAATTTTCAAGCGGCAGCTGGATTAATTGAACTTCCCTATATGGGAAGTAAGTTTACTTGGCTTAAATCAAATGAAGGGGAGCGGCAAGGATCTCGGCTTGATCGTATGTTAGTCTCGAATGATTGGCTACATTTGGCGCCATCCACTGTAGTCGAACATTTGAGTCGGACGGAGTCGGATCATGCACCACTTTTGATCAAGCTTCTTGATCGGCAGGAAGGGGGTAGGCGCAGCTTTAAATTTCTTGCTTTCTGGACTAAACATGATGGATTTTTGCAGGTGGTTGAGCAGGCTTGGCGTTCGGTAACACATCCAAATGGCCTTATTAGGGTTTGCTTGCGTCTAACTGCATGCAGGAAGGCTCTATCCGCATGGAGTCATATTACTTTTGGTAATATTTTCCAGGAAGTGGTCATTGCGGAGGATCGTGTCCTCGCTGCTGAATTGGAATATGAAGGTGATAATTCTGCTACAAACAGGGAGAAGCTGCAACGTGCCACTGCAATCTTGAAGCAAAAAAATTGTATTATTGATTCTTTTTGGAAACAAAAAGCACGATTATGGTGGGATGTTGAAGGGGATCGTAACACTAAGTATTTCCATGATTGTGTTACCAACAAACAGAGAAAGCTTCGAATTAACCATATTGTTGACTCGGAAGGAGTTAGAAGGGAAGGATTGCTTAATATTCAGCGGGTGGCGAACAACTACTTTGAAGAACAGTATAAATGTGAGGCAACCACTGCTAATGAAGACCTCATGTCGGCCATTCCACGTCTTATATCTGATGAAGAAAATAATTTGCTTACTGCTCCACCTACGAAGGATGAGTTATTCGAAACACTACGAAGTATGGATGTGGATAGTGCAGCTGGTTTGGATGGATTCACTGCTCTCTTCTTTGTTCATTGCTGGTCTATTATTGCCGAAGACATCCTGGAAGCGGTGGATCTGTTTGTTGCAGGCTTCGAATTGCCAAAGGCGATTACAAGTACTGCATTGGTATTAATCCCTAAAAGCAACAACCCCTCTACTATGTCTGATTTTCGGCCGATAAGCTTATGCAATGTGATGAATAAACTTATGTCTAAACTTCTGGCTCGTCGACTAAGTGCAATTCTTCCTAAGCTTATTTCCATGGAGCAAAGTGGTTTTGTACAGGGTCGGGAGATTGTAGACAATATTCTCCTTGCTCAAGAATTGATTAGCATGATGAATGTCAAAAATCGAGGAGGCAATATAGCTATCAAATTGGATATGGCTAAGGCGTATGACAGATTAGATTGGACTTTTCTCATGGAGGTTATGCGGCAGTTTGGCTTTGATGAGAAGTGGATTAGTATGGTATTTCGCCTGATCAATAATATATGGTATTCAACTATTATCAATGGGGTTACTTCTGGATACTTCAAAGCGTTCAGGGGTGTTCGTCAGGGTGATCCTTTATCCCCCGCTTTGTTTATTCTTGCTGCAGAAGTGCTATCTCGCAACCTCAACGGTCTGGTTCAGCAACCGTCTTTCTCACATTACTACTCTCCTAGTGGTTGTCCTGCTATCAGTTATTTGGCGTTTGCCGATGACGTCCTTCTATTCTCATCGGGTGATGTTAGATCGGTTCACTTGATTAATGATGTGTTGCAGCGATATGAACGAGTCTCGGGACAACGAATTAACGCGGCCAAGTCGTCAATCTTCGTCCCACAAGATTTTGATCGGCAGGAGGAGCTTCGACTTATTACGGGATTTCGTATTGAGACGTTGCCGTTCACCTATCTTGGGTGTCCCATGACGGTGGGTGTTAGGACTGCTTCTATATATGAGGAGTTAATCCAAAAAGTACGACGTCGTCTTGAAGGATGGCAACAGAAAACTCTCTCGTATGGAGGTAAATTGGTGCTTATCAAATCTGTGTTAACTTCTATTCCTATGTACACTTTAGCTGCTTGCAATCCACCTCAAACGGTGCTTAATCGACTTGAGGATATGATGGTTCGCTTTTTCTGGGGTACTACTGATGGCATATCAAAGCACATTTGGTCCAGTTGGAGAACTATGGCGCGTCCACATGATGAGGCAGGGCTTGGGATTAGATGTTTGCGAGAAACAATGGATGCGTTTACTGCTAAGCTATGGTGGAAGCTGAAAACGAAAGATGGACTTTGGCAAAGGTTTATTTTAGCGCGATATTGCAAATTTCAATCGTTGGAATTTGTAGGCGCTCCTCAAAAATGTTCTCACATTTGGAAACGACTGCTACATGGCCGCGATCTATGCGATCAGTTTATTATACATGATGACAGTGGTGATTGGAGTTGGTCTACATCAAGTTCGGGCCGGTTCTCTGTGTCTGCTGCATGGAATGCCATAAGGATCCCCACGTTGCAGCAGGTAAAGTTCAATCATATCTGGAGCTCATGCATACCTGTGAAATGGTCGGTCCTACTTTGGCGTATTCTTCATACCAAACTACCGACAGATGACAATGTTCGTGCAATGGGTTATTCCCTACCTTCGAAATGTCATTGCTGTGTACTTCCTAACGAGGAGACTATGGAACATATTCTATGTGTGGGCCAGCTAGCAGAGTTTATTTGGAGTACTTTCAGTACGTTGTTTCGGGTACAGCTGGGGCATCCATTTACACTGCAACAATGTTTTCATCTGTGGTGGCAAAAGCCTAACCTCCATATGAAACAAGTTGTTGTTGGGGCTATCTTGTGGGTCCTGTGGAAAAACAGGAATAAATGGAGGTACGAGGAATACAAGTTTACGCCTACTCAGATTGACAGAGAAGTCCGAAGGCAAGTTTTAAAGGCGCTATCTAGTTGCAAGCACAAGTTGCAGACTCCAACGAATTTCTTCTAGCTTTTGACTCTATGTAACTCTAGTTTTCTGATTCCAGTATTCAATAAATGTTTGTTTTAAAAAAAAAAAAAAAAAAAAAAAATATATATATATATATATATATATATATATATATATATATATATAAAAAAAAAAAAAAAAAATATATATATATATATATATATATATATATATATATATATATATATATATATATATATATATATATATATATATTACTTTTTGATGAATGTGTAAATATAAGTAATGTAATAATTGCTTGTGATATGACTACATGAAGTGTTTGGACAGATTAGGATTGTCGTTAGGAGCCTAGTTTGGTCGAATTGGCCGACAAGTTGACCTAGTTGACAAAAGTCAACTTTGGGTCAAACTTGATCCAAATCGACTCAAACGAACTCCGAATGACCTCAAAACTTGTGTATGACCTAGAAATTAGTAAATGGACTAGTTGACCTTGAGTTGGCCAGGTTTGACTAGGTTTGACCAGAGTTGACCAAGGGTTGACTTTGACCTAGAAGGACCTAGAATTATGTAGAAGTGCATTGTAGGCATTCCTTATGATATGTTAGACCTTGTTGTAACTTGTGGTTGTTTTAAATAGGTTTATATCACTCCAGTTCAGTTACGCATCCTCATCAGCAGCTCAGATTGTCAGGCGAGTACATTATCTGACCGTTTTATTCTTGCTTGGACGTATTTACTTGTTATAGACTAGTTTATTTGTTGCTGTCACGATATATCACGGATTAGTACTATATGGATCTCTTCATGTGATGTTATCCCCTCGGATACATCGGGTTTATTGTACTCATGTACTTTATCATATGCATCATCTACTCACTGTATTCGTACTTATTCATGTATATTCATGTGACATTCATGTACACTCATGATCATGTGAGCCTTCATGTATAACATAGTGTTCATGTGGACTAGCTATCCATGTAACGTACTACTTTCATGTGCAATAACATAACCTGGACAGATCCTTGTGTACTGATTGGGACAGTGGGAGTATTTATTTGGTTATGTGATCTACACCCTTTTCACGTGCAACTCCAAACTAGATTTAAGTCATGTATAACCTAAGCCAGTTTACATAACCAGATTGTGCTTTACATCACGTAGTTAGTTCAGTTCTTTATTATATCCTGTATATTTATTTCCATATATCATGATCTCTCATTTACAATCTCATTTCTTTATCAGCAGTTCATGTATATTATTCTATAGCTTGTTTCATATTTCCTTTCATGTTATGAACTGTGTGAGAGATATGTATTCGTTTTTGTCCTGATTGGACCTATTGAAATATTACAGATAATGAGGATTGCTGCGACACTTACTATGAAGAAGGCCTAGTTGACACAGGTGACCTGGACTCTCAGCAGGATCCAATAGTCGTTGAGAACTTGACTTGAGTTAGATTAGATTGATATTATCTTTTAGTTATGAGACTTTGTGGTTGTATTGAGACTTGTTATGGTGTGGTTTTACACCGAGATTTATATTCATATTATAACTCTTTGTTGTGATTATCTTTCTTCCATTCTATCTTAGTTATTGTGATTGAGTAGTACCATTTATATATCATTCTCCATTCGGAGTATTTCCTAGATTGCTTTAGATTGTTGGACCTAGGACAGCGTTCTACCGTCGACGCTGCGACGTAGGCTGGACGTACCCATGTCTCGTGTCCTTACACTGGGTGCGGATCGTGACAGATACTAATATTGCCACTCGAGACTGGCGATTCCGGTTTATAGACTACACAGTCTACGGAGTCCTACTCGAAGACCCGAAGGAAGCTACTTCTGTCAAGAGACGCTCCGGTTCTTCTATGACACATCTACCAAAATATTGTATCATCGTTCATATGACGAAATTCTTCTGTATGTCTATCCAAGACTGAAGAATAAGATGCATTCTGAGAGGCATATGATGGTACTTGTGGGGCTCACCAGTCCGGTCCTAAGTTGCAGGATCGACTACGGCGCATGGGTTATTACTAGCCCACCATGATGGCAGACGTCGTAGGTTATGCAAAGAAGTGTCGGGTATGTCAGTTGCATGCTGACTTCATCCACCAACCTTCTGAGTTTCTACACCCTACGACGGACGCCCGGCCGTTTGAAGCATGGGAAATGGACATCATCGGGCCGATTAGCCTACCGTCCTCCAAAGGACACCGGTTCATCCTCGCGATTATCGACTACTATTCTAAGTGGGCGGAAGCAGTAAATCTGGCTGAGGTAAAAACCTCGAACGTGATTAATTTTGTTAAGCATCATGTCATATACCGCTTCGGAGTTTCCATAAGGATTATCCATGACAATGGCCCTCAGTTCATGAGCCGTGCATTCCATCGCTTCTGTGATAAGAATCAGATACAAAATGTAGCGTCAACAGCTTACAATCCTGCAGTAAATGGACTAGCCGAAGCATTCGATAAGACTATTGTCAAGGTGCTCAAGAAAGTCATTTCTTCTAATAAATGTGACTAGAATAAGAAACTTGGCGAATGTCTGTGGGCTTATCGTACAACCGTTCGAACACCCACGGGCAACACACATTCTCTCTTGTTTATGGAAGCGAGGCGGTGCTTCCCCTGGAGATCCAGATCCCGTCTTTACGGGTAGCTATCACCAACTAGTTGACTAATGAAGACAATCAACGTCGGCGGCTACAAGAGCTGGAGGCGTTGGACGAGAAACATCTGCTAGCTCAGCAACATATCGAGCTTTATCAAGCTCGAATTTTTTGGGCCTTCAACAAAAAGGTCCGAGAAAGAACATTTCAAGTGGGCGATCTTGTCTTATCAGTTTGAAGACCGATGGTGATGACTCACAAGATGGCTGGGAAGTTTAAGCCCAAGTGGGAAGGACCGTTCGTCATAGAAATAGTCTACTCTGATGGCGCTTACCGATTGGCCAAATCAAACAGCGACTTGCTAATGATGCATATCAATTGCAAGTTCCTGAAGAAGTATTATGTCTGAAGTTTAAATCGACATATACTCCCACATCCTCCGTGGGTGTTCATGAATTCTATTAACGAGTTCATCTCTTTCATATTTCTCCAGTAGAAAACATATTCACGTCCATATTACCTCTGAGTCGTTATTCTATACCCCAATGAAGATCGTGCCAACCATGTCCATATTACCTCTGAGTAGACACTTCTTCCATGACAAACCCATGATTGTCATGATTATCTATAGAGCCTTTCACGTCCATACTACCTCTGAGTCGTTCTATACACCCGTAGAGTATATCCTTGCCATGTCCATATAGCCTCTGAGTAAGAAAAATTCTACCACCAAAAAAATTCCGTATATACCATATCCATATAACCTCTAAGTAAAATACCCTATCTCCAGCAGAATTATCTCCATCCCCTTACGTCATACTACCTCTGAGGGAATTCTTACTCTTATACAAGAAAGTTTATAGAAAAAAGACAGGCAAAGAAACAATGCAAAAAAATTTATTCATAAAATGGAAAGGTTTTTTCTTTTGCTACAAAAGAGTCTCTCGAGAAGTGAGAGGCAAAAAAACATTAGCATTGTGACGACTGATGCTGGAGTTCTTCCAGTTGACTCCTCAAAGCAGCAACTTGAGGCCCAACCAATTCCTTGGCTTGACGCTCCACCTCCTGACGTCGAGCGGCCTCATCCTCGAGCAGAGACAAGCTTTGGCATGCAAGGTCCAACTCTGCCTGACGAGCACCAACGCTTTCTTTCTCCCGATCTAGGGCCTATGAGCACTAGCGAAAGGTATCCTGCTGATCTTTTGCCTTCTCCATCTCACTCTCAGCAAAGGCTAACTCCTCCTCTAACCGCCGAATATGATCTTCCAAAGTTGTGCGACGATAGACTTGAACTTCTTCGGCATCACTCGCCTCTTCAATCTCGGCTTCAATTGCAACAAGCCAAGTGGTCAAAGCTTGACACCTTTGTTCTTGCTGGGACAGTTCGGCGACCATTTTCTTTAACTCTGCATCCGCTTGGGATGAAAGGCTACACCCAAGATTTTGAAGCTCTGAGACATTGGCTTCCAATTCTGCCCAGAGAGCCTCTACCGCGTTTGTCTTCACCTCATACCCTGGATAATCGCACAATGCCACCAGTTGGGCCATCACTACAGACCGAGCCCGTCTAAGCGATTGGTTGTCCCGTAAGATGCCCTCTAGACCACGCACCAAGGCATGATGAATGGTGCCCAGAATGAGGTTGGCGTAATACGTATTGTCAGCCGAACCCATTGGGGTCATCGGGGACGCCGTAATAGAAGGTCCCGGGATAGAAGCCGTAGCCAATACGCGTCTAGATATTGCACCTGGAGTAGGTGGTACTATGACTGGAGCGGAGGTCGTTGGCAACACAAAAATAGTGAGCCAACGCTGGCTAATACATAATTAGCTCCTCAGCAGGCTCCTTCGATGGTTCTTCAACCATTTCCATGGATAAAGATGTACGAACTTGTCACAACTCGCACCCAGTATTTGGGCATGAATCGTGCGCACGTCCAACCTACGTCGTAGAGTCGACGGTAGAATGCTGTAACGATTATGATGAACAACCACGCAATAGTAATATACTCTACTCGGGAAACAACAACTCAAGATCACAACTCAGTTCTAGATGAAAACAGATGAATATAAATAGGTCTAATCTCATAATAAGAAATGTATGATGTCCAAAAAGACAAATAAAATCTCAACTACATGTCTCAGAGTCAAATCAATATCTACTACAATGTCTCAATGCTAACTAAAGATATCTAAGCAAGTGTAGCAGGATCAGATGCTGCGAACTCCTTATGATAGGCAAAGTTCGTCTCTGCTGTATCTCCCAAGTACAGGCCATACTGGTCGGGGCTTACGACCTCATCACAATCACCTAAAATTTGTTGGATTACCCAGTCAGGATGGAACGAGTGCAATTCATTGAATACAGTTCCAATATATGAAAATGACTATAAAACAGAGGTTAGCCATCAAATATGTGATTTAAAATAAATAGGAAAAGACGTGAGAAAACTAGACTGAAATGGACAGTAAATAAAATAAACAAAAAGTATTTTCTAAGTATTTAAAGTACCTTTGATATATGATCGGTCTAGGAACAGTTATACCACAATGTCTACGATGTCTACTTTGCAATAATATAACACTGTCTATGATGTCTACTTTGCAATAAAATAACACTTTTTACGATGTCTACTTTACGATAATAAATCACTGTCTACGATGTCTACACTGTATAAGGTCAGATCACATCCTTGGTACTTTTCCTTCCCGATACGACAAAATATAAAAAAAAATAAAAGAGACAAAAATCACATAAAGAATGACCAACAGTGAAATATAGTAATAATAAATATCGAAAACAAACAACAAAATGTACTCGTCTGGTGTCCTGAGCTGATCGCACTGATCAGAGTCCGAATCGAGGTCCAGAAAACCTATTTATAAATTAATAGGATCAAACACCATTTGAGAGTGCAAAGAGCCTATTAATTATTAGACTTCCTACTTGGTTTCCTTATTATTTCTCCATTGGTGCTAATTATACAATGAGTTGATTTGCCCATAGTTATTGCTTATGACTATTTGTTTACACTTCATGCTGTTTATCCTTATTTGGTTCTCAGTAGGTCCTATCCTTTACTTGGCAGGTGCTCAAAGTGAGTTCTGTGTCTTGAGAGCATACCCTCCCTTAATGTATAAGATCAACTAATCCTTACCTGCTATCTACTAACTACAACACCTGTCCCTTTGGCTATTTGATTCAGAGATTTCCAGGGGACTCCCATATTTTAGTATCTAAGGATGAACAGGAACAGTCCATAGGTCAGTTTCAATTTGGGGATAAAGGAAGGTTCTCTTAACAGTACCCATTGGGTGTAAGGAGCTAGTGTGTTGATATCAGTCAGAAGGTTCCCTAGGCTAATATCCTTGCTATCAAGACTTTACCTTATTCTGCATTTCCAATATCTGTAGGTGCAATACTGACCTGCTTTTGCATAGGATACAGACTTGAAGATATGGTCTATGGTAGACAAGGTTCATGCCTAACTATCAGTTAATTGCCTCTGCCTATTCTTGATGCACTTTCTATCTGGTCCCTACGATTTAGGATACAGAGCTACCTACTAGTCATACAGGTTTGTCAAGTACTACTGTAAGAGGCTACTGCCCAAGTCTAGTCTACAGCCAGGTAATACCTATTAGTCTAATGGCTAGTCCCACCTGTTCCTTTAAGACTAGTGTCTTCTGATACAAACACCTAGCCCTGGGTACTCTATGTACCCTTGCTAACCTAATCATCTATCAACATAAGTTGACTTCTATATTCTGGATACACAGTGGTCTCTCATCTGAATAAGAGAGGACAGTGGTCCCTATGTGACCGTATCCCATGGAGTATCTCCATAATATCCAACTTGTCCTTCATCCTCTCTACATGTCCCTTTCTCCTGTCCTATAGTGGGTAAATGATATGTGAGCAGGCACTCTATAAAAGTAGAGCAATGTACAAGGTTTAGGCATTATACAAGGAATAAGTAAGGTACTTCTCATAACCCATGTTAAAATTGGTTACCCAGGTATTAAGGAACTGGTACTGTACCTAACCCTATAGGCCTTCTAGGCGTGGGTGTGTTGTCTAGTCAACCCTGTCTCCATCATATCTAACCTTGACACTACTCCACACATAACCCATGTTAGAATTTATGGGGTACAAGGGAAGTCCATGGCTCAGGATCCCCTGGATACAAAGAAAGGCTATGTGTCAGTCCCAATGGCAGTATCAGGTAGCTATAGTAGCAGTTCACATATCCCTATCCACTGGGTATCAGAAATAAAGAAATTTGGTATCGATCAACCATTACAACCTACCCTTCATTGTTCTTACCTATCAATTAAACATGGTGAATACAATTGAATATGTATTTATATTCATGAAAAGTATGTAACATTAATCATCCTCACCCTTCAACTACCAGTCCTACAGTAATACTAATCAGATACTTAGGCATTCTATAGGATATTCCTATTGTATCCTAGTAAAGACCCCATGTGAGGATACTACCAAGGTGTACCCCTCTTGTGTACCTATGATTGTATGTTGAAAACATAGATCCTCACATCTGGATATAGGATTCTAGTCCCCTAGCCTGCCTCATCATACAGGACTTACTTGGGAAAAACATCAAGCATCTACCCACCACTTCTATTCTAGTGTTTGCAAAAGAATGTAGGAATTGACAAAGCTTAGTAAGGATGAACTTACCTTTGGTCGACAGAACTTGGCTTCTTCCTGACCCTATTCAATGGTCCTTTGCGGCAGGGAAAGTGTGGATGGTTAGGGTTTTGTAAAGATTTCGGGTGACTGCCAATCCTTATATATATACTCTAGTTCTAGATAAGCCTGGGATTTCAGGAGATATTTGAATGAATTATTTGAATCTGATTTAAACTTATAGGCCGAGTTTGAACAGGGAAAAGGTTTTTCTCTATTTTCGAATCTGTTACTCAAATAGATTCAAATGGGGAGTTTACAAGAAAACTATTTTCTTAGTTATCTTTGCATAGGAGCTCAACTCTTGGCCTTTCATTATTGGCATGATATCATATAGAAGGAGTGAAAAATCTCAAGAAAGAAAGAAGAATAAAAAAAGAAAATGAAATTTAGTTTTCAAGGGTTTACAGAACTGGCACTGGAACGGTCTCAGAGACCGACTTCTCGACTGTCGCTGTGACCAACCTTTCAGTGGTCTTCTCGTCCAAGTCCATAGTAGCCGGATCGATGGCAGCCTCTTCGGGCAGTTCTGTGGTGACTGCATTCGAGGGCTCTTCAACGACCGGTCCCTCAGCGGTCTTATCGACCGATTCTTCCCCAGTCTCCTTGGCCGGGCTCCTCATGGTTTCGTCGACGAGCTCATCAGCATCACCATCGACCGCCATTTGGTGGTCACCTCCGCTGGAACTCCAGTAATCGGCTCGTTAGCAGTCGCATCAACTTGTCCAGTAGTAGTCTCCTCGGTCGTCTCTCCGAAGACAATGTCGATCGACTCTTCAAAAGCCTCTTAGGCCATTTTCATGACAACCTCATCGATTATCTACTCGGTGGTAATCTCGACTGGCTATTCAACAGCTCGGCCAACTAGTTCGTCAGCAGTTTTTGCCGTTAGACCTCCAGCATTCTCTTCAACCACCCTTTAGGGCCGAGGTTTGATGTATGCCACTAATTCTTCAATCATTGTTTCCCCTTCTCCTTCGTGAGGAGGAGGCTCCCTAAAGGAATCGACGACAATGCCTTCAGTACCTTCGACCGAACGACCCGCCTCGGGTATGGATTCCGGAGCTGCGCCTTCGTTTATAGCAGGACCAATCCCAGGTACAATTACGGGTCCACTCGTAGAAGTCACTTCTCGATACGAGGCCATAAGCTCCGAAAAGTCCTGAGTCTCATAATCAAACGAGATAGGCGACGAAACTTCTCCTGGCCGAACAACCTCAGCTGCTGCAACTGACGGATCCTCCTCAAGAAGTTCTCTGAGTATCACTAACCACCCTGACTTCTTCTTTGCCTTCACCAAGCGAAAAGATGCGGGTAATTATTCGAACCAAAAGGGAACTGAAATATACCTATGAAGACGATGCAACAGGCGGCACACTCGGTCGCAACGAAATACGACCCTTGGATTCCACCCGCTTGATCTTCTTGGCAGGAGAAGGGCTCACCGCTGGAGAAGCCCGACATTTTGGCTGGGATTCAGGGGCGCCGCATCCTCCCTTCTCCCCCGAGAAGTGCTAGAACCATCTGAGAACCTACCGCCCGCAGCATCGAACTCTCGAGGGATCCGCTGGGGCCTCCCAAACTTCGTGCCCACGATGAAACTCCGCTATCAGTTATAACCGAACGAGAAATGGTTCACCAAGCAGTGAAACTTTACGGCGGAATACAAGATACTGGTCTCCCCGTGCATCTCCGGGAGTGTAAATGACGCCCCAGTGAATCTAGCATTATAGTAAAACCATGCACGGGCACTGTCCAACAAGCTGCCTTCATAGCCAAGACAAGGGCTCGGATTGTTATCATAATCTGGCTATAACCAAATTGTCACGTGAAGCGGCTCGGTAGATAAGGCTCCAGGTATACCTTGTTCTGATTTCGGTATACTAGGTGCGAAGGACGAATGGATAGCAACCAACGAAAAGCACCGGTGGTTAGCTCGTCCCTTTCTTCCGCCTGGTCGACCAGCTCATCGCTTGCTTGATAGCCGCCGTAGAATGGCAAGATCCTGTTGAAACTGTAGCCATCCAAGCGGTTTAATGCCCGTCTACAGGCAAAGACGCCATCATCAATCAACCCAGTTTGCCTTGGGGTAGTTGCGCAAGGTCGCATCCACCTCCTCATGACCGTCAATGGTGGCAGAAACAATTAAACCAGTATGGTGCAACGCTAACTGTATGAACAAAATCGTAAAGCAGAATACTCTAGAGGGTGTGTGAATAGAGTAGGCAGCAGAATATTGCTAATTAAAAACTTGTTAGCAGTAAGATCACAGAATTAAATCAATAAAAAAATAACTGTAAAAGAAATAAGATCAGAAGGCAAACACAAACAACGATATATACTGATTTTTCTCTTGTGAGGACTAGTCCAGTCGGAAGAACTCTAGCTTCTAGTTGAATCCACTATTGGAAAATTTTGCAAGTTTTCATATGAAGTCCTTGTAACTTCTATAGACGCAAGCTTTGATATGAAGAACTCAACCAACTTCAATTTTGAAGTGTCTTTCTTTAATCAAGCCTCTGATTACAATTTCTCTGAAATCTTCTAGACCGCATCGTACCGACAAATTGACTAGAGAATTGTAACTGGCTTGAAATTTGAAAATGAAAGCTTTTTAGAACTCTTTGGAAAGAAACGTAAGCTTAGAAGAGAAGAGATGAAAGTGAATGAGTGATTTGAAATGATCAGAATTCTTCTCTATTTATAGTTTTTCCAAAGGCAGTACTTTGGCAGATTTCGGACAGAATTCGAACAGAACTCTATGTAACAATCCGCAACTGAAGGAAGACCAAGTTTTTCAAATGTTCGAAAATCAAACGGTCACTAACCGAACTCTGGCCGAACTCTAGCCGAACTCGGACCGAGTTCTGTCAGGGTTGGTTAGGGTTTTTCAAAAGTGATTTTTGGGCTTTTTAAAATCCTTCATAAGCATTTGTAAATAAGGGATATTTTTCAAAAACATAGGCCATTTTTAGAAATGATTTTGGATAGCCTATTTGCCAGTACGACTCGGTGTACAATGTATTCCTAGACTTAATAAAAGTAAAAATTATATTACATAAAGAAATACAGACTCGAGTGGCAAACATAGTTTCGGTCTTGAACTGAGTAGATATCCGATTTTGATGAGTATCCAAGTGTCCAAAACGTCTTGAGTAAACATCTGAGTAGATCCGTATATCGAGACAGAGTTTGATTAATTATTAAAATCAGGTTTGACCATGACCAATAGGCCAACAATCTCTCCCATTTTGATAATTGACAAATCTTGACTGATATAATATCTTTGGTATCTTTGATAAGACAAAAACGAATTTCGGTAAAAAATTGTTCTTGTAATCTTACAAATAAAATATTAAGATGTTAGACCTTATTTCTCCCCTGCTGTCACTTAGCAAAATAATTGCAAAAGAGAAAGCTCCCCCGCGATATATGCATAAGCAATAATCAGTGAAGGAACAAAAAAAATATAAGAAATATTTATAGTGTTCACAGGTATATGGTATATTAAAAAAATATCGAAGGATGATAAAGCGTGCTATAACGAGATATGCTAAATATTACTAAACTGATATAAATCTCTAAAGTAGAGAATAGAAAACGATGTTTAACAGACAAATATCACAGAAAATGTCACAAAAAGTTGTAAAACTAGTACAAATAAAAGTACGGATACTAACTTAGAATGTCGGAGCATTTCCAAATAAACAAAGACAATAAACAGTCACAATAGTATGACAAACTAGACAAAAATGTCTAAATCACATCTCGTCCTCCTCATCATCAGTAGTAGTAGTCCTAGCACGACCACCATGTCCAGAAGGACCAGCTCCAGATGTGCCAGCTCCAGAGGAGTGTGGAGTAGCACCCGAACCACGGTACAATCATAAGCATTCCCTGGCTGGAACAAAGAATGGACCGCCTCATCCTCAATGCGGTAACCAGCTACAGTAGGGTCTCTAGGAAAAGAACTAGCAGAATGACCCGTCTGAGCAAATCGGAGATCGGCAAACGAGTTGGCAATAGCCTGGAACCGAGTCACGTCATGGAACTCACGTTCCCTGGAAGTGTCAACAAAAAAGTTTGCATATCCGAAAGGTGCTGATGGATACTCTCAAAAGTCATAGGGTAGGTCTGAAGAGGAACAGGGGCAGTAGGATTAGAAGAAGGACATGCAAGAGCAGCGGCAGTACTGTGGCAAAAAAGCTGAAGATACTTGGGCTCAGGGTCCAGAGCGCAAGTGGATAAATCGATATCAAAATGCTAAAAGATTCGAGGGATAAGCATCGCATAAGAAAGATTGTGGTCTCTTTCGCGACATCTTTCCATCATCTAGATGATAGTATTAGGGGCAGAAAAAAGAATCCTCTTAAGAATGTGATAGAGGGCAGATAGCTCAAGTGAAGTGACATCATCTTTCGAAGTAGATTTCGGAAGAATAGTGGAATAGATGATGCGAAGTAACTAATAGTTAAACAAGTTTAAGTTATTGGCCTTGAACTTTCCAGGACGAGCACTTGCTGGCGCACAAAGCTCATTCTTGAAACTAACAAGTGTCGTGCCCTCGGGTTATGACTAAAAAGTATATAACACCAACAGAACTTCGGCCGAATTCGACCAAACTCGGGCTGAATTTGCCTAGGGTTCTCCTGAGTTTTAAAAAAAAACTTGTGGGCCACATCCTTTTCATCAACTCATTTCAAATATTTAATTCAAAGTTTAGTAATTTTAGACTTCAAATAATATAATTAATATTATTTTATAAATTAACTTTCGTTACTCAGCGTCTGTTTCAGATTAGTTGTAGGAGTACTGTCCCAGCTAACGGGAGTTCATCGGGAAATAATTAAGTACCGCTTCACTTCGACCGTAGTCATGGTGACAGACAGACTCTTTGTAGGCTTGTCTCGAAAACAGTTATTAAGTATTAAAAAAATTAATTAATAAAATAAAATTAATTAATATTATTGACATCTAAAATTTTTAATTCTCGACGTAAATAATTGAAACGATCTTCCGTTAGAGGTTTTGTGAAAATGTCAGCCAATTGATTCTGTGTGTCTATGTATACAAGGTCTATATCTCCATTTTGTTGATGATCTCTAGGAAAATGATGTCGAATCTCGATATGCTTAGTACGAGAATGACATACTGGATTCTTAGTTAAATTAATTGAACTAGTGTTATCACAGAAAATGGATATACTTCTAAAGTTTGCTTCATCTACGAAATTTGTGCAGAACAACGTCTTGCGGCGATATACTCGGCCTCAGTTGTTGATAATGTGACATAATTTTGTTTCTTGCTAAACCAAGAGACTAGGGCTTTTTCTAGGAAATGACATGTACCGCTGGTACTTTTTTTATCTACTTTTCATCCAGCAAAATCAGCATCAGAATAACCGGTTAGGTCAAACGACGTAGTTTTAGGATACCATAAGCCGATAGAAGAAGTACCTCTAAGGTATCGAAAGATACGCTTAACTGCGCACAGAAGTGATTCCTTAGGATTAGCTTGAAAATGTGCACACAAGCAAACACTAAACATAATATCAGGTCGACTAGCAGTTAAGTACAGTAAGCTATCGATCATACCTCGATACTTACGTATGTCGATGGGTTTGCCTTGTTCATCAATATCAAGCTTGGTTGAAGTCGCCATTGGAGTGCTAAGTGGTTTGATTGCTTCCAGGTCAAACTTCTTTAATAAATATTTTGTGTACTTTGCTTGATTTATGAACGTTCCATTGTTGGTTTGTTTGATTAGCAGTCCGAGAAAGAATTTCAGCTCTCCCATCATGCTCATCTCAAACTCATTCTGCATGCACTTTAAAAATTATTGACAAAGAGATTCATCAGTGGATCCAAAAATAATATCATCTACATAGATTTGAATCAAAAGAATATTGTTATTCAAAGATTTTATAAACAGTATAGTATCAACCTTTTCCTTTAAAAAATCGTTGTCAAGTAGAAAAGAGCTTAGAAGATCGTACCAAGCACGAGGGGCTTGTTTCAAACCATATAAGGCTTTTTTCAACTTGAAAACATAATCAGAATTTTTAAAGTCAGTAAAACCTGGAGGTTGAGCTACATAAACTTCTTTTTTATAAAACCATTTAAAAATATGCTTTTAACATCCATTTGAAATAATTTGAAATTATGAAAACATGCAAATGCACATAACATGTGAATGGATTCTAATCTCGCAACTGGGACATAAGTCTCATCGTAGTCGATACCTTCTTCTTAATTGTATCATTGAGCTACGAGTTGAGACTTATTACGAGTCACTAAACCATTCTCGTTCAGTTTGTTTCGGAATACCCAACGGGTGCCAATGACCGGATGATCAATGGGCTTGGGAACAAGTTCCCAAACTTGATTTCGTTCGAATTGGTTTAATTTCTCTTGCATAGCATCTAACCAAAAATTATCACTACATGCTTCTTCAATATTTTTGGGTTCTAACTGTGAGATAAAAGCAACACAGGAAGCTATATCTTTATTAGAGGAATGAGTACTTACACCCTTGGTAATCTTACCAATTACCAAGTTCTTTGGTTGATCTGCCAAGAATCTCATCTCTTTTGGCATATCTTCAGGATTGCTGGTTTCGGCTTCTGGTTCTGTATGTGATTTGGTTGAAGACTCAGCTGGTGCTTGGTGTGAAGGTTCTGCATCTTTGTGTGAAGGTTTTACAGTAGATGTACTTGGTGTACTTACGTCTTTATTATCGTCATCGACTGAATATTGATTTAGTTCATCAAACTTGACATTAATTGATTCTTCGATGATCATGGTTCTCTTACTGAAGACTCTGTACCCTTTGCTCTTTGTCGCATAACCTAAAAGATACCATCATCAGCCTTTTCATCAAATTTACTCAGGTTGTCTTAAGTATTAAGAATAAAGCATTTACAACCAAATATCTTAAAATATAAAACAGTAAGTGTTCTATCAAACCATAACTCATAGGGAGTCTTCTTCGATATAGGTCGAATCAGAACCCTATTGAGAATATAGCACACTATATTGATAGTTTTAGCCCAAAAGTATCTAGGTAGACTAAACTGGTTCAACATTACTCTAGCCATTTTAGATAGAGTCCTGTTCTTACGTTCCACAACTCCATTTGTTGTGGAGTCCTAGGACAGGAAAACTCATGCAAATAATCGTGTGTGTCACAGAATTGCTTGAACTCTGCATTCTCAAATTCGTCACCATGATCACTACGAATGCGAGTAATCATGAAACCTTTTTCATTCTGTACTTTCTTGCAAAAGGTGACCAATTCTGACAAAGCATCGTTCTTGCGTGCAAGAAAATTTACCCACGTGTATCTAGAAAAATCATCTACAATGACAAATGTATATAACTTACCACCTATACTAGCAATTCTACTAGGTCCAAATAAATCCATATGCAATAATTATAGAGATCTAGTGGTACTTATAACGTTCTTGGACTTAAAGACGGATCGGTTAGCTTTGTTATTTTCATATTCGCTACATACCGTATCCTTCTTGAAAGATATGTCCGATAAGCCGCGTACCAACTTCTTTGTGGATAGTTTTGAAATTGTGTCCATGTTTGCATGACCGAGTCTTATATGCCATAGTTGACTCTCAATGCTCTTGGCCATCAAGCATCTACCTGCTTTGTTAGCATATTCTAACAGATAGAAAACATATATGTTGTCTTCCCTAATACCTTCAAAGATAGTACTTCCAGTTGAGCTATCAACTATAGTACATTTGTCTTTGACGATGTTAATGCCATAACCGTGATCAGCTAAATGGCTTATGCTGAGCAGATTATGTTTTAACTCGGTAACTAGACAAACATCTTTAATCACAGGGTAGGGAGCCTTAGCAATGTCACCGATACCGATTATGTACCCTCTCAAATTATTACCGAAGGAGACGTATCCTGCTTTATTCTTCTTCAACAGTGTTGCGAATAATGATGCATCACCGGTCATGTGCCGTGAGCAACCGCTGTCGAGAATCCAGCTTCTAGCATGTGAAGGGCATCTCACCTACAAAACAGTTTGCAGATGAAACTCTTGGTACCCATTTCTTGTAAGGTCCTAACATGTTAGTCTTTGGTATCCATACATAAACATTCAAATCTACTAACTTTCTGATTTTACATGCAGAGGATATATGACCAATGAGGCCATAATAATGACATTTTGCATGTTGAGTGTTGAAAGTTGTGTGAGGTGCATGATTGGTAGGTTTTGGTTTTCTAGTATAGAAAAATGCATGTCTATTAGTCTTCTTGGGCAGTGGTTTGGTATGGTTTGGTCTGACAGTGTTTAGTTTGGGTGTGTTCCGATGATTCGGTAATTGACACGTGTTAGCATAGGAAGCAGCAACTTCAGGCCATTTTTCTAAACTAATTTCCAACTTTTTGGAGGTGTCATATAATCTAGTATAGTCAGATGTAACTGTTTCCATTCTGACTTGTGCACACTGGAGACTCTTTCTCTCCTTAGGTCTTCCTTTAGCTGGATGATAGTTTGGTTTTTTTCTTTGAATAACTTGGTAGTCTCGTGTAACAACAGCTTAATAGAAGAAAGCTCACCAGACTCAATAGAAGAAACATTATTTCTAATATCAGCTAGTTGGTCGGTAAGTCTTCCTATCTCACCTTTGTACTTTTTAAGTACCTTCTTAGAGGTTTCATATTTACTATGCAGTTTCCTATAGTCATTTAACAGGTTACTGAAAGCCTCTCCTAGTTGCTCAAAGGTGAAATCATCATAAGGATCAAACGGAGGATTAGTGGTTACCTGATCGTAAGCCATCAAGCATACATTTGCAGCGTCATCCGATTGTTCGTCTTCTGAGTCGCTGGCTTCGCTTTCATGCCATATACTTGTATTGGCGTACTTCCTTGATGTAGATCTCTTCAGATAGACTTTGTCATATTTGTTATTTTTTTGTTGATGATAATGCTGTTGGATAATCTTTCTTTATATGTCCTTTTTTCTTACATCTATAGCAAATAGGATCTTCCTCGTTGTTGTTGTTGCTGTCTTTTGTTCTTCTGTTGAATCTCATGAACTTTTTGAATTTTCTTACCAGAAGAGCTTGATCTTCAGAGTCAGAGTCGCTGTCATCAGAATCATCTTCGACAGTTCTTCTATGTTGAGCCTTGAAAGCGATCGTCTTCTCTGACTTCTCTTTTGGTGTAGCATCTTCAAAGTCTTGAAGTTCCAACTCGTGAGTGTGTAGCTTACCCATGAGTGTTTCCAGAGACATTATTGAGAGGTCGTTTCCTTCAATGATTGTTGTAGCCTTTGGAATCCAGTTCTTCGTGAGAGCTCATAGAAGTTTGTGAATCTTCTCATGGTTACTGTATTCCTTGCCTAATGAAGACAAAGGATTTACAGTATCCAAGAATCTCGTAAACATCTGAGTGACAGATTCATTTGGCTTCATATTGAACGTCTCGTACTCTTGAGTAAGTATGCTGATCTTTGACTCCTTGACTTGCGTTGTTCCTTCGTGGGTTACTTCGAGAAGTTTCCACACTTCATTCGATGTTATGCAAGTCGACACCCTGTTAAACTCAGTTCTGTCTAAAGCACAAAATAATACGTTAATAGCACGTGCGTCAAGACTGGCCTTTTTTTTGTCATCCTCAGTATATTTATCATGGAGTTTATCAACTAAAACTCCCTCAATAGTAATACATGGAGGCTTTTTGTAGCCATCAATAACTATAGTCCATAAGTCAAAATCAAGAGATTTTAAGAAGAAATTTATCCGTATTTTCCAATAAGTGTAGTTGGTGCCGTCAAACAGTGGAGGTCTGTTTGTGGCTTGGCCTTTACTTGTGAATTTTACAGTTGCCATGTGTTATACTGTGATTTATATAGCAATTAAGAATAATTGAATATAACTGTAATTTTACCTTGCTTTACTTGTATAACCCGCTCTGATACCAATTGTAGGAAAGAAGTCATAAAGCAGAATACTCTAGAGAGGGATGAATAGAGTAGGCAACAGAATATTACTAATTAAAAACTTGTTAGCAGTAAGATCACAGAATTAAATCAATAATCACAAAAAAATAACTGTAAAAGAAATGAGATCAGAAGGCAAACATAAATACAACGATGTATACTGGTTTCCCTCTTGTGAGGACTAGTCCAGTCGGAAGAACTCTAGCTTCCAGTTGAATCCGCTATTGAAAATCCTGCAAGTTTTCATACGAAGTCCTTGCCACTTCTACAAACATGAGCTTTGATACGAAGAACTCGACCAACTTCAATTTTGAAGAGTCTTTCTTCAATCAAGCCTCTGATTACAATTTCTGTCACGCCCCGCTTCCAAAATAAGGCGAGCCGAGTACGTAACAACATCCCCAGGCTACGCAACATATGAATACTCCAGTACTCATATTCGCGATTGTCGCCCGTAGAGTTCTAGGATAGGTTGATCACAGGTCACATGATGCATAGAATAATAAATCACAGGTTGATTAAAGGATAATCTAAACTATGAACAGAAATTTTATTATTCTACCCGATTACAACCATTAACCCAATACATATTTACATTACCAGTTACGAAATTTTACTAGTTGATACCAAGTCAACCTCCTCTTTGTCTCATTCATAAAAACTTCTCTTCAGTGTGCATCTGTATTCTCTCCTGTCCTTCATCAAAACCTAGTGAACAAAACTAGGTCGTCAATACGACGAGCAAGCCCTCAGTCAAAGGAGTAAAGTAGGTAAGGTAAGACGATAAAATTATCGAAATTGAATTGAAGGAAAGGATAATTTCAAAGGTATATTGATACAAATTTCTTATCGCATTAACATCTTTTCCTAAAGAATGCAGGTGTCAGGTATAAATGTGTAAGCAATCAAACAATCTTGTATAAAAATGCAATATTTAGAGAAATACTTCTGGATCACACAACTTCTATTTTCTCAACAGTAATCCCATTTACCTGGGATCAGGTTTATACTAAATGGGCGGTGCTTAGATTTATCCGTCCCATTAGTATCAGGATCACATATTGATGTGATATAATCAGGATAACACATGAATGGTTTTCCGAGTTATCGGAATCAAGTATTACAACAATTGTCGTATGACTTGAAATTTTTCAAGAATATCGGAGCAGGCTACATTGGATATTACAGGGCCGAATTCAGGGATTCGAAATCCAATGGAAAACAGGAAACATGAACAACAAGAAGTGAGCTAAGCCTCACCCCGACAGACCCGTATGGCCATACGAGTGCCGGTAACAGGAACTGATCAGTTTTGTAAAATATAATATTGCAAAGATTTCGAAGGTGTGATCCAAAGTTTTCTCTCCCATCCTAAATGCAATTTTTACCAAAATGTAACTTAGTTAAATTACATTCAATTTTGTATCTCGTTTTTCGTGTGATAGAGAACACACATTAAACGAGAATAAAGTTAAGCAGGAGATTCCGTCTTAGCGGAAATAAAATGTCAAACTAGAATTTTGTGCGCCTAAGGCAACACTTTCAAGGATTTCAGGGTTATGTTTGTATTAGAAACTTTGATAAAATCAGGAACTAGGGTTTAATCATTTCGACATTTCTAAAATGGCTAACTCTGGAATTTCTCAAAAATTTCGGCAGAGTCTCCTTTGTATTTTGACTCCGAAAAATTCACAAGAGATAATAATATAAATCAAAACCCTGGGTACGCCGACCCCTTCGGTGGAGCAACCCTCAACACCGGTACCACGCAATGATAAAATCCCGGGTATGCCGACCCCTTCAGTGGAGCAACTCTCAACACCGGTAAACACATGCAGTTCATATATCTATAACAAGACTATAGAAAGGATAGGAGTATTTCATTTTTACCTTGGCCAGTATATATATATATGTATACCTTAATGTTAGCTATCCACGAACTTGCAATATTTACTACAAAATTCAACTAAACAAGGATGTTAGAGTACCATAATTTATAATAAATTCAAAAGTCAAGAATTTAACATAAACAATTTATTTATCTCCAAACACGAACTTATTCAAGTAACTTATTCGTAAGATATTGATCATTCTATAGTTTAGAACGAAAACCCCTAAACAGAATATTGGTTCTAGTTTAGTGTAGGTAGTGCTATAATAAATGAGAACCGAACCTTGCAACGCACACTCTACTTATTTGATGAATTATAAATCTTAAGCCAAAATTTACTAAAATATCCATTTGGATTGATGCACTTAAGCCTATCTATAGTATGGGTACTTAACCAATTTGTGTTGTACTTCCATTTTAAAAAAAAATTATCATAGAAAGCATTCTAAATCATGTCAATGCTGAATTTAAAAATAAATTGCCAAAATACTCCACTTTTGGACCCATACGCCTAAGAAGTTCTATACCATTGATATCTAACTTATTCTACTAAGTATTCCTTGTCCAAAGTTGTCATACATGTTTTTCTATACCATACACATGCTGGTTTTTTTTTTTTTGATAGGTCTCAATTATCCAAACATCCCATTTGACCGATACACCTTTGAAATTATTAATCTAAAGACGCACTTACTTAGATGCTAGGTTTTATTAATCTAAAACCTTCTATGAAACCTTTTAGAGCTAATATTATGCTCAACTTAAATTAATTTAAACCTTTTGAACTATAACAACCCAATTTCAGACCATTATGGTCAATTCCGAGTAGTTGGAAATTCTCCTAATAAATTCATTAGGTTTCCTTCCTTGGAATTTCTAGAACTTTACATTTCTAGAGTGGTTTATTAAGTGAGGATTCTGAATTTTGGTTAGAGACCCATATTGGAGACCGAAACAACCTTACATACTATTTTCACGTATCCAACTCTATACCTTAAATCCATATAGGACACAAGTTCGTATATATATATATATATATATATATATATATATATATATATATATATATATATATATATACATATATATATATATATATATATATACATATATATATATATATATATATATATATATATATATATATAATCTCCATGTTTCAAATTAAAGTGTAAATATGTCATATATTTATTTAAATCAATTCCCGTTTATAATCGTATTCTATACCACTTCACAATTCCTATAATGTCCAATCGTGTAGGACATACTTGTATAAAATTATTTTACATATACAAATATACTCATAGCCATGAATGATAAATATTGCATATTTTGATTCAACTCAATACACCGACTTGACACAAAGGGGTATCATTGTGTCCAATCTATGTCCTAGTATCATGTCGGTGCATCCGAAATACTTACCAATAATATATGTTTGTAGTTACTTTCAAATACAACCATTTCAACGTATATAAATTTTGACCGATTCGCGTGTTCAGACTCTCTCTCCTAATAGACCGTGTCCATGTGTCCATATCACTGCTAATACACGTGTCCGAGTCATATCTTCAAGACATATATATGTATTCCAGATTTGTACATATAAAGGAATTAAATCCAAACAAAACATGACAATAGACAAAATGGAATCAAGTAAAAGAGATGGGAGAGGGCTTGCCTTGGGAATTTCGGTTTTGCTCCATCTTCTCCAATTTTTTCTTCATCTTCAAGCTTCTTCTTTTCCAATTTCCCTTTTTCTTTTTCTTTTTTTCTTTTTGAAGAAAAGGGTTAGGGCTTTGGTGATGGAGATGATGATGAGTGATGAAGAGGATAATGGTGGTGGTGATGTGGTCGACGGTGAGGGGAAGCGGCGGCCAGGAGGGGGCCGCCGGCGATGGGGAGGGCCGACCGGTCGGGGGCGGTGGCGGCAGCCACCGCGGGCTTCGCCGGCGGGCACGGGTGCGCGGGCGTGAGGAAAGGGAAAGGGAGCCGAGAGAGTGAGGGAGAGGAAGAGGGTGTCGAGAGAGAGAGAAAACCGAGAGAGGGAGAGAGTGTCGAGAGAGAGAACCGAGAGAGGGGGAGATGGTGAGGGTGCCAGCCCTCTCTCTCTCCCTTTCTCTATATAAAACCCCTTTTTTTATGGTATATGAAATTACAATTTTGACCTCACTGATTCTTGCAAGACTCTCAAGGAGACACTTGTCCCTATGAGGTGTCCATGTAAATTTTGAAATTGCAAAATTTAACCCATGGCTTTTATGCAATTATAAAAAAAATCATTTAACCACATTATTAAATCCTTTTATTTAAAATAAAACAATAATAATTAATTAGGAAAAAAACTTATTAAGACATATATACAATTAGTTAAAATAAATTGAATAATTTGATACAACTATGACACTCTACCCACCTTACAAAAATTTCGTCCTCGAAATTTAAGTTTTTTTTTTAAGGATAAGCTTTTCAAAACAAATATAGGTAGAAACAAGTTATGCTACCTACTTTAGAAAGATAAAGTAATAATCTATTTCTAAATGAAATATTTTCAAAATTATATTCATTAAATGTTTTATGAAAATAGGAAAAGTATGAAGATAGTTGAAATCATCAATGATCTTGAAATTTTCATAGAGTCAGTCAAACACCGTAACCGTGTAAGTTCTACAAAATGAAAATCATATTCCTCATTTCTTGTTTCTTGACGTGATAAGTAATCTTGTGCCTCGCCACTGCGCATATGGCTGCAATCAAGATACCATTTCACTTATTAGGATTTGCTACCTCTTCCTTGATAGCCATTGAATGAGTGAAAATTATGATTTTTGAGGTAGCCTTACACGTTAGGATAACCTTGGAAATTCAAAAGATACTAGAATATGTACTTAGAAATTCATATTTTTCATTTATCCTTTATCTAAGTGTCAGAATACTATATAATATCATAATATAAAATCTTCTGACAAAATTTAGTAGGAAAATCTCATATATCTATGTTGTTAAAAATACTGAATAACATTTTAAATTATTTAGAACACTGGTTCTCAAATCCAAACAGTAGTAAAACAAAATAAAATCTAAATATCGATTTTCGAAATCCATCACGAAGAAATTATGTCTAGATTCCCGAAATGTTATTGAATTCTTGAATCATGTTTTTCGAGAATATGTGCCTCGCCAATTTGGATGGCCAGTCCGAATGGCTGCAACAACTTCTCCTTCAAATTCAACTGAAGGATTTTCGGATTCTTGACACAAATAAATAAATAATTATTCCTTCAAATGAAATCCAATTACAGAAAGTCCAATCAAATAATGCTTCACGAAAAAATCCAATAAACAATCAATGAGTAATGCATACAAGAGTATTTAGATGGAGGATGGGTCCAAAAATCAGGGATACTACTAGAAAGAAATTAGATTAAAAGGAGAGGATACAACTCTAGATTCAAATCGATAAAACTTGGATGAAACAAGGAGATTGAAAAAATTCGAAAAGGTTGGGGATTTGTGAAAATGGATATATGAAATTTGATAAGCAAGGGGGATGAGTTGAATTGATGAGATCAAAATACCGAGGAATCATATTACACTCAATAAGCTATATACAATACTATGAGTACATATATAATTATGTCTATACCTTAAAGCAAAATACTGCTAGCACTAACTTACCCAATAGTTCTTCCAAGTTATCCTTGTATCTATGCTCATCCCACAAAACATGCTACATACAATCTAAACAAGGCCTTAGATCATATATAGCAGGTTGACTATGTGATCATCATTCTCTTACCATTTCAATCTATATAATATCTAGATAATCTAAATCCCAGGTTTACTAAGGGTGCAAAGTTCAAGATCCTAAAAGAACTTTCTGCAAATCCATCACTGGACTACTCTATTAGGAATACTTGTCTAATTCTCTCTGAATTACTTGACTTATATACCTGGTCATGTATCCTTATACTACCCATGACTTTCAATATCATCTACATCCTTAATGACAATCTTAGATTAGGATTCTTACCTATATATAGATTCACGATAGGATATTCATTAGGAAGGATCTATAAGGTAAGCAAAATGGAACATAGTCTATGGGTAAAATCTTGTAGGGCATTCTCTATCCTAAGGTTCCTTGTAGGCTTTTCCTAAGAATATATCGTAAGGTCTATAGGTTAGCCTCTATATAGGCTTCCGTACAAGCTTAGCCTGTATCCTATCCTAGGCTTTCTATTTTTCGAGACCTGCATGGGCCACTACTAAAAGGACGTGTCACGCCCCGCTACCAAAATAAGACGAGCCGAGTACGTAACAACATCCCCAGGCTACGCAACATATGAATACTCCAGTACTCATATTCGCGATTGTCGCCCGTAGAGTTCTAGGATAGGTTGATCACAGGTCACATGATGCATAGAATAATAAATCACAGGTTGATTAAAGGATATTCTAAACTATGAACAGAAATTTTATTATTCTACCCGATTACAACCATTAACCCAATACATATTTACATTACCAGTTACGAAATTTTACTAGTTGATACCAAGTCAACCTCCTCTTTGTCTCATTCATAAAAACTTCTCTTCAGTGTGCATCTGCATTCTCTCCTGTCCTTCATCAAAACCTAGTGAACAAAACTAGATCGTCAATACGATGAGCAAGCCCTCAGTCAAAGGAGTAAAGTAGGTAAGGTAAGACGATAAAATTATCGAAATTGAATTGAAGGAAAGGATAATTTCAAAGGTATATTGATACAAATTTCTTATCGCATTAACATCTTTTCCTAAAGAATGCAGGTGTCAGGTATAAATGTGTAAGCAATCAAACAATCTTGTATGAAAATGCAATATTTAGAGAAATACTTCTGGATCACACAACTTCTATTTTCTCAACAATAATCCCATTTACCTGGGATCAGGTTTATACTAAATGGGCGGTGCTTAGATTTATCCGTCCCATTAGTATCAGGATCACATATTGATGTGATATAATCAGGATAACACATGAATGGTTTTCCGAGTTATCGGAATCAAGTGTTATAACAATTGTCGTATGACTTGAAATTTTTTAAGAATATCGAAGCAGGCTACATTGGATATTACAGGGCCGAATTCGGGAATTCGAAATCCAATGGAAAACAGGAAACAGGAACAACATGAAGTGAGCTAAGCCTCACCCCGACAGACCCGTATGGCCATACGAGTGTCGGTAACAGGAACTGATCAATTTTGTAAAATATAATATTGCAAAGATTTCGAAGGTGTGATCCAAAGTTTTCTCTCCCATCCCAAATGCAATTTTTACCAAAATGTAACTTAGTTAAATTACATTCAATTTTGTATCTCATTTTTCGTGTGATAGAGAACACACATTAAACGAGAATAAAGTTAAGCAGGAGATTCCGTCTTAGCGGAAATAAAATGTCAAACTAGAATTTTGTGTGCCTAAGGCAACACTTTCAAGGATTTCAGGGTTATGTTTGTATTAGAAACTTTGATAAAATCAGGAACTAGGGTTTAATCATTTCGACATTTCTAAATTGGCTAACTCTGGAATTTCTTAAAAATTTCGGCAGAGTCTCCTTTGTATTTTGACTCCGAAAAATTCACAAGAGATAATAATATAAATCAAAACCCTGGGTACGCCGACCCCTTCAGTGGAGCAACCCTCAACACCGGTACCACGCAATGATAAAATCCCGGATATGCCGACCCCTTCGGTGGAGCAACTCTCAACACCGGTAAACACATGCAGTTCATATATCTATAACAAGACTATAGAAAGGATAGGAGTATTTCATTTTTACCTTGGCCAGTATATATATATGTATACCTTAATGTTAGCTATCCACGAACTTGCAATATTTACTACAAAATCCAACTAAACAAGGATGTTAGAGTACCATAATTTATAATAAATTCAAAAGTCAAGAATTTAACATAAACAATTTATTTATCTCCAAACACGAACTTATTCAAGTAACTTATTCGTAAGATATTGATCATTCTATAGTTTAGAACGAAAACTCCTAAACAGAATATTGGTTCTAGTTTAGTGTAGGTAGTGCTATAATAAATGAGAACCGAACCTTGCAACGCACACTCTACTTATTTGATGAATTATAAATCTTAAGCCAAAATTTACTAAAATATCCATTTGGATTGATGCACTTAAGCCTATCTATAGTATGGGTACTTAACCAATTTGTGTTGTACTTCCATTTTAAAAAAAAATTATCATAGAAAGCATTCTAAATCATGTCAATGCTGAATTTAAAAATAAATTGCCAAAATACTCCACTTTTGGACCCATACGCCTAAGAAGCTCTATAGCATTGATATCTAACTTATTCTACTAAGTATTCCTTGTCCAAAGTTGTCATACATGTTTTTCTATACCATACACATGCTGGTTTTTTTTTTTTTTTTGATAGGTCTCAATTATCCAAACATCCCATTTGACCGATACACCTTTGAAATTATTAATCTAAAGACGCACTTACTTAGATGCTAGGTTTTATTAATCTAAAACCTTCTATGAAACCTTTTAGAGCTAATATTATGCTCAACTTAAATTAATTTAAACCTTTTGAACTATAACAACCCAATTTCAGACCATTATGGTCAATTCCGAGTAGTTGGAAATTCTCCTAATAAATTCATTAGGTTTCCTTCCTTGGAATTTCTAGAACTTTACATTTCTAGAGTGGTTTATTAAGTGAGGATTCTGAATTTTGGTTAGAGACCCATATTGGAGACCGAAACAACCTTACATACTATTTTCACGTATCCAACTCTATACCTTAAATCCATATAGGACACAAGTTCGGATATATATATATATATATATATATATATATATATATATATATAATATATATATATATATATAAATATATATATATATATATATATATATATATATATATATATATATATATATATATAAAATATATATATATATATATATATATATATATATATATATATATATATATATATATATATATATATATATATATATATATATATAATCTCCATGTTTCAAATTAAAGTGTAAATATGTCATAAATTTATTTAAATCAATTCCCGTTTATAATCGTATTCTATACCACTTCACAATTCCTATAATGTCCAATCGTGTAGGACATACTCGTATAAAATTATTTTACATATACAAATATACTCATAGCCATGAATGATAAATATTGCATATTTTGATTCAACTCAATACACCGACTTGACACAAAGGGGTATCATTGTGTCCAATCTATGTCCTAGTATCATGTCGGTGCATCCGAAATACTACCAATAATATATGTTTGTAGTTACTTTCAAATACAACCATTTCAACGTATATAAATTTTGACCGATTCGCGTGTTCAGACTCTCTCTCCTAATAGACCGTGTCCACGTGTCCATATCACTGCTAATACACGTGTCCGAGTCATATCTTCAAGACATATATATGTATTCAAGATTTGTACATATAAAGGAATTAAATCCAAACAAAACATGACAATAGACAAAATGGAATCAAGTAAAAGAGATGGGAGAGGGCTTGCCTTGGGAATTTCGGTTTTGCTCCATCTTCTCCAATTTTTTCTTCATCTTCAAGCTTCTTCTTTTCCAATTTCCCTTTTTCTTTTTCTTTTTTTCTTTTTGAAGAAAAGGGTTAGGGCTTTGGTGATGGAGATGATGATGAGTGATGAAGAGGATAATGGTGGTGGTGATGTGGTCGACGGTGAGGGGAAGCGGCGGCCAGGAGGGGGCCGCCGGCGGTGGGGAGGGCCGACCGGCCGGGGGCGGTGGCGGCAGCCACCGCGGGCTTCGCCGGCGGGCGCGGGTGCGCGGGCGTGAGGAAAGGGAAAGGGAGCCGAGAGAGTGAGGGAGAGGAAGAGGGTGTCGAGAGAGAGAGAGAAAATCGAGAGAGGGAGAGAGTGTCGAGAGAGAGAACCGAGAGAGGGGGAGATGGTGAAGGTGCCAGCCCTCTCTCTCTCCCTTTCTCTATATAAAACCCCTTTTTTATGGTATATGCAATTACAATTTTGACCTCACTGATTCATGCAAGACTTCTCAAGGAGACACTTGTCCCTATGAGGTGTCCATGTAAATTTTGAAATTGCAAAATTTAACCCATGGCTTTTATGCAATTATAAAAAAAATCATTTAACCACATTATTAAATCCTTTTCTTTAAAATAAAACAATAATAATTAATTAGGAAAAAAACTTATTAAGACATATATACAATTAGTTAAAATAAATTAAATAATTTGATACAACTATGACAATTTCTCTGAAATCTTCTAGACCGCACCGTACCGGCAAATAGACTAGAGAATTGTAACTGGCTTGGGATTTGAAAATGAAAGCTTTTTAGAACTCTTTGGAAAGAAACGTAAGCTTAGAAGAGAAGAGATGAAAGTGAATGAGTGATTTGAAATGATCATAATTCTTCTTTATTTATAGTTTTTCCAAAGACAAAATTCTGGCAGAATTCGGGCAAAATTTGGACAGAACTCTTTGTAACAATCCACAACTGAAGGGAGACCAAGTTTTTCAAACGTTCGAAAATAAAACGATCACTAACCGAACTCTTGTCGAACTCGGGCCGAGTTCTGTCAGGGATGGTCAAGGTTTTTCAAAAGTAATTTTTGGCTTTTTAAAATCCTTCCGAAGCTTTTGTGAATAAGGGATATTTTTCAAAAACATAGGTCATTTTTAAAAACGATTTTAGATAGCCTATTTGCCAGTACGACTCGGTGTACAATGTATTCCTAGACTCAATAAAAGTAAAAATTAAAGAAATATAGACTCGAGTTTCAAACATAGCTTCGGTCTTGAACTGAGTAGATATCCGATCTTGATTAGTGTCCAAGTGTCCAAAACGTCTTGAGTAAACATCTGAGTAGCTTCGTATATCAAAACAGAGTTTGATCAATTATTAAAATCATGTTTGACCATGACCAATGGGCCAACACTAACCAGGCCATTAGATAATGGTAGGGAAGTTTCGCACGGGAAAATGCTTTATCGCACCCACGATATTCTATTATTTTCTCCGAAAGCTCTCGCAAACCTCGAAGTGTGTCGCATTCCATGGCAGAAAGCAAAGCAATAGAATATCTGAAAGCCAACCTTACAGCTGGCAGAATAAGCTCCCTACTGAGTCGTCCCACGTAGCCCGAGCCTCCGGGAACCACGGCCTTCCTTAGCCACATCATCAAAATGGCAGCCAGCGCCACTTTTCGGCTCACAGCAGTCGGAAAACAAACCTTCACCTTCGCCTTATGGACTATAGAGGTGGGTCTCCCTTAGTGTCCATTGAAGGAGCTGAAACATTCGCCTTCACCATCATATCTTCCACCTCGTCAATGGTACATGCCCTGCGAGTGGTAAAACAAACCTTTCCAGACTCCGACGATTCCTCCTTAAAAAGGTACTTTTCTACGCATTAAAGTGAAGCTGACCCTTCGCGAAATCCTGACACACACACACCTGATGATGCCAGAGCAGTTCTTTGTACATCGCCATCATCTCGGGGTACTTGTTTTCCAGCCCCATGAGCTCATCTTAGCTAGGGATGTACTCCTCATACGGGTGCTCCCTCCAAGGCAGTTTCAAAATGGCAAACATTTCATGGAGAGCTAACTCCATCTCTCCACATGGCATAAAGAAAGTCCCAGTATGACGATTGTATAACTCCAGCAAAGCCAAGAACAAAGACTGGTTGATGGGGATACCATGTTCAGTAGCCTTTATGGCACGACGCAAGCCGGTACCACTCAGATCCTCCTTAAAGGTACCCAATACCCACCGGGTCAATTCACTCCACTTCTTGACAGAGTGAACCCAACCTTCGACTTGATAGGTTTACGTCGGGTATGTACAACCAGTCGTCAGAAGCCTGTTGGCAAAGATGGAAGCCCCGAATGGATGCACATCCGTAGTAAGGTCGCTGAGCCTATGATCGGGAAGCAATACCCGCAAGGTATATGACGCACTGCTACGAGCATACGTAAAAATGTCCTTCTTCTTGGAACTCCTGTCTACCATGAAATGACCCGTGATTGAAACCCTTGGCTCGGGGTCAGGTTCTACTCCATATGCCATCTTTCGACGAAATAGAAAAAGACCAACAGCGGTAAGTGTCGATCGATCGCTGGAACATATAAGGGAAGACCATGGTTCTCGAAGTACCAAACCATCTTGAGATCTAGGAGGTCCGTCTCCTCCAAAACTAGCTGGTCACCAAAAAGAAAATAAGGCTTTTTCATCCCCGCATCGACATGGAGGGAGGGTGTTAGCCTGCTCTGATCTAACACTCAGTAGAAATAGCCCAGACGTTGTTCTTGTATCTGATTCAGTCGCCCTTCTGGTTGATCTTTGGCGATCAATCTTCTGGCTGGCTCGACGAGCTCCTTAACGATATTTGTTCCAAGGGCGCAGACACAGGAGTCAAAGAGAACCTCCTTAAAGAGGGACGCGGTCACGAAGACTACACAAAAACAAAAGTCTGAGATATTTTTTATGAAACAAGCATCCACGCAGCAACTACCCAGTAGCATTGCGCTTCAGCAAAACTCGCATCTGTGCAGATACCGCTTCATAGCACTGTATGTCAGCAAGATAGCATCTATGCAGGTACTACTTAGTAGTATTGCAAGAAGGCATCCACGCAGGCAATGTAAAGTAAACCTGCGCATCAGCAAAAACTTCAGCACATCTTACAGTCATTACTTTGTTAAAGTAACGGCCATGCACATCGGTTGATAAAGCTTCAGTGTATCTATAGACGCTTCTTCGAAGAGCAGCGTCCATGCACAATAGCGGAAAGAACTTCAGCACATCTACAAGATGCTACTTCGAGGAGTAGACGCCCATAGGCATCCGCAAAGCGAAAAGTCAAAATATATTACTTGCGACAGGCGGCCTTACGTCGTTATGAACTACAACGCCGACGGCCAAAGAGTCACTCATGTCGACGATTTCTGAAACTGGCCGCTTCCCTCTGGCCTTCTTTGAGCTCACAACAAGAGCTTTCGGGGTTCTTGATTTCTTGGAAGCCATGGCGGAAAAGCTAGGGTTCAAGAGGAAGAAGAAAGCTAGCAAAAAGCTTCTGTTGGAAGGTAAAGAGAAAGAAAGTTTTTCTCTCTCCGAGCAGCCCCCTACTTATAGGGTGTGGCCACGTAAGCAAATAAAGACAAAAATACTTCGTACTCGAAGTGACTCTTCGAACGACGCAGGAATTAAAGTTGAGATCATGATGAACGTTTCCTAGAAACGAGGAGTTATCATAAACTTTTAATGAAACGACGACTCAAGGCATTTAATGCAGAAAGGCAAAGCATGACGACAGCCTGTCAGCAAGTGTGATGTACATTTGTTGGCAAAAGACACGTGTCATGCTTCTGTTCAAAGTATTTCGATCTTAATTCAAGTTCGAAACACTTTGAAGGGGGTCTTGTAGAAGCAAGAAAAAGTGTAGCCGTGACAAAAGCCCAGGTGACAACAGTCGATGCATATAATAGCTCACAAAAGCGTAGTTGCTTAAAAGCGCAACCAGCAACTAAGTCACAGCGGACATACAAAGATGGTGTATAAAAAGAAGTTCTTTATTAAAATTATGTCTACAAAAGATCTATTACAGATTCTTCATGATTACATATAAAGAATAAAATACCTAAAGTCTACAAGTGGGCAGTCTTAAGAATGGGTGTATCCCCCAAACGCGCAGCAATGTCTGAGCGAATCACTTCCTCGTCATAACAAGCTACTTCCTAGCCAGACACAGAGGAACTCCAATATGGCTAATGAAACAGGCATTAGCCCGAGAAAGAATGCAGCTCCTGCTCGCCATACTACTGTGGCTCTTAAGAAGGACAGAGCACAACTTGTGGCTCTTCGGATTGGTAATCAATCCAAACACGAAAGCTTGGATCTCGAAGACCTCCAAGATGTTGTTCAGGTTCGAACTCCTCATGCCAAACGCTCAAGTGCATCTCAAAATCCAGTAGTAGTTCTTCTACAAAGATATAGCTTCTTTGAATGAAGAGATCCACAATAACCAACAGTCGACTTGTGCAAAGCCAACGGCCGTTCGATGCTAAGTCGGGATCGAGCATGACGTAGGGAATGCTAAGAGACAGTGGGCATGACTTCTCTGAGAAGCTTCCCTTTATATCGGGTGGGTGTGGTCTAACCTAAGTGCGACGAGCCAATCGGTCAAAGACCCCCAATTAATGGGATGAACCTAGGACTTAGCACAATAAATCTCATTTAATAGGTTCGTATTGACTGAATTCTAGGCTACGAACTTCTTGAATTCCCCAACAGACGGCGGTAATTAAAGGAGAGAATGTCGACTCATTCATTCAGGAGCAGTCATTAATTAACTTCTACAGAAAATGGCTTCGAAAAAAACTGGCTCCTTCGACTCAGAAGCACAACCACCTCCTTCGACTCAGAAGCGCAGCCACTTCCTTTGACATAGAAGCGTAGCCACTTCCTTTGACTCAGAAGCACAACCACTTCCTTCGACTTAGAAGAACAGCCACTTCCTTCAACTCAGAAATGCATCGCCTTCGGTTCAAACAGAAGCACATCGTCCTCGTTTCAACCCAGAAGCGCAGCCCATTCATTAATAGGCTCCTTTAGAAGACTCTGTTGCCTAAAAAGCAAAGTCTACTTATCGCCCAAAAGTGCCATGACTAAGACGTCTTTGAAACACGGTCTCCTCGTCGCCCAAAAGCGCAGTGACTCTCTCATCTTCGAAGCATAGTCTACTCATCGCCCCAAAGTACAGTTAAAATAGTCTTCTCGTCGCCTAAAGCGTAGTGACTTGGTTGTCTTCGAAACACAGTCTCCTCATCGTCCAAAAGTGCAGTGACTCCGTCGTCTTCGAAGCACAGTCTACTTGTCGCCCCAAAGCACAGTGACTCCGTTGCCTGATGCAGTCCCCTCGTCGCCTAAAGTGCAGTGACTTGGTTGTCTTCGAAGCACAGTCTACTCGTCGCCCTAAAGCTCAGTGACTCCGTTTCCTCTTGTACAGTCTCCTCGTCGTCTAAAAGTGCAGTGACACTCTCGTCTTTGAAACAAAGCCTCCATGTCACCCAAAATGGCAGCGACATCGAAGCCTCACCAGAAGTGCAGCTCGCATAGATGCGTAGTCCTACGAGGTGACATTGTTCCATGTAGCCAGTCTGATACCTATATCTTTTCAGA
>JANAVB010016800.1:15405741-15643241 GCA_029216955.1 Iris pallida | reverse complement strand
CCTCCCACTTCCCTCATGTTCTTGCCTGCAAAATCAAGGCCATTTCAGTTGTAACTTGGTCGTAATCGATGGATTGTGCTGTACCATGCTATATATAGAGCATTGTTAATTATGGTGCATGACCTCGCTCTGCTACGAAATCGCAGCACAAGCGAGATGCATGACACCAGGGCTAGCCCAGAGGTAAACCTAGCAAGACTTCGGACTTGGACAACCCCTATATGCTTAGAACGCTCTCATGTCCAGCGTGACTTGCAAGAGGTCTGGATCGCAGGTGCCCCCCGGACCAGCCTACAACAAGGGTCAATGGGCAATTAAAATAAGCTCTAGCTCGAGAAACCCAATCCTCTGGGCCGGTCCTGCATGACAGACAGCAAGGCATGCATATGCCCCCCTCACTAGCGCGATGGGAGATTGGGACGGACCAGGTCATGCAACAGAACACTAGCGATCATTGATCAATCCAGCCAAGGAAGGAGATGCAGGGACGTACGTTGGGAAGGCTAGGCCATGACAAGACCGACACATGGCATGATCAACAATTCTTGCTGTACATTTGCTGGGAGGTGGATGGTTGTGGTGGTGGTCCGATCGATCGAGCGGTTGTGTTCGCCCTACCTAGCTGGCTGGCTGGGCGGTTGGAGTTTAGCGAGCCCGTGACCGACCGCTAGCTCTTCTTGGATCGATCGGCCTCACCCCATGCACGTCGCCTTCGTGCCAGGCTAGGGTTACATATAATTTGCGACAAAAGGGGTGGGTCATGCTGGCATATGCTCTGGCCAGCTTCCTTCCATGAGTGTACTCTTGTCATTTTGTACAAGGAAAGATGTGGAATTAACCTAATTACTACGTACGTAAAGAGGTCCATGAAGGCCTCTTCTAAATTGAGTGTGTTTATACCAGACAAGTTCAGAGATTATATGAACTAGCAAATTTTCAGTCCCCATATATGTACTTCTATTGTGCATTAATACATTCAAAGCAGGGTGGCTGAGACCCTTTTTAAGTACTGAAGGTTTGGGTTTGAATCTCGTTTCGCAGACTCTGTGCACCAGTTCAAGTTACAGATTTCAGTACTATGTCGAGAAGGTGCATACGCACGGAACCAGTAATTCGAATTGAGATGGACTGGGATACGGGCTGACTTATATACGGAAAAAAAAAAATTGAGGTGGGCTTTGTTAGCAATTCGGCAACCGGAAAAAATTCGGGACGGCAGAAACACTAGTACAAATCGGCTCAGTATAAATAAAATACGTTCCAAAATTCGGTTAAATATTCGAAAAATAAAAATATTAATGTTAGAAGCTTCATATTCTTAAATATGTTGTCAAATTTGGTTAATTAAATAGGTACCCACCACTTTTTTTTGCCAAATTTTTCAATAATTTATACGGAACACGTTTAAAATTTTGCATGTTCAAAATTTATGTACTAATTCTAATCTTTCAAAAGTACGCAAGTATTATAGGTTTCTGAAAGGTACGAAAAAAATTGCATATAATACGAGTTTTATTGGGGTGATTGTTAACAAGGGGCCGTACCCACCTTAGCCCTTGAGTGGTTCCGCCCTTGAACATACATAGTTCTTGAATGAGGAGGTACACGGAAGTTTGAAGGCCGACTAAAAGATTAGTACTCTACATTGTAGCTTCTAGGTAAGGTAACCAGTGGAGGGACTCAGACGAGTCATCGACCATTCGAGCATGACCTTGTCATCTGGTGGACTTCTTATTCACGGTCTCTTCAAGTGGGCTGGACTGGACCGGACCCAACTTACTTTCGAACCAGCAGTAAGCCCGTTACGTACGGCCTAGTCAATCTTAGCAGAGTTCACTCACATATGATGAACAAGAAGAAACATGTTGAAAGCTTGGGGAGAAACGTATTGGTTACTATGTTTCAATGACCATAATGAGAACATAATCACAAACTACAAACAATGGATCCAAATACCAAAGCCACAACAAAGATGTTCTCACCGCTGCCGCATCCATAGCCGCCTTGGCGATGCTTGCGCGCACTCTCATCAATGCATTCCTTCATAATGAAGCCCGCGACTACTTCTCCGGTTCTCCTTGGCCACCAAAGTCCTTCCACTACAAAAAATACTGCAAAATACCAACTGAAGTTTCCATCGCTAATATGAAATATTCCATCACTAAACAATAATAGCAACAGAAAAACAACCAAATATTTTCGTCAATATAGTATTTACGGCGCACAATTTACGGCGTGCAGTTGTTGCGTGCCGTAAATAACATTTTTTTACGGCGCACAAATCTGCGCGCTGTATAAGAGTTATTTTTTGTCTTTGTTACGGCGTATTTGACATGCACACCGTAAATGACAACATATTTACGATATGCATTTTTTTGCGCAGTGAATGATAACTTATTTACGGCATGCATTGGTGCATGCCGTAAATGATAACTTATTTACGGCATGCAATTTTGTGCGCCGTAAATGATAACTTATTTACGACATGCATTTGTGCGCGCCATAAATGATAACTTATTTACGGCATGCATTTGTGTGCACCGCGTATGTTGCTATCGTGCTCTCTAAGAAATTTTTTCCCTAAGTTGTAACGTCCCAGTCCCAAAATACTTGGGGCTAGATACGTATCATGCCAGCTGTATACATACGAGTAAATATACGACTTGTATATATACATAAGCTGTAAATGTAGAAAGCCAAGACACTAAATCTCATCCACAAAGATAAATAATAATATAAAAGCAATTTTGAGTTTGTCATGTATTCAATCGTTGGGCGGAGACAAGTCCACTACCAACTATCTTGATGATATAAATGTACAAGAAAGCGATCGATAAAATGATAAACGAACCAAGCACAATTGTCTTCGAAGGAGTGGAGAAGACCACGGCCTTGGCTAGAACACCTGCAGAAAACATGAACACACACCTGGGGAAAAACCAGGTACTCAGAGGGACGTAACAAGACACATAATATCATGCCGATAAACTGAATAAATAAGCTCAACAGAAAAGTATGCATGAGTAAAGGTTCCTACCCATTCTAGGTGATATGCACTTTTGAGGACAACGTTCTACGCAGGGGCTGTAACGGATTCACGCAAGCAAGTAATAGAGAGTGACCAGCAAGTAGCGCTCATTCGAGACGCTATCGACCTGGGCAGAAGGTAGTGCTCCTGAGAGTCACCCTCGGCCCAAAATGTGTGTAAAAATAAAATGTAGCCCCTACGCTAATAACTGTCCCCTCCCCCCAATGATACTATACATGTGTCGACTCCACGACACTGTTAAATCCTTAATAACTGCCAAGTCTTCTACACAAATCTATTAGCAGTTATATCCTAACGCACGGCCTGTACGCGCCAATGATCAGTCAGCACGCAAGTCCGTATCTATATGCGACTCACAACTCACACACAATCTGTGGCACATCGTGACAGTTTATGAGATGCACTAAACCTACGGTGGTCCCTTAACTCTAAGCCAATTGCATAAAATATAATAATTTGCATATATATATAATTTTGAAAGAACAGCATAGAGAAAAAGCATGTATGATATTGAGCAAGAATTTAAACAGTAAAGGCAAGGTGTCTTGCCTGGTGTGTCATTCGGTGGTACGATGTTCGAGATGTCATGTTCTGTCCAATAGCCGAGGTCCATGCGAACATGGCCTAAATTTGCGAGAAAATAGAAACGTGTGAGTAGTCGTGGTCAATGACGATAATGAAAGGGAGTTTTGGGAGTAAACGAATAACTACCCTATCTTTAGAAAGTGATATTTGTAATACTTTAGAAACCATATTTGCTAGTAAAAATAATTTTGGAGAAATACTTGAAAATGTTTATTGTATAGTATTTTGAAAATTATGATTTACTAGTCCAACATTTTTATATTAGAAAAATAAAACTAAATTTAATGTTTTGTAAAAATAATTTAAAATAATAATGATACTTGGTAAATACAATACTAGTGGTAGTAAAAACTTATATATATATGTATACTTGTATTTCAAACTAATACTAATAATTATAAAATTCTAATACACAATTACCAAAAATCAAGTTAAAGATAAAACTATACTGCCACATTCCCTTTTAATAATTTTAATAATAATAATAATAATAATAATAATAATAATAATAATAATAATAATAATATAAGAATAAAACCTAAAAATCTAATCTGCCATTCCCAATCCCACGAGTGAGAGAGAGAATAATGTACAGAGAAGGGAGCGGGAGAGGGTTACTCACCGGCGGGCGGATGGGCGCCAGTGGCCGACGGGCGGATGGCGCCGGGCTGAAAAGGAGGAGAGAGGAGGCGCGGGTTCTCGGGGACGCGGCGGCGCTGTGGGCTCGGCCGGCGGCTGGCCCGGCTGTGTGCGGGCGGCGCGCACGGCGCGGATCTGCTGGCGGAGCTCCGGCACGGTCGGAGCGGAGAGGAGGATGAAGAGGCGGTGAGTTCCGGCGCCGTCGGTGGAGGAGGCCGCGACGGTTCAGCGATGGCGCCGCGGCTGTCAGCGCCTACGGAGGGGAGCGCCGGCGTGGGCGGTTGTCGCGGAGGAGCTGGGTTGGAAGGAAACCGCGGGTGCGGCAGATTTGTCGAACGGTGGCGGTGGTTTCGGTTCGATTTGGGCGGTGAGGCTTGCCGAGGGGTGCTGGGAAGACTCGACGGCGACGGATCGGGGAAGTCGGAGGGGGCGGATGAGGGTTTTCCAACAGCGGCGGCGAGGAGAGTTCGCCGCGGTGTTGCCGCGGTCGTCGTCGACTCGAGGAGGTAAGGGTCCTGTCCCCTTCCTTTTCTTCGTCTATGGGTGATGGTGGTTGGCATGATGCCGATGTTGGTGGTGATGACGGTGATGGCACGGACAGGGCGGTTGTCGGGGCCGTACAGTGAGGAGGAGGATGGGTAGCGTGATTTGGGGATGCCGACCTTGGGGTGACGGGGGTCGAGGTTCAGTCGAAGTCGAGTATACGGAGTTGGGTTGACGGGGATGATGTAGGCGAGTATTGGGCTTAGGATTTATTTGTGTCGGGTTTGTCGACACGGAGAAATGTATATGTAGATGATGGAATAAGAAGCTGGGCACAGACACGATGCAAAGTTTGGCTGTGGATGGAAATTTTCTGGAGGAGTACCTCTCCTTTTATAGGAGGTGGGAATTCCCAGTTGGATAGGGATTGGGGGAATTTAAATTCTCCCTAGATAATATCATACTATATTTAAATTCGATTTAAACTAAATCAATCCAAATCAAATCCAATCTAAATATATTCTATACTTAATTTAAAATAATTTAAATACAGTCAATAAAATCTTTTACAATTTAATTTACCATATTTAATCAAATATTAAATTTAACATAATCTCTAATATTATTTTCATAATTAAATAAATACAGTAATAATTAATTTTGAAAATCACAATAAATACTTAAATATTAAATCATAATCTAGCTTTTAATAAATACCAAAATTTATTAATAAACAAATTTTACATTTCGCAAAACATTTGGAAACATTTCATATAACCAGAATTTTCAAATTACTACTTGTTTTTAAACGACGAATAAAAATACAAAATAAAAATATTTTTCGAAAATATGTACCTCGACACATATTCGCACTCGTCGAGTATTTACGAAACGCAAATCCCGTATGCTACGCAAATACCACAATGAGAACTCGTATGCGACGTGCAGATACGGAATAAAAATAAATACAAATTAAATAAAATAAAAAAATTGTAGTAAAAATTTAGGGGGTTTTACATAAGTACTAATTGTTTTCCTAAAAATCTCTTCCAAATTAACTTTCCCTCAATGTTTATGCTAATTAATTAACTCCCGCTTGTTAGAATAAGAGGTAGAAAAGCATTGTCTGATCTAGTAGTAAAAAAAAATGAACAATAAAGCAAAAAAAAAACTAAAATTCAAACAAAAATGAACAATAAAGCAAATTAAGTCAACAATTTCAAAGTGTTAGAAAAGAGAAAGTAAAAAAATTGTAACATAAAAAATATTCAACATATGTAAAATATTTACATTTCTAAAAATTTCAGTTTCCCTCTTCTTATTTCACACCCATTCCTATTTCCCCCTCTAAACCCTGTCTCTCTTTCTTTCCTTATTCTTCTTCAATCTCCTCCTCATCTTTCTTCACCGTCCTCTCCAGGATAGACTCTCCGCCAATCGGTGGCGCGAAGGGTCAGATCCGAGCACCCTGATCATGTCTTCGGCGATCTCTTAGACAGGAAGCAAATTTGAGTCCACGACGAACGCCTCCGGCGGTTGATCTCCACTGACATCGGAGGTGAGTGTGGTATCGTGGCAGACAACGCTGAGGGGCGATGGACGTTACCAAAGTTTTTATCTTCCCCCATCCCCAAATCTCTCTATCCTCACCAAAATTTCTCTCCCCTGATCCCATTATCATACCACCTTTTATCTTCCCCCATATTCTTAGCAGCAATCACAATTCACAGCCGACCCCTATCTTATTTGCCTCCCAAACCCTAAAATTTAGGGTTAGTTTTTGTTCTTTCGCCATGGTAAAATTCTCCTGAAGTTTCCTATAAGTTATAGTAGAAATCATATAATCTATCCCTTTATTATTCTTCTTTGTTGTTTCTGTTTCCTTCTAGTAGCAAGGGGATTACTTCGAGCTCCACGGGAAGCGCCATGGCTACCGTCTCGACCACTTGGACCAGAAGAGAAAGAAGGAGGCGTGCCAGGTCCACGAGCGATCCGCTTTCACGCAAAAGGGTCAATCTTTCAGTAGTTTTTGATCGAGTATTTGGTATTTTAGGGTTTAATTTGATAAATTGTGTGAAAAAATTTAAAGTTTCGGTCGCTTTGATTAGTACTAGCAGTGATTGTTTGGGATTCAATCTGGTAAAATTGTTTCGAAAATGTGGACGGGCTGTTAGTATCAAGGGCAAGACGTTCGCGAAGAAGCGGTAAGCGGAGAAGGTACTGATGAAAAAAACGTGAGACATTATCCTTTATATTGTTGTTGACGTTGGCAATGTTTTCCAAAATTTTAACTTGTTCTTTAGTTTGATTGATTACAGCATAAACAAGTAATGGATTTTCAGGTGGTTATTGAATTTAATTTGATTTTTGTAGTAATCAAAAAGAAGTTTTTTTGGAAAAGATAATAACAATTGAAGAGTCGAGAGTTTTTTTTGGAAAATATAATAACAATTGGATATCCTATCTAACAATAGGTATACTGGTTGTGCTTCAGGTGTGCGCTTATGCATTATCTCTTCTATATGGGGATGTAGTATAATACTGCCACCTACGCTTGTGCTTTCTTCAATGTGACTCCTGTGCTCACTTTCCTGATCGCCATACCATTCATGTATGCAACCATATGTATCTTGAAATGAGAGAGCTGAGAGCATACAAATTGTTAGCCATTTCCCTGTACTGCTTCTTTGTAAGCCTCTCTGACATTTATATACACAGATTGGAAATTTCAACTGTGAAAATGAAGGCAAGGGTTGCAAAGGTGCTCGGGGCGGTCCTTTGCTTTGCGGGCGCGATGGTGCTGGCATTGTACAAGGGCATCGCCCTAACCAGCACATCGCACCAAGTAGCAGCGTACTCAGAAGGACATGCAAGTCACTGTAGGGACAATTCTACTAGAGGCAAATGGATGCTTGGGACAGTTATGCTAGTCATAATCAATTTCAGTTTGTCAGCATGGTATCTTCTCCAGTCCAAAATTTGTAAGAGGTTTCCTGCTCTCTGCACCGGCACCACGATCATGTTCTCTCTAAGTTTTCTTCAGGCAGCTGCGCTAAGCTTTGCCACTAAAAGGGATATATCCTTGTAGGTTTTGAAAAGTAATGTGGAGATCATAACTATCGCGGTTTCAGTAAGTTTTGCTTAACTTGTCTATTAACTTGTAATGTGGAGATCATAACCATCGCGGTTTCAGTAAGTTTTACTTGACTATTAACTTGTGGAGATCATAACTATCACGGTTTCAGTAAGCTTTACTTGTCTATTAACTTGTAATGTGGAGATCATAACTATCGTGGTTTGGTAAGTTTTGCTTAACTTGTCTGTTAACTTGAGCTGAAGAAAATGAAAAAGTTTTGCTTAACTTGTCTGTTAAGTTTTGCACTTTACCCATCTTCTGTGACTTCTACTGATGTTCTTGAAGTGTATGCGCTATATTATATCAATTAGGTAAGCAGTTGTCTAATTATGGATTGTCCTTTGCAGATATGGGCAAAACAAAGCTGTTTACGCGTACCGCTTAATGGCACATGGAACCATGGAAGAAAAGACATACAAGAGGCAGGTATGTTTAAAATTAAATATATCCTAGCAGAGAATTCATGGTGATTTGCATCAGCTTAAGGCATTAGAATTTTAGTTTGTTATTCTTTTTAACTCAACATGTAACATTATAGAAATGAAATGAATTCTAGGTGACGAAGGAAGGGCTTGCAGCAAGGGTGGTAGATAGGCAACAAGTATACATGACTATGTCCAAAGAGGAGATACTGCTTCTCTTTGACTTTGGTGGAGAAGATAATGCATATATACTTAGCTCAAACCAAGGCAATATTATAACATCAAATGAAGAGAAAAGTGGCAATTAGTTACCCAGAACCTAATGGCACCAGCAGCTCTGATAAGATCATGGAATGTTTACTCGATAGAGTAGTGGTGAGATGTTTAAACATTCTCCACGATGATATTTACAAAGTCCAACTTTTGAAATATTGTTGGACTTGGGCCTTTATATTTCTTCTTTTCCATATATATACCCACATAAAATAGGATAAAGGCTTTCGGGTTATGTTTCCTTCTGTACCTTCAAACTTTTGGTGTCTATAGCACATTCCTCTGAAGTTGTTATTTTCATATAAGCCTTTCTGATCCAATGACTTCGAAATTAGACCCTCTAATTTCCTGCTGACATTTGAATAACATAAACCATATTTCACGTTGTATGATGGATGAAATTGCATATATCATTTCCTCAAGTAGTCATAATACTGTAGGTTTGAACCATATTTTATGTTAGCATATGACTTCCTCACTATTAACATCAGGGTTTCTGGTCTTCAGTTGCAAACTTCTTGGTTCAATATACATTTGCATATATAACATTAGGACTGACAGTCCATGAAGTAGACGAATTTTACTTATTCAATTTATAGAAGATACTAAAGAATTTTATTTTTATTGTGGGAGCTTTTGGCAGGCACAAATTATGGCCCATGTCGAATATTCTGGCCAGTTCAAATCTATAAAATACTATATTCAAGGTGCTTACCTTCGTTGTTGTCGCCCCTTTAACAAAGTTCTTATAGCTGCTTACTTACTCATGATTAAAATATATGATCTCCACTTCTGATCCTTCTCAATCCAAAATGAACATGTAGCATGCTTAATACTAAAGATAAAAGCTTCATCATTTTGTATTGTATGCATATATATAGATCAATCTTGAAACAAATAATTGGTTTGTGTTCCCATTCTTGTCCATTATTTTTGAGGTCACGTTTTGGTTTCTTGGGCAGTTTTTTGTTAAAAAAATAATTTACTTTCTTATTTTTAGGGAACTAATATAGAACTCCCTACTTTGTGATGTAGATTCAAGATTGGATTGCTACATGTTACGGCTGGTTTCGGATGCTGGGTACTTCATTACTAATGTTTGTATGCAATTTGGTTATTTGGATTCAATTTGGTGAAGGAGGCCTACTGCTGGATACTTCATTACTGCTGCTGAGTACTTCATTACTGCTGCTGAGTACTTCATTACTAGCTGCTCTGTGGTGAAGGTGGCCTAGAATATCAACACATGAATGGTTGCTCTAGTTTTTTTATTATATTGTAATATAATCTGCATGTCAGGAATACCAACTTTCACTTTCTTGGAGGAAGAAATAGGACACATTTCCTCTCTTACGGTCTTTTGGATTGCTAGTATTGGTTTGCTAGCTGCTTTTAGATGGATGTGTGTGTACCTTGTAAAACAATGTGAATTTCTTATTAATGCATCATGTTATGGTCAATAGTCCCTTATAGTCATTTAGTAAATTTACATTGTTGGCCAATAAAATAGTACGGTGGATGTCATGAGACTACGTTGGAATGTTTCTAGATCCATGACTATATTTTGTTCATTTAGCGGCTGAACGTAGCATGCATAATGAAAACGTTGTGAATCTTGTAACTACTACTACAAGAAAAATGAACATTTACGGCACGCAAAACACGCCGTAAAATATTTTTCACGGCATACATTTTGGCACTGTAAAAGGCCATGCCACAAATGACCCTATTATTTACGGTGCGCATTTGAACGCTGTAAATGATCTCTTACGACACACATTTGAACGTTGTGAAAAAGATGGAGAGGTCATTTACATCGTTCAAATGCACGCCGTAAATAATAGGGTTATTTACAGCATGACCTTTTACGACACCAAAATGTACGCCGTGAAAGATCTTTTACGGCGTGTTTCGCGTGCCGTAAATGATTATTTTTCTTGTAGTGACTATATGTTGTTTTATTTTCGGCGCTAAGGAGTCACTATTTCGACCAACTAACAACTAACTTAGCAATGAGAAATTGACGACGAAATAGCGACCTATAAATTCGTCGCTACACCAACGATGTCTTTAGCGATGAAAATAGCGACCGACCTGATACATTTTGTGTATCAGACAACTTTATCTACATTTTCATTGTTAAGGCGTTGCTCTTCCATCGCTGATGTCAGTCGCTATTTTGATAAAATTTTCTAGTGTTCGGGCACGCTTCTCCACCCAACACACCGTATACATCGAAGAAATGGTATGATGGAATATCAACCTAGTCTACATTGCAATCCAGACCTATCTAGCCACCAAAATATCCTCATCGATGAGAAGGGTCAGGGTCAGCGAAAGTGCCTACGTCAAGAAGAAGCGCATTAACATTTCTCGAGAAAGGCGACGAGACACTACAAAAATACTGTAATTTACCGACTGATTTTACCGACGGCAGTCAAAATATCGCTATTTAGCGACGAAATACCAACTAACAAGTGACTGATTTATTATGAAAATTACAGTATAACTAAACGCTACTAAATTCGTCGGTAGTTATTCGCTAAAGGACTAGCGATGCATTAGCGACAAAAAATTCCGTCCCTGAGCTGTTGTAAAAAGTTAGACACAACCTTTCTTTCCCCATTCTCAAATTTTTAACCCTAAAATTTTTCCCCCAATTTCTTCCCTCCTCCGTTCCCCTCTCCTCCTCCGACCTCCTCCACCTGCGACCACCTACTCCTCCTCCTCGGCGACCTCCTCCTCTGTTCCCCGGCCTCCTCCGACCTCCTCCACCTGCAACCACCTACTCCTCCTCCTCGGCGACCTCCCCCTCAACTCCCCTCCACCTCGGCGACCTCCCCCTCTGTTCCCCGCCCTCCTCTCCAGCCCCTTTACAGCCCCCCTCCGTTCCCCTCTCCTCCTCCCGACCCCCTCCTTCCGACCCCCTACTCCTCTCCGCCCCTCAACTTCCCTCCGACCCGCCTCTCTGCCCCCCTCCTACATCACCCCTTCCCCTCTCTGCCTCCTCTACAGCCCCCCTCCCCGCCCTCTGCGCCAACTCCTCGACCCCCACTCCCCCCTCTCCGGCCCCCTCTACAGCCCCCCTCCTCGGTGCTCCAGTCAGACCCCCTCTCTGCGTGCCCCCTCCTCCTTCATCTTCGGTAAATCCCCTCTTTGCATATGTTTTTTTAGTGTTTTTATATTTTCAATTTTGGACACGGTTAAAGATACATATGTAAACAATAGCTATGGTTTTGGACACGGAACAAACACAATAGAGATATGGTTTTGGAATCATGGGAATAGCTAGGGTTTTGGGCTTTCGTAAATTATTCAAAATTCGTGAAATTGGAATTGGATATCCGATACAGATATGATACAGCCGATACTAATTCGATAAGGTTGATACCAATCTTATACGGCCAATACCAATCCTATACGGCCAATACCAATCATATACGACCGGTACCTATCGGATATGACGATACCAATTCGATAATGCCAATACCAATCCGATACGGCCGATACCGAACCGATAGGCCGATACTAATCCGACACGGTCGATGCCGAACCGATAGGCCGATACTAATCCAATACGGTCGATACTAATAAGAACCAATTTTTGATACCGATACTCATAGGAATGGTCGATATTACCAATTTTGATATCCATACTTATAGGATTAATGGTCTGATACGTTTCGAGGCGGGAGTGGATATACAACATATATGGTCGTGCTTGATTGTTACAATTATGTACTATATTAAATTTTACTTGTATTTACAAACATATATGGTACTTGGTGCAGAATTGTTTTGAACAATAAATCGATACTTAGTTAACCGTTCGTGGATGTACAATCGACGACATGAGCAAGATTGGTTTAACGGATGATTTCAAGGCGGACGTCGAGAAATTTCTGAGATACGCCAATAGCCAACGTTATTTTATGGACGGAAGGCTCATAAAGTGTCCTTGTGTCAATTGTCGTAATATACCATTCAGAGAGGTAGATCTCGTGAGAGAGCACCTCTACAAGAAGGGTTTCGTACCGAACCACAACGAGTGGATGGCTCAAGGAGAACGTTTGGTTCCGCAATATCAGTCCTCCTTCGATACGGAGGTGGGAGACCCTACTCTTGGAGACCACTTCCAATATCGGCATCGAAACTTGGCACGTGAGTTGGTATTTGATGCGGCTTGTGCTGGTCCAAGTTGTGATCCGGAGGATCCGAATTCTGTTGCAAAGGAGTTCTATGATATGTTCAACCATGCCGATACTCCGTTATATCCGGGTTGTGATTCTCATTCTTTCCTGTCGGTGGTGATACGGTTGTTGAACCTCAAGTCTGATTTTAACTTGCCGTAAGAATGCTACGATCGGATAATTCAGTTTGTTAGAGAGTTGCTGCCAAAAGGAGCAAAGGATTTGCCAGAAAACATTTACAAGTCGAAGATGATGATATGGAAACTTGGATTAGGCTACAAAAAGATAGATTATTGTCGAAACAGTTGCATGTTGTACTACAAGGAGAACAATGATAAAGACAGATGTATTTTCTTTCACGAGGATCGATACAAGTCCATTCGGGGCAAAGAAAAATCAACTGCACGAGCAAGGTTGCATCCTTACAAATACATGCAGTTTTTGTCGATCACAAAGAGGCTACAAAGAATGTATATGTCCTCGAATACTGCAGAATAAATGACATGGCATAGTAAAGAGCGAAAAATGGATGAAGGAGAATTATCTCACCCATCCGATGGAGAGGCATGGAAGCATTTTGATCGATGTCATCCTGGATTTGCTGCAGAGCCTAGGAATGTTCGGCTGCTTTATGTTCTGATGGATTCACTCCTTTCGGACAGTCGGGGGCTCAGTACTCTTGTTGGTCGTTGATTTTGACCCCTTACAATCTACCACCGTTGATGTGTATGAAGACTCCTTATATGTTCTTAACACTTATCATACCTGGTCCAAAAAATCCAAAGAAGAACATCGATATCTACTTGCAGCCATTGGTGGACGAGTTGAAACAATTGTGGTAGTTTGGCGTTCAGACGTATGATATATCGATGGAGCAGAACTTTCAGATGAGAGCGATGTTGATGTGGACCATTAATGATTTTCCAGCATACGGAATGTTAACTGGGTGGAGTACTCATGGTATTATGTCTTGTCTGATATGTATGGAAAAGAGTAAGGCATTTTGCCTTCAGAATGGAGGAAAAGCTTTTTTTTATTCCCATCGTCAGTTCCTTCCTATGTCACATCCCTGGATAAAGAACAGGGACGCCTTTAGAGCTGGTAAACAGGAACTAACTTCTCCCCCGTTGAGATTGACTGGAGATATCGTTTGGACGGAGGTAGAGGATTTGTCGACTGTAAAAGAAGATCCGAGTTCGGGCCATCACCTAGAAGGATTCAGACATAACCATAATTGGACGAAGTGGAGTATCTTTTGGGACTTACCTTATTGGAAGGACAATCTCATAAGACACAATCTTGATGTCATGCATATTAAAAAAAATGTATTCGACAACATCTTCAATACGGTGATGGATATTAAGGAAAAAACGAAAGACAATCCCAAAGCAAGAAAGGACTTGGAAATTATTTGCAGGCGTCCAGAGTTCCATCTAACACGAAGATCCAATGGTAACTAGGTCAAGCCCTCAGCACCATTTACACTGAGTAGGGATGATAAATTGATAATATGCAATTGGATTAGAAACTTGAGATTTTCTGACGGTTACGTGTGGAATCTGGCAAGATGTGTCGATCTCAACGAACGCAAGCTGATAGGGATGAAGAGTCATGATTGTCACATGTTCATGGAGTGTTTACTTTCTATCGCTCTGAGAGAGATGCTGCCTTCTCAAGTATGGGGTCCACTGGACGAGTTATCTATATTCTTTAGAGACTTGTGTTCAAGTCAGTTGACGGTACAACATATGTTTAAACTTGAGGAGAAGATTGTATTGACATTGTGCAAGTTAGAAAAGGTATTTCCTCCTGACTTTTTTTGATAGTATGGAACATTTGTCGATTCATCTTGCATACGAAGCACGTATCGGTGCTCCCGTTCATTATCGTTGTATGTATCCATTTGAGAGGTATAAATTATTTAATTATCTAGTACTAATAATTATTTTATTCAAACAGATCTAATATTGAATATATTATTTATAGATATCTACATCACCAGAAGAAGAAGGTGGGCAATAAGGCCCATGTAGAAGCTTCGGTATCCGAAGCATATATTATTGAGAAGGTCTCAAACTTCTGCACAATCTACTTCAATACTCATGTCAAAACAAACTGGAATAGAGCACCAAGAAATGATAAAGGTGAGGTCGATGAACCGAATCGTAGAATTCACACTATCTTCAATGTTGGTGGAAAGCCTACAAGTGCTTCTAAGTTACGGTGGTTGGAGGACGATGAGTTTGAAGCCGCTCATCGGTATATCTGCCTAAATAGTGGTATAGAGGAGATGGAAGATATAGAGAAGTAAGAGACATAAATTTGCTATGTTATACTCCAATTTTGCGATATACTTGTAAAAATTTTCACTAACTTCTCGTTTTTATCATAGTATTTTTAGAGCTGAGATAAAAATAGAGAGACCTAACATTGATGATGATGATCTTACTAGAGAGGTTGACAGAAAATTTCTATCGTAGTTCCATAACTATGTAAGGATTACTATCATTTAACTATTCTTAATTCAATTGACCGACGAAAGGGCTTTTGTCCTAATGACGTTATGATACGTGATGTTTTAGATTTTTCGTCCTGGCACACAATTGACCGACGAAAGACTTCGAGCACTAGCTATCGGACCAAGCAAGAGAGCGAAATGTTGGGATGGATATACCATCAATGGCTTCAAATTTAGAACCACTTATAAGTCTATCAATCACTCATTTGTCGATGAGGAGGCTAATTCCACAAAGAATTTTGGAGTTTGTGTAAGGGGTTCAGTCTACGACGCCGATCTAGAATTTGACTATTACGGTATTCTAAGAGATATTATAGAGCTAGATTACTCTTTTGATACCCAAATTGTGTTGTTCAAATGTGATTGGTTCGACACAATACCCAAGCAAGGATGGAGAATTGACAAACAGTTTAGATTTATTGATATAAAACACGGAAAAAGATATATAGGTTTCGAACCGTTTGTGTTGGCTAGTCAAACGGTCCAAGTGTACTACACGAATTATCCTAGTCGACGACGCACGTCTCGTGATTGGTGGACTGTATGCAAAACTAAAGCAAAAAATACATATAATATTGGAGATCAAGCATACCAGGAGGATAAGGTAGTCATGCCTCAACCAACATATATGAATTTAGCCAGCATTGATGACATGGAGGTTGACGTTACTGTAGAGGATGATATAGTTGACGAAGAGCTTGACATAGAGGACTTACCTCATGTAGATGAGGAGTCTGAAATGGATGTATCGGATGAGGATGAAGAATTTGAAGATGAAGGTGAAAGTAGAAGTAATAGTGAAAATGGAGAAGATGAAGATGAAGAAGATTCGGATTACGAAAAAGATGAAGAAGATTAGTACGTATTACCTATTAGATTTGTATTGATTATTTGTATCAACACACCTTTATTTAATTTCTATTAGATTTGCATTGATTATTTGTATCATGACATCATTTTTTATTTCTTTCAGATTTACATATGGCGGGACGAGGCCGTACACGTCGACTTCGAGGATCTGGGTCGACCTGTCCTCCTACTCCTGCTCCTCCTAGTACTTCGGCTGCAGATTGTAGAGGAGTTAGCGAGAAAGATTTGGTTGATGAGGAGGATGGCTTATCTCCACTGTTCACTCGTTCTTCAATCGGTGGAGGTAGCCCTGATATTCCTTCAGCATCTACTCCTACCGGTGCTGGTGCCCCGTCTTCTACGCCGGAGACTACACCTGTCGCTTCTACTGCGACAAACCTATATCCTGGCCTTTTGGTCGACCGTGGAGTGTACATACGTCGACCAGGATTTATAGACCCTCTTACTCTGCCAGAGCGGCGAGCCAATATCACTCGTACCGAGCTGTGGGCCGATGGAACGACGTAAGTATACTAGTGTTCGTAGACACGTTTATTCATACTCTATTTATTATCTAATCGTACATTGTTTTGTTTATTCCAGGTTCTTTTCGGTCCAGGCTCGTAGAGATTTGGGAGAGTTGATGCGTCGACAATTCCATGGTCCCTATCTGAACTTCGGGGACATCCCAGTTGATAGACGATTCATTTGGCTCGAGATGCTTGAGGTATGTCTAAATAAAATTGTCTTTGTTTACAACATTTCTTAAGTATTTGCTCATTTGTTTTTATTTGTCATTATTTGCAGAAGTCGTACTGGTGGCTGGCGCATAGAGATCAGGCAATCCGAAAGTGCTACAAGTCCGTCGCCAGCAAGAGGCTGAGGGATGTGGTCAACGACCAGAAGATATTATTTGTACTAAGTAGTGATCGACGCAAGGAGTGGTTGAAGGAGGAATTCCAGGAGGAGATGAAGAAGAAGATGGACACTCCGGCATATAAGGCCAAGTGTGAGAAGGCAAAGGCTGCCCGTGCTAAGGGTGGTCACCACACGGGTGGATCCATCCCAATTACAGAGCATTATCGACGGCTGGTGAGTATTCTTATTTGTTATTTCTTCAATTGTTTAAGTTTACTGTTTAGTTATAAATTGATGTTTAATTGTTACAGTGCGAGGAGGTCGCCAAGGCAGGCAGAGATCCGAATGCCGTGGACTTCCCTAAAGTTTTCGAGCGTACCCATAAGTGAAAGAAGGATGGAAAGCTCGTAGATGATCGGGCGACCAAAGCCTATGTAAGTTTTATGAGTCCTATATCTAATTACATTTCTTCTTCGTCTTTACATACTTAACTATATTTAGTTTACCGAAATAGTTAGTCTGAACTCTAATATGAATATTAACTCTAAATCATAACCCTAAGTAGCATTATAAATCAAAGAATAGTTTAAGAGACGTATGAGAACGTAACAATAACAATACTTACATCGAAAAAAATACCAATATTAACTCTAAATCTATTCACCTATATAAATATAGGAGACTTATGAGACTTTAGAGAGTCGAGTCGGTGAGGGAGGGACTGTCGAGGGGGGAGTTGGGACTAGTCAGGCACCGCTGTAAGAAACGACTTGTGGATACAAGCCGTAGGTAGAGGAAAAGGGGGCAACATGTACGGTACCGGATCGTTGGCATCCCAGCCGTCCATTTATTCCAGAGCTCTGCTATCTCCATCACCTCCTCCTCCACCGCCACAGACCGACGATATTGCCGACGCCTACACCTTGCGGCAGATTACACAGATTCTGATGGCCCTCCAGGATCATGTGGGACAGATGAGTGGAGCTCTGATCACAGTAGGTCTGATGCCTGTCCCTACTGCACCGGCTCCTGCTTCGACCACAGCGCCTCTGCCGACGACTGCTCCTCCGACCATAGCGCCTACTATACCGGATCCTCCTCCGACCACAGTGCCTCTTGTCGTGCTGTCGACTCTTCCAGACGTCGTTCCTGCCCAGGACGTACAGCGGATCCTCACTTTGGTCCTAGGGCAGTTATATTCATGCGGACGGTCGGTTATGCCTCCGCCACCTCCTCCACCTCCACCACCATCAGTTTGAGTTTTGTTTATTTTTTTGGTTGTATTTGACGATGAGTTTGTATGAACTTTAGGGGTTTGATCGATATTTGTGTATATGTATTATATTGTGACTGTTGGACTATATTGTGATTGTTGGACGTGAGTGTATATATACTATATTGCAACTGTTGGATGAGTTTATGTAGGCTTGGTTTTATTTTTTATATATTGGGGTTATATTTAATGTGGTATAAATATTGGGTTAATGAGTTTATGTATGACATCTCTATTCACAGGTTTGAGCAAAGCTGGAACAAATTAATGTGGTATAAATAAAATGTTTAGCGACTAACCAGCGACGGATTAACGACGTAAATCTAAAAATTTTGCAGGCTAGCGACTAACCTGCAACCGACTAGCGACAAAAATCTAGAAAAACTTGCAGGTCTGTGACGGAAATATCCGTCGCTGATCTCCTGTATGATACTAATTCCGTATCAGACGAGTCAGCGACGAAAATTTTCGTCGCTGACCTTCTGGAAAATTTGGTATTTTGGCTCACAAAAAAATGTCGGTAATTCGTTGCTAATATGTTGCTGTGATTGCCGACGTTTACAATTCGTTGCTAAACCGTCGCTATACTTGTGTCGGTATTTCCGTCGGTAATCCGTCGCTATAGCGACGGATTATCGACGTATGTTCTATAGCAACGTTATGTTTATCGACGTCAATTATCCGTCGATATGATGTTGGTAAACGTATTTAGCGACAGAATATACGTATTTAGCGACGGAATGGTCTGTCGTAAAATACCAATATTTTAGTAGTGAGATGACTAACACCTGCCAAGGGGTCGAATTCGGCAACTGCTCCGTCGAAACCCAACAAGATCCCGTTATATCATCTAAGTTTCCACAAGAAGTACAAGGATGAAGTATTTGATGCCTAATTATCTTACGTGCTCGATAGAGCCAAAACAATCAAGGCCCAGGAGAAGAAGCTGAAGATCTACTTGAACGAGCTAGACGGGTGGATGCCGATAAACCTGCATCACCCGACAAAGTTTGACACGTTGATGATGGAAACAGAACTCAAGCAGGCGATAATGGACGACTTGGTGAGGTTCATGGAGAGGGAGTAGTACAAGATGATAGGCAAGGCATAGAAACATGGGTATCTAATATACAATTCCCCTGGGATCGGGAAATCGAACTTGGTCGCATAGATAGCTAATTACCTCAAATGTAACATATATAAATTGGAGCTCACCGAGGTGACCTAGAATTCGATGTTGAATATATTGTTGATTGGTATGGCCAACAAATCCATACTCCTCGATAAGGACATTGACTATTCTATTGAGCTACAACAGAACAAGCCCAATAGTAACTCATACAGTTGGGGCAAAGACGAGAAGGTGACTTTCTCGGGGCTACTAAACTTCATCAATGAGTTGTGGTTGAGCTAGGGTAAGGAGAGGATCGTCACATTCACGACGAACTATAAAAAACAGCCCGATCGAGCACTACTAAGGCTAAGCATGATGGGCATGCACATCTATATGTGCTAATACGATGTAATGCCCCAGAACCAAAATACAGGAGAGCGAGGGTGATACAAAGCTAGCTACGTATATCAGAGTACACAGTACCCCAAAATAAACCCACGTTTGTAAAGATATATGTGGGGTTATCCTACAATTCAACAGTCAATAAAAGGTTAAGCAATCCTAAGTGTCTCAATCACAAGCAATCAATAAGATACAACACGTATGATAATCAGACATAAAATAATAAAGAGTCCTAAACTATAGATATATAGATGATCATGAAGCTAGTAATACAAAATGGAGAACTAGCAAGAGTACAAATAATACATGATCAGTGCTAGCTGTAGTCTAGATACACAGATCATGTTGCCCTTGGGTAAGGAATCAAGGCCCAAAACACAAGCCAAATACGTGTTCGGTGGCTAAATATCGTAAAAGAATATACATGTAATTAGTGGGTGAAGAGAAATAAAACCCACTCAAGTGCTCGGCTGATGGTCCTCGATCATGGTCCTCAACATCAAGCGGGAGGCACGAAAGATCCTCATATTTCGCTACGAGATTTGGTCATACAAAATAAGTGGGGTCAACCCCATATAGCAAGTACGATAATGGAAGCCACAAGGTGAACGAAAAACTCGCATGTAAGCATATAAAAATATGCGAGAAAAATAACACAGATATGAAAAGACAATAGGGAAGCATACAGGGACAATAAAGTAAATGGACCATGTGAACATATATAAGAGCAGGAATAGTAATCATGAATAACATGTGAGAATAGGATAAATAACACGAGCATGGTACATGTAAATGAACATGATCATGATCATAAGTAGTCTACAGTTATAGGAACAATAGAATGAACAATAAGGTGAAATATCCATCAATTACGGCCAAACATGAAGTACGACTTGATAATATTAACTAACTAGGATTATCACAATCATGATTACTAGCATATGCAATCGAGGTTTCAATGGTAACATGCGATGTAGTCTATCCAAGCGAATCAAAAATCCGTGATCAAGTATGGAAACACTCGACTTGTTGTTGGAAGTATGCCTCTCACAACGAAGAGCTATAAATCCACAGGTGTGGCCGGGATAACAGGACTATATGCAACCTGGAAAACCTCCCTTTCTAATGAATCTATGTGATAAACTTAGTCATTAATTCCTGAATATTTTTATTAGAACCCCCGTACGTGGGCATCCTGTAACCCCTGTTTCTCAAAATTTTATTTTATTTTATTTTATTGTGTTTGAAAGCAATTTATTTTTAAAATTTTGTAAAAGGTATTTACTATTTTTTCTGTATTTCAAAATATAGTTTGTAATTAACGGTTTGAAAGTACTATTTAGTTTTAATAAATATTTGTTCTTGAAATTTTATTATTGAAATTATAAAGTTATTTATTATTATGTTTGGATTTTCAAAAAAAATATCGGTTTCGAAAATAGTTTGAAAATCATGATTATTTTTGGAGCAACAAAAAGATTTAGTAACTTATTTTGAATAAGATTTAGATTTATAAAATATATTTTACCTTATTTGATAACATCAAACATTATTTAAAATACTTATAGTGACTAATTGTGGCATTAAGAATTATCTAATCTAGATTTGAAATATTATTTCATTTAACGATTTATCTATTATATGATTTAAATTGCTTTAATAAATATTAAATTTATCTTAAAGTTATTATGTTGAATTTGATTTGGATTTAAATAATTTATTTGATTTAAATTTATGGAGAGACTTATCCGTTAGAAATTCTAATCCTATTTGAATCATATCTAGTATTAGATAGATTATTTCTTATTTGAACTAATCATATTCCTATCCAAATTAGTTGGTAATCCTAATCATATCTTTATTGATTGAGTTCTAATCATATCATAATTCACTAATTGCTTTCCATTATTTATATATATTGAACCTATAAAATAAAATCATCTCTTATACCTTCTTTTCCAAAATTTCTCTCTTTTTTCATCATAATTATCCCAAATTCGTCATAAATTCAGCCTTCCTTTTCAAATATTTTACCAACTTCAAAGGCCATAACTTCCAACTCCGGACTTCGTTTGACCTCCAGTTTTTTTTGTAACCGTCTCGAGGTATATTTTCTGAATATAAAATTTATTTTCAAATAATTTTAACCTAATTTTTTGGAAAATTTGTGGAGTATCAATTGTCCGAAATTTAACACGTTTCGGTGTTTTCGAGATTCCGGGAGAACCAGGAATCGGAATCACGATTCGTTTGAAGTTTCGGAACGCTGATGAAAAAGTACACATCATATATTTTTCTCAACAATTTTCCAAAAAAATTATTTTAGAGGTCCGTCTCATCAATTGAGATCATCTTGCGTATTTTTGGCATCTCCGACTATTCTGTGCCAACATGATCAAGTTACAAGTCAACTACAATTTAACTCAAGGCAAGTTTCACTGTAGCATTATATTACCTTTATTTTGTACTGCATGTATCTTCACATCTTCTTTTCACTGTTACATCTTTATATTTCATGTTGTCACTGCTTTGACTGATCATGATTATCGCTTGTGCACGAGAGTTAGAGTTGTTATAATGTACATGTTCATGCCTAATTTCTAGTTTATCGTGATTCTTGTTTGTCGTTTGTCGTGTTGTTAATGTTAATCGTGTTGGACATGTACTTGTGAGATAGTCTGGAGGGGGAATACAACTAGTATGCATGTGGTCTACGCAATGTACAATTTTCCCAATGTCAATGTTGATAGTAGTCGTTGCACCTCACGTACCGACTGTCGGATGTCCTAACCCGTCCACATGCAGAACACTTGTATTCTAAAACACACAGTACACGTGATCTCTTGTTGCTATATTGTTCATTCGTTTTCTTTCCATTGAGTCGACTGTCATGTTGTCTTTATGTTATAGCTATACTCTTTCGTGTTATGCATAGAGTTCGTTCTCCTTATTATTATTTACTTCATGCATGTATATTATATTGTGTATTATGGTGTTATGGTGAGCTTGTTCCATTCCTGACTGGAAACCTATTTTCTCAGTTGACAGATTCATGATGACTTGCTCTCTTGCTTTGGGTTTCTTCGGGTGGAGTTAGAGACATCTTGGAGGCCAAACATAGATTCTAATAGATAGTTTAGATTTGTTGTGTTAAAATTTTGTGAGACATTATATTTTGTTAAATATAAATCTTGTAAATTTTATAATTGATTTAGAAATATAAATGAGCAATAAAATGATATTTTTATGTGATATGAGCATTGTGGCTAGACAGCGTATTACCGCCGACACTACGGCGTATGCTGTGCTTGGACACGCACTCGTATCTCGAAAAGCGGGTTCGGATCGTGACAAGTTTTTATGGTGGCGCATGCAGGTCCGTTTTTGTAAAATTATGCGAACTTGTGGTAATGCCAATATTAGTCGTACTACTGCAAGACTGCGATTAGGATGCTCATTCACAATTAGGTTGTTTTGATTTTTAAAAAATGACTAGGCCTAGGACTAGGTACACCGTGGGTAACCCATAGAATTATTTTGAATTGATTGTATGGATAGTTAAGGTTGTTACATAGGCTACATGATTAAGGTGGTGATATTCGTTGAATTTTGGGATGCCCTATTTGATGAAGTTGAAATTGTGATAAATGACTCTAATCAAAGATGGATAGAATTCTTGATTGATAAATTGAATATTCTGGTTACTGTTGAAGATGAAATTTTTAGGTTTTGGTATTATGAGGTTTAAATTTCTATATGATCGATGAATTATTGATAAGGTCGAATATTTAATTTTTAAAGGAAATAATTTTGATTTGATTAATAAAATTGAGGCATGATTTGAAAATTTATGGAGTTTAAATTTTTGAGGAGTTTATGAAAATGTTGAATTTTGAATTTAAAATAAAATTGAGGAATTTAAAGTTTTGTGAAGTTAGATTTTGAAGATATTTATCAAGTTGGATTAAGGGTTGTGAATTTGATAAGATGATATTCATGATTGCTACATCACGGTATTAAATTGAGTTAGTGATTTAAAAAAATATATGATTGAATTTGAGAAAAAAAAATTTAAAATATTCTTGAGGATACGAATTTATAAGATTGATGAGTGATAACTTAGATGTCATGTAGGTAATACTCATCCGAACTATATCCATTGACTACATTCTTCCATCTTTCTTGATCAATCTTCTTATTAAGAAAAAAAAATTATTTTTATCTCATTGATCATTATTCCTTTTTAAATTTTTCTATCTTTTCACCTGACCAACCAAGCCTATTTTTCCTGTCATCCTTAAATTTCGAGGACGAAATTTTTCTAAGGTGGGTAGATTTGTAACCCATGTTTCTCAAATTTTTATTTTATTTTATTTTATTGTGTTTGAAAGTAATTTATTTTGAAACTTTGTAAAAGATATTTCCTATTTTTTTTTGCATTTCAAAATGTAGTTTGTAATTAACGGCTTGAAAGTACTATTTAGTTTTAATAAATATTTGTTCTTAAAATTTTACTATTAAAATTATAAAGTTATTTATTATTATGTTTGGATTTTCAAAAAAATATCTGTTTCGAAAATAGTTTGAAAATCATGATTATTTTTGGAGCAACAAAAAGATTTAGTAACTTATTTTGAATAAGATTTAGATTTATAAAATATATTTTACCTTATTTGATAACATCAAACATTATTTAAAATACTTATGGTGACTAATTGTGGCATTAAGAATTATCGAATCTAGGTTTGAAATATTATTTGATTTAACGATTTATCTATTATATGATTTAAATTGCTTTGATAAACATTAAATTTATCTTAAAGTTATTATGTTGAATTTGATTTGGATTTAAATAATTTATTTGATTTAAATTTATGGAGAGACTTATCCGTTAGAAATTCTAATCCTATTTGAATCATATCTAGTATTAGATAGATTATTTCTTATTTGAACTAATCATATTCCTATCCAAATTAGTTGGTAATCCTAATCATATTGTTATTGATTGAGTTCTAATCATATCCTAATTCACTAATTGCTTTCCATTATCTATATATATTGAATCTATAAAATAAAATCATCTCTCATACCTTCTTTTCCAAAAAATTTCTCTTTTTTTTGGTCATAATTATTCCAAATTTGTCATAAATTCAGCCTTCCTTTTCAAATGTTTTACCAACTTCGAAGGGCCATAACTTCCAACTCCGGACTCCGTTTGACCTCCAATTTTTTTTGTTGTAACCGTCTCGAGGTATATTTTCTAAATATAAAATTTATTTTCAAATAATTTTAACCTAATTTTCTGGAAAATTTGTGGAGTGTCAGTTGTCCGAAATTTGACACGTTTCGGTGTTTTCGAGATTCCGGAAGAACCAGGAATCGGAATCACGATCCGTTTGAAGTTTCGAAAAGCTGATGAAAAAGTACATAACATATACTTTTCTCAACAATTTTCCAAAATATTTTATTTTTTGTTTTTATTTTAGAGGCCCGTCTTATCAATTGAGATCATCTTGCGTATTTTTAGCATCTCCGACTATTTTGTGCCAACATGATCAAGTTACAAGTCAACTACAATTTAACTCAAGGCAAGTTTCAATGTAGCATTATATTACCTTTATTTTGTACTACATGTATCTTCACATCTTCTTTTCACTGTTACATCTTTATATTTCATGTTGTCACTGCTTTGATTGATCATGATTACCGCTTGTGTACGAGAGTTAGAGTTGTTATAATGTACATGTTCATGCCTAATTTCTAGTTTATCGTGATTCTCGTTTGTCGTGTTGTTAATGTTAAGCGTGTTGGACATGTACTTGTGAGATAGTCGGGAGGGGGAATACAACTAGTACGCATATGGTCTACGCAATGTACAATTTTTCCTAATATCAATGTTGATAGCAGTCGTTGCACCTCACGTACCGACTACCGGATGTCCTAACCCGTCCACATGCGGAACACTTGTATTCTAAAACACAGTACACGTGACCTCTTGTTGCTATATTGTTCATTCGTTTTCTTTCCATTGAGTCGACTGTCATATTGTCTTTATGTTATAGCTATACTCTTTCGTGTCATGCATATAGTTCGTTCTCCTTATTATTATTTCCTTCATGCATGTATATTATATTGTGTAGTGTGGTGTTATGGTGAGCTTGTTCCATTCCTGAGCGGAAACCTATTTTCTCAGTTGACAGATTCTTGATGACTTGCTCTCTTACTTTGGGTTTCTTCGGGTGGAGTTAGAGACATCTTGGAGGCCAAACATAGATTCTAATAGATAGTTTAGATTTATTATATTAAAATTTTGTGAGACATTGTATTTTGTTAAATATAAATCTTGTAAATTTTATAATTGATTTAGAAATGTAAATAAGCAATAAAATGATATTTTTATGTGATATGAGCATTGTGGCTAGATAGCGTACTACCGCCGACACTACGGCGTAGGCTGGGCTTGTACACACACTCGTATCCCGAAAAGCAGGTGCGGGTCGTGACACATCCGAGGATCCATCCAATACATGATACTCTCCTCGAAAAAATATAGGACTGGACCATACATTAGCAAATATAATCAGTAACTCAAGACATGAAAGCAATCACAATGCTACAATCAAGTTAGGTGTGCGCTACGATTAGCCACAATAGGAATCATGCCAGGACCAATAATATGACAAGAAAACATAGCAAACCATGTTGCTACAATCAAGTCAGTAGTGCGCTACGATGAGACACAATAGGAATCAATACACGATCGATACTGAATAGGACAGGATAGGATGGGACAAGACAATATGTAACGCCCGTAGTTCGTATTGCGTATTTTGGTATACGTCTACGTATTTTGACTCATATTGCATGTCTCCTTGCCTGGTTTATTTTGGCATTTCATTGCTTGGTTCGGTTTGCTTGGTTCGGCTTGGTTCGATTTTGCTTGTGAACCAACCCTACCTACCCCCACCACTAACCCCATTAATATCCCACCTACTTTTCTCTCTCCTCATAACTCAGCATTTACTCCTCCTTCTTCTTCTTCTTCCTCCCTGGCGTAGAGCTCCACCTACCCCCCTCTCCCACCGGCAAGTGCAGCTTGCTTCACGAGAGAACTCCATTTTTATTGCTTTAATGTCTTTCCTTCTCCATTTTTAGCTTCTTTAGTACTTAGCATTTTTAATTTCCATGGCTCGTTTCTTGTAGATCTAAGCTTGTTGCATTTTTGGATTTTGGGGATTTTGATCCATTTAACCTTGCTATTTTCAAGTTTTGAGTGTTCCAGGTTGTAGAGAATTTTGTTCTACCCCATTTAGACCTATGGAAGTCCGGATTCTGACCTTGGATGAAGGATTATTAGAGCTTGGAAGCCATGGCTTTTATGGTTCTTCTTGGAAATTTGGAGAAGAAGAACAGTGCTTGGCCGCATGAGCATGTTTTCTTTTAGCCGCATGGCTTCGGTTTCCTTAGCCGCATGAGCCCATATTTTCTGAGCCGCATGAGTCCCTTGCCGCATGAACCCAGTTCCCTTAACCGCATGAGCCTGCTGTCCCGAGCCGCATGAACTTGATTCCCCTTTGCCGTATGGCTGGGTTGACTTCGGCCGCATGAGCCAGTTCTCCCTTAGCCGCATGGCCTTCACCCGTATGATTCAAGTTGACTCGAGCCGCTTGAACCCGATTCCCCTGTCGCATAAGCCTGCCGGTTCTTAGCCGCATACGCTCTTTTCCTCCAGTCGTATGAGCTTATCCCCTTCTTGCCGCATGGCCTCTTCTAGCCGAGTCACATGGCTTCGGCAGGCCTCAGCCGCATGGCTTTGGTTCTCGAGCTGCATGAGCTTGTTCCCCCACTGCCGCATATGTCCCTTTTCCCTGGCCACATGAAACCGATTCCCCTGCCGTATGAGACTATTATCTATTGCCGCATGAGCCCTTCCCCTTTCAGCCGCATGCGTCGAATCTCCCTTGGCCGCATGAGCCTGTATGTTTTCTTGGCCGCATGCGCCCTCCTGTCCTGGCCGCATGAACCTGAGCCGCATGGCCCTATCCTCGAGCCGCATGACTCTTCCATAGCCCCTAGCCCCTTGCATTTTATGTTGAGTTGTTACATTCACATTTTTGTCTTATGACCCTCTGTGTAACTTCGATCCCTTGATAGAATGCTTGTACTATGTTATTCTGCACATGTGCCATGAACACGACAGTGACCCGTAGTGGTGCACTCTTGACAAGTAACATGACATGATAGTGGCCCGTCGTGGCGCACCCTTGACAAGTAAACCTGACATGATATATCCCGATATGCTGTTGCGACGGCTAGCATAATATGACAAGAATGAATGGCCTGGACACCATGGACGATTGTGTTTGTACCAATGAACCGGTATTGTCTTGCATCATGTCTCGGACAGGGACCCCTGATTACCACGGTCAGGAGTACCTCCTAAAACTGACTAAGGCTAATAACTAGAATAATCCAGTAGTCATGAAGAGATTTCCCAGCTACAGGCAATCTCATTATCTAGGCGCACAAGTGGACTTGTAGCCTGCCGACGAGTAGGGCACATATCCAGCACACTGTCATGTGTTGCACCCTTTATGAACGGATATTCGACCTGGATAACCCGGATGGTCTACATGGCTTGTGGCTGTTGGAATAATCTCATTACATCTTGCTAGTAACAAGGCCTGTGATAACCCTAGTTAGTTAAAGTATCAAGCCGTACTTATTGCTTGGCCGTGATTGATGGATGGAGTCTAAACCAGTCTTGTCTTGATCCTGTACAAGATTGATGGATGGAGTCTAAACCAGTCTAGGGTTGATCATGTATGACTGAAACTCTTGCTAGTCTTCATATTTTGTAATGACTAGCTTCATGATCATCCAAATATGTAATGTATGGGACGCCTTACTATTGTATATTTAGTGCTCTGATATCTTGTAACTGTTATTACTTGGTTGAGATTGAGACAATAGGCTTGTTCATGACCATAAGAGACTGATGGCTTGTAGTTAAACCCTCATGTATCTAGACAGCCGTGACCGTATAGCAAGGTGGGTTGTACTTCAATATACGTAGCTGGCTATGTTCGCCCCCGCTCTCCAGTATTCTGGTTCTGGGGCGTTACACAATACAATCATGTCATGGTGCTCCAGTACGTGAGAGATAATTAACGTATAATAGGATACCTCCGACACCAGAAATGGGTACCGCCACAAGCAGTACAGGCAATCGACAATCAGATCAAATCATGCATGAGCAATGATCATTCGAGTATGAAGCATAAACAAATCAACAAAATTAAGAAAAAAATTACAAAGTATCAGAGCGGTATACCGATGGTATACTTCAATATAGGGGTGTGCATCAGTTGATGGTCGATCTATTTGGTTACAACCAAAGTCGAATCAAAGTTAATATATAGGTTTAATGTTTTGACGTTCTAAAAAGATTGGCTTTAAAAATTGTTTTGCAAGAATTAAATATTCTTGAAAATGAAAAGATTTACCATCTAGTTTTAAAAATAAGAAGTTATATTATTATAACGTTAAATTCTATTTTAAAATTATTACGTTGATCTCTTATTTGATTGCGGATTTGAATTTATAAGACTTAATTTATTGATAATATAAAAGGCTATTTTAAATTATTGTAGTAATAATTATTTGACTAAGATTCCAATGTATATGAATTAAACTATTTAACAATATCAAATATATTTTAAATATTATTATCGTGATCAGTTATATGATTGCGAGTAGATTAATTTTCACTTAAAAATTTATTTGATTTCTAAATGAAGAAGATGATTTATCTTAGAAATCCTTTTCGACCCGAAGCCATAACCGACGATCCTCGTTTATATATCCATAAGCCACTTGCCTATGTATCGGATACATTCAAATTCTCGAATCTAAGAAAACAACGTTTAGACTTGATTTGCACTTATCCATGCTTAGCCTCACCCATAGAAATAGGTGTATATGACCAACTGAATTCCTTCTTCCAAAACTCTCTTAGCCACCTATCCATACCAACAGCCTTGCCTGGCCATACACGTTCTCTACATCCATCATCTCGACTTCTTCGCATCACGCCACCACCAATAGTCACGTTCGTGCCCAGTTCATCCCAAAATCTGTGTCTGTGTATCACAACCACCATCCTCGGGTCCGACCCTGAGTGTCCGTGTGCGTGTTCACATTCTTTTCCTTCATCCTGGTGTCCAGAGCAATACAAAACAACAGTATATCCGCCGTGTCCGGACCCGTGTTGCCCGTGTCCACATCCATTCCCTTTATTTTATCCATACAAATCGCAGCAGTTCGTGTCCGACCAATCTGGATACGTAAACAAGGAGAACAAATTAGAAACCTAGTCTAAACTCTAACCTCCCGAGCGCCGTGGACTCGCCGCAGTCACCAACGACCTCCGCATCCGCGTCTCCGCGTGGGAGCGCCGCCACCGCGGTTGTGGTCCTCCACCCTCGCCATCCTCCTCTCCTGGATCTACGTGGTCTCCTCCATCCTCCTCATCGCCGAGCTCAGCTTCGCCGCCATGAGCGAGAACAACGCGGACGAGGTCAGCTTCACCTCCCTCATCGCCGACGCCTTCGGCCCTCGCTCCGGCGCCCTCGTCGCCGTCGTCTACGCCTGCCTCCAACCGTCCTTGAGTCGCGCGCACGTGCGTATTTTCCCGGCGGGACCCGCCCTAATCACGAGAGCCGCCGGCGGGGCCATCCCGACCTCGTGGTCGGCAGCACTGGCCTCCCGTCCCTCCTCTGGACGGTGCTCGCACCCCTCTCGGCCGCTCCCTCTTTTCCTCTGTGAGTTCCTAATCCCCTCTTCTCCCTTTCCTTTTTCTTTCCTTTCTCTGAAGTATCTCTCTCTCTTTCCTCTTTCTCTTCCTTTAGTATTTTTAATAAGAAAAGAAAAAGGGAAATATTAAAATGGGTGAACAACACAGTATGGGGATGGGGAAGAAGAGAAGCATAAATGCACTGTTACTTTCTCTTCCCTTCTTTTGTAATGTGTAGTTTGGTCCAGTCCAGTACTGGGTTTGGGCTATTAGTTAGATTTAGAGATTTGTTTTAGAAAATTAATTTGAATTTCATTAAGTTACTATATATATAAGTTTTATATCTAAATTAAATAAATTAATTATAGACTAAGTTTTCAATATTTATAAACAATGTTTTGGGCTAGTTAGAAATAATTTGTTTAATCATTTACCTTATTTAGTTTATTTAAAGTTGTAATTATTATCTAATTAGCTTGATTAATTAATACTTTGTTAATATGATACTTAGTGACTTGGTTGGTTATTATTGTATCATTATTACTATTTTCATTAATATTGTTACTTGCTATTACTCTATATACTGCGACAGCTCTAAAATATATTATTGAATTACTTTATAATAAAGTTTTTGACCTATAACTATATTGGACTAAAATTAGCTTTTGCCGAAATGCTACCTAGATTTTATGTATTTTCTAAAAAGTATTTTGCTAGTAAAAATACTTTCTAATATTATATGTATTTTCGTGAATGGGTCTCAGAATAACTATCATATATTTTCAAAACAAAGTTTAAATAAAAATTTTCTAAATGAATGATTCATAGGCATATTTCTCTAAATATATATTTTTCCTAATTGAATAATTACCTTTCTCTAAGTTAAGAAATATTCCTTAAATCATTGGATTATCATAGATCGTAACTAATCGATAATTTCCTATTTTCTTGCAACTCTAACATTACCCTAGGCTAAGTGGACTATTCCAAACGCAACGGGATTGTCAATTTCTCCAGCTAAGGACCTCAGGCAAGTGCACTTTCTGATTGCTTTCGATTCATAGTAGTCTTTTCATTTCATGTTTATACATATATCTTGCTGCTTGTTGACACACTCGTCACACGGAGTAGTCGCGAGGGGAAATATCTTAGTAGACATGTGGACTATCCAGAAATATCCCTAAAATGTCTATTCTTGCCTGATAGCAGCTGCACAAGACACGTACAGTGTGCCGAATTTATCCCTAGCCGTTCACATATCGAAACAGATATTTCATACCACATAGGTAGTTGTCTTTTATTTATTTTTCCTTGTCTTCTCCACCGTGCCATATCATCAGTACTTTCTAGTTTTCATATTTCATATGTTATTTTCATGTCTTGTTAATTCTATTGTGTTCTCGCATTGCCGTCGGTTTGTGTGCTTGTTCCATTCCTAACTGGAAACCAACATTTTTCAGGTTAGCCGTGGCATCTTTAGCATTGGAAGATTCGGGTGTATTTGTAGGCCAAAACCTAGAGGCTAGCTAGTCAGTTTAAATCTTGTTGTAAATGAAGTTATGAAAGTTTGTATTTTCTTTAAATATAAATGTTGTGAATGTTGTAACAAATTAGAAATGTGAATGAGCAATACGGTTTATTTTGAGCATTTATTTATTGCGGGCTTCACAGCATTCTACCGCCGACTCTGCGGCGTAGGCTGGCTTGGACACGTCTCGTATCCGAAAAAATGGGTGCGGGTCGTGACATGTGATGCTTCAGGCAAAGGTTTGGGATGTGTTTTGATGCAGCATGGGAAGGTAATAGCTTATGCGTCACGTCAACTACGTGATCATGAGAGAAATTATCCAACCCATGACTTGGAGCTGGCAGCAGTAGTGTTTGCACTTAAGCTTTGGAGACACTACTTGTATGGAGATAGGGTGGAGATTTTCACCGACCACAATAGCCTGAAGTATGTATTCACTAAGAAGGATCTTAACATGCGTCAGAGAAGGTACCGCCGACTCTGCGGCGTAGGCTGGCTTGGACACGTCTCGTATCCGAAAAAATGGGTGCGGGTCGTGACATGTGATGCTTCAGGCAGAGGTTTGGGATGTGTTTTGATGCAGCATAGGAAGGTAATAGCTTATGCGTCACGTCAACTACGTGATCATGAGAGGAATTATCCAACCCACGACTTGGAGCTGGCAGCAGTAGTATTTGCACTTAAGCTTTGGAGACACTACTTGTATGGAGATAGGGTAGAGATTTTCACCGACCACAATAGCCTGAAGTATGTATTCACTAAGAAGGATCTTAACATACGTCAGAGAAGGTGGCTAGAGCTACTTGTGGATTATGATGTCAACCTGCAGTATCATCCTGGGAAGGCCAACGTTGTAGCAGATACATTGAGCAGGAGAGCCAGAGTTTATTTTCTCACAGCGCAGCCAAAGTTATTGGCAGATCTTCAGAAGATGGATATAGAAGTTGTCCTTCCTACCGATATGGATTTGATGGCCAGTATGCAAGTTCAGTCCAGTATAGTTGAGAGGATCAAGTTAGCTCAGTCGGCAGATTCTAAGCTTCAACGACTCAGAGCAGAGTGTGAGGCAGGACGGCGGCCAGAGTTATGTATCCATGAGGATGGTACACTTCGATATGGGAAGCGTCTTTGTGTACTCAGTGGAGATATCAGACAGGAAGTCATGGCAGAAGCTCACAGTTCTCAGTATTCCATTCATCCGGGCGGTACGAAGATGTACCGTGATATCCGTCAGCACTTTTGGTGGAATTACATGATGAGGGAGATAGCCCGGTTTGTCTCTCGGTGTTTGGTTTGCCAACAAGTTACAGCTGAACATCAGAGGCTAGCTGGACTTCTTCAGCCCTTGTCGATTCCAGAATGGAAATGGGAGCATATAACCATGGATGTCGTGACTGGATTACCTAGGTCTCCGGCCGATAGAGATGCTATTTGGGTTATTATAGACAGGCTCACGAAAGTGGCTCACTTTCTCCCGTTCAGAGTTGGTCAGTCGACGGCTCAACTAGCAGAGATGTACCTCAGGCAGATCATCAGATTTCACGATGTACCAGTCAGTATCACCTCGGATAGAGATTCAAGATTTACGTCGCACTTTTGGCGCAGTCTGCAAGATAGTTTGGGAATTCACCTCCATTCAGCTCAGCTTATCATCCGCAGACAGATGGTCAGTCAGAGCGTACCATACGAACCTTGGAAGATATATTGAGATCTTGTATACTCGACTTCGGTGGTTCATGAGAGGATCACTTGTACCTGGTGGAGTTCTCGTACAACAACAGTTTCCAAGCCAGTATCCAGATGGCACCGTTCGAGGCTCTGTATGGTAGGAAGTACAGATCTTCGCTAGCATGGGACGATGTTGGAGAGAGGTAATTGCTCGGTCTGGAAATGATTACTCAGACAGTTGAGGTGGTCAGAAGAGTAAAGGATCATTTTCGCGTCGCACAAGATCGCCAACGCCATTGGGCCAATTCTCATCGGTACCCCCTTAAATTTTCTATCGGCGACCATGTATTCCTTAGGATCTCGCCTAACCGTGGCGTCATTCGTTTCAGCGTACGGGGAAAGCTTAGTCCTAGGTATATAGGGTCATTCGATATCCTGGAGCGAGTAGGAGATGTGTCCTATCGTCTCGCTCTCCCGCCGTCATTACGTAAGGTACATGATGTCTTCCATGTGTCCCAATTACGACGGTATATCCCGGATCCGAGTCATGTCCTAGATCATTCAAAATTGGTTGTTGGTACCAACCTTTCGTATGAAGAGAGACCCGTATCCATATTGGAACGAAGAGAGAAGATACTCAAGAACAAGACTATCAAGTTAGTCCGTGTTGCTTGGGGTCATCACTCCTTGGGTGAGTCAACATAGGAGCGTGAGGATGATATCCGATCGCGATATCCCGACCTGTTTGACTCGTAAGGTATACTGTCTTTCTTATGCCTTATGCTCTCAAATCCTTGCTTGAATGAATGATTCCATGGTGGACTGCTTAGTATAACTTGTCTGTGATTAGTATAGCTTGTCCTTGTCTCTCTAACCACTTAATTAAATTTCGAGGACGGAATTCTTTTAAGGTAGGTAGAGTTATAACTCCCGTAGTTCGTATTGCGTATTTTGGTATACGTCTACGTATTTTGACTCATATTGCATGTCTCCTTGCATGGTTTATTTTGGCATTTCATTGCTTGGTACGGTTCGGTTCGGTTCGGTTTGCTTAGTTCGGTTTGGTTCGGTTTTGCTTGTGAACCAACCCTACCTACCCCCACCACTAACCCCATTAATATCCTACATAGTTTTCTCTCTCCTTATAACTCAGTATTTACTCCTCCTTCTTCTTCTTCTTCCTCCCTGGCGTAGAGCTCCACCTACCCCCCTCTCCCATCGGCAAGTGCAGCTTGCTTCACGAGAGAACTCCATTTTTATTGCTTTAATGTCTTCCCTTCTCCATTTTTAGCTTCTTTAGTACTTAGCATTTTTAATTTCCATGCCTCATTTCTTGTAGATCTAAGCTTGTTGCATTTTTGGATTTCTTGGGTTTTGATCTATTTAACCTTGCTATTTTCAAGTTTTGAGTGTTCCAGGTTGTAGAAAATTTCGTTCTACCCCATTTAGACCTATGGAAGTCCGAATTCTGACCTTGGATGAAGGATTATTGGAGCTTGGAAGCCATGGCTTTCATGGTTCTTCTTCTCGGAAATTTGGAGAAGAAGAACAGTGCTTGGCCGCATGAGCATGTTTTCTTTTAGCTGCATGGCTTCGGTTTCCTTAGCCGCATGAGCCCATGTTTCCTGAGCCGCATGAGTCCCTTGCCGCATGAACCCAGTTCCCTTAACGGCAAGAGCCTGCTCTCCCGAGCCGCATGAACTTGATTCCCCTTTGCCGCATGGCTGGGTTGACTTCGGTCGCATGAGCCAGTTCTCCCTTAGCCGCATAGCCTTCATCCGCATAATTTAAGTTGACTCGAGCCGCATGAACCCGATTCCCCTGTCGTATGTTCCCTTGCCGTATAAGCCTGCCGGTTTTTAGCCGCATGCGCTCTTTTCCTCCAGCCACATGAGCTTATCCCCTTCTTGTCGTATGGCCTCTTCTAGCCGAGCCGCATAGCTTCGGTAGGCCTCAGCCGCATGGCTTTGGTTCCCGAGCCGCATGAGCTTGTTCCCCCACTGCCGCATATGTCCCTTTCCCTGGCCGCATGAACCCGATTCCCCTGCCGCATGAGACTATCATCTATTGTCGCATGAGCCCTTACCCTTTCAGCCGCATGTGCCGAATCTCCCTTGGCTGCATGAGCCCGCTTGTTCCCTTGGCCGCATGCGCCCTCCTCCCCTGGCCGTATGAGCCAGAGCCGCATGGCCCTACCCCAGAGCCGCATGACTCTTCTATAGCCCCTTGTATTTTATGTTGAGTTGTTACATTCACATTTTTGTCTTATGACCCTCTGTGTAACTTGGGTCCCTTGATAGAATGCTTGTACTATGTTATTCTGCACATGTGCCATGAACACGACAGTGACTCGTAGTGGTGCACTCTTGACAAGTAACATGACATGATAGTGGCCCGTCGTGGCGCACCCTTGACAAATAAACCTGACATGATATATCTCGATATGCTATTGCGATGGCTAGCATAACATGACAAGAATGAATGGCCTGGACACCGTGGACGATTATGTTTGTACCAATGAACCGGTATTGTCTTGTATCATATCTCGGACAGGGACCCCTAAGTACCACGGTCAAGGGTACCTCCTGAAACTGACTAAGGCTAATAACTAGAATAATCCAGTAGTCATGAAGAGATTTTCTAGCTACAGGCAATCCCGTTATCTGGGCGCGCAAGTGGACTTGTAGCCTGCCGACGAGTTGGGCACATATCCAGCACACTGTCATGTGTTGCACCCTTTATGAACGGATATTCGACCTGGATAACCTGGATGGTCTGCAGGGCTTGTGGCTGTTCGAATAATCTCATTGCATCTTGCTAGTAACTAGGCCTGTGATAACCCTAGTTAGTTAAAGTATCAAGCCGTACTTATTGCTTGGCCGTGATTGATGGATGGAGTCTAAACCAGTCTAGTCTTGTCCTGATCCTGTACAAGATTGTTACATGACCTGAATGCTTGTGATTTACCTTATCGATAAATTGTGGGAAACCAAGTTCCATTCAGACGAAAGGTTACAACTCCGGTCCTTGTTTGGTTTAAGGGTTGTAACTTGGTTATCTGAATAGTTCTATGGTTATCCTATCGTATATCATCATGAGTTTCCATATTTTCAATCTTTTGTTATATAATTATATTCTTGTGCTAATTGCTGGTTTTAGTTCTTAAGTGAAGTCTCTTTTGTGGCACTAGCCCTTTCTGGGATCTGACCCAGCTGGTTTTGTATGGCCAGATACCGGAGCAGCTCCAGAGGATCTACCGACCTTCCAGCCCGATGGGGACCACCAGGCGTAATCCGGGCAACGAGTGGGTTTTATCTTTGGCTCTCCCACTCTATTGTAAAAGTATTCTTTTGAGGCGTTTAGCCGACGAGCACGTGTTAGCTCGATTGCACTTTACTTACTGTCTGCCTACGGGCTGTAACATGATTGGCAAATCCTAGGGTTGATCATGTATGACTGAAACTCTTGCTAGTCTTCACATTTTGTAATGACTAGCTTCATGATCATCCAAATATGTAATGTATGGGACGCCTTACTATTGTATATTTGGTGCTCTGAAATCTTGTAACTGTTATTACTTGCTTGAGATTGAGACAATAGGCTTGTTCATGACCATAAGAGACTGATGGCTTGTAGTTAAACCCTCATGTATCTAGACAGCCGTGACCGTATAGCGAGGTGGGTTGTACTTTAATATACGTAGCTGGCTATGTCCGTCCCCGCTCTCCAGTATTCTGGTTCTAGGGCGTTACACAATACAATCATGTTATGGTGCTCCAGTACGTGAGAGATAATTAACGTATAATAGGATACCCCCGGCACCAGGAATGGGTACCGCCACAAGCAGTACAGGCAATCGACAATCAAATCAAATCATACATGAGCAATGATCATTCGAGTATAAAGCATAAACAAATCAACAAAATTAAGAAAAAATTTACAAAGTATCAGAGCGGTATACCGATGGTATACTTCAATATAGGGGTGTACATCAGTTAATGGTCGATCTATTTGGTTACAACCAAAGTCGAATCGAAGTTAATATATAGGTTTAAAAATAACCACATCCGAACCAAACCAAAAATTGCTCGATTCAGTTTTGAAACTGGCGTACTTGGTTCGATTTCGATCGGTTCGGCTAATCGGTTTTGATCAGACAAAAAAAATTCAAGTATATAAAAGTGTTTCACAAAGTAAATTCACACAAAAATAAACCATTACCATCTTCTAGTTGGAATATATTTGTATGAGATACCAAAGTGGACAGTAATCTTCTAAGTAAATCACTTACATAATAAATTTTTTCCGCAAATCCAAAATAATTCTCAAAAATAGACCGATAATCCTAATAGATCTATGAATTAAAGATAAAAAATAAACACATGTTACTTGGAGTGGCCGACAAAGACCTACAATGGTCACTCCATGTAACATATGTTTACACTCTTAGGGAGAGAGGTAGAAGTTTTAGAATATGAGCAATCGCCTCCATATTCCAAAGATCAACAACTCCAAACCGTGAGATAGATAAGTTGGATCGAACATAAACCTAATTATACACTCTTACTAACTGGGTTAGGTTTGGTTTGGTTTAAGTAGTTTTTGAAATGACCAAACCGTGAACGAACCAAGTCGATCGATTTTTTAAATGGTCCAGTCGAACCAAACCGACAAGACCATCGGTTCAGTTAAAAATCGATCGATTCGGTTTGGTTTAGTTCTTGGTCCAAATAAGCATACCCTTACTTTAGTATATCGGCGGTATATCGGCTCTCGAGGCAACAAGTTCTAAACTGTAAAAGGCATAGGTCGATTTTCGGTAGTATATCGACTATACAAACAAGGGACATTACAAAATGGTACAGGACGATATACCACATTATACCACTGGTATTGAAATAGCTCAATTTTAGTCGGGAATTCAAATTGGGACCAAAACCAAGTCCCAGAATTTGCTAAAATCATGTCAAGGAATAACCAATACTAGGGGTCAATCTCTTATAGCAATATAGACTAGGTTTCATGGTGATAACATAGGTACCACTCTCGATACCAAAGATTCCTAGCTACGGTATCACAATTATTCTTAGGAAATCATATCCTAGCTCAAAGCCAAAATCTAAGCCAAGCACATAGCCAAGAATCACGATAAAAACACTTTCAATAAACATATTTTGGATAAAACTAAGCATATTGTTCATGGAAAATAAAATGACAAGAGAAAACCAATTTGTCCAAGAGATCGCAAAATGTACTTGCTTAGGTCAAGCTCCTTGCCTACACTTCTACTCCACCACCAAGAGTGTGAGCCCCCTGAATTTTAGAAATATTTTCAAATTTTCTAAATGAATTATTTTTGATAATTCATTTTTATTTAATTATCATTAATGCTCTTTTTCGTGACTTTGATTTCTGGAGCGTCAGAGATGTCAATCTCGGGGAACTTCCTTTACGAGTTTGTAGTAGACAAGATTATCTTCATTTTGATATATCATGTCTCACCCAAACTTGTTTTCTTATGCTCTGTTTGCATCGCACAACTTTGGGTCAATTTAGGCCATTTGATCGTTGAATAATTATTAATAAATTGTTCACTTTTATCCTTGATCATCATATGCACGTTACCGTAACTTTTAATTTAGGAGCACAAGACTAGTCGTTTTCTCAAAACCAACTTTTCGTGCATGATCTAGTCGAGGCACCCTACACCCATGTAAACCCCCTAAATTTTCACTAAACTTTTTTTATTAATTTATTTTGGTAATGATTTTTATTTTGGTATCGTACATCGAGTGCGAATGCGTAAAGACGTAAATACGAGATATTTGTTCATTCAAATACAAAATATCTTATTATAGTTTTTCTTATGAATATAGAATAAATATGTTGTTTCAATACATTATATAAATAAATATTTTCATATCAAAAGAACATTTCACGATATTTGCCAAAAACTTTATTTTCTTACTTTTATGAAAGACTATTTTATTTCTTGTTCAAATATAGATATTAATTTAGAAAACTATATTTTACGTAGATATTTTATTTGCATACGATGTACAAATTTTTTTTATTCATATATTTTTCGATTTTCGAAATTAATTATTATCGTTATTTTAGTAATTCGAAAAAGATATTTAAATTTTAATTTGATTTATTGTTTAAATAAATTATAGTAATTTAATTTAGAAAATATTTTATTTACGTTATTTTAAAATAGCTTTTAAATTAACGAGGGGATTATCTATATTTAACTTAGATTTAGATTTTATTAAATAAGGTTTAAATTGGTTTGAATTAATATGGGATTTATCCATTAGGATTTAAAGAAATCCTAGTCCTTATCCAACTAGGGTGTCCACGTCCTATATAAGGAGAGCCCCCATTGCTTCTTTTTTCAGAGAAATTCCACCAAACCAATTCCATAACCAAAAATTCGTGCATCATGTACGTGTGCCCCTTACCATCCACTACATTTCTTATTGTACAAATATATTATTCCTTTCTCGTGTCCGAGATGCCGGACAGAACTTGTCTCCGTGTCACGCAGGACACAATGGCAACCCAACCTGACGATACAAACCTAGAACCTTAAACCTGCTGCTGTCCACAACCACCATCTCTGTCCACGACACTGCCTCCTAGCCGAAATTGCCGACTCCGCCCTCTGCTTCCCCTCGCCCAGCCGAGAACCAACACTGTACCCGTCCACCGAACTCATCGCCAACACCAAGCACCACCACCCCATCACCACCATCACCCCAATCACCACAACTATTTCGCCCTCAGCCAGGAACAGCACCGCCACACTACCACCGTTCCTCCATGACAACCATCCCGGCATAGGCACGCAACACACCATCCAACGCTGCCGCGGCCTCCCCGCCACCCATGTCAACCACAAGGTTCATCTTTGAGTCCGACACCAACCCGATCCATCTCCAGAAAATACAGTAAATCAAAGCCTAACCCTAGAAACCTTACATTCGCCTCTCTTCGCTACGTCTCGGCGCCTTCCTTGCGGCAAACACCTTCCCACTGTGCTCGATTCGAACGCCGGTGCTACATCCCTAGAGTTTCCTGGCCGCCGCCTTGTCTCCGCCCATCAATCCCTCCTGAGCTCGACTCCGGCCTGCATTCACCATCCAGATCGGGTGGATCCGGCCACCATCAGCCGTAGACCACTGCCTCGTCTCCCAGCACTGGAGCCCAGCTGTCCTCCACGACGCTCGCCAGTTGCTGGCCAACCCGACGCCTCGTGCGACCTTGTTCGCCGTGCCTCCTCCGCTGTAAGCCCCTCTTCCTTCTCCTTCGCCCTTCCGAGCTCTCCATCTCTCTCTCTCTCTCTGTTTCTTCTCCTACCCACTCCTTTCTATCTTTCTTTATTTATAACTTAAATATTTATTGGGCTTAATTAGTGGGCCAAGCCCAAGGGAAGAGTTTTTTGAAGATAATAATATTATGGTTTGGGTTTTGTTTTAGGGGCTGAATGATTAGGCCTTATAAGTAAATATCTTATTTAGTAAAGTTGGATAAAATGTTATTACTTTGGGGTGTATAAATATATATATTAGAGTGCTTAAATATTTATTTGGGCTGTGAGTTATTATTTTTAGAAATAAAATGGTAAACTTATTTTTGGTAAATAAGCATCGGGCTTACTATTTGGACTTTAACTGATCATATTTTTTTAAACAAATGATTCTCTTAGTCTTATGTGTATAGATGAAAATTTCTAAGTAAATTAATATCTTGGTATCTAATTAAAAATATGTGTAAAGGCTTGATGTTATGAGTCTTCTTTAGAAACTATTTTTGATAAATAAGTATTATTTTCAAATCATATTATTAGGGCCTTATTAACAATGAGGAGTTTTTAAAAATAACTTCTAAAAATATATTAAGTTTTGAAAAGGTTTATAAATATTTTCTAGATAATTATGAATATATTTTAAATAGTATATATATATATATTTTAAATAGTATATATATATATATGTATATATATATATATATATATATATGTATATATATAGATAATTATGAATATATTTTAAATAGTATATATATATATATATATATGTATATATATATATATATATATATATATATATATATATATATATATATATATATATAAAAAGAAAATATATATATATATATATATATATATATATATATATATATATATATATATATATATATATATATATATATATATATATATATCACACTTTTTGCTTAAAGAATTTCCTTCCTAAATAAAATTCTCTTAGATCAGATTATTTCATCGATCGTGACTAATCCCATAAATATATATATATATATATATATACATAAAAAAAAAAATATATATATATATATAAATATTTCATCGATCGTGACTAATCCCAAAAATATATATATATATATATATATATATATATATATATATATATATATAAATATATATATATATATATATATATATATATATATATATATCAGACTTTTTACATTTCATAGCTTACGTATACATACGAGGGTTCCATATATTGGAGTATACTTCGTATATATACAGCTAGCATGTCTACGTACTTAGTCCTTGTATTTTGGGAATGGGGCATTACATATTTTTGTGGTGGTCCATGCAGGTCGAGTTTACCACATCGGTTACGTTACTGTACCGATGTGAGCCTGCAACATAGGATTAGAATCTAAGAATCTCATCCATATACTTGACCTCTTTCTTTGACTCCAACTTTCAAATCTCGTTCGACTTCCTTGATTTGCATCTTGTTTGATTCCTTCCTACCGTAAATTCTTATCTCTTGTGCTTAGTGACAGTTAAGAAGATGACTACACTAGTATATGCTCATAGGTCAGACACATGGCTAGAAAGGTTACACCAACAATTAATATGCATTGAGGTTATATTTGAGTATAAAGGCATTTATTATTCCTAGAAGTATGATATTAAGGATTAGTAAATTCCAAGTTGGGTAGTAGCGAGTACCGACTATGAGGGATAGTTAGAAATTTATTTTGACACTGCCAAGTGGTGTACACAAGAGGATAGTTAGCATCTATTGAGAAAACAAATTGAATTGATTCTTGAGTTTGATTTGGAAGATTTTTGAAAATATTTATGAATTTGGAATTTTAGCTATACCTATTTTGAGGATATGGAATTTATTTGGAAAAATTTTAAATTTCTTATGATTGATTTATTTAGATTATGAGTTTAATGTCTCGATGGTGGAAAAAAATGGACTTTTGGAGATTTTAGAGTAGTTATGACTTGCTCGAAGTTTAGATATAAATTTTGAAAGATATAGAATCAATCCGAGGATTTATTTCAAATGCTCAATTTTTGTTTGAATTACGATTGATAAGATTATTTAAAACTTGAGCTTACGTTTTGGGTTGACTGTAATATGCTAAGAGTTATCTCGAGGTTATTTGAGAAATTTTAAATTTTTGTTTAGTTATAATTTTATGGAAGTTAAAAATAATAATAATAATAATAATAGTAATAATAATAATAATAATAAGAGAGTTGACGACTGATAGGATTAGTGAGTTTTTTTTACAAATTTGAAATGTTGAAAAGTTATTTTAAAAGAATTTATATTTTAAGTTATGATTATGTTGGACGATTTAGAATGAATAGAAATTATGGTAGATTATTTTCTGAAGATTTTTGTGAAGGCTCGAGTTCAAGAAGTTAGACTTATAATGGTAGACAACCAAGATAGCCATAATGAGATAGAGTAGTCCACATTAGTGACATATCACCCATGGCCATGATAGTCGTAAATACTCAAGTATAGTTAGTCATCTACTAAACCATGTGATCATATCACAACCTTGAGTCACTCGACCTTCCCTCAAATCTAGATCTTTTATCGTGACCATCTAATTATTTGAAACTTAAAAATGATTAGAATCATTTCCTTGACCATACCTTATCTATGAGACTATTTTCTCTCTAGAAACTGTGTTCCTAACTTATTTTACCTTGATCTACGAGATTTCCTTAATTATCCTTATTTCGTGCCTTAACCTTTTATTTTTGTGCATTAATGAAAACCCACTTTCTATTTTTGATCATTTGGTGTCCCTATCGTGATATTGATATTTCGGAGCACGAGACCAGCTGTTACCTTCCAACAAATCTCATATGTAAGACCTAGACGAGCCCAGCTTCATGTAGACATATCATGTCCCACTAAAACACGTCCCCTTGTGCTCTATTTTTATGATACGACTTTCCAGTCATAAAGACTAAACTATAATCATTACCATGTTAGCTAAATACTTTTCGACTACAGATAGGGACTCAACCTCAACTCAAAACTTTTGACCCAATATATGATGTGATTCCTTAAATGCTTAACTTTGTGCTTTATCTTGATTGCTTAAATTTTTATACCTTATCTTGATTTACTTACGCATAACACCCTTCTACCCTCCATGAAAATTAGCAACCCTTACTTTTCTCATTTTCGATTAAATTGCTTCACTCATAGTTCACCTTGATTCCTCTGTAGTTTATGAAATTTGTTCATTTTATGATTCCATTGTTCGAAGATGAATTTGATCATGACATCCTTTGGTTGGAAAGAGGTTAGATTAGAAAATTCCTAGAAAAGTAGTGGTAAGGTTGAATGAGATGATTGGATATGCATAAGTAAAATTTTACGGAAAATCCTATTAGGCGGAGTACATTTTATGAACTAATGAGAGTAGATTTCTTGATCGGCAAATTGGTACATCGTGGAAATCTATTGATTAAGAAATTCATGAGATAATAGATGGCGTGTTTGAAGTTATTAGATTTCAAGAAGGGTATAAATTTTTAAACTCTTGATGATTTAGGAATTTAACTATATGATGATGGTAAATTCAAAGGTCGTAACAAGGCGAGATAAATTCTACTTTCGATAAAATTTGGTGAATAAATTTTTGAAGGTAATTATGCGAGAGGGACTAGCACGAGAGAAAATATGTAGGAAGTAGAGTATTAGAGAAGTATTAAATGAAAAGTTTGGACTTATCAAAGATTTTGCGATATAACTTCATATTAAAGTAACCTTGACTATATTTTCGACTAAATTGATTTATTGAGCCTAAAGTTTCATGAAGGGTAAAGCTCGAGAGATATATATAAATATGTTAAGAGATGGAGACTGCATATTAAAGTTTCGTGACTTACTAGATTTCTAATTAAGAGATATCGCGTATAAAAAATATTTTAAGGTATCAATGGTTTTTGTGAGTTAAATAAAACATCATTTGAAGGTCGATATATACATGAGTACGCTTCAAGAATTTACGTAGTGTTTGAGATTATTTTAAGGACAGCTATCAATTCGAATAAAAGAAAGGAAGTACTGCTTTAAGAAAATTGAAGGAAAATGCTAACGTTGAAGAATCTTGGATTATGATGAATATTCTAGTAGGTTACGATTCAAAACTGAGATCGAAGAAGTTATTGTCTATTATGGTTGCATGCCTATAGGGAAAAGGTAGCGTTGATTGATTTTAAAACCTTGATAGGTTGTCATGCATTAACTATCTTCTAACCGTTTAAAATATTCATTGAATATCGATTCTTCCCTCTTCCGATGAATTAAATCGTGGATTCTTATGAAAAAAACTCTTTCTAACTCTTCAACCCTACCTATCCTAATTTTTCCTAAATTTCGAGGACGAAATTCTGATAAGTTGGGTAGGATGTAAACCCCCTAAATTTTCACTAATTTTTTTTATTAATTTAATTTGGTAATGATTTTTATTTTGGTATCGTACATCGAGTGCGAATGCGTAAAGACGTAAATACGAGATATTTGTTCATTCGTATACAAAATACCTTATTATAGTTTTTCTTATGAATATAGAATAAATATGTTGTTTCAATACATAGTATAAACAAATATTTTCATATCAAAAGAACATTTCACGATATTTGCCAAAAACTTTATTTTCTTACTTTTATTAAAGACTATTTTATTTCTTGTTCAAATATAGATATTAATTTAGAAAACTATATTTTATGTAGATATCTTATTTGTATGCGATGTACAAATTTTTTTATTCTTATATTTTTGGATTTTCAAAATTAATTATTATCGTTATTTTAGTAATTCAAAAAATATATTTAAATTTTAATTTGATTTATTGTTTAAATAAATTATGGTGATTTAATTTAGAAAATATTTTATTTACGTTATTTTAAAATAGCTTTTAAATTAAAGAGGGGATCATCTATATTTAACTTAGATTTAGATTTTATTGTAATAAAGTTTAAATTGGTTTGAATTAATATGGGATATATCCATTGGGATTTAAAGAAATCCTAGTCCTTATCCAACTAGGGTGTCCACCTCCTATATAAGGAGAGCCACCATTGCTTCTTTTTTTTTCAGAGAAATTCCATCAAACCAATTCCACAACCAAAAATTCGTGCATCATGTCTGTGTGCCCCTTCCCATCCACTATATTTCTTATTGTACAAATACATTATTCCTTTCTCGTGTCCGACATGCCGGACACAACTTGTCTCCGTGTCGTACAAGACACAATGGCAACCCAACCCGACGATACAAACCCAGAACCTTAAACCTGCTGCTGTCCACGACCACCGTCTCTGTCCACGACACCGCCCCCTAGCCGAAATCGTCGACTCCGTCCTCTGCTTCCCCTCGCCAAGCCGAAAACCAACACTGTACCCGTCCACTGCACTCATCGCCACCACCAAGCACCACCACCCCGTCACCATCATCACCCCAATCACCACAACCATCTCGCCCTCAGCCAGGAACAGCACCGCCACTCTAGCACCGTTCCTCCACGACAACCATCCCGGCACAGCCACGTAACACACCATCCAACGCTGCCGTGGCCTCCCTGCCACCCCTGTCAACCACTAGGTTCATCTCTGAATCCGACACCAACCCGATCCATCTCCAGGAAATACAGTAAATCAAAGCCTAACCCTAGAAACCTTACATTTGCCTTTCTCTGCTACGTCTCGGTGCCTTCCCTTGCGGCGAACACCTTCCCACCGTGCTCGATTCGAACGTCGATGCTACATCCTAAAGTTTCCCGGCCGCCGCCTTGTCTCCGCCCATCAATCCCTCCCGAGCTTGACTCCGGCCTTCGGTCACCATCCAGATCGGGTGGATCCGGCCACCATCAGCCGCAGACCACTGGCTCGCCTCCCAGCGCTGGAGCCCAGCCATCCTCTGCGGTGCTCGCCAGCCGCTGGTGTCACCCCCATTTCCTGTATTTCGTATTTGTACTCGTGATTTGATTTCGGCACGTATTTTATTTTCTCGACTTGTGGATTCGGGTTCTCGTAAATGGGTTTTGGACCATGGCTTGGTTTTATTTTGTGGAGTTGGTTTGGTTTGGTTTGGTTCATCATGAATGGAACACCTTAGCCTATTCTCCACCTCCATTCTATCACAACCACCCTCATTAAAACCCACCAACTTCTTCTCTCTCCTCCATAACTCCATTAATTTCTTTCAACTTCTTCTTCTTCCTTCTTTCACACAACTCCCCAACCCATAGGCAAGTGCACCTTGCCATCAAATAAGCACCACTTTTTATTTGTTCATTAGCTAGATTAGGCCATGGTGATCAATATTAGAACTTGATATTTTGTGATTTGCAGTCTCCATTGTTCTAGATCTAGGTTTTGACTATTTTCAAATTTACATGGTTTTGATCTATTTTGGTTGGATTTTTGTGGGTTTTGATGCTTCCATGTGGAAGAGAATTCAATTTTACTCAAGTTAGACCTTTGAAAATCTAGATTTGGTTTTGATTTTACCAAGATATGAAGTTTTGAACCTTAGAGTTCTTGGAGTCTTCTTCTCGGCCTGGAGAAGAAGACAGCAGCCTGCGCACTTTAGCGCAGGGCTGGATTGCGCATTCTCCCTCGTCCAGCGCTCCTTAGCGCAGCGTCGACCGCGCAGCTTGCCCCTTGGCGAACTGCGCTCAACCCGAGTGCGCATGGATTCATGCGCAGTCTGCTCATGCGCAGTCTGCTCATGCGCAGTCCGCTCATGCGCAGTCAGCTCATGCGAAATCTGACCCTGCGCCATCCACTCATGCGCAATCTGACCCTGTGCCATCCAATCATGCACAATCTGACCCCTGCGCCAACCAGTTCAGCGCAAGCCGACTCCTGCGCAGCTCACTCCTGCGTAGTTGGCCCCTGGCGCACTTGACTCCTGCGTAACCCGACCCCAGGGACCCTTGCGTAATCTGTCCAATCATGGAGATTTGGTTTATTTTTCCTTAATCTTGGCTCTTCTATAGCCATGTATATTGGTATTTTATTAGATATTTTACGTCCATTTTATATCCTTACGCCTTTTGTCATGAACTTGATTTACTTAATATGTTTGGAATGACTATTGTATATGGCATGGCATGACAAGGAACTAGCATAACATGACAGTGACCCGTAGTGGTGCACTCCTGACATGACCAACCTGATCTTTCTGGGGTTTAAGGATTGTAACCTGGCTCCCGGAATGGTTCTACGTCCCTAGTCGTTTATCGCCCTGTGTACTTTACTACTTGTACTTTCTTTTATTCTTTATGTTCTGATATGCTGGCTTTTGTTCTTATTTGTGGCCTCCTTGTGGCACTTGCTCTTTCTGGGGTTTGACCCAGCTGGTTTTGTGTGGCCAGATTTCGGAGCAGCTCCCGAGGATCTACCAAGCTTCCAGCCCAATGGTGAACACTAGATGGAACCCGGGCTACGAGTGGGTTTTCCCTTTTTGTTTCACCCACTTATATGTAAATTTATTCTTTTGAGGCGTTTAGCCGACGAGCACCTGTTAGCTCGATGCACATTTATTTACTGTCTGCCTACGGGCTGTAAACATGATTAACAAATCCTAGGGTTGATCATGTATGACCGAACTCTTGCTAGTCCTATCATTTTGTACGACTAGCTTTATGATCATCCGATATATAATATTTGGGACGCCTTATATATATATATATATATATATATATATATATATATATATATATATATATATATATATATATATATTTGATGCTCTAACATCTTGTAACTCTGTTAATTGCTGGAGATTGAGACAATAGGCTTGACCTTAAGAGACTGCTGGCTTGTAGTAAACCCTCATATCTAGACAGCCGTGACTGTATAGTTGAGATGTATTCTATTTCAATATACGTAGCTGGCTATGTCCGCTCCCGCTCTCCAGTATTCTGGTTCTGGGGCGTGATACGGTTTAAGTGGTGGCCCATGCAGGTCTTGTCAATCAAGAAATGTGAGGGTTTACCGAATAGATGTCTCAATCAATATTCGTCCTTGATCTCTGCTCGTATCTTCAAATCCCTGAGATTCTTGACCTGATCACATGCTTGTATCATTGATCTGTCCTGGTCCTTTCCTTACTGTTCCCTATGTCGTCTTCTTCAGCGGCATTGCTCCCGGACCTGCCAACCAGCCAGAGGAAGCTCAACAAGCACCCCAGCGCCAGGAAGATGAAGCTCAGCACTCTGGAGTAGCCTCCCGAGTTATGCTTCCCGGAGGCTCAGAACCTCCAGTTCAGGCAGCTCCGCCCGTTCAACCAGCTAGACAGGATGAGGGACCTTTGGTAGGGCTTATCAGAGAACTGCTTGCATCCCAAGATCGTCGAGGCGACGCCTTGCACCAGGAAGTTCATGATGCACTAAACTGAGGAGGTCCCCAAGGGAATCAGGCGGCCAACAGTTTCAAGCGCTTGAACTCTCCCTTCTTTGACGGCAGTGAAGATGCGATTGCCGCGGACGCTTGGCTTCAGGATACCGAGGTGGTTCTAGAAGCAGCTAGGACACCTGAAAATGAGAAGGTGGCGGTGGTACGCCTATAATTGTTAGACTTGGCTCGCGATTGGTGGGCAGCTCAGGCCACGGGGTTAGCGGCACCAGTCACTTGGGCGACATTCAGAGAGAGGTTCCAGACAAAGTACTTCGATGCGGTGGCACGGTACAACCTGCAGACTAGATTCACCAACTTGAAGCAAGGAGGCAGGACGGTCGATGGCTACGCGACCGAGTTTTCCAGGCTGAGTAGGTTCGTCCCCACTTTGGTGGCGACCGAGTTCGATAGGGCTCAGCGATTCCAGCAAGGGCTGCACTTAGAGATATTATTGGTTGTGGAGCAGTTCGAGCACCAGACGTTCGATGCAGTGTTGAAGGCAGCAAGGAGGCATGAGTATACCTCCCGGAGAATTGTGGACAGGACCGGAGGCAGGAAGCGGTCCCACAACCAGATGCACCAATCTTCAGCTCCAGCCCCGACAGCTAGGGGTATAACCATTGGAACTCCGAGGCGGGCGGCCTCAGTGACGTCGGTTCAGCATTCGACCCCGACGTACCCGCAGCAGCAGAAGCAGAAGCAGTCTTCCGCGGTGGGATGTTCGCATTGCGGGAAGCCGGGCCATGTAGTGGCAGAGTGTCGTAGGGCACAGGGATTGTGCCTGGCTTGTGGAGGAGCAGACCACCAGATAGGGACCTGCCCAAATAGGGGAGGTCCATCATCATCCAACCTTTCTAGTTCTTCGGTGAGAGGACCAGCCCCAGTTCCAGTCCAGCAGCAGCAGCAGCAGTAGTAACCAAGGCCAATGTTGCCTCAGGCCCAGGACTTTCAACAGCAGAACCAGCAGCAGTTCACCCAGGCTCCAGCACAGAACCGACAGAGGGGTTTCCAGCAGAGGGGACCCGCAGCTAGAGGTCAGGCTATGATGATGACCATGGAAGAAGAAGTTGTACCAGGTGAGGTAGTGGCAGGTACTATTCTCGTTAACACTTTTCCAGCATCTGTATTATTTGATTCTGGTGCATCGCATTCATTCATGTCTGCACGATTCGCGACACGGATAGGATTGGAGCCCGAGTCATTATCAGTGAGGCTCAATATACTTACTGGTAATGGTCTTGTGGGAGTAGATCGAGTGTTTTCCTCGTGTCGGATCGTAGTTAGCGGTAGAGAGTTCCCCGCTAGGCTCATAGAGTTTCCTATGGCAGACTATGATGTAGTCCTAGGCATGGATTGGTTGAGGAACCATTATGCTAGGATAGACTGCCATGTTGGCAGAGTTGTCTTTAGTATTCCCGAAGAGCCAGAGTTTTTATTTTCCAGAGACGCCGTGGAGCCTTCTCTCCCAGTATTGCGGATGGCAGTAGCAGCAGTGCAGTTGCCCCGGATAGTTGAAGAGTTTCCAGATGTCTTCCCAGAGGAACTTCCAGGGATGCCACCAGAGCGGAAGATCGAGTTCACCATCGACTTGATTCCCGGGACAGCACCAGTATCAGAGCGAGTCTACAGAATGGCACCGTCAGAGTTGGAGATTTTGTACAAGATGATTGAAGAACTCAGGACCAAGGGATTCATTCGTGCAAGTAGATCGCCTTGGGGAGCCCCGATGCTTCTTGTGAAAAAGAAGGATGGTACGTCTAGGCTATGTGTAGATTATCGTACCTTAAACTTAGTGACAATCAAGAACAGATACCCTCTCCCGAGGATAGATGACTTGTTTGATCAACTCAAGGGGGCTTCAATTTTTTTTGAAGATAGACTTGCGGTCAGGATACCACCAGATCAGAGTCAGAGAGCATGACATCCCGAAGACGGCGTTCAGATCTAGGCACGGGCATTGAGAGTTTCTAGTTATGCCCTTTGGAGCGACCAATGCGCCGACAGTATTCATGGACCTCATGAACCGTATTTTTATGCCTTACTTGGATCAGTTTTGTGATAGTGTTCCTTGATGACATCCTGGTCTACAGCAAGAGTGAAGCAGAGCATGAGGAGCATCTCAGGATCGTCCTTCAGACGCTTAGGGAGCACCAGTTGTACGCTAAGTTCAGTAAATACGAGTTCTGGCTCGATCGCATTTCGTACTTGGGTCACATCATTACCCGAGGAGAGTGGAAGTGGATCCCCAGAAGATTGTGGCCATCAAGTCTTGGCCAGTACCCAGCTCAGTGGCAGAAGTTCGCAGCTTTCTTGGATTGGCCGGCTACTACCGGCGGTTCGTCTCTGATTTTGCAAGGATTTCAGCGCTGATGACCCAGTTGACCCGCAAGGATGTGCCGTTCGTTTGGACAACAAAATGTCAGGAATCATTTGAGAAGTTGAAGCGAGGTTTGATAACGGCTTCCATTCTCACCTTTCCAGATGGGACCGGAGGATTCACAGTTTATTGCGACACTTCAGGCAGAGGATTGGGATGTGTTTTGATACAGTATGGGAAGGTAATTGCTTATGCGTCACGTCAACTCCGTGATCATGAGAAGAATTACCCGACCCACGACTTGGAGCTTGCAGCAGTAGTGTTTGCACTTAAGTTGTGGAGGCACTACTTGTACGGAGACAGAGTAGAGATATTTTCTGATCATAAGAGCCTGAAGTATGTTTTCACCCAGAAGGATCTTAATATGCGGCAGAGAAGATGGCTCGAGCTACTGGTGGACTACGATGTGGATTTGCAGTATCATCCAGGGAAGGCCAACGTTGTAGCAGATGCGTTGAGCCGGAGAGCCGGAGTTTATTTCCTGACGGCGCAACCAGAGCTATTGGCAGATCTTCAGAAGATGGGTATAGAAGTTGTCCTCCCTTCCAATGTGGCCTTGATGGCCAGCCTACCGGTTCAGTCCACCATAGTTGAGATGATCTGGACAGCACAGTTAACAGATTCCAAGATTCAGCGGCTCAGAGCAGAGTGTGAGGCAGGGAGAAGGCCAGAGTTATGTATTCATGAGGATGGTACACTTCGACACGGCACGCGTCTTTGTGTACCCAGTGGAGATATCAGACAGGAAGTCATGGCAGAGGCTCATAGTTCGCAGTATTCCATCCACCCAGGCAGCACAAAGATGTACAGAGATATTCGTCAACACTTTTGGTGGAATGGTATGAAGAGAGAGATAGCCCGGTATATCTCTCGATGTTTGGTTTGCCAACAGGTCAAGGCTGAACATCAGAGGCCAGCTGGACTTCTTCAACCCTTGTCGATCCCAGAATGGAAATGGAAGCACCTTACCATGGATTTCGTGACTGGGTTACCCAGATCTCCGGCAGGCAAAGATGCTATTTGGGTCATTGTGGACAGGCTTACCAAGGTGGCACACTTTCTTCCATTTAGAGTTGGACAGTCGACGGCATAGCTAGCAGAGATGTATCTCAGGCAGATTGTCAGACTTCACGGAGTGCCAGTCAGCATAGTATCAGACAGGGATACGAGATTCACATCGCACTTCTGGCGCAGTCTTCATCAAAGTTTGGGGACTCGTCTCAAGTTCAGCTCAGCGTATCATCCGCAGACAGATGGGCAGTCAGAGCGTACTATACAAACTCTCGAAGATATGTTGCGATCATGTACCCTTGACTTCTGTAGTTCGTGGAAGGATCACCTGTACCTGGTGGAATTCTCGTACAATAATAGTTTCCAGGCCAGTATCCAGATGGCACCCTTCGAGGCTCTGTATGGTAGGAAGTGCAGATCCCCGTTAGCATGGGACGATATCGGAGAGAGGCAGATGCTCGGTCCAGAACTGATTTCTCAGACGGTTGAAGTGGTCAGGAAAGTCAGAGATCACCTCCGAGTTGCTCAGGATCGCCAGCGCCATTGGGTCGATGCTCATCGGCGTCCCTTAGAATTTGCCGTCGGTGACCATGTATTCCTTAGGATCTTGCCTACCCGCGGCGTCATTCATTTTGGCGTGCGGGGAAAGCTTAGTCCTAGGTATATAGGGCTGTTCGATATTCTGGAGCGAGTAGGCGATGTGTCCTATCGTCTCGCTCTTCCGCCGTCGTTAAGTGAGGTACATGATGTATTCCATGTATCTCAATTAAGACAGTACATCCCGAACCCGAACCATATCCTAGATCATTCTGAATTGGTTGTTGGTACCAACCTTTCGTATGAGGAGAGGCCCGTGTCTATATTGGACCGGAGAGAAAAGATGCTCAAGAACAAGACTATTAACTTAGTCCGTGTTGCTTGGGGTCATCACTCTCTAGGTGAGTCAACGTGGGAGCGTGAGGACGACATCCGATCGCGATATCCCTACCTGTTTGACTCGTGAGGTATAATGTCTTTCTTATGCCTTACGCTTTCCCTTTCCTTGCTTGTATTGTATGATTGTACGATTGAACTGCTTAGTGTAGCTTGCCTGTGCTTAGTAAAGCTTGTCGTGGCAATCTCTAGCTCCTTGATTAAATTTCGAGGACGGAATTCTTTGAAGGTGGGTAGAGTTGTCACCCCTATTTCCTGTATTTCGTATTTGTACTCGTAATTTGATTTCGGCACGTATTTTATTTTCTCGACTTGTGGATTCGGGTTCTCGTAAATGGGTTTTGGACCATGGCTTGGTTTTATTTTGTGGAGTTGGTTTGGTTTGGTTTGGTTCATCATGAGTGGAACACCTTAGCCTATTCTCCACCTCCATTCCATCACAACCACCCTCATTAAAACCCACCAACTTCTTCTCTCTCCTCCATAACTCCATTAATTTCTTTCAACTTCTTCTTCTTCTTTCTTCCACACAACTCCCTAACCCATAGGCAAGTACACCTTGCCATCAAATAAGTATCACTTTTTATTTGTTCATTAGATAGATTAGGCCATGGTGATCAATATTAGAACTTGACATTTTATGATTTGGAGTTCCATTGTTCTAGATCTAGGTTTTGACTATTTTCGAATTTACATGGGTTTGATCTATTTTGGTTGAATTTTTGTGGGTTTTGATGCTTCCATGTGGAAGAGAATTCAATTTTACTCAAGTTAGACCTTTGAAAATCTAGATTTGGTTTTGATTTTACCAAGATATGAAGTTTTGAACCTTAGAGTTCTTGGAGTCTTCTTCTCGGCCTGGAGAAGAAGACAGCAGCCTGCGCACTTTAGTGCAGGGCTGGATTGCGCATTCCCCCTCGGCCAGCGCTCCTTAGTGCAGCGCCGACCGCGCAGCTTGCCCCTTGGCGAACTGCGCTCAACCCGAGTGCGCATGGATTCATGCGCAGTCTGCTCATGCGCAGTCTGCTCATGCGCAGTCCGCTCATGCGCAGTCTGCTCATGCGCAATCTGACCCTGCGCCATCCACTCATGCGCAATCTGACCCAGTGCCATCCAATCATGCGCAATCTGACCCCTGTGCCAATCAGTTCAGCGCAAGCCGACTCCTGCGCAGCTCACTCCTGCGCAGTTGGCCCCTGGCGCACTTGACTCCTGCGCAACCCGACCCCAGGGACCCTTGCGCAATCTGTCCAATCATGGAGATTTGGTTTATTTTTCCTTAATCTTGGCTCTTCTATAGCCCTGTATATTGGTATTTTATTAGATATTTTACGTCCATTTTATATCCTTACGCCTTTTGTCATGAACTTGATTTACTTAATATGTTTGGAATGACTATTGTACATGGCATGGCATGACAAGGAACTAGCATAACATGACAGTAACCCGTAGTGGTGTACTCCTGACATGACCAACCTGACTTGATAGTGGCCTGTGGCGGCGCACTCTTGACATGTACTTGACTTGACTTGACCTGTACTTGACCTGACTTGACTTGACTTGTAACTTATAACTTGACTCGTATAATCAACTTGACACCGTGGGTGCTCCTGCTTGCTTGCTTGTACAATCCACTTGTCATGTCTTGCATCTTGTCTAGGACGTGACTTCCTGGGTACCACGGCCAGGGACTCGCGCTAAATTGGATTCGGCTAATTATTAGATCAAACTAGAACATGGAGAATTCCCAATCACAGGCAATATCGTTATCTGGGCGCTTTAATGGACTTGTAGCTTGCCGACGAGTAGAGCACATTTCCAGCACACTGTCATGTGTTGTACCCTCTAAGTCACCTAAGGGTACATTTGTCTCCCGGGCAATGTACCTACCTATAACTCTCAACCCGCGGAAGGATAACTGGATGGTCTGCAGGGCTTAGGACTGGAAATTCTCACTTACATCTTGTTAGTAATTAGGCTTGTGATAACCCTAGTTAGTTAAAGTAGTAAGCCGTAGTACTTGCTTGGCCGATTGTGAATGAATGGTGTCCAGCTCTGTCTAAGTCTTGTCTAGCCCCTGTACCTAGAACTCTTGATCATGATTGTTTTACTTATCTCTAACAATAAATGGGTAGAGACAGTGAGCTATTCAGGCGAAGGGGTACAATCCCGGTCCTTGTTTGGTTTAAGGATTGTAACCTGACTCCCGGAATGGTTCCACGTCCCTAGTCGTTTATCGTCCTGTGTACTTTACTACTTGTACTTTCTTTTATTCTTTATGTTCTGATATGCTAGCTTTTGTTCTTATTTGTGGCCTCCTTGTGGCACTTGCTCTTTCTGGGGTTTGACCCAGCTGGTTTTGTGTGGCCAGATTTTGGAGCAGCTCCCGAGGATCTACCAAGCTTCCAGCCCAATGGTGAACACTAGACGGAACCCGGGCTACGAGTGAGTTTTCCCTTTTTGTTTCACCCACTTATATGTAAATTTATTCTTTTTGAGGCGTTTAGCCGACGAGCACCTGTTAGCTCGATGCACATTTATTTACTGTCTGCCTAAGGGCTGTAAACATGATTAACAAATCCTAGGGTTGATCATGTATGACCGAACTCTTGCTAGTCCTATCATTTTGTACGACTAGCTTCATGATCATCCGATATGTAATATTTGGGACGCCTTATATATATATATATTTGATGCTCTAACATCTTGTAACTCTGTTAATTGCTGGAGATTGAGACAATAGGCTTGACCTTAAGAGACTGCTGGCTTGTAGTAAACCCTCATATCTAGACAGCTGTGACCGTATAGTTGAGATGTATTCTATTTCAATATACGTAGCTGGCTATGTCCGCCCCCGCTCTCCAGTATTCTGGTTCTGGGGCGTGACAGCTGGCCAAGCCATCGCCGACGTCTCGTGCGACCGTGTTTGCTGTGCCGCCTCCACTGTAAGCCCCTATTCCTTCTCTTTCGCCCTTCCGAGCTCTCCATCTCTCTCTCTGCTTCTTCTCCTACCCACTCCTTTCTATTTTTCTTTATTTATAACTTAAATATTTATTGGGCTTAATTAGTGGGCCAAGCCCAAGGGAAAGTTGTTTGAAGATAATAATATTACGATTTGGGTTTTGTTTTAGGGGCTGAATGATTAGGCCTTATAAGTAAATATCTTATTTAATAAAGTTGGATAAAATGTTATTGCTTTGTGTTGTATAAATATATATATTAGAGTGCTTAAATATTTATTTGGGCTGTAAGTTATTATTTTTAGAAATAAAATGGTAAACTTATTTTTGGTAAATAAGCATCGTGCTTACTATTTGGGCTTTAACTGATCATATTTTTTAAATCAATGATTCTCTTAGTCTTATGTGTATAGATAACAATTTCTAAGTAAATTAATATCTTGGTATCTAATTAAAAATATGTGTAAAGGCTTGATGTTATGAGTCTTCTTTAGAAACTATTTTTGATAAATAAGTATTATTTTCAAATCATATTATTAGGGCCTTATTTACAATGAGGAGTTTTTAAAAATAACTTCTAAAAATATATTAAGTTTTGAAAAGGTTTATAAATATTTTCTATATAATTATGAATATATTTTAACTAGTATATATATATATATATATATATATATATATATATATATATATATATATATCACTCTTTTTGCTTAAAGAATTTCCTTTCTAAATAAAATTCTCTTAGATCAGATTATTTCATCGATCGTGACCAATCCCATAAATTTGGTTTCCTTGCGAACTCGGACTCCACATATCAACTTCGGTTGTTAGATCAAACTGGACATTGTCAGATCATCGCAGCACCCTCAGGCATGATACCTTGCCATATTTACTGCTTACATTTAGTTGCATCTTATTACTCAATTATTGTATATTTTTTGCACTTTTATTTTCAGTTATTTATTTTTCTTCTTGCTTGTGGACTTAGAGTTAAGAGACTATCGTCAATAGTGTGCATGTCATTAACTTTGTCACGAAGATAACACGAGTTGTGTGTGAGTGGTGAGTAACATGTAGAGGTCACTTGCGTGTTGGTTGATCCCCCGTGCGCATGTGTAAAAATAACTGTCAATAGATGCATGTTAGAAGACTTGACAGTTATTAGGTATAAAATAGTGTTGTGGAAGCGACATGTGTTGGTGCGTCGTGGTTACGATGCACGTATAGTGTCATTAGGAGGAGAGGACAGTTACTAGCGTAGGGGCTATATTTACTTTTACACACTTTGTGGGTTGATAGTGACTCGGATGAGCGCTACTTGCTGTCCGGCCGATAGTGTCTCGGATGAGCGCTACTTAACGACCTTTCTTTATTACTTGCATGATCCTACAGCCCCTGCGTAGAACGTTGTCCTCAAAGTGCATATCACATAGATGTTTAGGGACCCAGTTGTATTGTAGTTCTATAGTATTTACATTTGTAGTTATAATGGCATGTTCTTCCTGTATCCTATTACGTCCCTCTGAGGACCTGGTGATTTCTCCAGGTGTGTTTTATGATTTTCGCAGGTGCTCTAGCCAAGGCCATAGTTCACAATCTACCTTCGCGATGCTACCTCTTAGACCGTCTTTCGCTTCGCTCGACTCTTCCGTAATTACTATGTATTTCTCTCTCTTTAGTTGGTAGTGGATTTGTCTCCGCCCAACGTTTTTGTACAAATGACATTTATAAGTTGATTCTATGATATATTTATTGGTGGATGAGATTAGTTTCATGGCTTTCTACATTTCACAGCTTATGTATACATACGAGGGTTCCATACATTGGAGTATACTTTGTATGTATATAGCTGGCATGTGTACGTACTTAGTTCTTGTATTTTGGGACTAGGACGTTACATATTTTTGTGGTGTCCCATGCAAGTCGAGTTTACCACTTTGGTTACGTTACTGTACAGATGTGAACCTGCAATATAGGATTAGAATCTAGGAATATCATCCATATACTTGACATCCTTCATTGACTCCAACTTTCAAATCTCGTTCGACTTCCTTGATTTGTATCTTGTTTGATTCCTTCCTACCGTAAATTCTTATCTCTTGTGCTTAGTGATAGTTAAGAAGATGACTACACTAGTATATGCTCATAGGTCAAACACATGGCTAGAAAGGTTACATCAACAATTAATATGCATTGAGGTTATATTTGAGTATAAATGCATTTATTTTTCCTAGAAGTATGATCTTAAGGATTAGTAAATTCTAAGTTGGGTAGTAGCGAATACCGACTATGAGGGATAGTTAGAATTTTATTTTGACACTGCCAAGTGGTGTACACAAGAGGATAGTTAGCATCTATTGAGAAAACAAATTGAATTGATTCTTGAGTTTGATTTGGAAGGTTTTAGAAAATATTTATGAATTTGGGATTTTAGATATACCTATTTTGAGGATATGAAATTTATTTGGGAAAATTTTAAATTTCTTATAATTAATTTATTTAGATTATGAGTTTAATGCCTCGATGGTGGAAAAAATGGACTTTTGAAGATTTTAGAGTAGTTATGACTTGCTCGAAGTTTAGATATAAAATTTGAAAGATATAGAATCAATCCGAGGATTTATTTTAAATGCTCAATTTTTGTTTGAATCACGATTGATAAGATTATTTAAAACCTGAGCTTACGTTTTGGGTTGATTGTAATATGCTAAGAGTTATCTCGAGTTTATTTGAGAAATTTTAAAAAAAAATTAGTTATAATTTTATGGAAGTTAAAAAATAAGAGAGTTGACGACTGATAGGATTATTGAGTTTTATTACAAGTTTGATATGATGAAAAGTTATTTTAAATGAATTTACATTTAAGTTATGATTATGTTGGACGATTTAGAAAGAATAGAAATTATGGTCAATTATTTTCTGAGGATTTTTGTGAAGGCTCGAGTTCAAGAAGTTAGACTTATAATGGTAGACAACCAAGATAGCCATAATGAGATAGAGTAGTCCTTGATTTTGCCAAGTGTGTCCACTCAAATTATTCAAGGGACAACTCCAATGACCTGATTTAATCTTGGCCCTTGATTTTGCCTCCATCAATCACCACCACTCATTCCTACATAGTACACACTCTCACACCCCCCATTGGCCGGCCCATATCTCCAAAAATTTCTCTCTTTTCTTTGTGAAGATATTACTCTCTCTCTCCCTCTATTTCTAATAACACAACTCTCTCTCTCTCTCATTATTATACAAAAACCTTCTTCCATCACCTGACAGCCACATACCCCTCCCTTTTTTGGCCGACAGCCAACGCCATTCTCTTCTTTCTAACTACTCCTTCTCTCCTTCTTCTTCTTCACATCACCACTTCATCACCTCCTTTTTCTTTTTCACGCCCATGGCCGACTCCCCTTCTTCTCACCTTCATCTTCACCATCTCTACCATCCTCACTATCATCTTCATCTTCATCTTCTTCCTCCTCTCCTTCTTTTTTATATAACCACCACCACCATCACCATCCTTTTCTACCTCCACCTTCTTCTCCTTCTCTTCCTCCTTTCTTCCTCCCTCATCGGTGCAGCAGCAAGGCAGCACAGCAGTAGCAACAGCGCCAGCAGGAGCAGCAGCACAGCAGCTGCAGTAGTAGCGCATCAGTGCCACAACAGCAGTCGCCGCACAGTGGCGACGACGGCAGCCGTGCGGCCACTATGGCCTCCCCTTAGACGGGTGACTTCCGACGAGGCTCTCCCTTGCGGCCGCCTTCGTCCCCGATGCGTATCCAAGGCGATTCGTGCATTTTGCATGAGATCCCGTCGTGACGCACGCGGATTCGAAGTAATAATTTATTCTCGGGACAGCGACTTCGTGCGTATTTTTTGAAAAATTCGACCGTAGGATCGTCGATCCGTTTATTCCGTCTCAATCTCGGTATATATCCCTTCACCCCTGTCAAGTTTCAACCGTTAATTCCGTCTTTTGCTAGATCAAAATCGGCCACCAAGTTGATCCTTTAAATTATGTATATTTTGGACAGTTTTGTGGAGCCAACTTCGTGGACTCGTATCTCCTCTATCACAGTCCCGTTTGGTGTGCCACTGGTTCCTATGCACAGCTGGTATAACACTCTTCCTGCCCCTTAAGTTTTATTTTATTATGAGCTTGTTTGATTGGTTGAATTTGACGCCAAAGTTGGCCGTCCGAATTGGTAATTTCTAACTTATAAAATTCTAATTTTGAATCAGGGACACCGGATTCAATTTTTGAGACCACGAGAAGACTCGTGGCATCGTTCTGGCACAAATTCATGTAAAGTTTGCTTGATTTGGAGGACGTGGACCCCAGCACGTATTTTGGTGCAAGGCGGGCCCCACGGTCCGAGTCAACGGGCCATTTTGAGGTCGGCTCATCGGACTCAATTCCGGATATACCTGAGTTCGTATCGTCATTCTGGACTCGTTGACATATACTTTACTAGATTTAGTGGACTTTGGTTCTGACACGCATTTTCGTGCAAACCGGAATTTCAAAGTCCTAGTCAACAAAATATTTTGAGATCGGGTCATCGGAATACAATTTCGAATATATCATTGAGTTCGTATCGCCACTCTGGATTCGTGGACATATATTTTGCTAAGATTTTGAGGACTTTTATCTCGACACATTTTTCGGTGTAAAGTACGTCCAACACGGACACCGTTTTGACCCGAAATTATTTTTTGCCCATGTGTCCAAATTGGACTTATGGGTAGGTTATTCTAGCTATTTTGACAATTTTGGACACGTTGGTGATGGTTGTTTCATCATCCGACAACATTATTAGACTTTTCTCTTATCTATCACCATTTGTTATAATCCTTCTCTTTTGGTTCGTATTTTGAGATCCGTGGATCGAATTTTGAGATCCGTCAATTCCAGTAATTTTACATCATTGAAATTGATAAGTTGACCATATAGATGACTATAGAGACTAGCTTTGACCTAGTTTAACCTAGAGTGGACTAGGAGTTGACTAGTTGACCAAAGTCAATCGTAAGTCAACCTTTGACCCAGTTTGACTTAGTTTGACTGAGTTTGACCTAGAATAGGCTTAGAAGCATAGAATTAATGTATTTATATATATTATTTACTATAGATCACTAATTAACTCTGTAAATTCATATTAGGTCTCTGTGACATCGGTTCAGGCATAGACCCTCACTTATTGCTCAGGACAGCAGACGAGTACATTCTCTAATAGTTTTTATTGTCTTGATATCTACTATATCTGAATCAGTTGTAGTGTTTTACTTGATTTTCGACACAATGGTACACGGACTAGTATATGTCGGATCCTGTCATGAGATGATATTCCTGGGTGACCATGGTATATTGGTACATTGTTCAATCTTGTTTTCTTGTACTTGTATAGACACCGATTCCTAAGGGAATTTGCTACCCTCTTAGTGAATTCTGCATCACGACGTGACATGTTCGGATCTATTATACTACTCGGGGATGGAGATTTATTAGAGGTTATGTGATCATACCCCACTGGTTACTACTTGCATCATAGCTTTACCCTCGCCTCACGTAGGGTAAAGCCTGGCCAGATACTGTAACTGTATGTTTTCAAAAATGAGAGTAAATTTGTCTTTTTTTTATATTCCTATATTTTTATAAATATTTATTTATTATTATTGTATTTTGGAGATTTGTTTAGTCGGGTTGGGGTTTCGTCTAGTTTTGACTTATGTTAGTGGTCCGGCTAGTTTAGACTCTAGTCGGGACCCAAAGATTAGATAGGCATGGCCTACGAACTATCTCATTAGGCTAGTGCATTTAGACTAAACCCACATGACAAGTTTAGTCATTTAAAGATTAGAAACTTGACCCTTTTGACCCCAAACCTTTGCATGAGTTAGATTAACCAAAAGGGACCTATTAGGGGCATACTAGACATTTCCTATTGGCCCAAACCTAACCCTTATGGCAGCCAAGAGAGGTTTCTATCTCCTTTTCAATTGTAAAGTAGCCTCCATTCCCATTGTAGTGTTCTTTCCAATCTTTAGAGCAAATTCCATTGATTCATCTCCCAAATATTCTCTTTTCTCTACCAAATTCTTTCATTCTTGCAAGAAGAGGGAGCTATAAGGATTATGGAGCCAAGAGCATGGAGGGGTGTCCATTTGCTTGAAGAGTCTGTGTCGGATTCGTGTCCTATGGGTTGTTCATTGGGAATTAACTCCCAATAGGTATCTATCTCTCTCTCTCTCTCTCTCTCTCTCTCTCTAAACCTTCTCTATTTCATCTTTTCCTTACATATTTGTTAGTTTTGAACCCATAGGAACCACCCCCATGCATGAAACACCATTAGAAATGTTTTAGAGGCTCTTTTGAGTCCTCTTTAGGAGTTTGGGATAGGTTTGGTGTCCCCCATGGAGAGATTCCAAAGGGGGCACACCATGTGTTTATGTTTTTGCCCCATAGGCTTATTTGTCTTCTAATTTCAGATTTTCATGTGTTACAGAGTAGATTAACCATGGTTAGGATGTTTAGGTTTGTTCTCATTTGGATACCAATGTTTGAATCTATGTATTATGGCCTACAAGTCCTATTTTTATGTAAAAATATCAAATATTGTTATATTTATGGATGTGGACTAATTTGGGGGGTTTTTTGTATATATATAATGATATGTGCCTTGTGTGTATGTGATAGAATGTGGGTGTGTTAGTGTTAAGTTAGTGAGTTAGAGAATCTAGTTAGTATCCAAGATAATATAGTTAGTATGTGTTTCTTTTGTCCAAAACAATCCAAATTCGTCATAATTTTCATCCACATTTTTAGTAGCCAGAGCAACTTAGAAATGCCATAACTCCTAGCTCAAGACTCCGATTAATCTTTCGTTTCTTTTATAAAAGAACCGTATCGAAGTAGCTTTCCAAATATATATACTAATAGGCCAAATTCGTTCTAGAACTTTCTGTTAAACTGTTTGAGTGTCAGCTGTCCGAAAGACAAACGTGTTTCGGTGTTTTCGCGATTTTGGGTGCTTCCGGACACGAAAATGTGATCCGTTTGAAGTTTCGGAAAGATAATACGAAGGGCTACGACATACTTTAATCTTAGATTTTAGTGAATAGGTCTAATAGGTACAGTATTGATTTTAAGTAGAAAACTGACTATACGACATGGACATTTTGGGCATCCTATGAGCCTATGTAGTATGGATATCATGTGAATGTAGGCATCATAGATTGTCAAGAATATGTATATATATATATATATATATATATATATATATAGTTAGGTAATATATGTCAGTATAGTGTGTGTGTGTTTGAATGAGATAAGGATGTGTGTGGTTAGTAGAGAGAAGTGAGATTGATAGAGGATATGTGCTAGTGTGTGTTTGATGTTGTATAGATGGTAGTGTAGTGTGTGTATTGTAAAGGTGAGGGAGTCTGGAGGATCATGCCATCCTATTTGACTTGAGGCTAGTGTGGTTTGTTGAGTGATTTTTGTTTTGGTTGAGAGGTAGTGTGTTTATATATAGATGTGTGTGGGTGTGTTAGAAGAGAGGGGGTGGATTTGGTATATGTGTTTGTGTGTGTGTTAGTGTTGGAGTGGAGAGGGATTTAGATATTGTATGTATGGATATGTTAGTATGTTAGTGGTTATGTTAGATTCTATGTAGAGGTTAGAGGTATCTTAGAAGTTAGATAGTAATATCTTGTATAAGTTAGATAGTTAGTTGTGTTAGTCTATGTTATTGTTAGTTAGAGATGACATATGTTAGTTGGTTAGAGTTAGAGATGGATATATATACATATATGTTATGGTTAGATATTAGTTAGTGGATGTTAGTTGTGTTAGGTTTCTAAGTTAGAATAGATGGTTAGAAGTTATATGTTAGAGTTGGTTAGTATTTTGTATTAGAGATATAAGTTAGGATATAGAGTGATATCTTGAGATATCATAGTAGTATCTTAGGATATTTGGGGTATTTGCCTATTACCTTAAGGTAATGTATTTACCTACAAGGTAAAGAGAACTTACCTACAAGGTAGAGGGGGTTTACTTTATACTAAGGTATTATATACTAAGGTATTGTCTATCTAATATTTTATGGTGGATGGTTAGATGCTAGATATTTAAAGTATTAGTATTAGAGGTTAAGGTATTAGTTTCCAACCAAGGTAATGGCTTACCTTACCTTAAGGTAATGGGTTTACCTTATTACAAGGTAAGGTATTGGGTTTACCTAGGTAACTAATTAGATATCTAATTTATTGGTTAGCTAGTAGCTTAGGATAGATATTAGATAACTAAGATTGGTATCTTGGTAGTTAAGGTATTTATACCTAGACTAAGGTATTGGGTTTTCAATTAAGGTATTGGTATTAGGATATCAATAGGGCTAAGGTATATGGTATCTTGGGTAAGATATAGGTTGGTATCTTACTAGTATCTAGTATCTACGTTAGTGTCTTGGGATGTAGATGAGTGGGTATCCTAAGATACAAATCAGTATCTTAGAGGGTAAATTAGAAGGCTAAGGTAATGTCTAAGGTATTGACAAGGTAATGGGGATTACCTATAGTCTAATGGTAAGGTATTGGTAGGATATTGAGATAGATGGTTAGATACTAGTCTAAAGTATTAGTAGGATCTATTAGCCTAGGTTAGTGAGTTATATACTATTACTAAGGTAAGGGTATTACCTAGTATCTAAGGTATTGGGTTATCTTGGTAGATAATGGTTAGAAGTGGGTTATCTTGGTAGGTAATGGTTAGACTTGGGTTATCTTGGTAGGTAATGGTTAGAAGTGGGTTATCTTGGTAGGTAATGATTAGACTTGGGTTATCTTGGTAGGTAATGGTTAGAAGTGGGTTATCTTGGTAAGTAATGGTTAGACTTGGGTTATCTTGGTAGTTAATGGTTAGAAGTCGGTTATCATGGTAGGTAATGGTTAGAAGTCGGTTATTTTGGTAGGTAATGGTTAGAAGTGGGTTATCTTGGTAGATAATGGTTAGAAGTGAGTTATCTTGGTAGGTAAAGGTTAAGAATAGGATACTTGACTTAGATTGACTTAGCATGACCTAGTTTGATCTAGTTTGATTTAGTTTGACTTAATTGACTTGGGGTGACATAGTTTGACTGAGTTTGACCTAGATTTGTATAGCATATTCTAGAAATCATGTCATACACTGTTAAACCCTAATTAACTCATGATATCTCATCTTTAGGTCTGTGACATCACTCTAAGCATCTATTCTCTCTGACAGCTCAGGACCGCAGGCGAGTACATTCACTGATAGTTTTCATTGTCTTGATATCTGCTATATTCGATTCAGTTGTAGTATTTTACTTAATTTTTGACACGATGGTACACGGACTAGTATACGTCTAATCCTGTCATGAGATGTTATTCTAGGACTTTCTTGGTATATTGGCACATTATCAATCTTGTTTCATGTACTTGTATAGACACCGATTTGAGAGTAGGATGGCCCTCTGCTTTTGAATCATGTGTCATGACGTGTCATGTTCGGATCCATTATACTACTCGAGGATGGGGAGTTATTAGTGGTTATGTGATCAATACCCCTCTTGTATTTCTGTTACTACTGGTGCATAGCTCCACCCTCATCATACGTAGGGTGTAGCCTGACCTGATACTACTTGTGCATAGCTTTCTATTTTGGCCGGCCTGATCTCCAGGTTTACCTGTGCTTGTTCTTGTGCATAACCGGTCAAATGGAACAGCTTGATCTTGACCCAAGCCGATCACATAACGCACTAATATCTTAAGGCACCATTTATGTTTACATTATACATCAGATATTCCTGTATTGTTCTAAATTTCAGTATTTTATAACCTTACATGATATCCAGTTTTACATATCCTGTTTATATTCCAGTCTTGAGATTTCATCTTGTATTTTATTATAATTGTCTCTTATAGAATTTTTTAATTCACATGGTACTGTTGTTAGCGTTTGTACTTGCTCATTCCTGACAGGATAACCCCGTTGATATTTACAGATGATTTAGAGGCTGATTGCTCGACCTTCTATGGCTACGGCATAGATGGCGAGTATGACTTGGACATTCCCGTGGAGCTCGTGCTTATAAAGGACGCACCGTCTGCTTAGACTAGTTAGGCTTGACTGGACCGCGATCCAGCTAGTACTTGAGACTTATATTATACTTATTATTTTGGGATCTTGTGTTATGTTTTGAAATCTAACTTGTGTTGGGATCTTGCATCTAATTCCTGTTATTTTCTTCTATAATATCTTTCATATTTTGTGCTATCTTCCTTAGATGTCTTGTGATTGAGTTGTGACATTATATACCTCCGTACGGAGATGACATGTACCTTTATATTGTGTCTAGATATTTTATGTTATAGACGACCTATACAGCGTTCTACCGTCGATTCTGCGACGTAGGTCGAACGTACCCACGTGCTCGTACCCCTACTTAGGGTGCGGGTTGTGACAAATACTACTTGCACCATAGCTTTCCATTTTGGCCGGCCGGATCTCCAGGTTTACCTGCGCTTCTTCTTGTACCATAGCCGGTCAAATGGAAGAGCCTGATCTTGACCCAAATCGATCACATAATGCTCTAATATCTTAAGGCACTGTTGATATTTACATTATACATCAGATATTACTGTACCGTTCTACATTCCAGTATTTTATACCCTGACATGATATCCAGTTTTATATATACTACTTTATTTCCAGTCTTGATATTTCATTATAATTGTCTCTTTTAGAATTTGTCAATTCATATGGAAATGCTATTAGTTTATGTACTTGTTTCCATCCTGACTAGATACGTTGACAATATTTTTAGGAGTTGTTTTGCCCTCATTATTGGACTACAGGATATTGCTAGCTGAGGTGGATCTCGATATTCTTTCACCATGAGTTGTCTCCCTGGAGTGCTAGGCCTGGTAGTTATTTTAGTTTTGTTATTTTTTTTTTCATTTCATTCTTATCTCATATGAACCTTTGTAGATTCTAGTTGTTCTAGTGATATTGTTATCTTTCTTGTCTTATCTTCCTTAGCTTTTGTGATGTAATATGAGTACCTTTATAGTTATGGATCTTTTAGATGTTGTAGTAAGTATCGGATACTTGACAGCGCTCTACCGCTGATACTATGGCGTAGGCTGGGAGTGGCCTGTAAACCCCCTAAAATTCACTATAATTTTTTAGTTTATTTTGATAATTATTTTATGTTGGTATTCGTACGTTTAGAGCGAATCCGTATATACGAAGTATTTAAAATTCTTTTAACAAAAGTTTTAATTACAAATATTTTTATAGAAAATAACTATTGTGGATCAATATTGTAGAAGGTAAATGTTTTTATATGCCATACAAACTTGATTTTATTTTACTACTATGTAAAAACTATTTTTTCTCACTATACAAGTATTTATGATAAGTTAGAAAATAATATTTTTGTAAATAATATGTTCTATTCGCATGAGAGGTACATGAAATTAAATTCATGTATATTTTGATTTTTAAAAACTAAATGTAATTTATTTTATTTGTTTGCAAAGAGATCTTTCAACTATTTAAGTATTTATTATCATGAATTTTGAAATTAATTATTATTGTATTTTTACTATTTATAAAAATAGAAAATTAAAATTTTGTTAAATTTAATTATTTAATTGTCATGATAATTTAAATTGAAAAATTATTTTTTCTAATTTTGATTTCAATAGTTTAAAATAAAGATAAAGAATATCTATTTTTTTATGGATTGGTTGAATTGGTTTTAAAAACGGTTAAATTAATTGTGAATTATCTAGCGGGGTTTAAACAATCATAATCCTTATCTAACCAAAATTTTTAGCATATTTATATGTTAGCTTGCCATTATTTTCTTCACACAAATTTCTCTCCAAATTTCCTCCACCTACAAATGTGTATGTGCATCGTGTCCGTGCACACCAAGCCATATCTATTCACTTCTTCTATTTTCACCTAAATTGATTAATGTTCTCATTAAAGAAATTCTATTTTCCCTTCCATCTATTTTCTCTTATCACAAATTCTGACTATCTTTTTATCGATCAACCAAGTCCGTCTATCCTAGTAGTCCTTAAATTTCGAGGACAAAATTTTTCTAAGGTGGATAGATTTGTAACTCATATTCCCGAATTTTTTTAAAAATTATTTCTATATATTTTAATTATTGTGTTTTAAAGTAATTTTCATCAAAATTTTGTAAAAGAATATTTTGTGAGTACGTTTGTTGTCAAAAACTGGTTTTAAATTAATGGTTTGAAATAATGTTTCTAAAAAAAAGTGTTCTCAAATTTTGTTATTTGAAATATAAAATATGTTGTTATTATTTCGGTCTTCTAAAAATTGGTTTAAAAAAATTTAGCGATAAAAGATTTTTGTCCATTTATTTTTAAGTAAAGATTTTGATTTATAAAAGTAAGTCTTAAAATATTTGATGACATCGAGTATTATTTTTCTATGATTATATTTGAATTTATTTAAATTATCTTGGTGGTTATAAACTATACTTTAAATTATGTTGATAATTTAAATATTGTTTAAAATACATAAGATGACTAATTGTGGCTTTACGATTTGTCTAATCTAGATTTGAAATGTTATTTGATTTAAAGATTTATCTTTATATGATTTAAATAATTTTGATAAATATTAAATATTATTTTAAAGTTATTATGTTGAGTTTGATTTGGTTAGATTCATATGATTTGAATTATTTGATAATACAGAATAATACTTAAAATTATTATGGTGATCATTTAAAGGTTTGCAAACAAATTGATTTGTTTTTCATAATTTATTTGATTTAAATTTTTGGAAAGATTTATCCATTAGAAATTGTATCCTATTGGAATCATATCTAGCATTAATTAGATCATTTCTTATTTAAACAAATCATATTCCTATCCGAATTAGTTGGTAATCCTAATCATCCTTATTGATTTAATTCTAATCCTATCATAATTGGTTAACTACTAACCATTATATATATATGTCGAATCTATGAATAAAATTATCTTTCAAACCAACCTTGTCAAAATTTATCTCTTTTTCGTCATAACTAAGTCCAAAATTTGTCATAAATTCAGTCTCAATTTTCAAAGGTTGTAGCAACTTCGAATGACCATAACTACCACCTCCGGACTCCGTTTGACCTCCAATTTTTTTGTTGGATTCGTTTTGACGTATATTTTCTGAATATAAATTTGACTTTCATAAATTCTGAACTTAATTTTTCGAAAAATTTATGGAGTGCCAGTTGTCCGAAATCTGACACGTTTTAGTGTTTTCGAGATTCTGGGAGAACCGAGAATTAGAATCACGAACCGTTTGATGTTTCGGAATGCTGACGGAAAAATACACATCATATATTTTTCCCAGAAAGTTTCCAGAATATTTTATATTTGGTTTTTATTTTAGAAGTTTGTCACATCGTCTGAGTTCATCTTGTGTAGCCCTGTGACTATTCTGTAACCAACGGGATTATCAGTTTCACCAACAAGGACCTCAGGCAAGATACCTTGCCATTTGCTGTTTATTTATTGTAGCTCATATTTTATGCATTTACTTATTATTTACTTTCTGTAAAATAAACTGTGATACATGGCATAATTTGATAGAATCTTACTGTTCAGTTTTATTTCCTGCTATGTACTATTTTCTTACACATTGAACTTAGATTTAAGGGACCAACATTTGTGTGTTGCATTCATAGGCCTTGACACATTTGTACCATGTTGTTGCGAGTCGTACATAGAACTCGGACATGCATGACTGGCTGGCCACCAGTACGTATAAGCCATACGATAGGATTAACCATTAATAGTGTTTGCATGATTAGTTTGACTTAGCGGTTAATAGAGGTTTTGTGTTGTGGATACGACATAGTAGGCATTGGGTGGGAAGGACAATTCTTTAGCGTATGGGCTACTATACACTTTCCTTTTGTGATCCGGATGCTCCGCTGGAGATACGGTGTGAGATGAACCTTATTTTACTGACGGCTACTGACGTTCTTTGAAACGTCATGCTCTTACTGATTGGGCCTCTGGTGCCCCAATGGGGGACCATGCCGATCCTATTTTAGCCAGGGCCTATGCGTTGGAGTATGTTCTTAAAACTGCATACACTTAGACTGTTTAGGCTATCTTATCCATTAGGTACGAGTACTCTTGGTTTGGATACTTATATCTGACCGTGGCTTGGAACAGTAACTTGTCGCAGACTAGTTTGCCACATCTTGTCCTTGTTTGGTTGTAGGTATGGCTCACTACTCCGATGAGAAGGTACTGAACCCTGTTGTGGTCTGGATACCATATTGGATTCGTGACTTGGAAAGATACTTCATCGTGGATTAGTGTGCCATCTTCTGTCCTTGTTTGGTTTGGGGGATGGTGCGCTAATTCAAAGGTGGAGTGTTGGACCATGTTATGATCTGATTGACTTATTATTGAGCAGTATTTATTCAGTTTATATGGCATGATATTATGTATCTTGTTATGTCCCTCTGAGGACCTGGTGATCTCTCTAGGTGTGTGTTCTTGTCTTTCGTAGGTATTCTAGTCGAGGTTGTGATCTTCTCCATTTCTTCGAAGATGACGTGTCTTGGAACTTTCTTGCTACTTTTGCCAAATTATTTCATATGTTATGTACTTTCTTTCTTTAAATTGGTTGGTGGTGGATGTGTCTCCGCCCAACATATTGTATAAAGACAATTAATGATTATTATATGATATCTTCTATTGTTTCATTTTTTTGGATGAGATTAGTTAGTTGTGGTTTTACTACATTTACAGCTTACGTATATTTATTATACGGCTGACATGTCTACGTCCCTAGTTCTACGTATTTTGGGACTGGGCGTTACATATTTTTATGGTGGCCAATGCAGGTCAAAATAAATTGTTTGGTTACTTTACCGTACCAAGCAAGCCTGCGTATAGGGTTAGAGTCTAGGATCTTATCCACATACTTGACCTCTTTCCTCGATTCCATCTTCGAACTCTCGCTTGACTCCTTGATTTGCATCTTACTTGATTCCCTCTACCGTAAATTCTTATCCTTCTTTCGTGCTTGGTAGTGGCTAGAAAGAAACCTATACTAGATATATATGTTCCATCACACTACTAGTTAACTCTTGTAAGTTGGGTAGAATTCCTTACGACCTAACAATCCCTTGTCCTTGTGACCCATATTAATAAGTTTACTTAGATTTTAGAATTTAGAGGACCCTAACCCATCTAGCCAACCAAGCAATAGACAAGGAGACACTAGGACGACTGTATAGGCCCAAACTTCGGGCGAGACTTAGATTTAAGGATCTTGGACTATTTGATTTCTTTTATCATTATTCCCCTACTTATATTTTGACTATCTTGACTAACGCTACTAATATAGCCTAGTTTTGCAAGTTTATTCTTTATCGAGCTTGTTTACGATATATGTTTATTGGAAAAGCTCCCACTAACATATTGTCTAATTAGAACCGGTGCATAATAGTCTGATCAACCAAGTACATTTCGGTTCGCCTTTCTTACGATTACTCTACGTGGATTGAGATATAGTTAACAAATATACTAGCCCTTTAGGATCTCATCCACGTTTGCCTTGACAATCCCTTTTGAAACTATTCAATCGCCTTCAAAAACCGTAATTGTATTCGATCGTAGCTTCTTGAACCCTTTATTGTTTTTGTCTTTCACCTATTTTAGAAGAAGAAATCACTTATACAGAGTATCCCCTTTAGTTGCCCTATCACCTACGGCCACGTGTAGTTAGCCATTACCAACCCGTGACTATATCCTCGTCTTAAACTACTCATCCTTTCATTCGACCCTATATCCACTATCGCGACTTTCTAATCGTTTGGAAACCTAAGAATGATTAGAAGTGTTTCCTTAATCGTACCCAAACCTAGACGATTATCATACAATTTACTCTCAATGAACAAATATCTCCAAGTCTCTAATTATGTTATCTTAGTCTACTCAATTCCTTATTAATCTTCAAATTTTGTTTTATCTTGATATACTTAAAACTCCTAATCTTTTCTTTCTTGCGTTAATTAACCATGTCCATGATTTATTAGCTAAATCATGATTTTCTAATTGTGTGTTTTAATTAAACGTCGTTACTTCGTCTCGACCAATCATTTGATCGTGTTTCCATATGGATAAACTCTTTTTAACTCCTCAACCCTGCCTACCTAATTATTTCTTAATTTCTAGGATGAAATTCTTGTAAGTTGGGTAGAATATAAACCCCCTAAAATTCACTATAATTTTTTTTAGTTTATTTCGATAATTATTTTATGTTGGTATTCGTACATCTAGATCGAATCCGTATATACGAAGTATTTAAAATTCTTTTTACAAAAGTTTTAATTACAAATATTTTTATAGGAAATAACTATTGTGGATCAATATTATAGAAGGTAAATGTTTTTATATGCCATACAAACTTGATTTTATTTTACTACTACGTAAAAAATATTTTTACTCACTATACAAGTATTTATGATAAGTTAGAAAATAATTTTTTGTAAATAATATGTTATATTCGCATAAGAGGTGCATGAAATTAAATTCATGAATATTTTGATTTATAAAAACTAATTGTAATTTATTTCATTTGTTTGCAAAGAGATCTTTCAACTATTTAAGTATTTATTATCATGAATTTTGAATTTAATTATTATTATATTTTTACTATTTATAAAAAAAGATAATTGAAAATTTGTTAGATTAATTATTTAATTTTCATGATAATTTAAATTGAACATTTATTTTTTCTAATTTTGAGTTAAATAGTTTAAAATAAAGATAAAGAATATCTAGTTTTTTATGGATTGGTTGAATTGGTCTTAAAAATGGTTAAATTAATTACTAATTATCTAGCGGGGTTTAAACAATCATAATCCTTATCTAACCATGATTTTTACCCTATTTATATGTTAGCTTGCCATTATTTTCTTCACACAAATTTCTCTCAAAATTTTCTCCACCTACAATTGTGTATGTGCATCGCGTCCGTGTACACCAAGCCATATCCATTCACTTCTTCTATTTTCACCCAAATTGATTAATGTTCTCATTAAAGAAATTATATTTTCCCTTTCATCTATTTTCTCATATCACAAATTCTTACTATCTTTTTACCGCTCAACCAAGTCCGTCTATCCTAGTAGTTCTTAAATTTCGAGGACAAAATTTTTTTAAGGTGGGTAGATTTGTAACTCCTCTTCCTGAATTTTTTAATAATTATTTCTATATATTTTAATTATTGTGTTTAAAAGTAATTTTTGTCGAAATTTTGTAAAAGAATATTTTTTGATTACTTTTGTTATCAAAAACTAGTTTTAAATTAATTGTTTGAAATAATGTTTCTAAAAAAAGTGTTCTCAAAATTTGTTATTTGAAATATAAAATATGTTGTTATTATTTTCGGTCTTCTAAAAATTGGTTTAAAAAAATTAGCGATAAAAGATTTTTGTCCATTTATTTTTAAATAAAGATTTGGATTTATAAAAGTAAGTCTTAAAATATTTGATGACATCGAGTAATATTTTGATATGATAATCAGTTATTTGATTATATTTGAATTTATTTAAATTATCTTGGTGGTTGTAAACTATACTTTAAATTGTGTTGATAATTTAAATATTGTTTAAAATACATACGATGACTAATTGTGGCTTTATTGTCTAATCAAGATTTAAAATGTTATTTGATTTAAATATTTATCTTTTATATGATTTAAATTGTTTTGATAAATATTAAATATTATTTTAAAGTTATTATGTTGAGTTTGATTTGGATTTGGATTCATATGATTTGAATTATTTGATAATATAGAATAATACTTAAAATTACTATGGTGATCATTTAAAGGACTGCAACCAAATTGATTTATTTTTCATAATTTATTTGATTTAAATTTTTGGAAAGATTTATCCATTAGAAATTGTTATCCTATTGGAATCATATCTAACATTAATGAGATCATTTCTTATTTAAACCAATCATATTCTTATCCAAATTAGTTGATAATCCTAATCATCCTTATTGATTTAATTCTAATCCTATTATAATTAGTTAATTGCTAACCATTATATATATCTAACGAATCTATGAATAAAATCATCTTTCAAACCATCCTTGTCAAAATTTCTTTCTTTTTTCGTCATAACTAAGCCCAAAATTCGTCATAAATTCAACCTCAATTTTCAAAGGTTGTAGCAACTTCGAATGACCATAACTCCCAACTCCGGACTCCATTTGACCTCCAGTTTTTTTGTTGGAATCGTATTGAGGCATATTTTCTGAATATAAATTTTATTTTCATAAATTCTGAACTTAATTTTCTGGAAAATTTGTGGAGTGCCAGTTGTCCGAAATCTGACACGTTTTAGTGTTTTCAAGATTTTGGGAGAACGAAGAATTAGAATCACAAACCGTTTGATGTTTCGGAATGTTGACGAAAAAATACACATCATATATTTTTTCCAGAAAGCTTCCAGAATATTTTATATTTGGTTTTTATTTTAGAAGTTTATCACATCGTCTGAGCTCATCTTGTGTAGCCCTGTGACTATTCTGTACCCAATGGGATTATCGGTTTCACCAGCAAGGATCTCAAACAAGATACCTTGACATTTGTTGTTTATTTATTGCAGCTCATATTTGATGCATTTACTTATTATTTACTTTTTGCAAAATAAACTGTGATACATGGCAAAATTTGATAGAATCTTATTGTTCAGTTCTATTTCCTGCTATGTACTATTTTCTTACATATTGAACTTAGATTTAAGGGACCACCCATTGTGTGTTGCATTCATAGGCCTTGACATATTTGTACCACATTGTTGCGAGTCGCATATAGAACTCGGACATGCGTGACTGGCTGGCCACCAGTACGTATAAGCAGTACGATAGGATTAACTGTAAATAGTGTTTACATGATTAGTTTGACTTAGCGGTTAATAGAGGTTCCGTGTTGTGTATACGACATAGTAGGCATTGGGTGGGGAGGACAATTCTTTAGCGTATGGGCTACTATACACTTTCCTTTTGTGATCCGGATGCTCCGCTGGAGATACGGTGTGAGATGACCCTTATTTTACTGACGGCCACTGACGTTCTTTGAAACATCATGCTCTTACTGATTGGGCCTCTGGTGCCCCAATGGGGGACCATGCCGATACTATTTTAGCCAGGGCCCATGCATTGGAAGATGTTCTTAAAACTGCATACACTTAGTCTTGTTAGGCTACCTTATCCGTTAGGTACGAGTACTTTTAGTTTGGATACTTGTATCTGACCGTGGCTTGAAACAGTAACTTGTCGCAGACTAGTTTTCCACGTAGTATCCTTGTTTGGTTGTAGGTATGGCTCACTACTCCGATGAGAAGGTAGTGAACCCTGTTGTTGTTCGGATACCATATTGGATTCATGACTTGGAAAGATACTTCATCGTGGGTTAGTGTGCCATCTTCTGTCCTTATTTGGTTGGGGGGATGGTGCGCTAATTCAATGGTGGAGTGTTGGACCATGTTATGATCTGATTGACTTATTATTGAGCAGTATTTATTCAGTTTATATGGCATGATATTATGTATCTTGTTACGTGCCTCTGAGGACATGGTGATCTCTCTAGGTGTGTGTTCTTGTTTTTCGCAGGTATTCTAGCCAAGGTCGTGATCTTCTCCATTTCTTCGAAGATGACGTATCTTGGACCTTTCTTGCTACTTTTGCCAAATTATTTCATATATCATGTACTTCCTTTCTTTAAATTGGTTGGTAGTAGATGTGTCTCTGCCCAACATATTGTACAATGACAATTAATGATTATTATATGATATCTTCTATTCTTTTTTTTTTGGATGAGATTAGTTAGCTGTGGTTTTACTGTATTTACAGCTTACGTATATTTATTATACGGCTGGCATGTCTACGTCCCTAGTCCTACGTATTTTGGAAACTGGGACGTTACATGGCCCACGTATTCATACCCGAATATTCGGGTACGGATCGTGACACATTTTTAGTGGTGGCCCATGCAGGTTCGTCTTTGCTATTAATGTGAAGTCGTGGTAGTACTTGAGCTTATCAATACTACTGTGAGCCTACCCTAGGATTAAGATTGAGTCATGGAATATTTTAGGATTTTGGTACTCAGTCACATATTAGGAACACTTGATAGATTCCAGGGATGACACCTAGGAGTCTTATTTTTAAAAAAATTCGAGTCTATTTCCCACTTGCTTTTATTCGTCCTGATTTTGAAATATATGTCCGTTATCGAACCCTATTCTTGCATTGGGATGTGTTTATGGACCACAGAGGGAACTAGAATGTAGAAGTTGAACTTATATATCATCTAGGTTGAGAAGAGAATATGATTAGCCAATCTTATATGAAGGTTAATATTTGTTTTAGATTATATTCCAAAAATCTGACCTAGATAGTACCTTTGGGCCATCCCCTGAGAACCTCCCTCTAAGCCCTACCTCGAAATATGTTTTTGCTTGTTTCCATTTACTTATCCTTGATTCGTTGATGTAAATTTTGAATCTTGATATTCGTTGTTGACTTTGATTTCATTTCTAGATAAGTTTTTATGAATTGAGTTAAGATATATTCTGATAACATATGATGAGTACGATGAGAACGGTAAATATCTACTTTTTATGGATTTTAAAATTTATCGCAGTCATACAAGCTAGCATGATGAGAACATGGAGCATGATTTTGGGTATACTATCCTAGTTATGGAATTTAGATTTTCTTGCAGCCATACCAGTTGGCGTGATAAGGAATCTAGATAACATGATTATAGGGTGCATACCTTATTTATGGACTCTATCGTTTATTGCAACTATGCTTACTGGCGTGGCAAAAATTCTGGAAACATAATTTCGGATAGACGTGTATGGATATCAGATCATATCTTAAATTGATTCACTTCTTTGGACCAAATGAGCAAGAACAATTCCTACCATTATTTCTTGTCTTATCATTTTTTTCTTATCGTATGATGATTTTCTCATCTTACCATTATTCCCTTGTCTTAATTAATCCTACTTACATCGATCAACTATCTTATATCTACATATGTCATCTATACTTTAAAAATTTTAAAATTCTCATATCTCTGTACCTTGGGGAAAAGTCGAAGAAGTATCGTAATCATCTATCTTGTGGAAGACGAATTTGTTATCGAGTGGTATCTTGGTAGAAATATGAGATGTTGGACATTAGATAAAAATTTGGGATAAATATATGATTGAGATTTGAAATGAAATCAAGAGGCCGGTATTATCAATTTGGAAATGATTACACTTGGAGAATTATTTTGAGTATGTATTGTTTTAAGAGGAACGAAGAAGGATTTCGAGAATTGGAATGTGAATGAAACTGTAATATTTCATAATTGTATTTTTACAGCTGATGAGGATATTCGAAGACGACTGGATTTTGGGAACATGAATATTTTTAAGTTACTGATTCTTGAGATGTTTTATTTTGAATTAAGACAAAGTACTAAATTTAGGAATTCAAGATACATGAAAAATGATATTATGATTGCATGCAATGTTGAGTCTAAATTAAATAAGTATTGGTAGAGAATGATTGAGAACTGGTAAAAAAAATTAAGTTATAAGAAAATCTATAGATTTTGTAAGACTACCAAATTTAAGAAGGGTGATGTCTGAAGGTACAATTGAAAGATATGTGGAGATTGGTTTATATAATGAGAAATGAATTTTAAGTTGTAGTGGCATTAATAGGAGGAGTATAGATTTGGACAATGTCGAAGAATTTTATAAATTCTGACACAAGGATTAAATTAAAATTTAAGACAATGTAGAGGAATTTGGACTTTTAAGATGACTAAGTCGAAAGGATTACAAATCTGGTGGAAAAGAAAGAAAAGATTAATCGAGAAGTTATAACAAGAATATAAGTTAGAACAAGAATATGATTCATAAGTGGTCATCTTTATGACTAAAAATTTTGGATCTTGGTAGTAGTTGAGCAGAGCGAGATGATTACCCCGACTTCCTTCAACAAATCCTACATTTTGGTTTCCTATCATATCAGAAGAAATTTATTTCCTTATCCTTGAATTGTTTCTTAAATTTCAATATCATTAAGATTTTGATCCCCTCTGATTATGACCAATCGATTTTGGTCGTCTTGTTTGTCGTGCCAAAGAGTCTTGATTGCTGACTAGACTTAAATGACTTCAAATTCAATTGTGACCTGGATTTCCATCATTGGATGCTCGTGCTCAAACTTTGATGACCTTGTTCTTCATTTTACCTAAATCTTGTTTTAACCAAGAATTGATCAACTTAGATCGTATCGAGACTTAAATTTAATCGTGATTGGATTTCAATGCTATTACCACTCATGCTGTAACTTTCAATTTAATTCTTACTAATAACTAAGTTCTGTTCAAATTACGTTTAAGCTTCATACTATCCTTGACCATACCGAAATTCCATGTTTGGTCATGCCTAGGCTACTATCATACTCTTCATCATATCTATATAACTGTTGACCAAGGTTAGACTGACCGTAACTATGATCGTATTGAAATTCAATTTTGATCATGTTTGAATTTTAAACACTCGTGCCTAAACTCTTTTCGACCTTGATTTGATTTTCTAATTATATCTGAATTTCCTTGTGATTAGTCGTACCCAGATGACCTGGCATGACCAAGACGACTTTGAATCCCTTGATCATGATTTTAACGATCATAACTATACACATTACCTTGCCTCTAAATCGTGCCTAAAAATTTTAACTTTCGATCATGACTAACTAGTGTGACTACAAAATTAGTGGTGTTAGAATTGAAAATTGATCATGTCTGAATAAATTTTTACCGTGCCTAAATGACTTAGGTTTCTTCCTAAATCGTGCTTATAAGACCTTGATTTCGAAATCATGATTTTATCATCATTCACAACTAAACTTGGATCTTGATCGTGCTTAGGTGACCTAGAGTCTGATTTTCCATCAAATCTAACTACCGATCGTTCTATACTCGAATTTTGTTCTTCGTTCACTTCTCTTAGCCTTGATTAAGATCATGACTATTCGACTTTCATTTTCATGATCATGATAATCTTAACCCACAAATCGTGCTAAAAATCTTGATCTCTAATTACGACTATGTCGAAATAGATTTTCTATCGTACCAAAATTTTGATTCTCTAGTCACTCGTGCTTAGGTTTTACTTTTGATCCTGACTAGGTTTAAAATTTTTATCGCTCTATTCTAAATTGTGCCTAAGCGCTTAATCATTCCAAAAAATTTAGAACGCGTCTGAGTCTTGCTTTCACTCAAGACCAGATGGTTAATCCTTGATCAATGTTCATGCTAAACATTTGATTATTCCTAACAATGCCCAATCACGTCGTTTTTATTTATGATCGTGCCTATGTATAACCCTAAATCTTATTTCATCAATCTGGATCATATTAATCGATGTTTTGGCCTCATTCTGATTTGATCATGACCGAACGATTCCTGATTTTCCTAGTCGCGACTTCGTACTTTGTGCCTACAAAGTGGTGGCTTAAATCTCAAATCATGCCAAACGTTGTTTTCGTCATGGTTAACTTTTCATCCTGATCGGGCCTGTGCGACTTTGAGGTTGATTTTCATCAAACCTAAGCACTACAGATCACCCCGTACTCAAACTTTATTTATATTTTCGGTTCTCTTAATCATCACTAAGATCGTTCCCCAATGACTTAACTTACATCTAAATCGTGCATATATAGTTTATTCATATCATGATTCTATCGTGCCGAAATCACTAGTTGTGTCTAAATATTTTTGAATTGATTATCTTGATCGTGTAAAAAGTCGTTGTTCTTTGATCGTGCCTAACATATTGCCTAAACTTTCTATCATGATTTAACCCCACTACCAACCTTTAATTTTGAGGATGAAATTCTTATAAGGTGGGTAGGATGTGAGCCTCCTGAATTTTAGGAATTTTTTTAAATTTTCTAAATAAATTATTTTTGATAATTTATTTTTATTTAATTATCATTAATGCACTTTTCCATGACTTTGATTTCTGGAGCGTCAGAGATGTCAATCTCGAGGAACTTCCTTCACGAGTTTGTAGTAGACAAGATTATCTTTATTTTGATATATCATCTCCTACCCAAACTTTTTTTCTTGTACTCCGTTTGTATCGTGCAATTTCGGGTCAATTTAGGCCATTTGATCGTTGAATAATTATTAATAAATTTTTCACTTTTATCTTTGATCATCATATACATGTTGTCGTAACTTTTAATTTAGGAGCACAAGACTAGTCGTTTTCTCAAAACCAACTTCTCGTGCATGATCTAGTCGAGGCACCCTATACCCATGACCTTCGTATCCCACTCAGACACACCATCTTGTTCTTCATTTGCATCACACAAATTTCCTGACACAAGACCCAATCTTAATTCATCCCACAGAGTCACATTTAATTCTGACTTGAATTGGGGACACCCTTTCGGCCCAAACCTATCAACCCAAAATACGGACACGGCCCACATTAAGCCTACTACCTACATGACTCTTGTGTCCCATTCAATTGAGCCCCCGCATGTTATTTATTTACCCGCGATCATAAATGACTAAATTAAATTATTTATTGCACCAAGTCCGATTTTGACCCGACCCGACTCAATTGAACCCAACCCAAGCTTCATGTCCCCTCATGACTAGCCAAAAATCCCACACAATTTTCTCTCATGACAAACACCAAACACCAAGTGTGTCCACTCAAATTCTTCAAGGGAAAACTCCAATGACCTAATTTAATCTTGGCCCTTGATTTTGCCTCCATCAATCATTACCACTCATTCCTACATAGTACACACTCACACACATACCCCATTGGCCGGCCCATATCCCCAAAAATTTCTCTCTATCTTTTTTCTTTGTGAAGATATTACTCTCTCTCTCTCCCCTTCTCTTTCTAATAACGCAACTCTCTCTCATTATTATACAAACACCCTCTCCCATCACCTCACAGCCACACACCCCTCCCTTTTTTTGGTTGACAGCCAGCCACCCTTCTCTTCTTTCTAACTACTCCATCTCTCATTCTTCTTCTTCACATCACCATCATCTTCCTCTTCATCTTCCTCTTTCTCTCCTTCCACCACCACCATCACCATACTTCTCCACCTCCACCTTCTTCTCCTTCTCCTCCTCCTTTCTTCCTCCTCCATCGGTGCAGCAGCAAGGCAGCGTAGCAGTAGCAGCTGCGGCCAGCAGCAGCAGTACAGCAGCGCCGCAGCAGTAGCTGTAACAGTAGCTTCGGCGGCAGTAGCAACCGCACGGTGGCGGCAACGACGGCCGTACGATCACCGCGGTCTCCCCCTTGGCCGGGCGACCTTCGACGAGGCTTCCCTTGCGGCCGCCTTCGTCCCCAATGCATATCCTAGACGATTCGTGCGTTTCGCACGGATTCGAAGTCAGAATTTGTTCTCGGGACTGCGACTTCGTGCACATTTTTCTAGAAATTTGACCATTGGATCGTCGATCCATTTTTTTCATCTCAATCTCGGTACATACCCCTTCACCCCTGTCAAGTTTCCACCGTTATTCCGTCGTTTGCTAGATCAAAATCAGCCACCAAGTTGACCCTTTAAATTGTGTATATTTTGGATAATTTTGTGGAGCCAACTTTGTGGACTCGTATCTCCTCCATCGCAGCTCCGTTTAGCGTGCATGGTTCCTATGCGTAGCTGGTATAACCCTTTTCCTGCCCCTTAAGTTTCATTTTATTGTGAATTTGTTTGATTGGTTGAATTTGACGCCAAAGTTGGTCGTTCGAATTCGTAATTTCCAACTTATAAAATTCTAATTTTGAACCTGAGACTTTGGATTCAATTTTTGACACCACCAGTAGATTCATGACATCGTTTTGGCACAAATTCATATAAAGTTTGCTTGATTTGGAGGATGTGGTCCCCGACGCACATTTCGGTGCAAGGCGAGCCCCACAGTCCGAGTCAACGGGTCATTTTGAGATCGGCTCTTCAGAATCCAATTCCAGATATACCGTTGAGTTCGTATCGTCATTCTAGACTCGTTGACATATACTTTGCTAGATTTAGTGGACTTTGGTACTGGCACGCATTTTCGTGCAAACCGAAATTTCAAAGTCCTAGTCAACGGACCATTTTTGATATCGAGTTATCGGAATCCAATTTCGGATATACCATTGAGTTCTTATCGCCATTCTGGATTTATAGACATATATTTTGCTAAGGTTTTGAGGACTTTTATCTCGACACATTTTTCGGTGCAAAGTGGGTCCAACACGGACACCGTTTTGACCCTAAATTATCTTTTGCCCCTGTGTCCAAATTGGACTTATGGGTAGGCTATTCTAGCTATTTTGACCATTCTGGACACGTTGGTGATGGTTGTTTCATCATCCAACAACATCTGTAGACTTTTTCCTTATCTATCACCATTTGTTATAATCCTTCTATTTTGGTTCGTATTTTGAGATCCGTGCATCGAAATTGAGATCTGTCGATTCCAGTGATTTACATCACTGAAATTAATAAGTTGACCATGTAGATGATTATAGAGACTAGCTTTGACCTAGTTTAACCTAGATTGGACTAGGAGTTGACCAGTTGACCAAAGTCAACTATAAGTCAACCTTTGACCCAGTTTGACTTAGTTTGACTGAGTTTGACCTAGAATAGGCCTAGAAGCATAGAATTAATGTATATATATAAATTGTTTACTCTAGATCAATATGTAACTCTGTAAATTTATATTAGGTCTCTGTGACGTCGGTTCAGGCATAGACCCTCACTTATTGCTCAGGACGGCAGGAGAGTACATTCTCTGATAGTTTTCATTGTCTTGATATCTACCATATCCGATTCAGTTGTAGTGTTTTACTTGATTCCCAACACGATGGTACACGGACTAGTATACGTCGCATTTATGAGATGTTATTCCTGGATGACCATGGTATATTGGTACATTGTTCAATCTTTTTTTTTGTACTTGTATAGACGCCGATTCCTAAGGGAAATTGCTACCCTCTTAGAGAATCCCGCATCATGACGTGACATGTCTGGATCTATTATACTACTCAGGGATGGAGAGTTATTAGAGGTTATGTGATTATACCCCCTGGTTACTTCTTGCATCAGAGCTTTACCCTCGCCTCACGTAGGATAAAGCCTGACCTGATACTACTTGCACCATAGCTTTCTATTTTGGTTGGCCTGATCTCCAGGTTTACCTGTGCTTGTTCTTACACCATAGCCGATCAAATGGAAGAGCCTGATCTTGACCCAAGCCGATCACATAATGTTCTAATATCTCAAGGCACTGTTTACATTTACATTATACATCAGATATTACTGTACTGTTCTACATTCTAGTATTTCATACCTTGACATGATATCCAGTTTTACATATACTACTTTATTTTCAGTCTTGATATTTTATCTTGTATTTCATTATAATTGTCTTTTAAAGAATTTTTCAATTGATATGGAACTGCTATTAGTTTATGTACTCGTTTCCATCCTGACTGGATACGTTGACAATATTTTTAGGAGTTGTTATGCCCTCATTATTGGACTACAGGATGTTTCTAGCTGAGGCGGATCTCGATATTCTTTCACCATGAGTTGCCTCCCAGGAGTGCTAGGCCTGGTAGTTATTTTAGTTTTGTTATTATTTTTCTTCCATTTCATTCTTGTCTCATATGACCGTTTGTAGATTCTAGTTGTTCTAGTGATATTGTTATCTTTTTTGCCTTATCTTTTTTAGCTTTTGTGATGTGATATAAGTAACTTTATAGTTATGGATCTTCTAGATGTTGTAGTCAATATCGGGTACTTGACAGTGCTCTACCGTCGATACTGCGACGTAGGCTGGGCGTGGCCCATGTATTCATACCCGAATATCCGGGTGCGAGTCATGACAAAGAGGGATTCATAAATCACACTCTTAGGTCTAGAGACCAAGCTCTAAACCTCAAATCCAAGCTCAAAAAATGGAAAGAAAAGAGAAGAGAAAAGAGAAAAGAAAATTAGAAAATGCGAGAGATTAAATAGGATGGAGGGAATGGTTCTTAGCCCTAGGATCATCCACTTTATCAATCCATGCCGCCCACAAGTCAATCTCAGCCACTCAAATAAAACTAAGTGTCCATTGGATAAAAGAATGACTTGTTATTGTCTAGTAGCTGAGTTATTGGAGGTAAGACGGTATACCGGTGGTATAATGTAGTATACCGATCTGACTTCCAAATTATCATTTTGAGACAAATTCAAGATTATGTTTTACGCATGGGTCCTAGCACGGTCTATGACAATGCCAAAAGGTATTCGATAAGTCTCTAGTAGTTTGGTGATCAATACGGTTGTCACAAACACATAGAATATTAAGTTGCATAAGTGATTTACTCGAAAATAGGAGTATTATACGATATCGGTTGCATGATTCTTTATACTCAAAAATAGGATATCTTTTAATACCAGTAAAATCGTCAATACATGAATCCAAAAATGACATCATGAAAAGATATCAAAATCACAAAATTGAGAAAATACATTGTACGATACATACATATGTATCTGCATACGAATACTGATACTGTGAGACGAGCCTCTTAGCAGGGTTTTCGCATTTAGAACGTTGCCTTACAACTACTATAGCATCAAAGATCACCCTCTATTCGAGGAGATCAAAGAACTGATTAATGAAGCCAAGGCGACTACTGCCGAAGTTACGGAAAAGCTTACTAAAAAATGATGCAGCGAGTGCATTTAGAGACTGATTGAGTTTCTATAGGTGAAGCGAGATAGAAGTATTGGTGTTGGGTGTAGTTTCCAACATATGTGTGGAGAACATATCGGAGTGTGACGAGGGCCATCAATGTCTCGGAGAAGCTCGGGAAGTCGAATATGGCGAAAGTGGTGCATTTGAGAGCATGTCAGATAAACATTGAAAAAACAAGTATCGGAGTCAGTGGTACACCGTCGGGATACCGCTACCGATGTACCGCCTATATACTGGTTCGACACAATTTTGTTTCAGAATAGTTCTAACTCAATATGGATTTTTTGGTACACCTTCAGTATACTACTAGTATACTGTCGGTATACCGATGTAAGGGCTGAAGGCCGAATTTAGGTGTTTTATAAACACAGTTGGATAGTTATCAACGGCCCAAACTTGTTCGAGATTTGGATGCCTTAAACAGGTATTTTTTTAAGCCTTAATTCATTATCTCAAGATCAAAATGTGTGAGAGTTTCTTAAGTTTGAAACTTTCTAGAGAGAGGAAGAGAGATTTTGAGTTTCGGGGGTTGTTTTGAGGAGAGAACATTTTGAGGAGTTCTACAACCACCTTTCATTGTCACCACATCTTTGGTAATCTTCTTTGTATCATTATAATCTATTTTTTATTTGATTGAAGTGTTGCAGTGATTCGTATGGATCAGGGGAGAAGTTTGTAATGAGTCAATGTCGCTCTTTATTCCATTAGTTGAGGCTTTTCGGGTTGAAATCCAATCATCCCGTGATTTATAGTCAATATTTTATATGTAAAAGTCTTGGTGTTTGTGTTGTTCTTTTATTGTGGTTTTCACATATTTGGTTTGTGTGTCTTCTTCGGTCATTACCAAGTCTCTCGATTTAGGGAAACCATTTATGTGTTTTGTTTCCAACAGAGTGGTATCGGAGCAGAGGTTATTAGATGTCGGAAGTTGACGTAAAACTGAATAGAAGAGATGGATGTGAAGCCAGTGCGTATGATAAACCAAAAAGTTTCCAGTTGTCACTATTGGTCGAGCAAGATGAAATATTTTTTTTCGTCAAGAAGCTGCATCTTCCGCTATTTGATTCCAAGAAGCCCAGTGAAAAATTTAATAAGGACTTGAATTTTGAGCATATACATGTGTGTGGTATATCAAGCAGTTCATAGACGAGAATGTGTATAATCACATCGCCAATATTAAGCACATAAAGACGTTATGAGAGAAACTAGAATCCTTATATATATAGAAGACCGGGACAAAAATATTGTTCCTAATCCGACAGATGATGGATCTTAGGTAAAATGATGTTTCATCTATTGCAGATCACTTGATTGAGTTCTGGGCATGGTTGACAAGTTATCTTTTATGGGTGTAAAGTTTGCGATAAGGTACAAGGCCTTTGGTTGATGTGTACATTGCCAAACTCATAGAATACTGTACGGGTATCCATGATCGCTTCTGCTCTAGAAGCATAGTTTGTCTCGAGTTCACCAAAAGCAGGGTGTTAAATGAAGAGATGCGAAGAAATTCTCAAGGCAGTTCATCTACATCTCATTTAGAGGCGCTTGTTTTAGAGAGGTGCGGCAGGGGTAAAAGCAAGGTTCTGGATGGTGGCAGGGATAAAAGCAGAAGGAATTCTAAGAGGCGGTACGAGAACACCGAATGTTACCATTATGGCAAGAATGACCACATCGAACGGAACTATTTCGTTTGGAAAAGAAAGAAGAAGGACGAGAAGGTGAATCAAGGTAAGAACACAACATTGGCCATCTCATCACATGGAGACGATGCCATTATTGTAGGTGATGAGGTTATCATAACCACACCTGTGATAACAATTCATGACTGGTGGACTCACAGGAGCTTTGGCGCATGTATCTCACAACATGATACTATTTGTCACATACACAACATGAGACTGTGGAGTGTAGAAAATGGGCAATAGAAATGTGTCAAAGGTTGTTGCCATAGAAGATGTTCATTTAAAGAAAAATACAAGAAAAATTCTTGTGCTCAAAGGTGTTCTTCATGTCTCAGATATCCGTTTCAACCTGGTATTTGTTGGAAGGTTGGATGATGACGAATTCTTCAATAGCTTTAGGAATAATCGATAAAAAATTTTCAGAGGTTCGTAGGTGAGTACCAAAGGAAGCAAGAAGTTTGGACTCAACTGTATAGAAGGGAGCGCACATAAGGCACACGAGGTGAATGCAGTCAATAATGTGTCTATCGAATTATGGCACAGACGGCTTAGCCATATAACCGGGAAAGAAATAAGCTATTTGTTGAACAATAAATTGATTCTAGGATTGAAGTCTACAAAATTGGAGAGGTGCATGTACTACATGTCTGGAAAGCAGCATAGGGTGTCTTTCCAAAGTTATCATCTTCATGAAAGTCGATGTTGCTCAAATTGATTCATTTGAACGTATGTGGTCCAATGAAGTTAAAATCTTATAACTTTCATTGATGATTATTTCAGAAAAGTTTGGGTCTATGATATAAAGACTAATGGTCAGGTAATTTCTACATTCAAGGAGTTTCAGGCCTCCATTGAAAGGAAGACGGACAAGAAGTTAAACTATGTTTGGCTCGACACTGGCGGCAAATACATTTGCCCCTTTGTTACTTATTGCAAAGAGCAAGAAATTTGATACCAAAATTATTCGCCAAAGTTGCCTTAGCTCAATGGCATAACAGAGCATATGAATATAACACTGATGGAGATGGTACAATGTTTGCTCCTAGAGACAAATTTATTAGACATTTATTGGGTAAGACTCTTAATACTGCTCCTTTTGTTATTAATTTGTCACTGAGTACGTCTTTGTAGTGATGTGCTGGCAAAGTATGGTACGGAAAGAGCATCCATACAACCATATTCGAGTGTTTGGGTGTAAGGCCTTCGTTTGTGTATCGAAGGACGCGAGGTCCAAACTTGAGCCGAAGATGAGACTACACATTTTTATCGGCAATAATACAATAAAGTTGTTAAAACAAAAAATAAAACAATAGAACCTATTTTTGTTGACTGCCAAGAGTTCAATCCAAAATCTTATCTAAATCTTGATCCAGTCCGAGATCGGATGCTTATCTCTCTACTTTGGCCCTCAAAGTTTGTAGATTCATGATAATGATAAAATCAAGTACTTGCTTTGGCTCTCAAAGTATATTGATGGTAAGGATAAATCAAGTAGAAAAGAATATGTTTTTTCTTCCAAAAAGTAGATTGATGAGTGATGTCTCTCTGACTTTTGACTCGATAATGACTAAGGTAGAACTAAGTTTGGCCTTGGCCTATTTTTCTGATAATGCAGTACTAATTTATTTAAATTAAAAAAATTAGGTCCCAAAAATATGGGCTTGGGGCAAGTGCACTTACATCGGCCAAGGCCGGCCCTGATGTCTTGGTATACCGACATACACCAATAATACAATTTTGTATGTGTTGGTATCGGCAATACACGCTTGGACTTGATTTGAGGCCCACAAGACGACTGTCTCATATCCAAAATTTTAGAGGACATTAGATTTATTTAATACTCTTTAATATTCCAATTCTGAACTAAAGTCTCAGACAGACTCATTATAATCTTTTTAGTTCGCATAAAAAGTTTTTTTTTGTTATAGAATATCTAAACGTCATATACTAGAATACCAAGAGACAAGTCACTTAGTCAGAGTAAAAAAAAGAATTTGATGCAGTCGCTGTCAGAATTTGATGCAGTCGCTGTCAACTCTCTCTCTCTCTCCTCCTCTCTCTCTCTCCCTCTCCTCCTCTCTCTCTCTCTCTCTCTCTCTCCTCTCACTCCTCTCTCATCCTCTCTCTCTCTCGGTTGTGTGTGTGTGTGTGTTGGAAGTAATTGAATAACAAAAATAAGTTATAATTTTATTCTTAAATGATCCCTATATCTTGGGCTTTAGTTTTTATTTTTTGGTTTGGAACATCTTTAGTATATTTCATTATGACATGTATTATAATTTAGGCTTAATTGCAACTTGATACCCTCAACTATTTCAGTTTTTCAAGTTCATACCCTAAAAAATTTTACTCAACAAGTTAATACCATCAACTATTTTACATTTTCAACTTCATATCATAAAACTTAAAAAACCCAAAAATACCCTTGTCCTTCCCTGCCCCCCTCCTACCCCCCCAGCCCCCCCTCCCGCACAGCCCCCCCCTCCCGTCCCGGTGCCCCAGCCCCCTCCCTCCTCCCGCGCTGCCGCGCCCCAGGAGGGTGAGGCGAGAGGGAGGGAGCACGAGGGCTGGTGTAAAACCCAAAATTTTTCAATAAATTTTTAAGATTTCCTTTTTAGTTCAATTAACAGTTAAATTTTTATTTTATTGAAATTTCAAAACAAAGCATGTATATATATACATATTATATTTTTAATGGAAAAGAAATTATTTTAACTTGAATATATATATATATTTTAAAAGAAGCTATAAGAGTAAAGAAAATAATTTTTACTAATAATTAAAAGAAAATTTTTCTTTAAATTGATTTTTATTGGTTTATTGGCAAAAATAAGAAAGAAAAAAAATATAGATGTTAATCCTAAGGTTTGAACCCTCAACCTTCCCAACCAAGTCATAAGACACAACCACTACACCACCAAGTGTTGGTTGTCATATGAGAGTAGATTTGTTTGTTATAGTTTTAGGGATGAAACCCTTTACAAATTGGAACGGATGAACCCATCCATTCTTCTTCCTTATCGGAAAACCGTAGGAATTACTTTCTCCTTCAATGGAGACTCTAGGGTTTCCAGAACCCCCATTTTTCTCCCTATAAATTCTCTCCCTCTCCATCTTTTCCTCCACCACTCCCCAAACCCTCTATCCCCGAACCCTAACCCCAAAATCCGGCGAACCCCGACGGTCTCCAGCGAGACCCGAGCTCCACCGCCCATCCCGGGCCACCCGACCGGCGCACCAGGCCGGCCATCCTCGCCGAACCCGGCGCCCGACCCCGCGACCCGCTGACGCCAGCGCCCAACGCCGATCCCGAGGCCGCCGACCCCCTTCGCTGTCCCGATCCGCTTTCCGGTGCTGAACTGCGCGGCCCCGTGTGCTCTGTCGGTGTTTCGTTTCCGAGCCCGTGACGTTTCCGATCCGAGTTCCACTTCGGATTTCCATTGTAGTTTGGGTAACCTCTAATCCAGTAGTTTTCCTATATTATACGTAGTCCATGATGAAATTCTGGTCTTACCAATTCCTTCGGGAATTTGGTTTTCCAATAACGTAACTATTACATTACTGTTTCGGCTTTTCCGAGTTCTTCGGAAAATCATTTTTTGCTCCTGGTTTGGTTCTTTGATTGTTGGATTATCTGGACAGAACTTAGTTCTGTAGAATTCTCGGGATTTCCGAGAATTTCTCGGAAATGGTTCTGTATTTTCAATTCTCGGGTTTTTCGAGAAATTTTCGGGAATAAGTTGGAGTTTAAATTTACTACATATTTTGTATCCTGGACTTTGTTGGGTTTTCAGATTTGGCTCTGTGAGTTTTTGGGATATATTGTTAGCTTTAAAAATAAATAGTTCTGTGGTTTCCTATAAAGTTCGGGATTTCCGATATTGTTTCGGGTTTTCCAGTTTGGCTTTGGAAATTATTTCTGTGGATGGTTATATATATATATTTGGGGTTTGGGAGTTAATTTGCAGGAAAACGGAGCGTTTCCCAGTTTTGGGTTATCCCGAAAATAGAGGGAATGCTGCCGAAATTTCTATAAAATTTGATTATATGATTTTAAAATGATTTCCGGAAATGATAATATTTTTGGGCGACGACCTTATCGGTATATGAGCCCCAATGAAATGCAAACGCACCGGTTTGTCCGGACGTTGAGGCAGAGTAGCTGAAAATGAAGATTGGACCAGTTCTGAGACTCATTTTATTTTTATTCTTAATTATTAGTTATTATTAATTTTGTAGGTAATTTTCAAGACTAACATTTTCTTTCTCTTATTTTAATATATGTAAATCGGGTTGTAAGGACATAAGCCCAATTGCTTATTTAACCATGCTGTGAAAGATGTAATAATTAGGATTTATTTTATTTTCTTTTCTGGTTGTGGTAGTGTAACGTAAATGTTAGAATAACTATATATATATATATATTCTCATAAATATTAGGAAATTTATGATTTTCTCACTTATTAGATAAATAATAACTTTATGTATAAAATACAAAGTTTTAACAATTTAAATGATAAATTGTAAGTTTTCCAAAAAGAAAGAATTAAATTGATGTTTTCTTGTAAATAGTAAACCATCCGATAATTGTGTTCTAATTAGAATAAAAAGGATAAAATTTATTAGGAAAGAAAATAGAGATTGTAACTAGCACACTTAGTTGGTTTGATACAGATTGATAAGTATAGATGCTCCATTTGTAGGATTTCGAAGGCGTAACTAGCATCTACTCGGAACATCCATCGACTCTCAGTTTAAATCAAGGCAAGTACGGTTGTGGTTAATTGTAGTTTAATTAATATTAGAAATTTTGCATGTTAAATACACAACTGTTACACGTACTCTCTCCTAGAGTAATATACTGAATCATTGCATCGGGATAATGGGGAGTAGCGTAGTTATCTATGATCAAAGCCAAATAGTTAATGAATGTGCGAGCTTACCCCTCTTCACACAGGGTTAGGCCGGACCGTATCAATAGGATACAATTGAATCATCCTAAACCGGTCATAGATACTGCTTACTCAAATCATAATTGTTTTATATTTGGAAATCATTGTTTCAAAATTATTTAATATTGCAAGTTTCTATTCATTATGCAAATTATTAATTTTCATAACTGTACTTGCTCCTTTCCTGACTGGATCCCCCACACCCAATAGGTTCTATTGATGACTCAGAGCTACTGATCAGTAGTTACTATGACCCGGAGCTGTACCCTGCTGTGCTCCCAGACGAGGTCCATAGAGATGATGATGACACTTCTGCTTAGTTGGAGTTTTAGTTTATCTTTTAAATAAAATAAATGTTATGTTAAAGTTGTGGACAAGCTTTGTAATGGACAAGTTTATATTATCGTTTAATTAAATGTTGTAGCAATTATAGTTTCAAATATTGTTGATTGTACCTGCATATGGGATACAGCTTACTGTCGCCGTCTCAACAACGGTGCAGGCTGGGCATGATCCGAGTCGACCCAAGAAATTGGGATCGGGTCGTGACATGTTTTTAGTGGTGGCCCATGCAGGTCGATCAATCAACAACTTAGGAAAACCTAGGAAACATTTAGAAACATTAGAACATTAATTTACCACAACATAGGACCGAAATATATTATAATTAAATATTTTTGTTTGACTATAGATAGGCTACCTTGCTTATGTTTATATCCTAAACCTTCCAGAGAATGGCCACTGACAATACCAACCCTGCTGGCGATGGAATGTCAACGCCTGATCAAACCCCACCGCCTCAACTAAGTCCGGGTTTTACACCATTGAATGCACCTCGTGGGTTGTTTGCCGCTTCAACAATAGATCCATCATCTTCCCAGACGGAGATGCAACCCCCTGTGGTTACGCCCACTCCAGCTGCCCCACCGGTGCCTGTGGACCCCACTGACCTCATAGGTCTGCTAAGAGGAGTGCTAGAAGCCCAGAGAACTCAAGCTGAAGCTCATCGCGAGCAGACGGCCATTATGAGAGAAGGCATGGAGAACGCCCATAGCGTGGCAATGGCTGCACTGGAAAGAGGAGAAACAGCTCAACAAGAACCAAGGCCTGCCAAGGTAAACATAAATTTAAGGATCAATTTATGTAATAATAAGGCCATTTAATTAATGGAAATCATATTGCCAAGGTGGGCGATATTGAGAGCTTTAAGAAGCAGAACCCTCGACCTTTCAAGGGAACCGAGGGAATCGTCTATGCTGACGAATGGCTCGACAATATGGAGCGTCTCCTGAGCGTCGCTCGACTTCCAGAAGACCTCAAGGCTGAAGCAGTAGGACTCCAACTACAGAATGTAGCAAGCACCTGGTATCGGAATGAACCCCGACTCCAAGATAGGCAAGTTGATTGGGACACCTTCAAGAGGTTATTCCAGAGGAAGTTCTTCCCAACTTCAGAGTTACGGGAGATGGAGCGACAATTCCAGAACCTGAAGCAGGGCAACATGACTGTGGGAGAATATGCTGCTGAATTCGGCCAGCTCAGCCGATTTGCCAAGAACCTGGTGGCTGATCCTGACGATCGTGCTGAAAGGTTCAGATTTGGACTAAGAGAAGAAATCTGTACCTATGTGATCTCAGGCGGTGCTAAGACTTATGAGAAGATCCTGGAACGAGCACAAGACATAGAGAAGAGCCAACCTGCCCGCTCGAAGAGAGATTATCCTGGAACTAGCAACTTCCAGGGTAATCAGAAGAAGCCCAACAACAACAACAATAACAACAATAGGCCCCAGCATCACGAGCAAGCAAGGAATAATGATGTAGCACCCCAGAAGCAGATCCCTGTCTGTAGCTATTACAAGAGGCCGGGTCATCAGGTGAACATCTGTCGAAAGAGGCTTGGACAATATCTGATCTGTGGGTCTACCACCCACCAAGTGAAGGATTGCCCCTCAGCGGCCAACAGAGCTAGAGGAAATCAGCAGAAAGGACCTCTGTCCACTCAGCAGCAGCAATTTGGGCAGCATCAACAGAAGACGGGGCGAGCTTTTGCCCTAACTGCAGAGGAACCAGAGCCGGAGCAGGAACCTAATACGGATGTCATATCAGGTTACATCTATGTACATTCTCATCCTGCATTAGCTTTATTCGACTCTGGTGCAACACACAGTTTCATAGCAACAAAGTTTATCTCTGCACACCATATAGTTACTGGCTTTAGCAAGAAGATCTGTAGAGTTATGACTGGAGGAGGACCCCTACCTATCACTGAAATCTGTGAATGCCCTATCACTATAGCTGGCCATAACTTTATAGCACCTTTGCTTGTCATGCCCTTACCTAACTATGATGTAGTCCTAGGGATGGACTGGTTAAGTAAGCAGCATGCGCTGATAGACTGTCATCGAGGATGTGTAGTTTTCAGTCCACCTGGAGAACCGGAGTTTGAAATCTCTCGAACTCCGGAGGAGATGGAATGTGTTACCTATACCTCTATCACTGAAGAGTCCAGACCTCCGCACCCTATCATAGCGGAATTTATGGATGTTTTTCCTGATAGTCTTCCCGGGTTACCCCCAGACCGAGACTTGGAGTTCACCATTGACCTAGTCCCCGGTTCTTCCCCTATTTCTAGGGGATGCTACAGAGTCAACCCGAAGGAGGCCAAGGAGATGAAGGATCAGATCAATGAACTGAAGGCTTTGGGATTTATCCGAGATGGAGCTTCACCCTGGGGAGCACCAGTCTTGTTTGTTCCCAAGAAGGACGGAACTGTGAGGATGTGCATCGACTACCGGGCGCTGAACAATATCACAATCAAGAACAAGTACCCTTTGCCCCGGATCGATGACCTGTTTGATCAACTCAGTGGAGCCAAGGTGTTCTCGAAGATTGATCTCAGATCTGGCTACCATCAGATCAAGGTCAGGAAGGAGGACATTCCCAAGACGGCGTTCAACACCAAGTATGGGCAGTTTGAATTCTTGGTCATGCCGTTTGGACTGACAAATGCTCCGGCTGTATTCATGAACCTTATGAACAAGGTTTTCCATGAATACTTAGATCAATTTGTTGTTGTCTTCATTGATGACATTTTGATCTATTCAAAGACTGAAGAAGAGCATGAGGAGCACCTCAGAAAGGTTCTGGGAACTTTGAGGAAAGAGAAGTTATATGGTAAGCTATCCAAATGTGAATTCTTTCTAGACAAGGTGGATTTTCTTGGCCATGTTGTCACAGGAGAAGGAATTTCGGTGGATCCTAAGAAGATAGCTGCTGTGGAGAAGTGGTCTACCCTAAGCTCAGTTGCAGAAATCAGAAGTTTCTTGGGCTTGGCTGGCTACTACCGGAAGTTCGTGAAGGACTTTGCTAGAATTGCCGAGCTGATGACGAAGCTGACTCGAAAGAATGAAGAGTTCGTCTGGACGAAAGATTGCCAGGCTGCTTTTGACGAGCTGAAGAAGAGGCTTACCACTGCACCAATCCTTGCGCTACCCGCAGGATCCGGTGGTTTCACAATCTACAGTAATGCCTCTGGAAAAGGACTGGGATGTGTTCTTCAACAGAATGGGAAAGTGATTGCTTACGCATCTAGGCAATTACGGAACCATGAGAAGAATTATCTCACACATGATCTGGAGCTGGCGGCAGTTATTTTTGCGTTGAAGCTATGGAAGCACTATCTGTATGGAGAGAGTAGAAATATACACAGATCACAAAAGTCTGAAGTATGTTTTCACTCAGAAAGAGTTGAACATGAGACAAAGAAGATGGCTGGAGCTAATGAAGGACTTTGACATCGACCTGCAATACCACCCGGGTAAGGCTAATGTGGTCGCTGATGCACTTAGTCGATACCCAGTGGCGATGTTCTTGACTAAGGAGCGGCATCTGCTAGAGGACATCGAGAAGCTTGGATTAGAGATCATATTGCCTGGAGAAAGAAGGATGGAGCTGGATGCTGATTCAGTACTGATGAAGTTGCAAGTGAGCTCGTATCTGATGGACAAGATCAAGAAGACTCAGTTTCAAGATGAGGCACTTTGCAAACTGAGAGACCAAGTGTTGGCAGGAACACTTGAGGGTTTCTCAATCGCCAGCGATGGAGCTTTGAAGAATGGTACGAGACTTTGTGTACCATCTGACGAACTAAAGAATGAGCTGATGAAGGAAGCGCACCAGTCGCAGTATTCTATACATCCTGGAGCTAATAAGATGTATCGGGATATGCGCACTATTGTTTGGTGGTATAGAATGAAGAAAGATGTGTCCAGATTCGTGGCGAGATGTTTGATCTGTCAGCAAGTGAAGGCCAGTAGACAGAGAACCGCAGGACTTCTACAACCGCTGGACATTCCGGAGTGGAAGTGGGAGCACATCACAATGGATTTCGTGTCAGGTTTGCCTCGTTCCCAAGGAGGGAAGGATGCCATCTGGGTTATAGTGGACCGACTAACCAAGTCAGCTCACTTTATCCCCTTCAAGGTTGGTTTATCCACCGAGAAGTTGGCGGCACTATACATGCGACACATCTACCGGATTCATGGAGTACCGGTAAGCATTGTATCTGACCGAGACACTCGTTTTACCTCTCACTTTTGGAAAAGTTTGCATGACAGCCTGGGGACACAGTTGAAGTTCAGCACTGCCTATCACCCCCAGACAGATGGTCAATCAGAGAGGACGATTCAGACACTGGAGGATATGCTGAGATCGTGTGTCTTGGAGTTCGGAGGATCATAGGAAGACCATTTGCACTTGGTAGTGTTTTCTTATAATAACAGCTACCAAGCCAGCATTGGTATAACCCCATTTGAGGCTCTGTATGGACGTCGTTGCCGTACACCTTTGGCATGGGACGACGTAGGAGAAAGAGTACTGCTGGGTCCAGAGATGGTGACTGACGCAGCAGAGAAGGTGAAGATAATCAGAGACAAGCTCAGAATAGCCCAGGACAGACAAAAGCATTGGGCAGACAGCAGTCGTTGACCACTACAGTTCGAAGAAGGAGATAAAGTCTTTGTGAAGATTTCTCCTACCAGAGGTACAATCAGATTTGGCAGAGCTGGGAAGCTGAGTCCCAGGTATATTGGACCATTTGAAGTTCTGAGTCGGATTGGAGAAGTGGCGTATAGGTTAGCTCTACCAGCTAATCTAGAGGGCGTGCACAACGTCTTTCACGTCTCACAGCTCAGAGGCTACGTCCCTAATGAGAATCACATCTTAGACCACTCAGAGCTGGAGATTGGACCGAGCCTCACTATGCCTGAGAAGCCAGTGGCGATTCTCGACCGAGGTGAGAAGAGGACCAGGACCTCGGTGACTCCGATAGTTCGAGTAATGTGGAGGCATGATTCTCCAAGCGAGTCTACCTGGGAACGAGAGGACGAGATGCGGGAGAAGTACCCGTATTTGTTTGAGACCTGAGGTAATTTCTAACCCAACTTCTTTTAAATTTCGAGGACGAAATTTTCTAAGGAGGGAAGCTTGTAAAACCCAAAATTTTTCAATAAATTTTTAAGATTTCCTTTTTAGTTCAATTAACAGTTAAATTTTTATTTTTATTGAAATTTCAAAACAAAGCATGTATATATATACATATTATATTTTTAATGGAAAAGAAATTATTTTAACTTGAATATATATATATATATATATATATATATATTTTAAAAGAAGCTATAAGAGTAAAGAAAATAATTTTTACTAATAATTAAAAGAAAATTTTTCTTTAAATTGATTTTTATTGGTTTATTGGTAAAAATAAGAAAAAAAAATATAGATGTTAATCCTAAGGTTTGAACCCTCAACCTTCCCAACCAAGTCATAAGACACAACCACTACACCACCAAGTGTTGGTTGTCATATGAGAGTAGATTTGTTTGTTATAGTTTTAGGGATGAAACCCTTTACAAATTGGAACGGATGAACCCATCCATTCTTCTTCCTCATCGGAAAACCGTAGGAATTACTTTCTCCTTCAATGGAGACTCTAGGGTTTCCATAACCCCCATTTTTCTCCCTATAAATTCTCTCCATCTTTTCCTCCACCACTCCCCAAACCCTCTATCCCCGAACCCTAACCCCAAAATCCGGCGAACCCCGACGGTCTCCAGCGAGACCCGAGCTCCACCGCCCATCCCGGGCCACCCGACCGGTGCACCAGGCCGGCCATCCGTCGTCGAACCCGGCGCCCAACCCCGCGACCCGCTGACGCCAGCGCCCAACGCCGATCCCGAGGCCGCCGACCCCCTTCGCTGTCCCGATCCGCTTTCCGGTGCTGAACCGCGCGGCCCCGTGTGCTCTGTCGGTGTTTCGTTTCCGAGCCCGTGACGTTTCCGATCCGAGTTCCACTTCGGATTTCCATTGTCGTTTGGGTAACCTCTAATCCAGTAGTTTTCCTATATTATACGTAGTCCATGATGAAATTCTGGTCTTACCAATTCCTTCGGGAATTTGGTTTTCCAATAACGTAACTATTACATTACTGTTTCGGCTTTTCCGAGTTCTTCGGAAAATCATTTTTTTGTTGCTGGTTTGGTTCTTTGATTGTTGGATTATCTGGACAGAACTTAGTTCTGTAGAATTCTCGGGATTTCCGAGAATTTCTCGGAAATAGTTCTGTATTTTCAATTCTCGGGTTTTCCGAGAAATTTTCGGGAATAAGTTGGAGTTTAAATTTACTACATATTTTGTATCCTGGACTTTGTTGGGTTTTCAGATTTGGCTCTGTGAGTTTTTGGGATATATTGTTAGCTTTAAAAATAAATAGTTCTGTGGTTTCCTATAAAGTTCGGGATTTCCGATATTGTTTCGGGTTTTCCAGTTTGGCTTTGAAAATTATTTCTGTGGATGGTTATATATATATATTTGGGGTTTGGGAGTTAATTTGCAGGAAAACGGAGCGTTTCCCAGTTTTGGGTTATCCCGAAAATAGAGGGAATGCTGCCGAAATTTCTATAAAATTTGATTATTCCGGAAATGATAATATTTTTGGGCGACGACCTTATCGGTATATGAGCCCCAGTGAAATGCAAACGCACCGGTTTGTCAGGACGTTGAGGCAGAGTAGCTGAAAATGAAGATTGGACCAGTTCTGAGACTCATTTTATTTTTATTCTTAATTATTAGTTATTATTAATTTTGTAGGTAATTTTCAAGACTAACGTTTTCTTTCTCTTATTTTAATATATGTAAATCGGGTTGTAAGGGCATAAGCCCAATTGTTTATTTAACCATGCTGTGAAAGATGTAATAATTAGGATTTATTTTATTTTCTTTTCTGGTTGTGGTAGTGTAACGTAAATGTTAGAATAACTATATATATATATATTCTCATAAATATTAGGAAATTCATGATTTTCTCACTTATTAGATAAATAATAACTTTATGTATAAAATACAAAGTTTTAACAATTTAAATGATAAATTGTAAGTTTTCCAAAAAGAAAGAATTAAATTGATGTTTTCTTGTAAATAGTAAACCATCCGATAATTGTGTTCTAATTAGAATAAAAAGGATAAAATTTATTAGGAAAGAAAATAGAGATTGTAACTAGCACACTTAGTTGGTTTGATACAGATTGATAAGTATAGATGCTCCATTTGTAGGATTTCGAAGGCGTAACTAGCATCTACTCGGAACATCCATCGACTCTCAGTTTAAATCAAGGCAAGTACGGTTGTGGTTAATTGCAGTTTAATTAATATTAGAAATTTTGCATGTTAAATACACAACTGTTACACGTACTCTCTCCTAGAGTAATATACTGAATCATTGCATCGGGATAATGGGGAGTAGCGTAGTTATCTATGATCAAAGCCAAATAGTTAATGAATGTGCGAGCTTAACACGGGGTTAGGCCGGACCGTATCAATAGGATACAATTGAATCATCCTAAACCGGTCATAGATACTGCTTACTCAAATCACAATTGTTTTATAGTTGGAAATCATTGTTTCAAAATTATTTAATATTGCAAGTTTCTATTCATTATGCAAATTGTTAATTTTCATAATTGTACTTGCTCCTTTCCTGACTGGATCCCCCACACCCAATAGGTTCTATTGATGACTCAGAGCTACTGATCAGTAGTTACTATGACCCGGAGCTGTACCCTGCTGTGCTCCCAGACGAGGTCCCTAGAGATGATGATGACACTTCTGCTTAGTTGGAGTTTTAGTTTATCTTTTAAATAAAATAAATGTTATGTTAAAGTTGTGGACAAGCTTTGTAATGGACAAGTTTATATTATCGTTTAATTAAATGTTGTGGCAATTATAGTTTCAAATGTTGTTGATTGTACCTGCATATGGGATACAGCTTACTACCGCCGTCTCAACAACGGTGCAGGCTGGGCATGATCCGAGTCGACCCAAGAAATTATGATCGGGTCGTGACAGCTGGGCTGGAGGAGGGGGCTGTGCGGGAGGGGGGGTGGCCGAAGTGGGGGGGGGGGGAGAGGGGTGGGTGGCCGGAGGGGGGGGGAGTGGGGGGGGTGGGCGTGGGAGAGTGGGAGGGGGGAGGGGGAGCGTTGGAGAGTGGGAAGGAGTTTGGAGTAGTTTTTAGTTTTGAACAGGGACATTATTGTCCAAAAAAATTTTAGGATTAGAGTATCAAGTTAAAAAACGAAAATGGTTGAGGGTATCAAATTACAATTAAACCTATAATTTATATTAAATATTTTATTATATTTATTATTTTACTTCTTGCATTTTCTGTTAATAATACTATTACATTGTCGTCGATGGAAAAAAATTATATGAACATTAAAGATTTGAAGACATCACATATAGCGTTCGTCTCATATTTTAAATTTAAAGTACGACACAAAGGCAATATATATTTGGTAAAGAACTATGAAGAAAGTTGACTTGCTTATCAGTTTTGATATATTCATGAATCTATTCTACTATATAATAGAAAAACTTGATGGTGAAACTTTTGAATTCCAAAAATATCCTTACATGTCTATACTAATTAAAAATGGTTCACTAATTTTAATAAGGAAAACTTAATAATTATGAAGACTAGTCCTTGATCTTTCTAAAGAGTTTTCCTAAATTAACTAAAAGAATATTAAAATATGTGCAAGACACGTGCACATATGCTCGTAAGGAATAACTAGGACGAAGCACGTCTTGGTATCGGCAACATATATAGTTGATTTAGTTGACTTGGTCAATTGTAATGTATTCATGAAAGTTCCAAGGCAAGGTCATGAAAGAGTCCATTTTTGTTCACCAGCAATTCTTCAACCATTCCTTCAATCTGATAAAATACAAGTCCATAAAGTCTACACAAAATATATCACAACATTCGACCTGTAGGATTTGAGAATTTAGATACAGCAAAAACAACACACTCTACCAGATAGTAATTAGTACCGAAGTGTTTGCTTAACAAAATGTTACAAGCCATTAGTCTACCAAAGACCACTTCACTTCCTCCTTGAGGATACCAAATGTATGGGGTGGTTGTCCTAATTAGGCACCAATTAGCCTCTCATTCTAACTAGAACCATATCGATGACCATTTTTCATAGCCTTAATTTCGCAAATCTTATCTAGATCTTCAAATCGATCCAGTCGCAGATCAGATGCTTAATATTTCTGCTTTGACTCTCAAAATTTGTAGATTGTGTTGGGCACGCGGAAGCGTTTGCAACCCACCTGATCAACCAACATCCATCTAACGGACACCAAGCACAGTTAAAGACAAATATATGACGGTAACTATGTCACCTGGACAAATTCCAATATTTATAACTCAGATACAAATTAGAAGATTGACAAAAACTAATGTTTAAGTCTTTGCCCTAATAGATTCAACTCGAAAAATATAAGATTACAATTGAGATCACTCACCAACCCGTAGCAATCTCCCTCACCAAAGTTGACCACTCTTTGATTAGATCTCCTTCCTCCTTCTATCTTGGATGGAAAAGTCCTAAAGTCCTAAGAGTAAAACACCAACTTTCTCTTAGATTTCTTTGTGGACGAGCACCCCGAATCTCCACTTTGTGCCTCCACCCTCACCCCATAGAATAAAATAGGAATGGTATTATGCCCAAAATATTCTATCAACATCCTATTTTAGATCATAATAGGATTTTCTAAAATAAGACTCATATTGTATCTAAAATAGCACAGCACTACTTATGGATATCCAAATCTAATCTAATCAAATATTTAACTAGATTTGGATTTTACAAATATGTTATTACCAAATCAAGATTGTACTCCAACAGATTGATGACAAGGATGAAATAAAGATTTGCTTTGGCTCTCAAAGTAGATTGATGATAAGGATAAAATCAAGAAGACAAGAAGATGTTTTAAACTAGAACCATGTCGATGACCATTTCTTCCTAGCCTTAATTTCTGTGTATGGTAATTTACTACTAAATGTACTGCTAGTTTTACGTAGGGGTGAAAAAAAAATGTGTCTACCAATATTTGAACGGTCGTGGGCTCCATGATCACTTACCAAATTATAGAAAACCATCGAGCTTGATTTAGGTAGGTAGGACATAACATGTATCAAGTATCTGATCATTCGTAAGTGTATTTATTACTGATGTTTATGGTAGTCATTAGTGAAATTCATTTCATAAATATATTTGTATTAATTCTACATTAGTAAAATTGCGTAGGACAATTGAACTAAAAATATTGAATAACAAAACCAAAACCTAGTAAATGTTGTCTGCTAATTCAAGTAGCCAGTCTATCCTCTCTACATATGTTCCTATATTGACCAGTAATGTCAATATCAGCATTGTTGGGAATCGGATACGTCTTCCTGCACTCCGATACCGTGTCTGAGACGTTGCCGCAGTGAAAACTTAGGCCAACCCACCTGAAATAACCAATCTCCGTCTAACGGACAGCAAGCACAGATAAAGATAAGTATATGACGGTGACTACGTCACCTGGACAAATCCCAAACTCTATAACTCAGATGAAATTACAAGTTGACAAAAACTAATGTTGAACCCTTTACCTAATAGGTTCAACCCCCTCACCACACTCAAGAAGAAAAGAAAGATTACAATTGAAATCGCTCACCAACCCGTAGCAATCTCCCTAACAGAAGTTGACGACCCCTCGATTAGATCTCTTCTTCATTCTGTCTTGGATGACGAACACTACCAAAATAAGTCATATTGGCGACGAATTTAGCGACGCAAGTCATATACGTTGGTAATATTTATGAATTTAGCGACGTTATATAAAAACGTCGTTGAACGTCACTATCAGCGACATTTACCGACCGTTAGCGCCACACATTATCCTTTGGAAAGCTGATGTCGCGGTCTAGTCGCAGAATGTCGCTGTTTTGTTTAATTCAGCGACGTTTTGTGACTCCATATTAGGGACGTCACCAGTTTTTTATTGAATAGCGGCGTCCTTTGTGGACGTCGCTAAAATGTTTCATATAAGGTTCCACCCGATCGATCTTTTATTTTCTTTCACCCAAAATTTTCAATCTCCCGCTCCCCAAATTTCTCTCCCCCTTTCTCTCTCCTCTCCGGGGACCCCCTCCCTCCGGCAACCCCTCCCTCCGGCTACCCCGTCCCCGCGGTGACCCCCTTCCCTGCGGCGACCCCCTTCCCTCCAGCGTCCCCCCTCCACCGTTGATTCCTCTCGTCGACGCCGACCCGACTTCGACGCCAACCCGACTCCACCGCTGCTCCAGCCCCGGCGACCCTGACCCGACTCCGACCAAGGCAGGTAAACCCTAACCCTAACTCCCTCCTCCTGACGTGCTGACACAGACACGATACGACATACACGACATGCACACACACAGACACGACACACACGACATGCACACACACTACTACAAGAAAATAAAACAAACTTTGTGATCACCACTAGGGTAGTTTTCAAGTTGGAGTGTTAGTAACTGTTTTGAGTGTCGGTGGGTGTGTGAATAATAATAATAATAATAATAATAATAATAATAATAATAATAATAATAATAATAACAACAACGTTAAGAATTGGTATACTTCACGATACCTAGCATGATTTTGAGGATCAACATTTGGGGACATATCCTATTAGTCCAAAGATGAGCCGATCAAAAAATAGGATAATTAAAATAAGATCCTCATGACCAAGTAACAACTCTAGCAAGATGGTCGCTAAGAACCCAAGACTAAGACTTGTAAGTTCTGGTTTTTAACACAATAGGAAAAAAAATCTAAATTGGTTTTAATTTGATTCTCGATTGATTTTAGCGCATCCATGGTCATTTTTATGATCGATCATAAACGTCATCTTTGTTTGGGCATGCACATGTTTGCTCTTGTTCTTAGTCATGGATGAGCACATATACCTATGTACCGCTAGTCGCACACCCGTACTAAACCCACCCGCATACGCGTTTATGTTCTTGAGAAACACAACCACTAGGGGCGCACCAGATCTATAACTGCTCGCACGTGCATGCTTGTTCTATTACTGCGGGCGAGCACAAACACATTTACCCGCGTGAGCACCCATGCACCTTTATGTCATGGACGCTTGTGCGATAAGCCTAACCTTAAAATATGACTAAGCTCTCTATAAGGGGCCTACTCTCCCTTTTCCCTTTCCATCCTCATATATACAGTATAAGTTTTTAAGCAAAAAATGAGGTTGTTGAAGTACCAAAAAAAGGGGTAAACCAATGTGATTATGAACAGACAATCTTTTCGAAAGTTTGAGCGATGTTGGCGCATTGACGCAAAACTTGAGGCATCTATTTTGCACTTAACAGTCGCATGTCACATGAATCAAGGTGCATGATTCATCGCTTTCAATTGAAGTGTCATCGACGCATGATTTTTTGAAAATCAGAGCATCATCTATGGTTGACAGTGCTCTAGCCTGTACCTATAAATTGAAGATCTAGAGGAGAGAAACTCCCTGCTATTCTCTTTTCTGAATCCTCCTTACTTCTTTCTTTTCTTCCAAAATTTTGACCTCTCCCATGACTCTGCCTTAATGAGAGTGTAAGTGTATGTGATTATCAGTATGTATCAGATCTTAGTATTCCTAAGTAAGAGTGGGTATATGTGAGTGAGTGTCATTAGAGTGTTAGAGAGTTAGTTCAGTCCTAGTACCTAGAGTGTATAGAGTATCTTAGAAGTATAGGTATGATTGGTACAGTGTTTTGAGCCATTCTCTAGAAATTAAATTTACTTATGCCAAGCCTTTGGGGCCTATCAAAGTTATAGATTTTTTCGGAAATCTAGTATAACGCTGATTGCCTCAAAAGGCTTACATAAGTAAGAGTGTATAGAGTACCTTTTGGGCCTATAAGAGTTACTTCACTCAGTTTGTCAAGACAAGTAAACTTTTCAAATGTTGACGGTATATATACCGTCAATATTTGGTTTTGCCTTGTAGCTACAGGCAGTTGCCTGCATTTTGCCTTATAACTTGGCCTATGGCCTGTGCTTGAGCAGGGTAGACTTCCAGGTTAGAGCGTTAGTTCATGATTAACATTGTTTAGATATTAGTTTCAGTTAAAGGATTAGTTAAGATTAGGATATTAGTTTATGTTAGAAGGAATATGAGAGTTAGTAGATGTTAAAGTAGAATATTAATTTATTAGTTAGGATAAATAGTTTGAGTTAGGATACTGCTCAAGCATAGGCCAAAGGGTCAATATTGGGTATTAATTTAAAAAGTTTTACTTGTCTTGACAAACTGAGTGAAGTAACTCTTGTAGACCAAAAGGGTCGATATTGGACAGTTGGTGTCGTTTACTCCTACAAGTACAATTATACCTCGACAGACACCTTTTTACAAGAGGTTGGGGAAAATTTGTCCTTAGTAATAAATTACAAGTAGGAGACAAGTGCATTTTTTGAGCTGCTGTCAAAAGAAAATAATAATATTGTGATAGATGTTGAAATTCTCGAAAGACGAAAGCAACTTAAAAGTATTTGTGGTGGTGAAGAGACCCTTAGTGTAGCATTGTTCCTTAACATTGGAATAGGATTCAGCTTGGCACTCGTCTCTAAATAGACCCCTAGTGTAGCATTGTTCCTTAACATTTAAACTCCAAATTTTCTCCTATAAGAATATTATGTGCTAATAGAGTTCTTTCTTGTTTCGACTTAAAATTTCTCTGCAACTGTAGAACTCTATAATGATGTAGAATGTACAGTCAAAACACAACTTAAATTTTCTGCAAAGATTTGCAGCTTCAAAACACGACTTACGTAACCCAAGCTCAACTTGCTGAATGATTGTCAAAACAATATTAAATTTTCAAGCTGAGACGGCCAATTCATTTGTGAGTAATAGTGAAAAAGTGTCAATGAGTAAAATGTCAACAATAATCTCAGTTTTCTCTAAACTGTCACTCTCTACTAACCTCTATCTAAATTGCGCACCCATATCTAAACTGCCTTAACATTCATTCACTGACTGTAATGTGCATGTATCTATCTTACAGAATTATCCTCAATTGGATATGGATATAAATTACTACTTATGGAATCGTTCGTGGATGTACAACCGTCATCCTGATGACATGTGCGGTGTGCAGGATAAATTCATAGAGGGTGTACAGCAGTTCCTGCAGTTTGCCAAGGCATTCCCTCAGTATATGGACGGTACCAAAATTAAGTATCCATGTGTGAGATATCGCAACTTGAAATATCATCCAGAAGTAGAAGTCACGTATCATTTATACTCGAAGGGTTTCACGCCGAATTACTATCAGTGGAGCGTGCACGGAGAACTTGTGTCTTTAGCATCGGAGTATGAGCCTTATGTAGATGTCTACAACAATGCTGCTTACGACGATGGGTTGGTGAACATGATTTTTGACGCGGTGGGGCCTAGTTTCGATCCGGATGATCATGATGCACCTGAGGAGGCACCGAACGTCGATGCTGCACAGTTCATGGAGTTGCTGGAGAATACAAGGACTCTATTATATCCTGGTTGTGAGGATCATTCACCGTTGGAGGTGGTTACAAGATTGTTGAGCATCAAGTCCGATTTTAACATGTCACAAGATTGCTACAACCGTCTTATGGAGTTGCTTATAAAAATATTGTCTGAGGGTGCTAAGTTGCCTAAAGACTTCTACCGGTCTAAGAGGATAGTGAGATCGCTCTGGATGGGATATGCAAAAAACGATGCATATCGCAACGGGTGCATGTTGTACTACAAAGACGACAAGGATGAAGACGTCTACAGATTTTGTGGTGCCGATCGCTACAAGGGCAGTGGTAGAGAAAAGTCTGTCGGTGCCAGAAAGCCTACCGATTCGATGCACTACTTGCCGTTGATGCTGCGGTTGCAGCGGTTGTTTATGGTGAAGGAAACTGCAGAAAATATGTGTTAGCATAAGCGGGAACAGACCGAAGGAGTATTGGATCACCCATCTGATGGAGAAGCATGGAAGCACTTTGATCGAGAGTATCCAGATTTTGCTTCTGATCCGCGTAATATCAAATTGGGTCTCTGCTCCGACGGTTTTATCCCATTCGAACTTTCGGGATCCCAGTATTCGTGTTGGTCTGTGATCGTCACTCCGTACAATCTACCGCCTTGGATGTGCATGAAGACTCCGTATATGTTCCTCACCATTATTATCCCAGGTCCGAACAATTCGAACAACGATGTGTATTTACAGCCATTGATTGATGAGTTGAATCAACTGTGGGAAGTAGGTTCCAACACGTACGATGTATCTAGAAAATAAAATTTTCAGATGCGGGCAGCACTTATGTGGACCATCAACGACTTTTCGGCCTATGGTATGTTATCTGGATGGAGCACGCATGGTCATCTTTCATGTCCGTATTGCATGGACCGCACTAAGGCTTTTCGTTTGAAATACGGAGGCAAACCGTGCTTCTTCGATTGTCATCGACAATTTCTGTCGAAGGATCATCCGTACTGGAGGAACATGAATGCTTTTCGTGCTGGCATTGTGGAGAAGGCTAATTGACATGGGGCACTTCAATTGACAATGCCAGCACTTATATGGACCGCCAAGGTGGCCCGGATACACGATATGGGAAGAGGTAAAAGATTTACCAAGAGATATTAAAGAGCCTGCTACGGGCTACAAGTGTGACGGATTTGGTCGCACTCATAACTGGACGAAGAGGAGTATATTCTAGGATCTGCCATATTGGAGCACCAATCTGATTAGACATAACCTTGATGTCATGCATATCGAGAAGAATGTGTTTGACAACATAATTAATACTGTAATGGACGTAAAAGGAAAGACGAAAAATAATCCAAAGGCTAGATTGGACTTGGAAGAAATATGTAGACGTCCTGCATTGCATTTGATAGAGGACGGGAATGGAAAGTTGAAGCAGCCTAAGGCAATTTTCTCACTGGAGAAGGAGGAGGAGAACGATATTGCGGTAACACTGTGCAAGCTCGAGAAGGTATTTCCTCCTGGATTCTTCGACTCCAAGGAGCATTTGCCAATTTATCTTTCCTACGAGGCACGTGTTGGCGGGCCCGTCGGTTATCGGTAGATGTACCCGTTTGAGCGGCATTTAAACCACCAAAAGAGGAAGGTGAAAATTAAGGCTCGGATCGAGGGTTCTATTTGTTAAGCCTATATTCTCGAGGAGATTACAAACTTCTGCTCGACGTATTTCAAACCTCATGTTGCTACGAATAGAACGAGGGCTCCGAGAAATGACGACGGTTATCAAGAATCTAATGATGGAATACTGAAAGTATTCAATGCGTCCGGAAAGCCTTCGGGAAAAATAAAGAAAAGATATTTGAATGACGAAGAGCTAAGGGCTGCTCAGTTGTATGTATTACTCAATTGCGACGAGGATGAAGTGGAGAAGCTAGAGGGGTAAGTAATTAATGATGAGTTTACGTCATCTCAATGGAATAGTATAAGCTAATATTATTGTACTAATCGGCGGTTGCTTCGTTATTTTTTAGCACATATAATGATGAGTTGAGGTCGGTCAGACCCTACCTAACAGATGAAGCATTAGAACAAGAAATGAGACGTTATTTTCCTTCTTGGTTGAGCGAATATGTAAGCAGTCCGGTAATTACTGGCCTCTTTTAATGCAACTGCACAATAAATAACTTACTATCTCTTCTTTGGTATTCAGGTCGATCGTCTAATTTCACCCGAGATTGAATTAATTAGAACTCTTGCCAAAGGACAAATTACTTTTGTTAAAATATGGCCAAGTTACTGTGTCAATGGCTTTCGGTTCAAGTCGACAAATGCTCCTATCAGAGACAGCTTCCTGGATCTTGATTCCACGAAAAATAGTTGTTTGTGTATCAAATATTCGAACTACAAAGACGTCGATCCAGAAAATGATTTCTTTGGCATCTTGCAAGAGATTGTGGAGTTAACGTATAATTATGGCAGAGAACCTGCAAAGATCGTGTTGTTCAAGTGTAAAAGGTTCGATCCGACTGAAAATCAAGGTTGGAAAATTGACAAGCATGGTCTTGTGGATATAAAATACAAGCGTAGATATCAAGGCTACGAACCATTTGTCCTAGCAAATCAAGCTCAGCTCGTGTACTTCACAGCTTATCCAAGACGGGGAGCAACGAAGTCTGACTGGTGGGCAGTATGCAAGACTAAAGCTAGAGATACTTTTGATGTTGATGAAAAATCTTATCAGGAGGACGAGCTACCTCATGTAACCAATATTGTTGATGTGGAATCCACGAAAATTATGCATTATACGACACATAATGTGGAAGATGTAGAATTATCCGAAGAGGAAGAAGAAGCCGACGAAGGCGAAGATGAAAGTGAAGATTAGGAGGAAGATGAGGTCCGGGAAGACGAACAAGATGATTATTCTGAAGATGATTGAGAGGGATGTACTTTCATTTTGACAATTATGTAGAGTTGGTTATTATCTAGTCTTGGTTATTATCTGAATGTACTATCTGGACTGAGATGTTTCTTGTAGAATGTACTATCTGAACTTAGATGTTTCTTGTAAAATATACTATCTGAACTTACATGTTTCTTGTAAAATGTATCATCATATGTTGTCTTGGTTATTATCTTGTCTTTGTTGCACTTTTATATTTCTAGTCTCTATTATTTGTTGTCTTTGTTGTATCTTATCATATGTTGTTATCAGGCATGACAGGTCGTCGTGGATCGTTCTGCATTTCCCGACATGGGGTACGGGGTACTGATACTGGCAGAGGACAGAGTACTCCTTCACTACCTACTGGTGGTAATCCTAGAGGACGGGGTTCTTCTTCGGTACCTCCTATTGGTACCGGCTTTGGATCCTCGTCGCCCAGTACTCCTGTGTATCGGACAGTAGCTCCGCCCGCCACGATGCTACGTGGCATATCTCCTGGGACGAGTAGTTCCAGGCCTGAGACTGCTCCCGAGAGTAGCGTTCCTCCTACTGATACAACGATGGAGGCAGATGAGCAGATGGAGGAGGCTGCGCCGACGATCGACCAGTATCAGGCAGATAATGCCTGCGCACCTTCGGAGGAGACGATGACGGAGATCTGGGCCGACGGTACAAAGTAAGTATTTTGGTTTATCATTTTTTCTGTGTTTATCATAAATTAACTTTTCTCATGAATATAATATATCTGTATAGATATCGTCCCCCGTCGATACAGAGACGCCTAGGCCAGATCCTGAGGCAAAATTATGGTGGTCCTTGGATAAACTAATCGAATGCTCCGGACGATAGGAAGGCCTATTGGTTTGCACGCTTCAAGGTTAAAATAGATTTGCTTTTAACATTAATCATTTGATTTATGCATATTATATATTACTGAAAAATATTTGGTTTGCGTACTCTTGTAGGATATGTTTTTCTATCCACCGTACCGGGCCGAGCTGATCGAGGGAATGTTTTCTGCTGTCGCTGCTAAGCTGATCTACGATGCTATTAATGATCAGAAGGCTCGTGATCGTGCTGGAAAGCCGATCCAAGGTTGGATCACCCATGATCAGTGGGATGCGATGAAGGCTCGATTCAACGAGCCAAGGTACAAGGAAAAGTCCGAGAAGGCCAAGGCGGCTAGGCAGCATGCCTCGAAGTGGTGCGGTGGTTCGATTCCGATGATGGAACATTTTTGTCGTCTGGTATGTATTTTTCTTTCAGAAATATTATTTTAATGCAAATTCGATAAATTATTACTACGATAATATATTTAATTACAGGTAAGGAAGGTCGGTAACGCCGACATGGTGACCGTCTTCCTGGCCACCCATCGGAAGGGCGACGGCCTTATTGACGAGAGGGCCGAGCTTGCCTATGTAAGTATTACAATACTATTTGTTAATTATAATACTTCGTGTTAATTTTAATAAAACTTAGTAAATATGCATGCAAATAAATATTCATGTAGTTAGTAATAATAAGTACATTAATTAGAGATTAGAAATCATAGAGTACTATCCATACTTTCTAGGTCGAGTATCAGAGGCTTCGGGACCGGACGACTGCTAGTACACCTACTACGAGAGAGGCCGGTATTTCCTCGCAGCCCACTCAAGCTCCGTCGATGGACGAGCTGTGGATGACCGCCGTTGGTGGCCTCCGTAGGGGTACGTACTACGGTACGGGATACTATGACACCCTAGTTACGAGCCAGTCCTCTAGGGCATCCCCTGCTAGTGTGTATGGTCCACAGCCGTCCCAAGAGTCTGTCCGAGTCCACCAGATGATGGAGCCTCTCCGGGACGAGCTGCTACGACGGATTAAGGACCAGTCTCAGCACCAGTCAAACGAGCCTGCGCTTATAGCACGATTGGATACGCTCGACCGCAGCATTATGGAGCTCCAAAATGTGACTGAGCGGACAGAGTGGAGTGTCACGGATCTTAGAGCGTCGACGGAGCGCAGCGTATTGGATCTGCAGGCATCATAGATGACCTTGGGCGAGAGGCTGAGATTGGTGCAGGATTCGGTGGCTGATAACAGTGATAGAATGTTATCTACCATGGATTCATACCACCAGCGACTTGCAGCATTGGAGCGTTATCGTCCTCCGGGTGCGCCTTCATCGTCGTCGACTCTGTCGGCGCCACTTCCTTCTTCATCGACACTGACTCCACCGACGTCACTACCTCCTTCATCGGTGTCGATTTCACAGGAGGACTATGAGCTTTTCTTGGCCCTTCGTAGCGGCGCGCCCCCTCCTGCTCCAGATCCCCATTAGTCCTACTTAGGACTGTTTTTATTGAGTATTTGAGTACTTGTTTTTTTTTTTCTATTTGTTTGTGACACTTATTTGTTTGTGACACTTGTTTGTTGGTTGCATAGATACATTGGTTATTGGTTGTGTAGACCCATGACAATTTGGATATTGGTTTATATATGTTGTGTGGACTTTGGTTATTTTATGTTGTTATTCGTCTCATTTGGATGTTAATTTACCGGTGTTGAGTGATCCACCGAAGGGGTCGGCGAACCCAGGGATAAAATGTGCTTGTGTATTGTGTTTCAGATTAAACTGCATGGAAAAAATGATTCTGTGGAGAAAAATGCATACTGTAATTTATTTTTTTTATTTTTTTTCAAATTTAGCGACGTTTACCGACGCCTTCTGACGGCACATTGCATCGGTAGACGTCGCTAAACTGGCATATATTGCCAGGATACTGACGTATAGCGATGTCGGTTTCGTTGGTATGCATCGGTAACCGTCGGTAGACGTCGCAAAATTTCTCAGGATTTTACCTCATTTTCCAAGGATATACCGACGTATAGCGACATCACAAAACGTCGTTAATATTCCCCAGGAAATACCGACGCAGTGCGACATCGTAGACGTCGGTAATTTTCCCAGGAAATATCGACGTATAGCGACATCCTAAACGTCGCTATTTCTTCGACGAAACGACGGTAAACGTCGGTATATTACCGACGTAGAACTACGTCGGTAGACGTCGGTGTTGGCGACGATCTGCGACGTCTTTCCAAACAGCGACTAAGGTTTTCGCGACAAGAGGAAAACGTTGCTAAATACGTCGCTAAACTAGTTTAGCGACGTCTTTAGGCGTCGCTAAAATGACTTATTCTTGTAGTGGAAGTCCTAAGAGCAAAGTGCGAAACTTTCTCTTAGATTTTCTGTGGACGAGCACCTCGAATCTCTACTTTTTGTGCTATGCTTTGTGCCTCCACCCTCACCCCATATATATAGGATGAGAAAAACCTATTTTAGGTCATAATAGGATTTCTAAAATAGGAAACCCTCAAATAAGAATCCTACTACACCTAAAATAGCCCATCAATATCTTATTTTAGATTATAATAGGATCTCTTAAATAGGAAACCCTCAAATAAGAATCATATTATATCTAAAATAGCCCAGCATTAATTATGGACATCCAAATCAAATTAATTCAAATATTTAATCAGATTTCACTCCATAAATATGCTATTACCAAATCCAGACTGGACTCCAACAATCTCCCCTTTCAGTCTGATGAGAAGGTGTTGACCCCATGGCTCCTCAACTGGACTCCATGCATGTCGTCATGCGATAGAGTTCCTGCTCCCCCATGCCACTGATCTTCGATCACCCGAGCTGCTTTGAATATTCCTTCGTCTCCAACTCCTCGACCGTCACGTCGACGCTAGCTGCCATGTGTAGCACCTTTTACACCACTAGGATCCTGTCGATATCAATAACACGATCAAGACCAAAGTCCCTGACGATCAACCTCACCGCAAGTCTCGGCTGCCTGTCCCCGACTTATGTCTTCCACCAAAAAGTGTTAACGTTCCGACGAGCTTCTTCGTCCCTGGCTGGCCCAACCAAGCAGACGCTGCGGTCCTCCTGAGATTCGAACTCTTGAACCTGCCTATCTTCGTGTATGAACTTGAAGCTCCGCCATACACATGCGTCCTCGAGCAGAACATCACGCACTGTGCACACCGTCGATGACCCACAGCTCCCCCTGAACAGTGTGAATGATGATGCTCCCGCCTCAAATTGAGTTTGCTACAAACCTTGATCTCCTTCCTGGCTTCGAACTGTTAAAACCGATGTCGCTCCGTGAAGCTTTGGCAAACCACCCGTCGCAAAAATCGGATCCGTAGAGCAACCCCCACCTGGAGACCGACCAGTTGTCATGGAACCGACAAACTGACCCTCAATCTTTGACTCACCACCATCCGTCGCTTTGTCTCGATGAACCGAATCATCTGTATCCCTCAAAGCACCTAGAAGCCCTTCCTCAGCAAGTTCTCTATGATCCACTTCCTGTCGAGCACCCCTCGAGTCTCCATCCGGTGTCTGTGGCCTACCTGTACAGCTCAGTGGCTTGAGCCTGTACATGCCACAACACAAATCTCCCCGAACCAGATGTTGGGAACCCTTCGCAAGCATCCAATCTTTATCCCCAAACAGACTGCGACAACCATCATCTGTCAGCCTCCCTACCGAAACCAAGTTGTAGCGCAAACTTGGTACATATCGCACACCCTTGAGAACGAGCTTCTCACCGAGCTCCGTTGTTAAGTGCACATTACTGATGCCTACAACTGCAGCCGTGTCCTTGTCGTCCATCTTCACACGTCCAAACCTGCCACCGCGGTATGACGTGAAGATCCTTCTATGTGGAGTAGCATGATACGATGCCCCCGTGTCCATGACCCAGTCGTCGTCATGACACATGCCACAAGGTTCCTCTGCGTCGGTTGTTGCGATGATGATATCTCCCATTGTTGTGAGATCCTCCTGATCGTCCTTACCTTTTTTCCTTCTCAGCTTTGAGCTTCATGCAGTTTCTCTTAATATGACCCCTTCCACCACAGTAATAGCAGCCCTCCTTGCGGTCCACAATCGTAAGATTTCGAGAACTCCCTCCTGTCCTCGCCTGTGAATTGGGTCTTCCCTTTTCGTAGAAAGTCACCAGAGCGGACTCCTGCGACGATTCCACTTGCTTGCGTCGGACCTCCTCATTCAACAAGCTACTTTTGACTGCCTCCATCATGACAACTCCATCAGGCGCGGAGTTGCTCACCGACACCACCAATGTCTCCCAACTTTTCGACAAATAACTCAAGAGCAGGAGGACATGAAGCTCATCATCAATCACCATCTTCATCGCAGACAGCTGATTGATGATACCATGAACCTCGTTCTGATGTTGTGCCACTGGGGCACCCTCCGTGTACTTCGAGTTGACGAGTTGACGAATAAGAAACGCCTTTTTGCCAGCCATCTTCCTTTCGTACAGGGAATGTAGCTTCTCCCATAATACTTTTGTTGAACTCTCCATGGACACGTGGTGAAACACCGAATCATCCAACCATTGGCGGATGAATCCAACAGCCTTCTGATTCAGTCGTTTCCAGTCTTCAGCAGCTTTGTCCATTGGCTTTGCGTTGTCGCCCTCCAACGGACCTTGCAAGTCCTTGGACCAGAGTAGATCCTCCATCATTGGCTTCCAAATTGCCCAGTTTTTCCCTGCGAGGGTGATCATACAAGTGTTCATCTGCTCTGTAGACATGTTTGCCAGAACCTCCAAAGCTCTAATACCCGATGTTGGGAATCAGATACGTCCTCCTACGCTCCGATACTGTGTTTGAGACGTTGCCGCAACGGAAACTTAGTCCAACCCACCTGAAATAACCAACCACAATCTAATGGACACCAAGCACAGATAAAGACAAGTATATGACGGTGACTACGTCACCTGGACAAATCCCAATCTCTATAACTCGGATGAAATTATAAGATTGACAAAAACTAATGTTGAACCATTTGCCCTAATCGGCTCAACCCCCTCACCACACTCAAGAAAAAAAAGATTACAATTGAATTCGCTCACCAATCCGTAGCAATCTCCCTAACCGAAGTTGACGACCCATCGATTAGATCTCTTCTTCCTTCTGTCTTGGATGACGAAGTCCTAAGAGCAAAGTGCGAAACTTTCTCTTAGATTTTCTATGGACGAGCACCTCGAATCTCCATTTTTTGTGTTGTGCTTTGTGCCTCCACCCTCACCCCAAATATATAGGATGAGAAAAACCTATTTTAGGTCATAATAGGATTTCTTAAATAGGAAACACTCAAATAAGAATTCTACCACACCTAAAATAGCCCATCAACATCCTATTTTAGATTATAATAGTATCTCTTAAATAGAAAACCCTCAAATAAGAATCCTATTATATCTAAAATAGCCCAGCACTAATTATGGACATCCAAATCAAATTAAATCAAATATTTAATCAGATATGAACTCCATAAATATGCTACTACCAAATTCAGACTGGACTCCAACAAGCACCTACCGACACATCAAGTAATATATATAGCCCAAGTATGTGTATTATCAGAAAGCAATTAAATAGACCATAATTTGGCAATGATAGCAATATTAGATGAGTTGAATGCGGAATCCTTGTAAAAATCCAACTGGTAAGACCATCTCCAATGATGATTTCTAAAATTGAGTTCTTATCCTACTTGACATTGTACTATAAGAAGATTTCTATCCTAGTTGGAAGAGTTTCTACATAAAAATTGTAGACATACAAAAATGTTCTCCAATGGTTCTCCATTTCTATCCTATGTGTCACATAGTAAAAGAACCAATTTAATGGTGTGGGGCCCAATAATAATTGTCATGAGAGAGAGGAGAATTTCTATGAGAGTTTCTACGTATAGAAACCCTCCTAGAAAGTTTTCATCCTACATCATTGCCACCTAGGATAGAAATGGTGATAGAAATCACCATTGGGAGAAGTTTTTTCTAAAATTGATTTCTTCCATAGAAATAGGGAAGATAGAAACCCCCATTAGAGATGGTCTAAGGACTGGTTTTACATTTCGGTTGCGAAAAGTGAACTAGTTTACGGAAAAAAAATGGTAAGCTGCTATCAACCCAACCTACAGCATTGTCATATTTTCCTGAAACAAATACTATCGGATTCCTATATGGGAATTCAACACATATTTTTCTTCCATTCAGCATAAGTACAAAAAAATTAGAGTCAATCTACATGGGGAAGACAACCATTTTTTTCCCATTTAGAACACAATAGGATCGAATGGTTGTCATTCGATCCATTTGTAAATTGAGAGGGTTAGGGTTTATCAGAGGAGATCAATTATAAATTGAAAGGGTTAGGATTTTCCAGAGGAGACGCATAAAAAGAGGCCCGTATAGCATAGGAGATGAGGCGGAGGAGGCGCAGACGGAGGCGTCCATGTAGCAGATCAGGAGAGGCGAAAGACTGTTAGGGTCGGGGCCCTAGCAGAGGAAGAGAGGCAGAGGATGATGGGGGGGGGGGGGGGGGGGGGGGGGGGGGGGGGGCAGGAGAGGAGAGGAGAGGAGAGACATGATTTTGGGGGTTCGAAATTAAGTTTGGACAGAACTTAAGTTCTACCCAGGGCCGGCCCTGAGTTGATGGGGGTCCAAGACGAAATTTTCAAAATGGGCCCCCTATACATAATGTAAAAAAAAAGTAAGTGTAACAAAAACTTGCTTCCACCAAGATTTGAACCAAGGACCTCTAAAGCAAAAGTCAAACATTAAAACCACTACACTACAATATTTTTATGTTAAGAAGAGCACATGATAAGTACTAGTCCTCTTGTAGATAGATCCATGTTGGTGCCCCTTTCGTTGGGGGGCCCTGGGCCGTCGTCCGGCCTGCCCTGGGCCGTCGCCCGGCCTGCCCTGGGCCAGGGCCGCCCCTGGTTCTACCATAGACGACGGAAATGTGACTACCGTATCCTTCACTCGGTCTAAAATAGGCGATAGAAACGTGTCGATATATATATAGTCACAACATAGTGGCGAATGTGGGACGACTCCGAGGAGGACACATGTCTCGTATAAGAACTGTCGTTTGTTAGTAGTTCCACCATCTACAAAAGTTTTTTTTAGTTATGAGTTGTTCACACTTGAATTGCTTACCTATTGCCAAAGATTACCAAATGAATTGTGATATCTCATAAATTTCACGCTAATGCCCAAACTATTAATTCTCATTACCGAGCAAATAAAATAAATAAATAAATAAATTGCATGAGTGTCTTCCAGACCATTTCTTCAACTTTGGAATATGCTTTTTGGGTCCACTGTCTCATAACTCCCACCATAAATGGTCGTATAATACGTCCCCGTGACTCGATCCGCTGATCTACAGTCATCCAATCAGAACTTTTATGTCTCTCTGCTGACCATAAGGGTCACTCGGATTTGGCTGTAAGACTGGACTTGAACTTACATTTGACAGACCAGATGTAATCCTCTTGCTGGCTTGACCTGAGGTCCTGTAACTATATCTTGGCTGCAAATGCACAAAGCTCGAGCTCAGCTTGATTCGGCTCGACAAAATCTCAAGTAGACTCAGACTCAACTCAACTCAGTCAAAGATCGAATTTGAACAAAATATTGAGTTTGATTTCTTTAACGAGCCGAACTTGAATGTAGAAATTTTAACTCAAAAGCTCGTGAGCAAGCTCGCCTCGATAAGCTCAAAGAGTATTAAGTTGACTTAGACTTAGTTATGACTTGATATGCTCGACAACTCGGGTAGACATTTACATTTTGGGCATGAGTCAAAGCTATGATCCATATATGCATGTTAACATACACCTAACCCTAAGGTTTTACATATATGACCCTCTCTTTCTTCTCATACATTATTCTCTCCAAAACCACTTTCCTTGTGTCAACCAAAGCTCTAATCCTAAAATTTCTTCATTATTTTTCATCTCTCTTCCAATGTCCATATTTTCTTCATATTTCTTTCTGAGTGAAATTTATTTCTTTTTTCTTTCTTTAATTTTCTTATTTTGATACAAATTAAATTAACATGTTATTTTCTTTGATGGAACTTATTGATAAGAAAGCAGACACGAGTTTGACTCCGAGCTCGAACAACTTACAAGCAGCTCTCGAGTAACTCGAGCTCGATTTGCAACCAAACAAGTCGAACTTGAACATCTTCTTATAAGCTCAGACTCAAGCTCATGTTCAAGTTCGGCTCGGTTAGGTCAACCAACCATCCTACTGCAGGAGCCGGACCTTGATCATGCAAGGCTTGACAACCCTATTCTGGATGCTCTCTTTTAGCAATACTGTTGGTGGATTTTTCTTGTCCAAATATCTTAAAACAATAAGTTTGTCCTAAGAAGGATATGCTCGAATAGTCTAAACTATAATCATCAACCCTTAAAGCAATAAGTACGAGATTTTGGTCTAATGGGTGGATACATGCATCCGTGCATCTAGTCTACTAACTAGCCACTGTATCTCATCATTCCCAGGCCTTACGGATCCAATTTTGGTAAATAATTCTATGGATTCTCCCAACTTATATGATTATGTTTTACGGACAGTACTTGCCGGCTTATGCAAATTAATATCCATAATAACTTCTCTACCTTCTCTTTCTCTTCTCGATAGAGGTTCCTATAAGAGTACTTGCTAGATCAACCTACTTTTGGTATACGAAATATTATATATCCGAAAATTCTATATTTCTGAAAATTAATTTTTTTTGGAATTATATTCCCTGAATAATTCGTACCAATGCTCAGACGTATGCCCATATCGCTGAACTTAGGAGTGGGGCTGAACAACGGTTCGATTCGATTCAAAAACCGATAAAACCGAGAACCCATTTTCAAAAAATCCAAAACTGATCCGAACTTAAGTAAACCGATAAAAACATAATCGAAAATGTATGTTCGGTTTATGGTTCAGTTCGATTTTATGGGCCAATTGGGCCGGCCCATAAAACAAAAGACATTATACCTAAATAACAGGTCTTCTCAAATATAGCAGAATATCAGTTATAGCAGAATATACAAACAACAAAATATAACAAAGCAATCAATTACAAGTCCTCTCAAATCTCAAGCCATCAACTAGAGCAGAATCAGTAAAAAAAATACAACATAGTATCATTAAGAAAAATGTCATTACAAATTACAAATAAATCAATTCCATTACAACTTCTCTCAACATCAGACTCAACATTAGAATAAGTTTTGCCACAAGTGCAGAACAAGTTTCGCCCACAACGCTCAGAAAGAAATTACAAATAAATAAATATAGTCCCCCATTACATAGTCCACCCTCCCCAAATTCCATTATTACAAAAATAAAGTTTTGGAAATAAATTGCAAGAGTCCACCCTCTCTTCTAAACAACAAAATTGGACAGCACCAACATAAATGTCAGAAAATGCATAGTTCTCTAAGAGAACTTCTCGTCTCAATAAAGCCATCATCATGAAGCCCATTTTCCTGGACAACAACACAATAAAAAAATGGGAAAAAAATTCTAAATGAGGCTCGGATAAGGCTCATTTATGCATCATAGTTTGATGCATGTAGTATCAGTTCTCCTATTCTCAAGCCAACATCATCATTGCCACTTTCTCATCTAATATGTTAGTAAATTTTTAAAGACGATAAATTAACATCATATATATACCAAACTAAATGGCTGCATTAAATGCCTCGCCATCAGTTGCACAATGTACTAAATGCCTCACCAAATGGATGCAGTCATTAAATTCCTCGCTAATGCACTAGAGAGTGGAGACAACAGCAAGTTGAAGGCTTGGAGACAAGAAGTAACAGCAATAGTATGACAGTAACAACAAGCTCCCATAAAGAGCAGCAAGATAGCAAAAGAATGAATCAGCAGCAATAAGACAATAACAACAAGCTCCCAAGAAGTAACAACAACAGTAATATGTTACATACTCCCATAAAGAGAAGCAGTAGCAATAAAAGACACTACAAAAAAGTGTCTTTTTGGGACGACACTATAAGGAACACTAGTCTAAAAAGTCCTAAAAGTATAATTGTAGGGACGGCTATATTTTTAGTAACAAACAGTTGTATTTTTTCGGGACAGATTGTGAAAATGGATCATTATTTGGGACTAATGGAAAGTTCTATTCCAAATAATACTTATTTCCGTCCCAAATAGGACGGCGGGAATACCACACATTTGGCGGCTAATTGCCAAAGTTATGGGGGAAAGTTTACCTCCACGTGTTCCCATCGTAACCGTTCGATCGGATGGATTAATCCAGACCGTCCATCCCAAAATCATTCACAACTTATTCACCATTTGATCAAAACCAACCTAAATATCTCTCTCTCCGATCAAAAACTATGGCTGCTACTCTCCGACCTTTGCTCTCTCTCTCTCTCCGACCTTTCAACGGTGCTCCAAACCCTCTCTCTCTCTTCCCCTTATCGCCACTCCGACCCCGAGCCAGGCTTCCGCCACCACCGCCCTCATCTCATCGGCGCCACCACTCCAACCACCTCTCTCTCTCTTTCATTCATCATCGTGATAGATTCTAAGAATGGCCACTAGGTAAGAAGTTGTTCTTCTTCTTCTTCTTATATTTTTTCAATCGGATCGATCTGATGTTCATTTGGTCTAGATTTTGAATAGGAAAGGGGGTTTTGGTTTGCTAATTTGTTTCCCTCTAATATTTTATCTCCCTTTTTATTTCCCACCTAAACCCCCATATTCTTGCCAACGGCCCCAAGCTCTAGACGGTGGCCCCAAATCGTAGCCGACGGCCCCAAATCGTAGCCGACGGCCCCAAAGTTGTGCTTGTAGAATTTGAAGTGAATAAAGGCATCACCTATGGATTTTCCTTTCATATGTGATTATTTATTGACATTTTACTGAATTTGATTACTTGTTGCCTATTATTTTTGTGTTACATGAAGGGTTTTTTTGTTTGATTCCAATTTCCCCAAACAAATGGCTTTTTCATTATGTCTAATTGTGCTTATAAAGAGTTATTCCTATGTTTTTTTAATCACTTGTTGCCCATACATTTATTTCCTCTTTCAATAGAATCTTTTTGCTTAGGGATATTATTAGTTGTCAATTTTATAGCAAGTTCATCATAGTGTCAGAAGTAATCTTCATAGACTTGTGGAACTTCCAAAAGTTCAACAAGTTGTATTACATAGTAGATAAGTAGGAAGAGATTATTTGAAATATGTACAAATGGTAGAAGAGACGAGCAACCCCACAACAGGTGCTATTAAAGAAAAACCATAAGGATAGAATTTTTTTTGGATACTTGTGCTATAGTACATGTTTAACTTTGAGAAGACTCTCCAATCTTTCGTAAGTGGTTGGAATTTGTCATATGTGTGTGTGTGTGGGGGGGGGGGGGGGGTGTAGATGTCAACAATGTAATGTTATTGGTTGTGACTGAACAATGTAAAGACAAACTCTACAAATAGGAGATACCGAGATAGTATATATCTATAGAATTAGGACATACAATGTTCCATATTTCAATTTTGTGAACCTTTTTCCTTCTTAAATGACTCATAACTAACTCGTACATTTTTCCTTCTCGTGCATTATTGTCAAAAAGGATCTTATAGGGCTTAAAAATTAAGCTTACCTTATGGCTCTTTGGACTTATTTAGATGTTGTCAGTAGTAGGTTATTCTTATGTCGTCCTTGAGGACTTCCTTCAGTGACAAAGTTTCACTGGATTTCTCATCCACACCTTTCACTGGGTGGAAAATTTATTGGAAATTTTCTATATGGTTCATCGTCGAAGCCAACCGGTGTAGAATACACCAATGTAGATGGTTAGAGGAATCCCTTATGGAGGTGTCTCAATAAAACCTCAGCTTGGTAATGGTAAATAATCTATATTATGACGTCGATCAGTCTAGTAGGGTGCATGAGGCCTAGTCTGAAGAGTGCCCAATAATGATTGTCCCCTCTATCAATCGGCCTCGTACTTGTGGCCAATCCTAAGTAATCATGACCTAAGTTTTCGTATTGGAAACTTAATATGAGTCATAATTGGACTAGGACCAAGTCTCATTCTTGTTAGGATTGGCCAATATAAGCCAAAACCCCAACAATTAGAGCATGTTTGACTACTTTGAACTAAAATTCTGGAAATTAAAAATCCACAATATCGAAAATTTAATAAAATTTTGATTGCATAAATTTTGAATCCCTAGACTATAGTCCACATGTATGCAAATAAAAATATGAACTAATCCGTGACATCTGTCACGTCACCTCTTAAAATCAATTTCAATTGTATCGTCAATAAAACTAAGAAAACATGGAAGGAATTGGTACACGATGAATTGCAGAATGCCAATCAAACACATTTAATAGGTAATGTTAGTCTATGTTTCTCTGCTTCATGATTGATGCTATCAAGTCTGGGATTGCAATTCATAATACCAAACAACCCTAATTCAACTTGAAATTATACCACCAAGTTTTATTGAAAGAAAAACATCACATTGAAATCACTTTTGCCATGTCAAATTATGTTTGCTTGCCAATAATTTACATTCTTTACATTAATCTAGACACCTAATTTTCTTTCACATTTTTATGATGAAAGTACTAAAAAATAAGTAGATGACTTGACATGGGCAAGGAAGTTCTTGAATTAAAAATAGCATGGAAAGCAAAGTAGATGCACGAATGTCCAATGATCACCACATGCTTAGGTTCAAGAATTGAACTGAATCGGCAATTTGAACTGGATCTTCAAGAGTTGACGAATTGAAGTTCGGAGATTGATTGTGCCCTAATGTCCAATGAGCACCACAGACTTAGGTTAGTTCAATTTGTGCACATAAAATCCCAAATCACAACAAACTTGAAAACTCTAACCTTGTATATGGAACCTATCAAGGAAATTAGGATTGGTTTTAAGGAAATCAAGATTATATATATGGGTTCATTTTTCTTTTAAAATAAGACTAAATTAGAGTCACCTTTCTTCTAATTTTCTTTTAAAGTTTTGATCTTTCGAAAACTTTGCATTGCTTAGGATGAACCGTAAACATGCATAATAGACATAGCTACTTCTCTCTATCTAAAACTTTGTTTTTTACCATCAAATAACCAATCTGTGAATTCTTCATTTTCCTCCTGTTATTACAATTAGTCACCAACATGTCACATCTACTATAAATATTTTACTTCACATCCGTCATTGTCAACCTTTCATTCTCTTACATGGAAAATTTTGATGAGAAATATCCAAATTTTGTCGAGGACCCACGAAATGTCAAGCTTGGGTTATATAGTGACGGGTTAACACATTTAGGAGCATAGCACATGGCCAGTAATTTTAAAACCATATAATTTGCCCTCATGGTTATGTACGAAACAACCATCTATGATATTATCGCACCTACCACAGTTAATAAAATTTTGATTGCATACATTTGTTGTCTTATTCTTTGTTCATGTCTGTTTGTCCACGCTATCAGATATTGTTGGGGATTCTTGTTATACATGGTTGCACCATCAGATGTCTAATGTGCAGTCATCACTTCTTGAGGCTTCTTGTTATGGCTGCACCATCAGATATTATGACCAAGTTGTTGAATGCTCTAGATTATTGTTTGTAAAAAACTTTCCTTCATTTTTTTTTGTGGAGCCTGTTTGTAGATGCCATTTATCATTCTCCTACGATTTTATGTCATTTTTATAGCCTTTTGTTGGCATATTAGTAAAGTAATACTATATAGTTGATTGGTTTCAGAACTTTTTGGTAGTTGAATTCTTCTTTTCATCTTATACTGCTTTAGTAGAAAGAGGATGTGGTGCCTTGAATTGAGTAGAGTTGAAGTAAATGAAGTAATGACTTGATAAGTTGTGTTTCAGTAATATAAACTGAATTTTAAGCTTAGACTAAATTATGGAAGTAAATGAAGTAATGACTTTAGAAGTTATGTGCTCATGTCTAAACATTTATTGTGACAAGCCTTCTCTGTATACTTCTCTTTATGGTTAAGTTGCCCATAAAGGACACCTAACAAATGGTCCAAGATATTGAGCCCACAAAAGGGACGGATCAGTTTCAAATCAAAATACTATTTAAGAAATGCTTCTACCTCCTGGATATAACTTCCAGAAAAATCTTCACTGACTGGAAACATTGCTTAAGCTTTTGCTAAAGCTACATTTCACATGCTTGCTTTTGTTCTCCTAGTTCTCAATTATTATACTGAAGTTTATATCACTGAATAATGTGTTGTTCTGTTATGACAATACTGAATTATTATTTTTGTAGAATACCATGACAAGTAGACACAACCAAAATAATAGAGGAGCTATGCCTACCATTACCGAGCAACGTGAGCAAGTAGGTGCCAACACTGTCATGCTTTAACCCCCCATTGAATTGACCACCTCCAAATGCAAAAAAGTAATCTGCTGTGGAATCTCGGATGAATGATCGAATGGAAGCCCAAAGCAGACGCAACTGCAGCACTCAACACATTTTCAATCAGAGGTTCAATCAAAAAGACAACTGCATCTACCAAAGCAGACGCAACTGCGGCAACCAAAGCAAAGACAACCACAAACCATACCATGATCTAAGCTTCGAAACTATCGTGAGGTTAGCTTTTTTATTTCTCCTTTATTTTTATTATTATTGTAATTTATATTATGTATATCAAACAAATGAGCTATAAATATTTAACAATATGAAGAACATCGTCAAGAATATGGACATGATACATATATTTTGGTTTTTTGTCTGAAATGTTCCACAACATTTTTAAATCTATGATCGTCAAAAATATGGACATGATACAGATTTGTTTCACAATATTTTAAACCAAGGTTTAGAGCCTCCCTAAAACCAACACCCACAGTGTTCTGTTGTCCTTTCTTGGCCAAGAAAGCATTTCCTTTTTGCATCATTGTAACAAACTCATTGTAATCTATGAGCCCATCTTGTAGGAAAATGAAGAAGTCGTCACTAATTGTATACCCTGATTGCTTCTCCAACACTGATTGATAATATCTGTGAAGGAAAAAAAGAAGAAGGTACATTATCTTGATCGACTTCACTAATCATTTCATCCCGTTGTGCATCTTATATGACAAACTCCTCGTAAGCCAATTGCAGCTCATCTTGAGTGATGTAACCACCATTTTGTCAAAGTATGAGAAGTCTGCAAAAAGGTGGTCCTCCTTCTCTATTTTTATTCTGATGTAATATGGCGGCTATCAACTCGCCATAGTCTATGGTACCATTATTATGCACATGTACCTATAATTTCCATTAAGAACAAAGAAAGTTAATAGGAAAGAAAAATCAGATTGCAAAGCTTATAAATGAAACAAAGGAAACATGTTAACAAGTTGTCAAACTTATCATTAGAGTTGAAAATAAATATAAGCATATTCTCTTTAATGTCTTTGCCTAAACCGAAAACAAAAAAAGGTTAATAGATGGGAGATTTGAGAAAGAATTAAATTTAGTTAAAAAATTCATTTCTCTTTATCTTCATATAACAGTCGAAAATTAATAGCAAAACCATCCGGATGTTGATCATTTTAAAATTGTAGCTCAAGTAACCTTTGTGATGACAAGTAGTTGCGAAAGTAATATACACTTCAATCTTTTCTGGTAATTTATTTCAATTATCAGTGCATTTCATAGTATACTGTTATTTGAATGGTCCTTTCTTTATGCAAGTTATTTTTTGTAATTGCTAGAGCTGACAATTTATTAGATTTCATGTCGCATTACTGTACGAAGACGTGATGTTAGTTCTAGCATGAATCAGGAACATAAGCATAATTGGTAAATGAAAGAACAATCAGTATTCATGATCTTAGAGATAATAATATCATGAATACTTGCAACTACAACAATGATCCATGGTATTACTTGCAGTTTCAAGAACTTTTCCTGTTTCCTTTGTTGTTGAGGCAAATCCATGAAGAAAGTTTGATAAGCAGTTTTAAAATACTAAAATTAAGAGAATCAGAGAAATGGTACATCTTATTGATTTGTGCATCAAAAAAGTTTCATAGAAACAATGACAGTATTTATCACTAGAAATGAAAAGACTATTTCATATATGAGTGGATGTACTTAGTGGAATGGTAAAAAACTATTACAAAATTTGTGAAATTTGTACCTATTGTTGTACTTAACGGAATTTGGAAAACCCTGACCATATTTTACCCAAATTGCTGTTTCCATGAGTCCTAATTTTGGCACTAGGGAAATCCTTGGTTTTAGTCCTTTTTATATTCATGAGTTGCAAATTTCTCACTTTTGTTAAGATTAGGTGGTATGCATGTGTTTTGACAATCAGAACTTGTGTTCCTCTTGTGGTGTTATGTTGTTCTCTGAATGGTCATTTATCATGTTTAAAATGAATAATGTGTTACTTTATTAATTTTATTCAATGTTAAGGCCTTTGCAGCTTAATTTGGTAGGCTAATTTTAATTTGCTATTATGTAATTAGTTTCTTTTGGTAAATTTATTAATGTTACTAGAAAATCATGCATATATAAAATATGCAAGCAGCTTATATGTCCAGATCAAGCTCCAATACGACACCTAACTTGTACTCATATATTACAAATTTACAAATCAGGATATCACAAGGATATTGGAAACCCCATAGTAAACTCAAAATATGCAGCTACTCCAAACATTGCAACTCCTTCACTTTGGTTTTTCTTAATAGAAAGTTTAGGTATCATTCTTATATGGGTTTCATGCATATACAATCTGGAGAGTTAGGAAGTCTGGGTATTCATTGTTTAGGTATCTTATTTCTATTTTGCATGTTTATATGAGTTTTAATTTTGTATTCATTATTGAACATTATTGGGAGTTTATGATGGGGTTTAGGAAGTCTAAATTCCAGATTTAACACCCCATAGAAAGATTACGTATCTTCAAAACAAGTTTGTTTGTAATGTTCTATTTTGCATGCTTAAATATATGGACATCTTATTTCATTTTCTCCTCTTAGTTGTCACTCGATAATGTTCATTAATCCAGGATCTCTTGGCTTTGAAGAGGGTGAAAAAGAATTTAGTAGATGAGAATGTCAACTTGCGGCGTAAGTACTCTTAAAAACATTCACTTTGACTTGTAATGTGCTATGTTTGTTACTTCCCAGGAGTTCTCTCTTGGGTCTGATGTATGCAGTCTCCTTCTTGGACAGGTCAGTTTGATTATTAAATCGTACATTATGTGATGTTATTTTAGCCATCATTCATATATTAGCTTAGTATATTGAGGATTGAAATCTAACTTGGTTGTTTCATACATTTACTATATTTTAGACGATGAACAATATCAAAGTGACTGAGACTGGAAAAATGGATCTTTTAGTCTTATACAAAATTGTATGCTCCATTAAATGTGCATATAGTTTACTTCCATTTAACTTGCATCACAAACACATAACAGAATCAGGTTGGTGATATACATCGAGTGTAGAGTGCCTTTCTTCACTGGTCTTATAGTTGATTGCCCTGTCTTTAATTATTAAAAAAAAAATTGCCTGTCATATTTTATATAAATTTGTGCCCTCATTTGCTTGGAATTTTGATTATTCCTGTGATGGCTCAGTTCCTGTGATTGGAGATTTTGAATAGAAGTGGAATAAATTCGTCACCAGAGTTTATCCTTGGATCAAACTATTTTATAGCAATCTAAAGTTGCTATGGGCTATTGCAAACAAGTAGAATGAGCTACCTACATCCTTTTGGAGTCATTACAACAGGAAATAATAAGTTTCGGCAATAAAAGGAAGCCATGTATTCAAAAAATAAGTGTTTCTCTTATGGAAGGCCTAATACTCTTAAAGGCAGTAGATCATGAAGCAACCATATATCTAATGTTTAGTTATCTTGCATCTAGGACCAGGTATGCAACATGGCCTGCAATCTCAACCAGTCAAATCATTGAACACCCTCATCACACAGATTTTAGTGCATAGTATACTCACATATGGCCACTTGATGCACATAATTCTCACAGGTTTGTTGGTATTTCTGATACCAAAATTGACACTACAGACATTGCAAATTTCTGCGACACTATACAGGAAACTCCAGGAAAATTGCTGCACACTAGCAGTATCATGCAGTGCAAGGCCGTTCAAATGTTACTGCAGGCTGCTGCATTCTCGAGCAAGAAGTTAGCTGCACTCTAGGTACACACCAATCTAACCCCAGTTTCCTCATATAGACCCTTCCTGACACTGTCCATGACACCAATTGGTATCACCTAATCAATACTTGCATCCCCTTTGATACTCAATATAACTATATTCATTTGATCATATAACTATATGTATTCCAAAAAATTTCATGTATATGTAAAAGAAGTATGTAAGTACTTTGCCAATGAAAACCAAATGATTACCCGAATCCAATTTCTTTATCAGGTTAGGATCGGGTTCGGATCATTTATTCCTTATCTGGTTTGGCATTGTGTACGATTAACTATCTAGGGATTGAGTTTTGCATAAATTGGGACCGAACCTGACAACCCTACACATAATACAACAACAGAGCCCCTATCCCAAATTTTGGGGACAACTCTATACGCAATGCCAATCTAAAATATAGGATTCCATTTTCTTCTTATTGAAGCTCATCTAAAATGTAGGATTCCATCCCTTAAACCTGTCATTCTTTTAGTACATATTTTGTTTTACTTATAAATTTTTCTTGTAAGTGTTTGTAGGATCTTTTTTGATCTATATAATTTTACTATCTTCGGTTGATGAATTTGTTATTTTCTTTTCACTGCAGGATACAGCATTGAGGGTTGCTATTGGGTCATCTATACAGATTGCAATTTTTGTGGTAGTTTCATTATCCTTGAAGTTTTTGAATTTGTGATGCTAGCAATATGGCCAGACCTACTAAGATGTAAAGAAAAACATAATACATGTAGGATGTAGTTCTTGTCCTTAGTATTCTATATAGGAACTACTATAACTTAGAGATGAACAACAGAGTAGATATTCTAGCTTGTTTCTTATTATGGCAAAATGTAGATTGTTGTTTTATTCGGTATAAGAATCCTTTAATTTCATGCACAACATGTGTTCGACATGAAGGCTAGCTGATTTAAACTTTTTGTCTTAGGATGATATTATTACGATGCATATGTATATATTTAGTCTTCGATGTCTATGCCGACCTATGATTTTTTCCATAAGATCTTATGGACTATGATTTTTTGGACTGAATTTTGCATAGTCTCGTATCGGTATCGGTATCGGAACTTAAAGTTTATGCTACAAAAGAGTTTTGTTTCCCAATTTTTTCCTTCAATTAAAGCTTCCTTTTTCATTTGAAGCTTCCTTTGTCACTTGAAGCTTGTTACTGTACATTAGTTTTTCTGTACAGTAACAAGCTTGTTACTTGTAGTTCCCATTTTTGGACTTGAAGCTTCCCAATTTTTGGACTGTAGCTTGTTATTTGTAGTTTCTATTTTTTTGTAAGCAGGTCTGTACAGTTTGGAAGAACTGTTAGCAGGTCTGTACAGATGGATTGATCCTTTTGTTCTGTTTTAAACATTCACAAACTAATGTAGTCTAGTCTGTACAGTTTGGAAGAACTTGCCTTTCTTTTCTGGTGGTTTATATACAGTTAGCAGGTTGCTAATATATTGGCATATCTTATTTCATTTGCAGGTCCTTCAAAAGCATTCTGGATATGCTAAAATGATGGGCGACTATCTTGTGATGGGAAAAAAATTTGGGTTCATTTTTTTGGGTTCATGTTGGATATACTTGAATGTTCAAAAACATAGTGTAGTGCTTAATGTTTTGGGTTCAGAATTTTGTATATACGTAATGGTGGAGACAATGGGTCCATTTTGTAATGGTGGGAGACAATGAGTTCATTTTGTAATGGTGGAGACAAGGGGTTCTTTGTAACTGATGGTGTGGGTGATATTGTGTTTTGAATTTATTTTGGAATTGATGGTAAAGGATGCTTACTGTTAAGCTTTTTCGTTGTTTATCAATTGAACATATATTGTTATATATGGATTTTGTTGTCTTCTACTTAATGGTAAATAATTCTTGATGTTGTTAAGCTTTTTTCTTTTGTATTGGAGCTCCGACACCTGGAGATACATCTGAGGACAATGATCATATGAATTATGTTATGTGTGTATTTAAATGGTATGTTTTATAGCTGGAAGATACAAATGATAATTTCATAAGTATTACTTTTGGGACGGTTATGTAATTGTCCTAGATATAAATGATATTATTTTGTGACGCTGGCAAATATTTCTAGGACGGATGATATTCGTCACAAACTCTTTTATTTTGGGACAGTTTAGTAAACCGTCGTAAACATGTAATAATTCAAACTCTTTTGGTACGGTTAGATTTTTCGACCCTAAAATCAAATTAGGACGGTATTTTCCGTCTTAAAACTTTTTGCCACACCACCCTAATAGCACTGTCACTTACCGTCCTAAAATTCGTCCCAAATTACAATTTAGGACTGATTTGGGTCTTTTTAAGACGGATTTTTGGCGTCCCAGAAAGACACTTTTTTGTAGTGAGAGCAGCAATAGCAATAAAACCAACGAGACAAGAAGTAACAATAGTAGATAAATGTTACATACACCCATAAAGAGCAGCAGCAGCAGTAACAAGTAACAACAACAGTAATGAGACAATAAATGTAAAATTTATCCCCAAAAGAGTAGCAGTAGCAGTATGTAACAAGAGCAGTAAATGTACTAGCAATACAACAATCTCCCAAAATAGAGCAGTAGTAAATTTGGCAGCAAGTCTAGCACAGAAAGTTTGTACTCCAAAAATATTACAAATATTGTCTCCAACTAAAAGTTTGTGTTCCCAAATATTACTCCAATTTTAAAGAGCGTAAGTATTCAAACCTCGCTTGTTAACGTTAATTCCACCGTTAATTTATCCAAATCTAAATGAAAGAATGAATCAATAAGTTAAAAAATACACAAAAATATACTAAAATAATGCAATAAATAAGAAAATAAAAATTACCATTTTCACACGTCTTCAAACTACTTTTCAATAATGGATACTATGGGTCGATTGGAAGCCCCTCGAAACCAATCTTGACAACAAATAAGAGCATGGACAATTTTTGGAGTCAAAGAGCTCCTATATGAACCAAGCACATGGCCACCCATGCTAAAAGCGAATTTGAACGCCACGGTAGATATGGAAAAGGTCAACACATCCGAGCCATCTTCGATAGAATTAGAAAACGATGAGAATGAAGCTTCCACCATTCTAACATATTAAAATCATAACTCTCATCATCATCATCTACGGTGCTCTCATCTCGATATCGATCAAACTCCGATTTAGCATCACCACCACCCAATTTTATCTTATGTTTCTTGAATTGGGCTTTCATAAACCTCTTCAATTACAAGTTGTGCAAAGGTTGATTTGCATTAGAAGGTTCAACTCTTTCACTAGTAGTAGTACCACCACTTTGGGAAGAGCTCATATTTTTGTATTCATGGAACATAGAATACGCAACACTTTTCACTTTCATTTTCACAGCTGAATCGCTCCTCTTCGGACCATAGAGATAATCAAGAGCATATTCCACATATTACTGTCACGCCCCAGAACCAGAATACTGGAGAGCGGGGGCAGACATAGCCAGCTACGTATATTGAAATGGAAACCACCTCGATATACGATCACGGCTGTCTAGATATGTGAGGGTTTTCTACAAGCCAACAGTCTATTATGGTCATGAACAAGCCTAGTGTCTCAATCACCACAAGTAAGTAAAGTCGCAAGATGTATGATCATTAAATATACAATAATAAGGCGTCCCAAATATTACATATTCAGCTGATCATGAAGCTAGTCGTTACAAAATGTTAGGACTAGCAAGAGTTTAGTCATACATGATCAACCCTAGAATTTGTCAATCATGTTTACAGCCCATAGGCAGACAGTAAGTAAAAGTGCTTCGAGCTAACAGGTGCTCGTCGGCTAAACGCCTCAAAAGAAAAAATTTTACAATAAAGTGAGCGAAACAAAATAGAAAACCCACTCTTGGCCCGGATTCCGTCTAGTGTTCACCATTGGGCTGGAAGCTTGGTAGATTCTCGGGAGCTGCTCCGAAATCTGGCCACACAAAACCAGCTGGGTCAACCCCAGAAAGAGCAAGTGCCACAAGGGGGCCACGAAATAAGAACAAAAGCCAGCAATTAGCACAAGAAAATCTAATATTAAAATTAAAATTTACGAAAACATGGCAGGGTGATATACGACGAGATAACCATGGAACTATTACGATAGCCAGGTTACAACCCGTAAACCAACAAGGACCAGGGTTGTAACCCTTCGTCTGAACAGAACTTGGTTTTCCACCATTTATCGGCAAGATAATTAATGTAAGTAATCAAGACAGGAAGCAATCTTGCATGGGATCAAGACATGACTAGACTGGTTATACCTCATTCAATCAATCACGGCCAAGCAGATCCTACGGCTTACTACTTTAACTAACTAGGGTTATCACAGGCCTAATTACTAACAAGATGCAGTGAGATTGTTCCACAGCCACAAGCCCTGCAGACCATCCAGGCTACCCAGGTCAAAAATTAGGGATTGAATTCAGGTGGGTACATCGTCCGGGAGACAAATGTACCCTTAGGTGACTTAGAGGGTGCAACACTCGACGATACGCTGGAAATGTGCCCTACTCGACGACAGGCTACAGATCCCAAGAGCGCCCAGGTAACGGGATCGCCTTTAGCTATGTCATCTCTTCATGACTACTGTGTTATTCTAGTTATTAACCTTAATCCATTTTTGTAGGCACTCCTGACCGTGGTACTCAGGAGTCCCATCCTAGACATGATGCAAGACAGGACAAGTGGATTTAACAAGCAAGCAAGAAAGAACCACCCACGGTGTCAAGGCAAGTCAAGTTAAGTTATCAAGTCATGTCAGGTCAGGAGTGCGCCGCCACGGGCCACTATCATGTCAGATTGGTCATGTCAGGAGTGCACAACTACGGGTCACTGTCGGGTTATGCTAGTTCCTTGTCATACCAAGCCAAGTACAATAGTCATTCCAATCATATTAAATAAAATCAAGTTTATGACAAAAGGCATAAGGATATAAAATGGGCATAAAATATCTAATAAAATATTAAAATACAGGGTTATAAAAGAGCCAGGCTTAAAGAAATAAAACCAAAACTCCAAGAGCTAATGGGTTAAGCAAGGGCTCAAGGGGCAGCGTATGTGAAAAGTCACGCACGCTCAAGGGGCAGCGTATGTGAAAAATCACGCACGCTGAGAGAGCAGCGTAGGTGAAAAGTTACGCACGCTACAGAGAGCAGCGTAGGAGAAAAGTCACGCACGCTGAGAGAGCAATGTACATGAAAAGTCACGCACGCTACAGAGAGCAGCGTAGGTGAAAAGTCACGCACGCTGAGAGAGCAATGTACGTGAAAGTCACGCACGCTCAAGGGAGCAGAGTATGTGAAAGTCACGCACGCTCAAGGGGGCAGAGTACGTGAAAGTCACGCACGCTCATGGGAGCAGAGTACGTGAAAGTCACGCACGCTCAAGGGAGCAGAGTACGTGAAAGTCACGCACGCTGAAGGAAGCAGTGTACGTGAAAGTCACCCACGCTCAAGGGAGCAGTGTACGTGAAAGTCACGCACGCTGAAGGGAGCAGTGTACGTGAAAGTCACGCACGCTCAAGGGAGCAGTGTACGTGAAAGTCACGCACGCTCAAGGGAGCAGAGTACGTGAAAGTCACGCACGCTCAAGGAAGCAGTGTACGTGAAAGTCACGCACGCTGAAGGGAACACGCTTCCAACAGGAAGCGTACTCAAGTCTGCGTACGCAGCGCTAAAAAGCACGTGCAGCTCAGTGTGCGTAAGCTAAACAGCTCTGCACACTGCTCACTGTCTTCTCCAAACAGCAAGGACACCATGGATGAACCCAAGGCTTCAAAGTTCAGAACTTGGCCATCCGAACTACAAATCCGGATTTCCAAAGTTCCAACTTGGGTGAAACTGAATGCTCTTCCATATGGAAACTTCAAAACTCATAGAAAACCAACATAAATAGCTCAAACCATGCAAAATCCGAAAATAGAAATAACTTAGATCTATGATAATGGGGGCTCCAAATCACAAAAACCCAAGTTCTAATGTTGGTCTCCATGTCCTAATCTAGCAAATGGACAAAGAAAAGAGGGTTCTCATGAAGTGGCAAGGTGCACTTGCCTAGGGTTAGGAGAGTTGTGGAGGAAGGAGAAGAAGAAGAAGAAGGAAATTAATGGTGGAAGTTATGAGGAGAGAGAGTGGTAGGTGGAGTTATAAAGAGGGGGAGTTGTGGTGGGGATGAGGGGTAGCATAGGGCTAAGGTGATCCAACTCACATAAAACCGAACCAAACCGAACCATCCCCAAATAAAACCGAGCCATGCCAAAAACCCAAAATACGAGAAATACCGAAACTCCACAAGTTTGAAAAAAATAAAAATACATGCCAAAAATCCAGATACGAGTATAAATACGAAGTACGGGAAAAATACGGGAAATACGGGAAATGAGGGTGACCACTCTACCCACCTTAAAGAATTTCGTCCTCGGAATTTAATCAAGGAGCTAGAGATTGTCACGACAAGCTATACTAAGCACAGGCAAGTTATACTAAGCAGTTCAATCATACAATCATACAATGCAAGCAAGGAAGGGAAAACGTAAGGCATAAGAAAGACATTATACCTCACGAGTCAAATAGGTAGGGATATCGCGATCGGATGTCATCCTCACGCTCCCACGTTGACCCACCTAGTGAGTGATGACCCCAAGCAATACGGACTAATTTAATAGTCTTGTTCTTGAGTATCTTCTCCCTCCGGTCCAATATAGACACGGGCCTCTCCTCATACGAAAGGTTGGTACCAACAACCAATTTCGAATGGTCTAGGACATGGCTCGGGTCCGGGATATACCATCGTAATTGGGACACATAGAATACATCATGTACCTCACTTAGCGACGGCGAAAGAGCGAGACGATAGGATACATCTCCTACTCGCTCTAGAATATCGAACGGCCCTATATACCTAGGACTAAGCTTTCCCCGCACGCCGAAGCGAATGACGCCGCGGTTAGGCGAGATCCTAAGGAATACATGGTCGCCGATAGCAAATTCTAAGGGACGCCGATGAGCATCGGCCCAATGGCGCTGGCGGTCCTGGGCAACTCGGAGGTGATCTCTGACCTTCCTGACCACTTCAACCGTCTGGGAAATCAATTCGGGTCCGAGCATCTGCCTCTTTTCGACATCGTCCCATGCTAGCGGGGATCTGCACTTCCTGCCATAAAGAGTCTCGAAGGGTACCATCTGGATACTGGCCTGATAACTGTTGTTGTACGAGAATTCCACCAGGTGCAGATGATTCTCCCATGAACCACCGAAGTCAAGGGTACAGGATCTCAACATATCTTCAAGAGTCTGGATTGTGCGCTCTGACTGACCATCCGTCTGCGGGTGATAAGCTGAACTGAATTGAAGGTGAGTCCCCAAACTCTTCTGCAAGCTGCGCCAAAAGTGTGATATGAATCTTGAATCCCTGTCCGAGGTGATGCTGACTGGCACACCGTGAAGCCTGACGATCTGCCTGAGATACATCTCTGCTAGCTGCGCCGTCGACTGTCCAACTCTGAATGGGAGAAAGTGTGCCACCTTGGTAAGCCTGTCCATAATTACCCAAATAGCATCTCTGCCGGCCAGAAATCTGGGCAATCCGGTCACGAAATCCATGGTTATATGTTCCCATTTCCATTCTGGGATCGGTAAAGGTTGAAGAAGTCCAGCGGGCCTCTGATGTTCAGCTTTAACCTGTTGGCAAACCAAACACCGAGAGACAAACCGGGCTATCTCCCTCTTCATGCCATTCCACCAGAAATGCTGACGAATATCACGGTACATCTTCGTACCACCCGGATGAATAGAATATTGCGAACTGTGGGCTTCTGCCATGACTTCCTGTCTGATATCTCCACTGGGTACACAAAGACGAGTGCCGTACCGAAGTGTACCGTCTTCATGGATACATAACTCTGGCCTTCTTCCTGCTTCACACTCTGCTCTGAGTCGCTGGATCTTGGAATCTGTTGACTGCGCCATCCGGATCCTCTCAACTATGCTGGACTGAACCTGTAGACTGGCCATCAATGCCACACTGGTTGGAAGAACCACTTCAATTCCCATCTTCTGAAGATCTGCCAATAATTCTGGTTGTGCCGTCAGGAGATAAAATCCGGCTCTCCTGCTCAATGCATCTGCTACAACGTTGGCCTTCCCGGGATGATACTGCAAATTTACATCAGTCCACCAGTAGCTTGAGCCACCTTCTCTGCCGCATATTAAGGTCCTTCTGGGTGAAAACATACTTCAGGCTCTTATGATCAGTAAAGATCTCCACTCTATCTCCGTACAAGTAGTGTCTCCACAATTTCAAAGCAAACACTACCGCCGCCAATTCCAAGTCGTGGGTCGGGTAATTCTTCTCATGATCACGAAGTTGACGTGATGCATAAGATATTACCTTCCCATTCTGCATCAAGACACATCCCAATCCTCTGTCTGAAGCGTCACAATAAACTGTGAATCCTCCGGTCCCATCTGGAAGGGTGAGAATGGGAGCCGTTATCAAACCTCGCTTCAACCTCTCAAATGATTCCTGATACTCTGTTGTCCAAACAAACGGTACATCCTTGCGGGTCAACTGGGTCATTGGCACTGAAATCCTTGCGAAATCTGAAATAAACTGCCGGTAGTAGCCGGCCAATCCAAGGAAGCTGCGAACCTCTGCCACTGAGCTGGGTACCGGCCATGACTCGATAGCCACAATCTTCTGGGGATCCACTTCCACTCCTCCTTGGGTAATGATGTGACCCAAGTACGAAATGCGATCAAGCCAGAACTCGTATTTACTGAACTTGGCGTACAACTGATGCTCCCTAAGCGTCTGAAGGACGACTCTGAGATGCTGCTCATGCTCTGCTTCACTCTTGCTGTAGACCAGGATATCATCTAGGAACACGATCACAAATTGGTCCAAGTAAGGCATAAAAATGCGATTCATGAGGTCCATGAATACGGCCGACGCATTGGTCGCTCCAAAGGGCATAACAAGGAACTCCCAATGTCCATACCTCGATCTGAATGCTGTCTTCGGAATGTCCTGCTCTCTGACTCTGATCTGGTGGTATCCCGACCGCAGGTCGATCTTCGAGAACACTGAAGCCCCTCTGAGCTGATCAAACAAGTCATCTATCCTCGAAAGAGGGTATCTATTCTTGATTGTCACCGAATTCAAGGTACGATAATCAACACATAGCCTGGACGTACCATCCTTCTTTTTCACAAGAAGCATCGGGGCTCCCCAAGGCGATCCACTCGTACGGATGAATCCCTTCGTCCTCAGTTCTTCAATCATCTTGTATAAAATCTCTAACTCTGAAGGCGCCATCCTGTAAACTCGCTCTGATACTGGTGCTGTCCCGGAAATCAAGTCTATAGTGAACTCAATTTTTCGCTCTGGAGGCATCCCTGGAAGCTCCTCTGGAAAGACATCTGGAAACTCTTCAACTATCCGGGGTAACTGTACTGCTGCTACTGCCATCCGCAATACTGGGGAAGACGGCTCCACTGTGCCTCTAGAAAACGAAAACTCTGGCTCGCCGGGGATACTAAAGACAACTCTGCCAATATGGCAGTCTATCCTAGCATACTGGTTCCTCAACCAATCCATGCCTAGGACTACATCATAGTCTGCCATAGGAAACTCTATGAATCTAGCGGGGAACTCCCTACCGCTAACTACGATCCGACACGAGGAAAACACTCGATCTGCCACAACCTCACCTGGTATAACCTCTTCTTCCATAGCCATCATCATGGCCTGACCTTGTCCTCTGGCTGCTGGTCCCCTCTGCTGGAAACCTCTCTGCCTATTCTGGTTCTGAGCCTGGGCTTGTGCATACTGCTAGGGGTATTGTTGCAGGAATGCCTGAGACTGAGGCGACAAGGGCCTCGAAGACTGATACTGCTACTGCTGAACTGGTGCTGGGGTCGGTCCTCTGACCGAAGAACTAGAAGGGTTGGATGCAGATGAACCACCCCTATTCGGGCAAGCCCCTATCCTATGATCTGCTGCTCCATAAGCCAGGTACAATCCATGCGCCCTGCGACAGTCTACCACCATATGCCCCGGCTTCCCGCAATGAGAACATCCCATCGTGGAAGTCTGCTTCTGCTTCTGCTGCTGCGGATACGTCGGGGTCGAATGCTGAACCGACGTTACTGAGGTCGCCCGCCTCGGAGTTCCAATGGTCAATCCTCTAGCTGCCGGGGCTGGAGCTGATGATTGGTGCATCTGACTGTGGGACCGCTTCCTACCTCCGGTCCTATCCACGATCCTCTGGGAGGTGTACTCATGCCTCCTAGCTGCCCTCAAGACTGCATCGAACGTCTGGTGCTCGAACTGCTCAACCGCCAACAAGATCTCCAAATGTAGTCCCTGCTGGAACCGCTGGGCCCTATCAAACTCGGTCGCCACCGAGGTGGGGGCAAACATACTGAGTCTAGAAAACTCCGACGCATAACTGTCGACTGTTCTGCCTCCTTGCTTCAAGTTGGTAAATCTGGTCTGCAGGTCGTACCGAGCCACAGCATCAAAATACTTCGTCTGGAATCTCTCCCTAAACACTGCCCAAGCAATGGATGCCACTAATCCCATGGCCTGCGTCGCCCACCAATTGCGAGCTAAATCCAACAACTGCAGGCATACCACCGCCACCTTCTCATTCTCGGGTGTCATAGCTGCTTCCAGAATCACCTCGGTATCCTGAAGCCATGCATCCGCGGCAATTGCATCCTCGGTGCCGTCGAAGAAAGGAGGGTTCAATCGCTTGAAGCTGTTCGCCGCTTGGTTCCTTGGATGTCCGCCTCGGGTCAAAACATCTTGAACTGTCTGGTGCAGGGAGTCGCTTCGACGATCCTGGGAAGCTATCAAGGTTCTGATAAGGCCTACTAAGGTACCATCATCTGGCTCTGCGGGCTAGACGGGCCGAACTGGTGACTCTCCTCCAGTATGCACAACTCTGGAGGCTACCCCAGAATGCTGGGCTTGATCTCCGGGTTGCTGCTGATCCACGGGACGTGCTCCACCTCGTTGATCGGTAGGACCAGGTACAGTACCGCTGAAGAAGACGACACAGGGAACAATAAGGAAAGGACCAGGACAGATCAACGATACAAGCATGTAATCAGGGCAAGAATCCAGGGATTCAGAGGATACGAACAGAGATCAAGGACGAGTACTGATTGAGACATCTATCTGGTAAACCCTCACATTTTTTGATTGACAAGACCTGCATGGGCCACCACTTAAACCATGTCACGCCCAAAAACCAGAATACTGGAGAGCGGGGGCAGACATAGCCAGCTACGTATATTGAAATAGAAACCACCTCGATATACGGTCACGGCTGTCTAGATATGTGAGGGTTTTCTACAAGCCAACAGTCTCTTATGGTCATGAACAAGCCTAGTGTCTCAATCACCACAAGTAAGTAAAGTCGCAAGATGTATGATCATTAAATATACAATAATAAGGCATCCCAAATATTACATATTCAGCTGATCATGAAGCTAGTCGTTACAAAATGTTAGGACTAGCAAGAGTTTAGTCATACATGATCAACCCTAGGATTTGTCAATCATGTTTACAGCCCGTAGGCAGACAGTAAGTAAAAGTGCTTCGAGCTAACAGGTGCTCGTCGGCTAAACGCCTCAAAAGAAAAAATTTTACAATAGAGTGAGCGAAACAAAATAGAAAACCCACTCTTGGCCCGGATTCCGTCTAGTATTCACCATTGGGCTGGAAGCTTGGTAGATCCTCGGGAGCTGCTCCGAAATCTGGCCACACAAAACCAGCTGGGTCAACCCCAGAAAGAGCAAGTGCCACAAGGGGGCCACGAAATAAGAACAAAAGCCAGCAATTAGCACAAGAAAATCTAATATTAAAATTAAAATTTACGAAAACATGGCAGGGTGATATACGACGAGATAACCATGAAACTATTCCGATAGCCAGGTTACAACCCGTAAACCAACAAGGACCGGGGTTGTAACCCTTCGTCTGAACAGAACTTGGTTTCCCACCATTTATCGGCAAGATAATTAATGTAAGTAATCAAGACAGGAAGCAATCTTGCATGGGATCAAGACATGACTAGACTGGTTATACCTCATTCAATCAATCACGGCCAAGCAGATCCTACGGCTTACTACTTTAACTAACTAGGGTTATCACAGGCCTAATTACTAACAAGATGCAGTGAGATTGTTCCACAGCCACAAGCCCTACAGACCATCCAGGCTACCCAGGTCAAAAATTAGGGGTTGAATTCAGGTGGGTACATCGTCCGGGAGACAAATGTACCCTTAGGTGACTTAGAGGGTGCAACACTCGACGGTACGCTGGAAATGTGCCCTACTCGACGGCAGGCTGCAGATCCCAAGAGCGCCCAGGTAACGGGATCGCCTGTAGCTGTGTCATCTCTTCATGACTACTGTGTTATTCTAGTTATTAACCTTAATCTATTTTTGTAGGCACTCCTGACCGTGGTACTCAGGAGTCCCATCCTAGACATGATGCAAGACAGGACAAGTGGATTTAACAAGCAAGCAAGAAAGAACCACCCACGGTGTCAAGGCAAGTCAAGTTAAGTTATCAAGTCATGTTTGGTCAGGAGTGCGCCGCCACGGGCCACTATCATGTCAGATTGGTCATGTCAGGAGTGCACAACTACGGGTCACTGTCGGGTTATGCTAGTTCCTTGTCATACCAAGCCATGTACAATAGTCATTCCAATCATATTAAATAAAATCAAGTTTATGACAAAACATGACTTGATAAAATCAAGGGACAGCGTATGTGAAAAGTCACGCACGCTCAAGGGGCAGCGTATGTAAAAAATCACGCACGCTGAGAGAGCAGCGTAGGTGAAAAGTCACGCACGCTACAGAGAGCAGCGTAGGAGAAAAGTCACGCACGCTGAGAGAGCAATGTACGTGAAAAGTCACGCACGCTACAGAGAGCAGCGTAGGTGAAAAGTATCGTACGCTGAGAGAGCAATGTACGTGAAAGTCACGCACGCTTAAAGGAGCAGAGTACGTGAAAGTCACGCACGCTCAAGGGAGCAGAGTACGTGAAAGTCACGCACGCTGAAGGGAGCAGTGTACGTGAAAGTCACGCACGCTCAAGGGAGCAGTGTACGTGAAAGTCACGCACGCTCAAGGGAGCAGAGTACGTGAAAGTCACGCACGCTCAAGGGAGCAGTGTACGTAAAAGTTACGCACGCTGAAGGGAACACGCTTCCAACAGGAAGCGTACTCAAGTCTGCGTACACAGCGCTAAAAAGTATGCGCAGCTCAGTGTGCGTAAGCTAAACAGCTCTGCACACTGCTCACTGTCTTCTCCAAACAGCAAGGACACCCTGGATGAACCCAAGGCTTCAAAAGTTCAGAACTTGGCCATCCGAACTCCAAATCCGGATTTTCAAAGTTCCAACTTGGGTGAAACTGAATGCTCTTCCATATGGAATCATCAAAACTCATAGAAAACCAACATAAATAGCTCAAACCATGCAAAATCCGAAAATAGAAATAACTTAGATCTATGACAATGGGGGCTCCAAATCACAAAAACCCAAGTTCTAATGTTGGTCTCCATGTCCTAATCTAGCAAATGGACAAAGAAAAGAGGGTTCTCATGAAGTGGCAAGGTGCACTTGCCTAGGGTTAGGAGAGTTGTGGAGGAAGGAGAAGAAGAAGAAGAAGGAAATTAATGGTGGAAGTTATGAGGAGAAAGAGTGGTAGGTGGAGTTATAAAGAGGGGGAGTTGTGGTGGGGATGAGGGGTAGCATAGGGCTAAGGTGATCCAACTCACATAAAACCGAACCAAACCGAACCATCCCCAAATAAAACCGAGCCATGCCAAAAACCCAAAATATGAGAAATACCGAAATTCCACAAGTTTGAGAAAAATAAAAATACATGCCAAAAATCCAGATACGAGTATAAATACGAAGTACGGGAAAAATATGGGAAATACGGGAAATGAGGGTGACAATTACAACTTATGTCGAGAATCAAGAATTTATGCAATAAATATTACCATATTTATTTTCTCAATGCCCCACCAATATTTTTGATACGTTTCTCTTATTTTATCAGCCATAAGAGAGAATCGAAGTCATCACCCTCCTTCGAAGTGCACAAAATAATATCGATATGATTTTATTAAATAAATTATTGCAAGTAACATATAAAGATCCGTAAATACGCAAAGTAAGTTCGTAAAAGTATTCTAAGAAAGTGCATAATCTTCTTGCATTGGTCCAATCATCTTCAATATGATACTCATCATTCTCCGTTAGTTCTACATTGAACGATGGATTTTGTTCGACGAAATTCTCAAAGGTACTTTCAAACATTTATGTCGTGTCCAACATCAAATTTGTAGAGTTCCAACGGGTGCTCACATCAAGACACATTTTTTGCTTTGTATCTTTTTGGCTTCAACACACTCTTTAAACTTTTAAAATCGACTAGGAGAATGTCTCACATATCTCACCGTATTTCGAACAAAAGCAACTGGTGGAGACATCAATTTCAAGCCGTCAACCACAACAAGATTAATGATATGTGCAATACATCACATGTGTAAATACTTGCATATTTCCCCAATTTTGAATCTTCTTGCTTAAATAAAAATAGCAATATCATTATAACACGCATTGTCTACCGTAATAGTGAATATTCTATTAGTACCCCACTCTAGCAAACACTTCTCTACCGCTTTTCTGATGTTCTCACCTTTGTGACTTGAAATTGGACAAAAGTTTATAATTTGTTTCTCAACTCCCACTCATCGTTTATGTAATGTGCCGTAAGACACATATAATTAATTTTTTGCAACATTGTCTAAGTATCCGTCGTAAGACAAACCATTTGCTTGGACTCTTTGAAGTATGTTTTTAACTTACTCTTTTCAATATAGTAAATCTCATAAGAATCCTGAGCCACGGTCCATCTTGACAGAATACGAAAGGTAGGACACGCCACATTCATGAAGTGTTTAAAGCCCTCAAACTCCACAAATCGAAATTGAAGCTCATCAACGATAATCATGTGTCAAGGCCTTTCTCACCTCGTCTTGATTAAATTTTCAACTAGTTAGTATTAATATGTCCTTGCCCTTCGTCATTGATTGCAAGTTGAGTATTGTTTGACTATAATCATCATTCTTTAGATTTAATGGACATGTATTCTAGTGATTTTTTCCATTACTAGTCCCATTTAGGTTACTACGGCAATAGTATTCTTTTCCGCAATGACTACAACTTGCTTTTGGACGACCATCTGTACCAATTTTTTTTTAAAATCTTTCCAATGTAGAGCTCTTTCCTTCGTAGGCTTTCTTCAAACCCGAAGCCTCGAATTATGATTAGATGTAGGCTCATTTGGGGCTTGAGAGCTAGTTGGTGGTTGAGGATCACCTTCTTGCGACATCTAAAACAACAAATATGTACTTTGAATATATAAAGAATAAATAACAAATTTCAATAATTTTTTTTAAGAAATACGCACACTACATGAATATGATGTTTTTTTTAATTTACAGCACGTGCAGGCTCAGTTAAGTCGTGTGTCTCCCCGTACACGATTTTTAGCCAGTCGTCATGTCATTTTGGACTCTTCGTGCAGATCTTGTCCGCACTGACTTTTTCATCATCGTCCCACGCATACGTCTCGTGCACTCTACGCACTCCAGCGCCTCACGGGATGGCCGACGTCTTTCGATGCGGCCGGCAACTCAACGCCTCGCTTTGCCCACGACGCCGAATGTGCCCCCGACGTTTTCACGATGCCTACGACAATCGATGTCGCCCAGCCACCCTTTCTATGCGCACGACGCCCATACGACATCTTCTAGACGCCTATACGATGCCGCACGACGGGCCGCGTAGTCGGCCGTCGTTTATACCCGTGGTAGAATGGTGCCGGTCCTCGACCGTCCGTGTGGCATCCTAGCCGTTGAGTTTTTATGCACGGGCGCCCCATTATGTCCCATGCCAGCTCAGATCATGACCATTTTTTGTCAGTCCTACGACGTTGTGGATGCCCCCGCATCGCACAGGCCAGGCTCATCATCTCCCCATGAATACAATATTGTTGTCATTGATTGGGTTGGTGCTACCTATTAAATATTACACAGTTTAATGAGTAACCTAAGTTACATATGCTACCTAACCCAACCTACATAAATAACCCTTATGTGCAAAAAGTGAAGACTACAGAGTTAGTGTTCCAAAGTGTAGACTCTGAATCAGTGTGCCAAAGTGTAGAATCAAAGTGCAAAGAGTATAGATAGTCCCATGACTCCCATAGCCATTACAGAGTACATATAGTCCTCTTTACATATTCTAGAAGTCCCAGTCCTATTACAAACACTAACAGAGCAGCAGTAAATGTAGTAGCAATACTAAGTCTAGCATAAAAATGTAACAGTAAATGTAATAGCTTATATTATAGTATGCATTGCAGACTGCAGTGTCAATGTTCCAAAGTGTACTCTGAATCAGTATGCCAAAGTGCAGAATCAGCAGCAATACTAAGTCCAAAAATATTACAAATATTGTAGTCAACAACAGTAAATGTAACAACATACAGTCCCTTTACAGAATCTAAAAGTCCTAGTCCCATTATAAACTGTAAAGTGCATAATCATAGTGTAGCAATGAGCAGTACTCACGTCTGATCTGAGATTTTCCTACAATAAACCAATTTTAAGCATTACAAATCTATGAACAAATGAGATTTTCGTGCAATATATTTGAGGAATAAAATTTGTTTTATTGGAAAAGATTTATACTGGTACAGCAGTGAGCAGTGCTCACGTATGATCTAAGAGAGAAGTCTGAGTCTCCGAGAGCTCAAGAATATGGTCCTAAATAACAAATATGTGAACAAAAAATAAATACAACAAACAAAAATTAATAAAAAATAAATACAAAAAATATTTTGAATTCTTGAAATAAAACTTACCAAAGCCAGGGAAATTGTAACTCTCTAAACCAATACTTGGTAAATTTTAAGATTTTTTTTCTAAATTTTCCGTTCAAGGATATAATATTATTTTCTAGATACAGAGTTAGTTTCTTTAAAAAAAGTATTTTCTACTAACTAATTCATCCTTATAAAAATATTAAATACTATTTCTAAAGTTCTAATGATTTGTCAAATGCTGGTTACCTTTAATAGGTAATTATGATGATTTTTAGTATAAACTAATTTAGGTTATTATTATGGTTATGGTGTTTATTCTAAATAAAAATTATGTTTATTTATTTGTTCCAGAGTATGTTATTTAGTTATCTATATCCTTAACTATCATTCACTAATTTGGTTAACTACAGGTTATTACTTGACTAATTCTGTTATTAGTTCAAGATTAACTTCGAATTATTTTATTAATTCTCATAATTTTGTTACTTTTAGTTAATTAATTAACTGGTTATAGTGATTAGTTATCCTGTAATTAGTTGGTATTTAACTAATTCAGTTAGAAATCAGTTACTAACTTCTTTTAATACCCCCAGATCTGTTTTTAATTAGATGAGGATGCCACTAGGGATGACTTGGAGAACACTCTAATATTTTACTAAAAATATTGGGGAGTTCTCCAGTTATTATTTTAATATTAGTTCTGACACTCTACATTCTGACACAACCACTGTTCACTACACTGTTCCCACTGCCTTTCTCCGCCGAACGTCGTCGGGGGCTTCACCAGAGCCACGACGAGAGACAGGCGCTCACCGCCACCTCCGGTCGAGCACCACAATGACGCCACCGATCTGACTCAGATCTGAGCCGTCTGCGCCAGCCTTGATTATTACTTGACTAATTCTATTATTACTTGACTAATTTAGGTTATTATTATGGTTATGGTGTTTATTCTAAATAAAAATTATGTTCATTTATTTGTTCCAGAGTATGTTATTTAGTTATCTACATCCTTAATTATCATTCACTAATTTGGTTAACTACAGATTATTACTTGACTAATTCTATTATTAGTTAAAGATTAATTTTGAATTATTTTATTAATTCTCATAATTTTGTTACTTTTAGTTAATTAATTAACTGGTTATTGTGATTAGTTATGATTATTAATCTATTATTAATTAATCCAGTAATTAGTTGGTATTTAACTAATTCAGTTAGAAATTAGTTAGTAACTTCTATTAATATCCCCAGATCTCTTTTAATTACATGAGGATGCCACTAGGGCTAACTTGGAGAACACTCTAATATTTTACTATAAATATTGGGGGGGTTTTCAGTTATTATTTTAACATTATTTCTAACACTGTATATTCTAACGCAAATACTGTTCACTACACTATTTCCACGGCCTTCCTCCGCCGAGCGTTGTCGAGGGCTTCACTAGAGCCACAACGAGAGACAGACTCTCACCGCCACCTCCGGCCGAGCACCCCATGACTGTAACGCCCTACAAGCCAGAATACTGGAGAGCGGGGGCATACATAGCCAGCTACATATATTAAAATGGAATCCACCTCGCTATACGATCACGGCTGTTTAGATACATGAGGGTTTAACTTCATGAACAAGCCTATTGTCTCAATCTCGTGCAAGAAATAGCAGTTACAAGATGTTAGAGCATCAAATATACAATAGTAAGGCGTCCCATACATTACATATTTGGATGATCATGAAGCTAGTCGTACAAAATATGAAGGCTAACAAGAGTTTTAGTCATACATGATCAACCCTAGGATTCGTCAATCATATTACAGCCCGTAGGCAGACAGTAAGTAAAGTGCAATACGAGCTAACACGTGCTCGCCGGCTAAATGCCTCAAAAGAATATTTTTACAATAAAGTGGGAGAACAAAAGAAAAACCCACTCGTTGCCTTGGTTACGCCTGGTGGTCACCATTTGGCTGGAAGGTAGGGAGATCCTCTGGAGCTACTCCGGTATCTGGCCACGCAAAAACCAGCTGGATCAGATCCCAGAAAGTGCAAGTACCACAAAGGAGGCTTCACTTAAGAACTAAAATCAGCAATTAGCATAAAACATACTAACATAATAAAAGACTGGAAATATAGAAAATCATGATGATATACGATGAGATAACCATGGGACTATTCAGATAACCGAGTTACAACCCTTAAACCAAACAAGGACCGGGGTTGTAACCCTTTGTCTGAACGGAACTTGGTTTCCACCATTTATCGATAAAGTAAAGCACAAGCAATCAGGTCATGCAACAATCTTGTACAGGATCAGGACAAGACTAGACTGAGTTAGACTCCATCCAATCAATCACGGCCAAGCAATAAGTACGGCTTGATACTTTAACTAGCTAGGGTTATCACAGACCTAGTTACTAGAAAGATGCAATGAGATCCAACAGCCACAAGCCCTGCAGACCATCCAGGTTATCCAGGTCGAATATCCGTTCATGAAGGGTGCAACACATGACATTGTGCTGGAAATGCGCCCTACTCGTCGGCAGGCTAGAAGTCTACTTGCGTGTCCAGATAACGGGATTGCCTGTAGCTGGAAAATCTCTTTATGACTACTGGATTATTCTAGTTATTAGCCTTAGTAAATTTCAGTAGGTACCCTTGACCGTGGTACTCAGGGGTCCCTGCCCTAGACATGATACGAGACAATATTGGTTCATATGTACAAACACAATCGTCCACGGTGTCCAGGCCATTCATTCTTGTCATGTCATGCTAGCCGTCGCAACAGTATTCAATAGTTCCCATCAGGCTTGCTTGTCATGCCATGTCATGTCTTGTCAATTCACTTGTTATACCATGCCATGTACAATTATCAGTCCATTCATGTCAATAAATTCGTGGTTATCAAGTTCATGACAAAGTGCAAGGACATAAAGACAATCGGGTACGCAAAAGGGGGCTCAAGACTCTACACTAGCGAACCTCTACGCTAGGCCAAGAGGCCCCAAGCGTAAAAATGGCTTTACACAAGTAAGACCAAGGAAGGACCGCTTCTACGCGAGCGGGAGCCCTACGCGAGAGGGATCTCTACGCGGGCTAGGCTCTACGCTATCAAGCACCCTACGCAAGCGGAACTTTACGCGATCGAGTACCCGAGCGAAACTCTATGCACGCAAGACTCTACGCGAGCAAGAGTCTACGTGAGCGAGAGTCTACGCGAGCGAGACCCTTACGCGAGCAAGAGTGGCCCCTGCGTAGAGTTTAAGTGAACTCGGCGTAGAAGGGTTACGCTGGCACGCAATGCGTGTGCGTAAATGGGACACTACGCAGGCACGCTAAAACGTGTGCGTAAAATGGGGGCACTACACGGGCACGTGAAACGTGTGAGTAAATGGGGTAAATGATACGCTGGCACATAAAACGTGGGCGAAAAAACTTCATCTTCTTCCCAAGGCCAAGACAAGCAGGCGTAAAAGCTCAAGAGCTCAAGAAAGCCCCATTTCGGTCAAGACTCGATAAAATCCAACCATTCCAAAACCAAACTTGCGTAACATCAGAATGCCTACTACATAGAACTCTTAGTTTTCGAAAACAAGCCAGTTTAGTAGATCAAAATCGAGAAATTCGAAAATATAACAAACTTAGATCGACATGGAATGAACCAATGAAACTAAAAATGCTAAGTATTAAGGTGTCTTAGAATCTCGTAAGGAAGACAATGGAACAATAAAACTTGAGTTCCTCCATGAAGCAAGTTGCACTTGCCTAAGTTCTCTGGTAGGTGGAGAGAGTTAATGGAGGAAGAAAAAGAGTAAATGAAGAAGAAGAGTTATGAGGATTAATGGAAAAGAGAGAGTGGTTAGGTGGCTTAATTATAAAGGAAAAGAGTGGGTGGTAGATGGGGTTGGCCCACATGCAAAAAACTGAACCAAGCCGAACCTAGCAAGCCGAACCGAACCAAGCAAATGAAATGCCAAAATAAACCATACAATATGAGTCAAAATACGTACACATATACCAAAATATGTAATACGAACTACGGGCGTTACAACTCTATCCACCTTAAAAGAATTCTGTCCTCAAAATTTTATTAAGATACTAGAGAGGCAAGGACAAGCTATACCAATCACAGACAAGCTATACTAAGCAATAAATTAAATAATCAATCATGCAAGCAAGGAATCGAAGGCATGAGGCATAAGGAAGACATTATACCTCACGAGTCAAACAGGTTGGGATATCGCGATCGGATATTATCTTCACGCTCCCATGTTGACTCGCCTAGAGAGTGATGACCCCAAGCAACACAGACTAAACTAATAGTCTTGATCTTGAGTATCTTCTCTCTCCGGTCCAATATGGATACGGGTCTCTCCTCATACGGAAGGTTGGTACCAACAACCAATTCCGAATGATCAAGGACATGACTCGGATCCAGAATATACCGTCGCAATTGGGATACATGGAAGACATCATGAACCTCACGCAACGACGGAGGAAGAGCGAGACGATAGGACACATCACCTACTCGCTCGAGGATATCGAATGGCCCTATATACCTAGGACTAAGCTTTCCCCGTACGCCAAAATAAATAATGCCACAGTTAGGCGAGATCCTAAGGAATACATGGTCGCCGACAGAAAATTCAAGGGGGCATCGATGAGAATCGGCCCAATGGCGCTGACGATCTTGTGCGACGCGAAGATGATCTCTGACTCTTCGGACCACCTCAACTGTCTGAGTAATCATTTCCGGACCGAGCATCTGTCTCTCTCTAACATCGTCCCATGCTAGCGGGGATCTGCACTTCCTACCATACAGTGTCTCGAACGGTGCCATCTGGATACTGGTTTGAAAACTGTTATTGTACGAGAACTCCACCAGGGGCAGGTGATCCTTCCACGAACCACCAAAGTCGAGTGTACAAGATCTCAACATATCTTCTAAGGTTCGTATGGTACGTTCTGACTGACCATCGGTCTGCGGATGATAAGCTGAGCTGAACTGGAGGTGAGTTCCCAAACTCTCTTGCAGACTGCGCTAAAAGTACGACATAAATCTTGAATCTCTGTCCGAGGTGATACTGACTGGCACTCCATAAAATATGATAATCTACCTGAGGTACATCTCTGCTAGCTGAGCCGTCGACTGACCAACTCTGAACGAGAGAAAGTGAGCTACCTTGGTAAGTCTGTCGACTATAACCCAGATAGCATCTCTTCCAGCTGGGGATCTAGGTAATCCAGTCACAAAATCTATGGTTATATGCTCCCACTTCTATCCTGGAATCGGCAAGGGCTAAAGAATTCCAGCCGGTCTCTGATGCTCAGCTTTAACTTGTTGGCAAACCAAACACCGAGAGACAAACCGGGCTATCTCCCTCTTCATGTCATTCTACCAAAAAGTGCTGACGAATATCACGATACATCTTCGTGCCACCGGAATGAATGGAATACTGTAAGCTTCTGCCATGATCTTCTGTCTAATATCACTACTAGGTACACAAAGACGCCTCCCATGTCGAAGTATACCGTCCTCATGGATACCTAACTCTGGTCTTCTCCCTGCTACACATTCTGCCCTAAGCCGCTGAAGCTTAGAATCTGTTGACTGAGCTAACTTGATTCGCTCAACTATACTGGACTGAACTTGCATACTGGCCATCAATGCCATATTGGTAGAAAGGACGACTTCTATACCCATCTTTTGAAGATCTGCTAATAACTCTGGCTGCACTGTGAGAAAATAAACACCAGCTCTCCTGCTCAATGCATCTGCAACAACGTTGGCCTTCCCAGGATGATACTGCCGGTTGATGTCATAATCCACAAGCAGCTCTAGCCACCTTCTCTGATGCATTTTAAGATCCTTCTGGGTAAAAATATACTTCAGGCTCTTGTGATCGGTAAAAATCTCCACCCTATCTCCATACAAGTAGTGTCTCCAAAGCTTAAGTGCAAACACTACTGCTGCCAACTCCAAGTCATGGGTTGGGTAATTCCTCTCATGATCACGAAGTTGACGTGACGCATAAGCTATTACCTTCCCATGCTGCATTAAAATACATCCTAAACCTCTGCCTGAAGTATCCCAATATACTGAAAATCCCTTAATCCTATCTGGAAGCATAAGAATGGGTGCCGTCATCAAACCTCTGCCTGAAGTATCATAATATACTGTCCAAGCAAACTGCGCATCCTTGCGGGTCAACTGGGTCATAGGCGTTGAAATTGAGCAAAGTCTGAAACAAATCGCCGGTAGTAGCCAGCCAAGCCAAAAAAACTACAAACTTCTGCAACTGTGCTGGGTACTGGCCACGTCTCAATGGCCACGATCTTCTGGGGATCCACTTCTACTCCTCCTCTGGAGATGATATGACCCAAGTATGAAATACGATCGAGCCAGAACTCGCATTTACTGAACTTTGCGTACAACTGGTGCTCTCTGAGAATCTGGAGGACAACTCTGAGATGCTGCTCATGCTCCGCTTCACTCTTGCTGTAGACCAGGATGTCGTCTATGAACACAATCACGAACTGATCCAAATAAGGCATGAAGATACGATTCATGAGGTCCATGAATACAGCCGGCATATTGGTCGCTCCAAATGGCATAACAAGGAACTTCCAATACCCATATCTAGATCTGAAAGCTGTCTTCGGGATGTCCTGCTCTCTGACTCTGATCTGATGGTATCCTGACAGCAAGTCAATCTTCAAGAATACTGATGTCTCCTTGAGTTGATCAAACAAGTCATCTATCCTCGGAAGAGGGTATCTGTTCTTGATTGTCACTGAGTTGAAGGTACGATAATCTACATATAACCTAGACGTACCATCCTTCTTTTTCACAAGAAGCATCGAAGCTCCCCAAGGCGATCCACTTGCACGAATGAATCCTTTGGTCCTGAGTTCTTCACTCATCTTGTATAATATCTCCAATTTTGATGGCGCCATCCTGTAGACTCTCTCTGACACTGGGGCTGTACATGGGATCAAGTCGATAGTAAACTTGATCTCTCGCTCTGGCGGTATTCCTGGAAGCTCTTCTGGGAAAACATCTGGAAACTCCTCGACTATCCGGGGTAACTGTACTGCTGCTACTGCCATCCGTAATACTGGAGGAGAAGGTTCAACTTCGCCTCGAGAAAATGAAAACTCTGGCTCGCCTGAAATGCTCAAAACAACCCTGCCAACATGGCAGTCTATCCTAGCATACTGGTTCCTTAACCAATCCATCCCTAAGACCACATCATAATCGGCCATCGGGAACTCTATCAATCTAGCGGGTAACTCTCTACCGCTAACTACGATCCGATACGAGAAAAATACATTATCCACTCCTGCAAGATCGTTACCAGTAAGTATATTGAGCCTTACTGATAATGACTCGGGCTCCAGTCCTATCCGTGTCGCAAATCGTGCAGACATAAATGAATGCGATGCACCAGAATCAAATAACGCTGATGCTGGGAAGGAGTTGACGAGAATAGTACCTGCCACTACCTCACCTGGTGCCAATCCTTCTTCTACGGTCATCGCCATCGCCTGACCATGTCCTATGGGTGCGGGTCCCCTCTGCTAAAAACCTCTCTTTCTGCCCTGAATCAGGGCTTGGGCTTGTGCATACTGCTGGGGGTATTGCTGCTGGAAGGCTTGGGACTGAGGCGGCAAGGGCCTCGGAAATTGTTGCTGCTGCTGGACTGATGCTGGTCCTCTCACCGAAGGACAAGTAAAGTTGGACGATGATGAACTACCCCTATTCGGACAGGATCCTATCTTGTGATCCGTTGTCCCATAAGCCAGGCATAATTACTGTGCCCTACGACATTCTGCCATAACATATCCTGGCTTCCCGTAATGTGAACATCCCACTGCGGAAGAGTGCTTCTGCTTCGGCTGCTGAGGGTTCGTCGAGGTTGAATGTTGAACCAATGTTACTGAGGTCGCCCACCTCGGAGTTCCAATTGTCAAAGCCCTAGCTGCCGGGGCTGGTGCTGAAGACTGATTCATGTGGCCATGAGATCGCTTTCGACCTCCGGTCCTGTCCACGATCCTCTGGGAGGTATACTCGTGTCTCCTGGCTGCTCTCAATACTGCATCAAAAGTTTGATGCTCAAACTGCTCCACTGCGAATAAAATCTCTAGATGGAGCCCCTGTTGGAACCGCTGGGCTCTGTCGAACTCGGTTGCTACCAAGGTGGGAGCAAACTGACTAAGTCTCAAAACTCGACCGACCATCGACCGTCCTGTCCATCTGCTTCAGATTGGTGAACCTCGTCTGTAGATCATACCGAGCTACAGCATTGAAGTACTTGGTCTGGAATCTCTCACGGAACACTGTCCAAGCAATAGGTGCCACTAATCCAACGGCCTGTGCCGCCCACCAGCTGCGGGCAAGATCTAATAACTGTAGGCGTACTACCGCCACCTTCTTGTTCTCGGATGTCTTTGCCGCTTCTAGAATCACTTCTGTATCCTGCAGCCAAGTATCTGCGGCAATCGCATCCTCACTGTCGTCGAAGAATAGAGGATTCAAACGTTTGAAGCTGTTGGTCGTACTGTTACCTTGATGACCACCTTTGCTCAGAGCATCTTGTACTGCCTGGTGCAGGGCATCGTCCCGACGATCTTGAGATGCTAGCAATGTCCTGATGAGACCCACCAAGGTACCATCATCAGGATCTGCAGGCTCGACTGGCTGAACTGGTGGCTCTTGACCCCCAGTAGGTATAACTCTGGAGGCTACTCCTGAATGCTGGGCTTGATCTCCAGGTTGCTGCTGGCCCACGGGAGGTGCTCCGTCTTGCCGATCGGTAGGACCAGGAACAATGTCGCTGAAGAAGACGACACAGAGAATAGTAAGGATGGACCAGGACAGATCAAAGATACAAGCATATGATCAGGTCAAGAATTCAGATATTCAGAAGATACGAGCAGAGATCAAGGGCAAGTGCTGATTGAGACATCTATTCGATAAACCCTCACATATCTTAATTCACAAGACCTGTATGGGCTACCACTTAAACCATATAATGCCCCACAAGCCAGAATACTGGAGAGCGGGGACATACATAGCCAGCTACGTATATTGAAATGGAATCCACCTCGCTATACGATCACGGCTGTCAAGATACATGAGGGTTTAACTACAAGCCATCAGTCTCTTATGGTCATGAACAACTATTGTCTCAATCTCGTACAAGAAATAGCAGTTACAAGATGTTAGAGCATCAAATATACAATAGTAAGGCGTCCCATACATTACATATTTGGATGATCATGAAGCTAGTCGTACAAAATGTGAAGACTAACAAGAGTTTTAGTCATACATGATCAACCCTAGGATTCGTCAATCATGTTACAGCCCATAGGCAGACAGTAAGTAAAGTACAATACGAGCTAACATGTGCTCGCCGGCTAAATGCCTCAAAAGAATATTTTTACAATAAAGTGGAAGAACAAAAGGAAAACTCACTCGTTGCCTTGGTTACTGTAACACCCATATTCTGAATACGTATTTTGTCAAGCTTGTATGTATTACAGACCTGTATTTATTTTCTCAAATTTTGGCATGTACTTGTAATTGGCTTGACTTACAGATTTTGGTTCTCGTAATTGGATTTTACCTGGCTTGGTTTATTTTGTGGAGGAGAATTGGTTTGATTTGGTTTAGTTTAACATGCATTGGAAAACCTTAGCCTATGTTCAACCCTCATTCCACCACAACCCACCCTCTTTATTATCCCCACCTGACACTCTCTCTCCTCATTACTTCCCTCCATTAATTTCTTCTTCTTCTTCTTCTTCCTTCCTCTACACAACACTCCACCCATAGGCAAGTACACCTTGCCACCATATGAGAACCACATTTTATTTATTCATTAGCTAGATTAGGCCATGGTGATCAACATTAGTGCTTGACATTTTATGATTTGGAGTCTCCATTGTTCTAAATCTAGGTTTTAACTATTTTTGGATTTATATGGTTTTGGTCTATTTTGGTTAGATTTTTGTGGGTTTTGATGCTTCCATGTGGAAGAGAATTCAATTTTACTCAAGTTAGACCTTTGAAAATCTAGATTTGGTTTTGATTTGACCAAGATATGAAGATTTGAACTTTGGTGTTCTTGAAGAGTTCCTCTCGGCCTGGAGTAGCAGACTGCAGCCTGCGCTCTTTAGCGCAGTGCTGGACTGCACATCCTCCTCTCGGCCTGCGCTCTTTAGCGCAGCGCCAACCGCGCAGCTTGCCCCATGGTGAACTGCGCTCAACCCCAGCGCGCAGGGACTCTTGCGCAGTCTGCTCATGCGCAGTCCACTCATGCGCAATCTGACCCATGCTTCATCCCTCCCGCGCACTTCACTCATGCGCAATCTGACCCATGCTTCATCCCTCCCGTGCACTTCACTCATGCGCAATCTGACCCATGCGCCATCCCTTTCGCGTACTTTACTCATGTGCAATCTGACCCCTGCGCCAACCAGCTCAGCGCGAGCCGACTTCTGCGCAGCTCACTCCTGCGCAGTTGGCCCCCTGGCGCACTTGACTCCTGCGCAACCCGACCCCAGGGACCCTTGTGCAATATGTCCAATCATGGAGATTTGGTTTTATTTTTCCTTAAGCTTGGCTCTTCTATAGCCCTGTATATTGATATTTTATTAGATATTTTACGTCCATTTTATATCCTTATGCCTTTTGTCATGAACTGGATTTTACTTAATATGTTTGGAATGACTATTGTACATGGCATGGTATGACAAGGAACTAGCATAACACGACAGTGACCCGTAGTGGTGCACTCCTGACATGACCAACCTGACATGATAGTGGCCCGTCGTGGCGCACTCCTGACAAGTATCCTGACATGATTTATCTTGTTGCTGTTGCGACTGCTAACTTGACTCGTATAATCAACTTGACACCGTGGGTGTTCCTGCTTGCTTGCTTGTGCAATCCACTTGTCTTGTCTTGCATCATGTCTAGGACGTGACTCCCTGGTTCCCACGGTCAGGGATTCATACTGAATATGGATTAGGCTAATGACTAGATCAAACTATAGTTCATGGAGAATTTCCAGTCACAGGCAATCTCGTTATCTGGGCACTCTTAATTGGACTTGTAGCTTGCCGACGAGTAGAGCACATTTCCAGCGCACTGTCATGTGTTGCACCCTCTAAGTCACCTAAGGGTATATCGTCTCCGGGGTGATGTACCCAACCATACTCTCAACCCGCGGAAGGATAACTAGATGGTCTGCAGGGCTTGGGACTGGAAATTTCTCACTTGCTTCTTGTTAGTAATTAAGGCTTGTGATAACCCTAGTTAGTTAAGTAGTAAGCCGTAGTAATTGTTTGGCCGCTTGTCAATGGATGGAGTGCAGCCTTGTCTAAGTCTTGTCTAGTCCCTATACCTGGCTACTCTTGTGCATGCTTGTTTTACTTATCTCTAACAATAAATGGGTAGAGACAGAGTGCTGTTCAGGAGAATGGTTACAACCTCGGTCCTTGTCTGGTTTAAGGGTTGTAACCTGGCTCCCGGAATGGTCCCACGTCACTAGTCGTTTATTGTCCTGTTGTACTCTTTATTTACTTGTACCTTTTTCCTTTTCTTTTCTTATGTTCTGATATGCTGGCTTTTGTTCTTATTTCGTGGCCTCCTTTGTGGCACTTGCTCTTTCTGGGGTTTGACCCAGCTGGTTTTGTGTGGCCAGATTTCGGAGCAGCTCTTGAGGATCTTCCGAACCTCTAGTCCGATGGTGGCGACTAGAAGGAACCCGGGCTACGAGTGGGTTTTCTATTTTGTTTCGCTCACTCTATTGTAAAGTTATTCTTTTGAGGCGTTTAGCCGACGAGCACCTGTTAGCTCGATGCACTTTACTTACTGTCTGCCTACGGACTGTAAACATGATTAACAAATCCTAGGGTTGATCATGTATGACTTAACTCTTGCTAGTCCCAGCATTTTGTACGACTAGCTTCATGATCAGCTGATATGTAATATTTGGGACGCCTTTTATTGTATATTTGGTGGTCAAACATCTTGTGATCATATTAATTGCTTGAGATTGAGACAATAGGCTTGACCATAAGAGACCGTTGGCTTGTAGTAAACCCTCATATCTAGACAGCCGTGACCGTATAGTTGAGATGTATTCTATTTCAATATACGTAGCTGGCTATGTATGCCCCCGCTCTCCAGTATCCTGGTTCTGGGGCGTGACAGTTATGCCTGGTGGTCACCATTTGGCTGGAAGGTAGGAAGATCCTTTGGAGCTACTCCGGTATCTGGCCACGCAAAACCAGCTGGGTCAGATCCCATAAAGGGCAAGTGCCACAAAGGAGGCTTCACTTAAGAACTAAAACCAACAATTAGCATAAAACATAATAACATAATAAAAGACTAGAAATATAGAAAATCATGACGATATACGATAAGATAACCATAGAACTATTCAGATAACCGAGTTACAACCCTTAAACCAAACAAGGACTGGGGTTGTAACCTTTCGTCTGAACGAAACTTGGTTTCCACCATTTATCGATAAAGTAAAGCACAAGCAATCAGGTCATGCAACAATCTTGTACAGGATCAGGACAAGACTAGACTGAGTTAGACTCCATCCAATCAATCACGGCCAAGCAATAAGTACGGCTTGATACTTTAACTAGCTAGGGTTATCACAGGCCTAGTTTCTAGCAAGATGCAATGAGATATTCCAACAGCCACAAGCCCTGCAGACCATCCAGGTTATCCAGGTCGAATATTCGTTCATGAAGTGTGCAACACATAACAGTGTGCAAGAAATGTGCCCTACTCGTCGGCAGGCTACAAGTCCACTTGCGCGCCCAGATAACGGGATTACCTGTAGCTGGGAAATCTCTTCATGACTACTGGGTTATTCTAGTTATTAGCCTTAGTCAATTTCAGTAGGTACCCCTGACCGTGGTACTCAGGGGTCCTTGGCCTAGACATGATGCGAGACAGTATTGGTTTATCTGTACAAACACAATCGTCCACGGTGTCCAGGCCATTCATTTTCGTCATGTCATGTTAGCCGTCGCAACAACATTCAATAGTTCCCATCAGGCTTGCTTGTCATGTCAGGTTATGTCATGTCAATTCACTTGTTATACCATGCCATGTACAATTATCAGTACAGTCATGTCAATCAATTCGTGATTATCAAGTTCATAAAAAAGTACAAGGACATAAAGACAATTGGGTACACAAAAGGGGGCTCAAGACTCTACGCTAGAGAACCTCTACGCTAGGCCAAGAGGCCCCAAGCGTAAAAATGGCTTTACGCGAGCAAGACCAAGGAAGGACCGCTTCTACACGAGCGGGAGCCCTACGCGAGAGGGATCTCTACGCGGGATAGGCTCTACGCTAGCAAGCACCCTACACAAGCGAAACTTTACGCGCGCGAGTACCCGAGCAAAACTTTACGCACGCAAGACTCTACGCGAGCGAGAGTCTACGCGAGCGAGAGTCTACGCGAGCGAGACCCTTAAGCGAGAAAGAGTGGCCCCTGCGTAGAGTTTAAGTGAACTCGGCGTAGAAAGGTTACGCTGGCACGCAATGCGTGTGCGTAAAGGGGACACTACGCAGGCACGTTAAAACGTAAGTGTAAATTGGGGGCACTATGCGGGAACGTGAAACGTGTGCGTAAAGGGGGTAAATGATACGCTGGCACGTAAAACGTGGGCGTAAAAACTTTATCTTCTCCCCAAGGCCAAGACAAGCAGGCGTAAAAACTCAAGAGCTCAAGAAAGCCCCATTTCGGTCAAGACTCGATGAAATCCAACCATTCCAAAACCAAACTTGCGTAACATCAGAATGCCTACTACATAGAACTCTTAGTTTTCGAAAACAAGCCAGTTTAGTAGATCAAAATCGAGAAATTCGAAAATATAACAAACTTAGATCGACATGGAATGAACCAATGAAACTAAAAATGCTAAGTATTAAGGTGTCTTAGAATCTCGTAAGGAAGACAATGGAACAATAAAACTTGAGTTCCTCCATGAAGCAAGTTGCACTTGCCTAAGCTCTCTGGTAGGTGGAGAGAGTTAATGGAGGAAGAAGAAGAGTAAATAAAGAAGAAGTGTTATGAGGATTACTGGAAGAGAGAGTGGTTAGGTGGCTTATAAAGGAAGAGAGTGGGTGGTAGGTGGGGTTGGCCCACATGTGTCATGACCCGCACCCTGAAGAAGGGCACGAGCACGTGGTTACGTCCAGCCTACGCCGCAGAATCGGCAGTAGAACGCTGTATATAGGATCTGTAAATACTACGACTAAAACAGATAAATGTACCTGTACAGTTATATACACTCCGAATGGAGGTGACATAGCAATACAATCTCAATCACATAATCAAAGCTAAGGTAGATAGCATGAAGAGAGATATGATAGATAAAATGGGAAATGAGTCCAAAATCCACAAGTCAGAGCTAACACAAATATCCAGAGTCTCAGATAAAATAAGTATAAAGATACTACAACTGAAAATATACTAGCTGGCTCGCAGGCCAGGCAAACCTAACTAACTAGGCTACTCAGGGTGAGTGAAGTCCAGTGGCTCTACCAGTAAGCCACGGTCTAAGTCTAGCTCATCAGACTCAACCCCGTAGTAGGTCGGGCAGTCAGTCTCAGAGTCATCTGTAAAATTTGTCAACGGTATCCTGTCAGGAAAATGAGCAAGTACAAAACACCAACAGCAGTTCCATATGAATTGAGAAATACTATAAGAGACAGTAATAATGAAATACAAGACAAAGATATCAGCGACTTGGGAACCATTTGAAAGCCGAGTTACAACCCTTAAACCAAACAAGGACCGGAGTTGTAACCCTTCTTTCAAACGGAACTTAGTCCCATAACCATGGTACAGTATAAAAGACAGATAGAGCATATGAGGATGAATCATAGCATGGTGAAAGTACAGTAAGTAAAGATGAAACTGGAATATAAGAGATGACAATAAATATAAAAAGGTGTTTTAAATTATTATAGCGATATGTGATCGGCTAGGGAAGCAAGAGATAGTTATCCACTTGGCTCGGTAATCCGTGGTGTACTCAGGAGAGTCATGCCGTCCAACCTGGATAACTGGTAATGGGGTGTCTACAATACCCTACGTGAGGTGAGGGTGATGCTAGCAAAATGTAGTTACAGGAAGGCTTTGATCACATAACCCCTAATAAATCCCCCATCCCTGAATAGTAAACGGATCCGGTCATAGCACGTCATGACGCGGGATTCCCTAAGAGGGGAGCAAGTCCTCTTCAGGAATCGGCATCAATACAAGTACAAGAATCAAGACCAAACAAGTACCAGTATCCCAAGAAATCCAGGAATGACATCTCATGACCGGAATCTGATAATACTAGTCCGTGAACTATCGTGTCGAGAATCAAGTAAGACACTACAACTGAATCGGATATAATAGATATCAAGACAATGAAAACTATCAGTAAATGTACTAGCCTGCGGTCCTGAGCTGATAGGGTGAACAGACGCTCAAAGCAATCACAGACCTAAGATAAGATACTCACATGACTAAATACTGAAAAAGGAAACTAATACAAGCCATGAATGCAAGTCTAAGTCAAAACTAGGTCAATCTAGGTCAAACTGAGTCATACTAGGCCATACTGGTTCATACTAGGTCATACTAGGTCACTGGAAGTCATTCCAAGTCAAACTAGGTCAATCGGGATCAACGGTTGACTTACAGTTGACTTTTGGTCAAAAAGTCAACTCTGGTCAACTCTGTTCAACTCTAGGTCAACACTAGGTCAAACTAGTCTAATGTTGACCAACTGTTGACTTTCAGTCAACTGGTCAACTCTGGGTTGGTTTTGGTCAAATCGGGTCGCTTAAAGGCTAAGTTTGACTCTCGGTTGACTTTTGTTGACTTTTGGTCAAAAAGGTCAACCGACGTCAAAACTAGTCTTTGAGTACAATATTTGATCATTACCAACCACGGGAATTAAGTTCTAACTTCTTCTTAGACTTCTAACACCAATATCCTATTCCTAGGCAAAACTAGCATTTACCCTTCTAAGGTAAATCCCGATACCTTGCCCAAGCCCAAGGAAACCTTGCAAATACCCATGATACTAGCCTAGGCTCCTTAGGGTAGCTAGACATCAACCTATCTAAGGTTTACCTACCAAAAAAATTGGGTATCCTAAGTATCTAGACCATCTTATGACACATGCTAACCCTTTACCCATTACCTTACCTATATCATGAATTTACCCTTTTCTATACCACACTCACCCACACCACTCATTCTCATGATACACTACACTCTAAAAGTCTCCCCTATAGGTTTTCTACTAGTTTGCACATAGGCTAACTATGGGATACTAGTATCACTCACTAGTAGGCTCACACACACACACACAAACTCACAACACCTCATAGATACACATACACACTCACATAGGTAATTGGTGGCTGTTTTGTGAGGCAAGTGGGGGCTGATTTTGGAGAACTAATAGGACTAATTTTTAGGGGAAAGAGGACAGCCATGTAGTGGTGTATAGGTGGACAAATGATGGGGTTTAAGGGTTGTGCAAGTGGGGAAAAGTGGACTGTTATAGGGCTCAATTATGTGGACTGTTTTGTGGCAATATTGGGCAGCCATGGGCTGTTTTTGTGGACTGTTAGGACAGCAATAAGGGGCAGGTTTGGGACAGTGGTTAGGGGCTTTAGGAGCTGCCATGTAGGGGAAAAGAACAGGACTGTTTAGTGCAAATGTGGGGGCTGCAATGTGGCTCAAAGGGACTGCCATTGGGGGTGTACAAGGGTTGTTTGGAAGGGAAAGAGTGGGGCTGTCCTGTGCAGTCCAAGGGGACAGCCATGTGAGCTTGGTTAGGGTGTTATTCTCCCCTCCTCCAACACTCTCTATCTCATTCTCTCTATTTCAAACTCCCCCACTCAAATACCCCACACACACACACCTACATATTTACACATCCTTCTCTCTAACATAGACACACACACACCCCATGGCCACTTGGCCGAACCTGGCTGCTCTCCCCCACACAAACACAAAGCCACACCACAACCATATATATATATATCCCTTATATAAACCATATATATATGCCACTATATATATATATATATATATATATATATATATATATATATATATATATATATATATATATATATATATATATATATATAGATTACTAGATATGAAACTATATATATACACACACACCCATGGCCACTTCTTGGCCGAAACCTGCTGCTCTCCCCCACACAACAACATCACACAACAACACATAATATCCACCATATATATATATATATATATATATATATATATATATATATATATATATATATATATATATATATATATATATATATATATATATAAAATATATATATATATGTTATATATATATATATATATATATATATATATATATATATATATATATATATATATATATATATATATATATATATATATATATAAACATATATATATATATATATATATATATATATATATATATATATATACATATAGGAAATAAATATGATACATTAAGATACATGGAGAAACTCATTCTAAAAACATGTAAAATCTGGAATATTAGTAAGAACAACACAAAAACAATATTAAAACAATATCCATGTGTCCAAATGGGGGCTTTTCCTATTGGGATACAATCCTACATGTTGGACACCTCTAATAATATCCAAAGGACACAAAATGGTCTCTAATGGAGACACAACCATGGGAATCATTCCTATTGGGTTCCTAACCAATCTACATGAGAGGAAAATAAATTTGGAGAAGAGATTACCTAGTTTTGGAGAAGGAACAATAGTGAGCTTTCGAAAGTGGATGGAACCTTTGGAGAAGAAGAAGAAGAAGTGGATGAGAATAAAAGGAAAGTGGTTTCTCTCTCCTCCCCACCCCTACACTATGTGGCCGGCCAAGCATGCCCAAACCCCCTTTTTGGTATTTACAAGTTTGCCCTCCTATTTGTTCTATTAGCTCTACACAAGGTTGCTTAGGGTTTGGGGGTTAAAAATGTAAATCTAGTGTTCTAATTAGGTCTAACCTAATCCATGGAGTCATGACAAATCTTTCTAACTTTTGATGGTAATATTGTGGGCGATGGCTAGCTAGTGTGTGGGCCCGCTAAGGTCAAAACTACCCCGGGTCCCCGAAATAAGTCGAAATGAGTTGAAATTCGAACCCGATTCAAATAACCCCAAAATAATACAAATAATAATTAAATAATTCCAAAATAATTTTTAAAGTGGAAAATTACCAAAATACCCCTGTTTGTGAAAATTGGGGGTGACAAATCTATCCACCTTAAAAAAAATTTGTCCTCAAAATTAAAACAAACATACAATGAATCACAATACAGGAACAGAAATTATACCTCAGGGCTCAAAGAGATAGGGAAACGCTCCCGCATGTCGTCCTCTCTCTCCCAGGTAGACTCACCTGGAGAGTGATGTCTCTATGCAACGCGAACCAAGGGTATAACCTGGTTCCGGAGCACCTTCTCCCTACGATCCAGAATCTCAACCGGCTGCTCTGGATAGCGAAGAGTAGGCCCTATCTCGATCGCTGAATGATCCAATACATGGCTGGGGTTCGCCATGTAACATCTCAGCTGCGACACGTGGAACACGTTGTGTACCCCCTCTAGCGTAGGCGGCAAGTCTAGCCGGTAAGCCACTGCACCGACCCTCTCAAGAATGGTGAAAGGTCCGATGTAGCGCGGACTAAGCTTCCCGCCCTCGCCAAAGCGAATCGTGCCCCGTGTCGGAGAAATCTTCAGGAACACCAAAGCGCCAGCCTAGACATAAAACAACTCAGCACACAGGATAGACAAAACACAAACAAGCACAAACAGGAACTGAAACTAACCTCGAACTCTAACGGTCTCCGGTGGCTATCGGCCCAATGCCGCTGCCTATCCTGAGCCACCCGAAGTCTGTCTCTAATAAGCCAGACCTTCTCAGATGCATCCACCACCATCTCTGGCCCAAGCAGCACCCTCTCGCCAACATCGTCCCAAGATAAGGGAGTACGGCATCTCCGTCCGTATAGAACCTCGAATGGCGACATCTCTATACTGGCCTGGTAGCTGTTGTTGTAAGCAAACTCTACCAGGTGGAGATGGTCCTCCCAAGAACCCTCGAGATCTAGCACACACGTGCGAAGCATATCCTCCAAGGTCTGGATAGTCCTCTCCGACTGCCCGTCTGTCTGGGGGTGATAAGCAGTACTGAACTTGAGCGAAGTGCCCAAGCTAGCCTGCAAACTCCTCCAGAAGTGGAAAGTAAAACGGCTATCTCGATCTGAAACTATGCTCACAGGAACCCCATACAATCGTACGATCTGACGAACATACAGCTCTGCCAACCTCTCCGTAGACAGTCCCACCTTGAAAGGCAAAAAGTGGGCCGATTTGGTCAATCTATCAACTATGACCCAAATCGCATCCTTTCCTCCTGGAGACCGTGGAAGTCCGGACACAAAGTCCATGGTGATGTGCTCCCACTTCCACTCTGGAATGGGTAGTGGCTGTAGCAATCCACCAGGCCTCTGCCTCTCGGCCTTCACCTGCTGACAAACCAAGCAGCAAGATACGAACTGAGCCACCTCGCGCTTCATGCCGTACCACCAAACGTGCTCTCTCAGGTCTCTGTACATCTTGTTGGCACCAGGATGCATAGAGTACTGAGAGCGATGAGCCTCCTGAAGAACCTCCTCCCGAAGCTCTCCACTCGGGACGCACAGTCTAGCACCGTGCCGCAGCGACCCATCTTCGACAATGGAGAAATCATCAAGCAACCCTCTCTGCACCTGCTCCCTGATGCACCTCAGGGCAACATCATCAAACTGCGCTGATCTGACCCTGTCCATCAACTCAGACTGAATCTGTAAACCCCACATCTGTACCTCCATGCCTGGAATGATCACCTCGATTCCCAAACTATCCAGGTCGGCCAAAAGATGACGGTCTGATGTCAGATACATAGCCACTGGATACCTGCTCAAGGCATCTGCGACTACGTTGGCCTTCCCTGGATGGTACTGCAAGGTGATATCAAAGTCCTTCATCAGCTCGAGCCAACGTCTCTGCCTCATGTTCAGCTCCTTCTGAGTGAACACGTACTTCAAGCTCTTATGATCAGTAAAGATCTCAACCCACTCTCCGTACAGATAGTGTTTCCACAACTTTAGGGCAAAGATGACAGCGGCTAACTCCAGATCGTAAGTCGGGTAGTTCTTCTCATGAGGACGTAACTGCCTAGATGTATAGGCAATCACCTTCCCGTGCTGCTGAAGTACACAACCCAGACCCCGACCAGAAGCGTCGCTGTAAATCGAGAAACCACCGATCCCAGACGGCAATGTCAAGATAGGAGCTGATGTAAACCACTTTTTCAGCTCATCGAAGGCGGCCTGACACTCCTCAGTCCAGACGAACTTCACGTCCTTCCTGGTGAGTCTAGTCATCGGCTCCGCGATCCGTGAGAAATCTTGGACAAACTTCCGATAGTAGCCCGCTAATCCCAGAAAGCTCCGAATCTCGGCAACTGTACTGGGCGTAGACCAAGACTCTACCACAGCAATCTTCCTCTGGTCTACTGAGATCCCATGCTTGGTCACAACATGACCCAGGAACTCGACCCGGTCCAGGAAAAACTCACACTTCGACAACTTCCCATACAACTGCTCCTTTCTCAAGGTCTCGAGCACAATCCTCAGATGCTCTTCATGCTCCTCTAGCGTCTTCGAGTAAACCAGGATGTCGTCTATGAAGACCACCACAAACTTGTCAAGGTACTGATGGAATACCTTGTTCATCAAGTTCATGAACACAGCTGGGGCGTTGGTCAACCCAAATGGCATCACTGTGAACTCGTACTGGCCGTATCGAGTCCGAAAAGCTGTCTTCGGAATGTCTTCCTTCTTCACCTTCATCTGATGATAGCCGGATCTCAGATCTATCTTTGAAAACACCTTGGCGCCGCTCAGCTGATCGAACAAGTCGTCGATCCTCGGCAATAGGTACTTATTCTTGATAGTAAGGTTATTGAGTGCCCTGTAATCGATACACATACGTATCGTACCATCCTTCTTCGGCACAAACAGGACTGGCGCTCCCTAAGGTGATGAACTGGATCTAATGAATCCCTTGTCCTGCAGCTCGTCGATCTGCTTCTTCAGCTCCGCCAACTCGCTGTTGTTGACTCTATAGACGTGCTGTGAAATGGGCTCAACACCTGGCACTAAGTCTATAGAGAACTCAACGTCTCTATTCGGCGGCATCTCCGGCAACTCCTCGGGAAAAACATCCATGAAATCAGCAATCAATGGATGCGGCAATACCTGCCCCGCCAGTAAAGCTCCGCAGAACCCATCTTTCGGCTCAGCTGCTCCTCTGGCAAACACAATCTCTGGCTCTCCCGGCAGCCTAAACAAAATCCTACCACCTCTACAATCTATAGTAACATGGTGCGTGCTCAACCAATCCATTCCGAGTACCACATCGTACCTCGGAAGGGGCATTACGAGCAAGCACGCACCCAAAACTCGGCCTCCTATAGTAACTCTCCGCCCCTTGCAGATATTGTTGACCAGGATGATGCCTTCCCCGGTCAATATCTTGCAAGTCCTATCCAAGGGTTCAGCAATAATATTGTATCTCAGAGCAAAGGAGACAGACACAAAGCTATGCGAGGCACCGAAATCAAATAAGGTAAATGCAGGAAATGAATCGAGAAGGACATGACCTGCCACTACATCGCCTACTGGCTCTGCCTCCTCCCCTGCTGTCAGGGCAAACACTCTGTCCGCAGGGGCTTCCTTCTGGTGCTGCTGAAAACGCTGCTGCTGAGTCTGAAGTGGAGGACCTCTCTGCGCTGGTCCTCTGGCCGGCTGTGCTCTGTCCTGAACTCCTCTGACTCCGCGAATACGGCAGTCCTTCAGCTGGTGATCGGACGCCCCACAGTATAGGCAGACGTCCAACCTCTTCCTGCACACCTCTCTAGTGTGCCCTGGCTTCCCGCAGAAGTTACACTGTGTAGCTGGCTTCTGGCCCTGACCCTGACCCTGATGCTGCTGGGCACGCACCGGTGCCTGCTGGATTTGCAACTGAGGCTGATGCTGCTGGAACTGTCTCTGCTGGAAATGTGGGCGCTTCGCTGGCCCTGCACTAAAACTGGATCCCAAAGCGTCATTGCTCCTCTTCGGCTTGAGGCCGAAGTCCTCCTCTGCAATCTGAGCCTCCATCAAGATCTGCTCAAATATCGCGTCTCGTCGCCCAGATGTGCGAGTGCGCACTGCATGAATGAGACCCCTCCTGAACTTCCGGGCCTTGCACCCCTCATCCTGAACCAAACTGGGTGCAAACCTGCTCAGGCGGAAGAACTCCGCTGCATACTCATCTACTGACGAGTTCCCCTGCACCAGACTGGCAAACTGCCCCTCCAAAGCTATCAAGGCTACATCTGGGTAGAACTTCTCCTTAAAGAGTTTCCTGAAGTCCTCCCAAGATATACCTCTCACTGACGCACGCGGATCCGTACGGTACCAAGTCAATGCTATGTCAAAGAACTGGCTCGCTGCAGAAGTCACCCACAGAGCTCTCGGAACCTCTGCCAACTCCAGACTCCGCTGGACATCCTCTAGCCAGTCGTTCGCGTATAGGATACCCTCGGTACCCTTGAAATCTCGCGGGTTCATCTTCCCGAAGTCGAGATACGTATCGGGCCTCCCCTGGCCCTGCTGCTGTGCTGGTGCTACCTAAACTGTAGCCGGTGCGCCTCTCTCCACAGCTGCCATAGCTAACAGGTGTGAGTTCTCCATCGTCTGTCTCAGCACCTCTGCCTGACGGTTCTGTGCCTCTGCCTGTGCTCTCTGCGTCTGCAGCATCTGCTGCAGTAGGGCCATCATACCCTGAGCATCTGCCGGTATCGGAGGCGGCGGTGGAAGAACATCAGGAATAACCATAGACGGTCCCGCTGCTGGAGGTGGAAGACCTCCTGGAATCGTTGCTGCTGCTGCTGCTCCCGCCGGAAGGGCAGGAACTGTGGTAGCAGCTCCCTCAGCTGTAGCTCCCGCTGCCGGAGGTGGAAGACCTCCTGGGACTGCCACTGCTACTCCTGCAGCCGGTGGTGGAAGACCTGCCGGATCTGCCACTGCTGCTCCCGCAGCCGGAGGTGGAAGACCTCCTACCGGATCGGGCCTCCCTGGTACAGCGCTAGAACCTGCTGCCTGAGAGCGAGTGATCGTCATCCTGAGAATAGGTTGAAACAAGGAATCAATATGGCACATGATAGGAATATCAAAGACGGACAATTAAATTTAGTGCAAAAAGAATTTGTCATGGTAATCAAAAGATCAGAAATTTCCTAGCATGTGATTGAGTAACTCCTATCATACCCTAGATCCTATGTCCTAATTGCAGGCTCGTAATTAGCACTCTAAGTCGAGCACCATTACGAGTTCGTACTAGTTGCGACACGGACCTGCATGGGCCACCACAAAAATGTGTCACGACCCGCACCCTGAAGAGGGACACGAGCACGTGGTTACGTCCAGCCTACGCCGCAGAATCGACGGTAGAACGCTGTTTATAGGGTCTGTAAATACTACAACTAAAATAGATAAATATACCTGTACAGTTATATACACTCCGAATGGAGGTGACATAGCAATACAGTCTCAATCACATAATCAAAGCTAAGGTAGATAGCATGAAAAGAGATATGATAGATAAAATGGGAAACGAGTTCAAAATCCACAAGTCAGAGCTAACACAAATATCCAGAGTCTCAGATAAAATAAGTATAAAGATACTACAACTGAAAATGTACTAGCTGGCTCGCAGGCCAGGCAAACCTAACTAACTAGGCTACTCAGGGTGAGCGAAGTCCAGTGGCTCTACCAGTAAGTCACGGTCTAAGTCTAGCTCATCAGACTCAACCCCGTAGTAGGTCGGGCAGTCAGTCTCAGAGTCATCTGTAAAATTTGTCAACGGTATCCTGTCAGGAAAATGAGCAAGTACAAAACACCAACAGCAGTTCCATATGAATTGAGAAATACTATAAGAGACAGTAATAATGAAATACAAGACAAAGATATCGGTGACTTGGGAACCATTTGAAAGCCGAGTTACAATCCTTAAACCAAACAAGGACCGGGGTTGTAACCCTTCTTTCAAACAGAACTTAGTCCCATAACCATGGTACAGTATAAAAGACAGATAGAGCATATGAGAATGAATCATAGCATGGTGAAAGTACAGTAAGTAAAGCTGAAACTGGAATATAAGAGATGACAATAAATATAAAAAGGTGCTTTAAATTATTAGAGCGATATGTGATCGGCTAGGGAAGCAAGAAATGGTTATCCACTTAGCCCGGCAATCTGCGGTGTACTCAACGGAGAGTCATGCCGTCTAACCTGGATAACTGGTAATGGGGTGTCTGTAACACCCTACGTGAGGTGAGGGTGACGCTAGCAAAATGTAGTTACATGAAGGCTTTGATCACATAACCCCTAATAATTCCCCCATCCCCGAATAGTAAACGGATCCGGTCATAGCACGTTATGATGCGGGATTCCCTAAGAGGAGAGCAAGTCCTCTTCAGGAATCGACGTCAATACAAGTACAAGAATCAAGACCAAACAAGTACCAGTATCCCAAGAAATCCAGGAATGACATCTCATGACCGGAATCCGATAATACTAGTCCGTGAACTATCGTGTCGAGAATCAAGTAAGACACTACAACTGAATCGTATATAGTAGATATCAAGACAATGAAAACTATCAGTGAATGTACTCGCCTGCGGTCCTGAGCTGATAGGGTGCACAGACGCTCAGAGCAATCACAGACGTAAGATAAGATACTATGAGTCAAACAGGACTAAATACTGAAAAAGGAAACTAATACAAGCCATGAATGCAAGTCTAAGTCAAAACTAGGTCATTCTAGGTCAAACTGAGTCATACTAGGCCATACTGGTTCATACTAGGTCATACTAGGTCACTGGAAGTCATTCCAAGTCAAACTAGGTCAATCGGGATCAACGGTTGACTTACAGTTGACTTTTGGTCAAAAAGTCAACTCTGGTCAACTTTGGTCAACTCTGGTCAACTCTAGGTCAACCCTAGGTCAAACTAGTCTAATGTTGACCAACTATTGACTTTCAGACAACTGGTCAACTCTGGGTTGGTTTTGATCAAATCGGGTCGCTTAAAGGCTAAGTTTGACTCTCGGTTGACTTTTGTTGACTTTTGGTCAAAAAGGTCAACCGACGTCAAAACTAGTCTTTGAGTACCATATTTGATCATTACCAACCATGGAAATCAAGTTCTAACTCCTTCTTAGACTTCTAACACCAATATCCTATTCCTAGGCAAAACTAGCATTTACCCTTCTAAGGTAAATCCCGATACCTTGCCCAAGCCCAAGGAAACCTTGCAAATACCCATGATACTAGCCTAGGCTCCTTAGCGTAGCTATACATCAACCTATCTAAGGTTTATCTACCAAGAAAATTGGGTATCCTAAGTATCTAGACCATCTTATGACACATGCTAACCCTTTACCCATTACCTTACCTATATCATGAATTTACCCTTTTCTATACCACACTCACCCACACCACTCATTCTCATGATACACTACACTCTAAAAGTCTCCCCTATAGGTTTCCTACTAGTTTGCACATAGGCTAACTATGGGATACTAGTATCACTCACTAGTAGGCTCTCACACACACACACAAACTCACAACACCTCATAGATACACACACACACACACTCACATAGGTAATTGGTGGCTGTTTTGTGAGGCAAGTGGGGGCTGATTTTGGAGAACTAATAGGACTGATTTTTAAGGGAAAGAGGACAGCCATCTAGTGGTGTATAGGTGGACAAATGATGGGGTTTAAGGGTTGTGCAAGTGGGGAAAAGTGGACTGTTATAGGGCTCAATTATGTGGACTATTTTGTGGCAATATTGGGCAGCCATAGGCTGTTTTTGTGGACTGTTAGGACAGCAATAAGGGGCAGGTTTGGGACAGTGGTTAGGGGCTTTAGGAGCTGCCATGTAGGGGGAAAAGAACAGGACTGTTTAGTGCAAATGTGGGGGCTGCAATGTGGCTCAAAGGGACTGCCATTGGGGGTGTACAAGGGCTATTTGGAAGGGAAAGAGTGGGGCTGTCCTGTGCAGTCCAAGGGGACAGCCATGTGAGCTTGGTTAGGGTGTTCTTCTCCCCTCCTCCAACACTCTCTATCTCATTCTCTCTATTTCAAACTCTCCCTCTCAAATACCCCACACACACACACCTACATATTTACACATCCTTCTCTCTAACATAGACACACACACACCCCATGGCCACTTGGCCGAACCTGGCTGCTCTTCCCCACACAAACACAAAGCCACACCACAACCATATATATATATATATCCCTTATATAAACCATATATATATGCCACTATATATATATATATATATATATATATATATATATATATATATATATATATATATATATATAGAGATTACTAGATATGAAACTATATATATACACACACACCCATGGCCACTTCTTGGCCGAAACCTGCTGCTCTCCCCCACACAACAACATCACACAACAACACATAATATCCACCATATACATATATACATATATATATATATATATATACATATATAAAAAAAATATAATATATATATATATATATATAGGAAAAAAAAAAAATATATATATATATATATATATATAGAATGATATATATATATAACTATATATATACATACATATAGGAAATAAATATGATACATTAAGATACATGGAGAAACTCATTCTAAAAACATGTAAAATCTGGAATATTAGTAAGAACAACACAAAAACAATATTAAAACAATATCCATGTGTCCAAATTAGGGCTTTTCCTATTGGGATACAATCCTACATGTTGGACACCTCTAATAATATCCAAAGGACACAAAATGGTCTCTAATGGAGACACAACCATGGGAATCATTCCTATTGGGTTCCTAACCAATCTACATGAGAGGGAAATAAATTTGGAGAAGAGATTACCTAGTTTTGGAGAAGGAACAATGGTGAGCTTTCAAAAGTGGATGGAACCTTTGGAGAAGAAGAAGAAGAAGTGGATGAGAATAAAAGGAAAGTGGTTTCTCTCTCCTCCCCACCCCTACACTATGTGGCCAGCCAAGCATGCCCAAACCCCCTTTTTGGTATTTACAAATTTGTCCTCATATTTGTTCTATTAGCTCTACACAAGGTTGCTTAGGGTTTGGGGGTTAAAAATGTAAATCTAGTGTTTTAATTTGGTCTAACCTAATCCATGGAGTCATGACAAATCCCTTAACTTTTGATGGTAATATTGTGGGCCATGGCTAGCTAGTGTGTGGGCCCGCTAAGGTCAAAACTATCCCGGGTCCCCGAAATAAGTCAAAACAAGTCGAAATGAGTTGAAATTCGAACCCGATTCAAATAACCCCAAAATAATACAAATAATAATTAAATAATTCCAAAATAATTTTTAAAGTGAAAAATTACCAAATACCCCTGTTTGTGAAAACTGGGGGTGACAACATGCAAAAAACCGAACCAAGCCGAACCTAGCAAACCGAACCAAGCAAATGAAATGCCAAAATAAACCATGCAATGAGACATGCAATATGAGTCAAAATACGTACACGTATACCAAAATACGTAATACGAACTACGGACGTTACAATGACGCCGCCGATCTGACTCAAATCTGACCCGTCTGCGCCAGCCTTGATTCCAGCACTGCCCTTTGAGAATGACACTGGCTCTTCGAAGGACGAGTTTTCCCTCGTGTGACGTGTCGACCTTCGATCCTCGTGCCTGCACCAGATCTCGAAGTCGCAGAGGCACCGTCGCCTAGCCAAGACAGTCATCGGAGCCGCCTCGTCTTAGAACCACCAAGAGGAGCTCTTGATCTCATCGATCCCACGCCGCCCCGAGCCGTAGCATCACTGGATCTGAGCCACTGCCTCAGATCTGCATGGAGTCGCTTCCATGTCTGGCCGAGGACAGGCCGTCACCTCGTCGAGCCACTACCGGAGGATCGAGTCATCCAGAGCTCGCTACACCGCCTTCTCCGTCATCAAGCCACCGGAGTTGGACGGGACAAAGCTTCATCGTCGGATCTACTCCTCGAGGTGAGCACCCACCTCTTCTTCCTCGACCCCCATCCTCTTCTCCTTCTCGATATGTTGTTCTTGTTCTTCATCTTCTTTTAGGGTTTTGGGACTGAGTGTGAGAGATGAAGGGTGAGGTTGTTGTACGTGTGGAGTTAAGGTTTGTAGAGGTTTATGTTGGAGAAGTTGAAGTGAAGGAAAGAGGTGAGTTGGAGTTAGGGTTTCGAGCGATGGAGTGAAAAGAAGAGTGAATCAAAGAGGAGAACGTGTGAGTTAAGGTTACTCGGCCCGGTGGCTGAGGAGGAAGGCTAGGACGACCTGAACTCAGGGTTCTTTGGCGGGATGTGAGAATGGTGAGAAGTGTGTGGAGAGGAGCTGATGAAGAATAGGGTTAGGTCTTGGAGCTGTGCGGCCATGGGAGGGATTTATGGACATTACGGTTAGGGTTCAGACGAGATTTTGGGGGAAGAAGACGAGTGGAGTTGCGGCTGGGAAATAAAGAATGGGAGAGAGAGATTAAGCTGTGTGTGAGCGTGTCTTTCGTTTAGGGTTAGGTCTCAGAGCGGGCCGGGCTGGGTTATCATTGAGTTGTTAGTTAGAAAATTAAGGGGGAGGAATAATTAGTTTTGGGCTAAGTGTTGGGATGCCAATAGAAATAGGAAATGTTAACAGTGGTTTGTAATTAGTTTGTAATAGCAGTGGGCCTGTTGGGCAAGGAAGAAATTAGGAACAGAATTTAAGAGATTGAGCAGACTGTACGGGTTGGGCCTGACAGGAGTGTGGGCTGGATTTTACTACTCTTAGTTGCATGTTCATGTTATTTGCTATATTGAGTAGAAACTAATATTTAATAAAATTTGGTTAATTAATAACATTGCTGATTATTTTAGTAGTTTATCATTAAAATTCCATAGTAATTGCAATTAGCTACTATTATGATTTTCTAAAATATTCTTTGCTAAAAATATAGTTGTCTAGTATATATTTAACTAGTATCATTTATAAGTCATTTAGACTCTAATTTTTATCTAAATAAAAGTATATTATTTTTCTTGCTAAATTATAAATTATAGTTGGCTAGAATATGTATATGGTTAGTAGTATCCTAGTATAAATTAATTAGTTAGTGATATTTAGCTAGTTAGCCATGATTAGTTAATGTCATTATTTAGAACCTAACCAACTTGTATCAAATTTTAGGTGGACATAGAGATTTATGCTTTTCTATTTCCGGTCTTCCAAAGCAAGGCAAGTACATCGACTTGAACTTTTACTTTGTAATTATGTCATAATTCATGTTCTCATATTGGACACAAGATTTACACGATTGTATTGTATCTTGTTGATCATATTATGTCTCATTGTTTTTCTTGCGGGGATTGGAAAAATATTGTCTAGTGTGTGACAACACCCTTTAGCTAGGTTATTGTGAATAGCCTAATCGTACATCTCACATACAATTAAGCCGCACCTTATTGTGATATTTTGATTTCCAGCCGGTCACACATTAGTTTAATATTTCAAATTCACTTTTGCATTGATTGTCTTGTTAATTGTTCCAGTTCTTATACCATTGTTTCATATTGTAGTTAGCCCATATTTTTTCATATTATTATTTTTGTGTATTTTAGATTACTTTGTAGATTGTTTCTTGTCGGGGTTGTACTTTGCTCCTTTCCTGACTGGATACGTTGCAGGTGAGCTTGATGCCTTAGTTGAGCATGATGACACCAGGATTCAGGGCTTAGAAGCTATAGAGATTTAGTTTAGCTTCATTGCTAGATTTGTGTAGTAATTTTATTATGGATATTTCTATTGTCAAGATTTCATAAGTTGTCACTTTTATCGGATTTGTCTCCGGATGATTTTGTATAATTGTACTAAAATAACTTAGTGGATTGTGGTGATTTATTCTCGGACGTTACAGCTACTGTGATATTTTATTTTATTTGAAATTTTTTTAGTATTGTACAGCTTACTACGTTGTGTCTTCCAACGTAGGCTGGACGTGTCCGACTCGTATCCGATTATTCGGGAGCGGGTCGTGACAGAAATCGATGTGCTCGAGTCAAGAGCTCCAGATCAGATCATATAGATCTAAGTTCAGATCATGTAGATCTAAATTCAGATCTTGTAGATCGAAGTTCATATTTCAGAACTTCAGATCTCGTTCGTCTCTCAGAGGAAGATGAACGAAGAAAGTAAATAGGAAAAAAGAAAGAAAGAAAAAATTAGGGTTTGAGAGTGGTAGAGAGAGCCAGAGAGGAGCCGGGAGTGGAGAAGCCTTCGTTTCTCCTTCGTTACGAAGCTAAGGCATTCGTCTCTTAGCCTCAGAGTCGGGAGAGTCGAAGGATTTTGGGATTTGGGAATGGGGACTGGGGAGGAAAAAAAATCGGCTAGCAGTCAGCCAACGTGAGCGAGTGAGATGAGAGAAAAAATTATGGCAAAAACCCCTAAAACTTGGTTTATATACGATGGACTGGAGGGGTAAATTAGTAAATGCACATATAATTTCGGTTCTCGGTTTGGTTCCGCTGCCGGACCCTTGAACGAAAAACCGAGCCGAAAACCGCCAAACTAAAATCTCATGACCCATTTCCGAACTGCTTGGGAAAAAAAACCGAAGCGAATGCTTTTTTCGGTTCAGTTTAGGTCGATTTTTCGGTTTAAACCGCTCTCTGTACAGCCTACTTAGGAGAAGATTAATTGGCTTAGGTAGCCTACTACTACTACTACTACCCAACCTTGTCCGTTGGTTACTACACAAGTACTACAGGTGACATCGAAGATTAGAATTTTAGTGGAAGAAATTTACTGTTGCTCTAACTCGGTGTTTCTATTTTCCTTCACGCCTAGAGCTTCAAATGCAGTTGTACGCTCTTTAGCTCGTTATTGTTTTTCTCTTGATTTTGGTTCTGTGGGCGTTCATACACCCATCCGTTTGTATTAAGGATGAGCTTCTTGTTGATTCCTAGATCTTTTATAGCCAATTGAATGAAAGACTAGTGTTTTGATTGAAAAAAACAAAAACAAACAAAAAAAAAAAAAAAAAAAAAACAAAAACTATAGGTGACATTCACGAGGTAGAATTTGTCAGAGTGGCGTGGCCCGGCCGACAGACTTAGACTTCTCTCCATGAAGTTGTACGTAGATTCATTTCCTCGTCCCAATTCCATGCAGGAGCAGGAGAGAGACCATCATGAAAAAGGTGAAATAACATGACACTACAAAGCGAGAGCTATCACGATGCTATTGGAGGAGAACAAGGCTTCAGGAGGACTGAATAATTTCCGGGGGCCTACGGATCTTGGATCACAAGCAACACTCTCCACTCCAAGGCTCTCCATCCAGCTATAACAACACACACAGTTGAGGTTGAGAGAAAAAAGAGAGAGAGAGAGAGCAACTACTTAGTGTGGTGATTGATTCAACATGGATCGAAACAGCAAAGCCATAGAATCCGCCAAGAAGGCGGTCACCGCAGCCGCATCCATCGCCGCCTCGGCGATGCTCGTGCGCTGCCTTGCCAAGGAGTTCCTCCCCTACGAGCTGCGCGGCCTCTTCTCCCTGGACGCCCTCCTCGCACGCTGCTCCTCCCGGCACACCGTAGTCATCGAGCAGATGGAAGGCTTCTCCAGCAACCTGGCCTACGACGCCGTCGACACCTACCTGTCCACCAAGATCTCCACCTCCATGAAGAGGCTCAGGGTCAGCAAGCGGGACAACGAGAAGAAGAACATCACCATCTCTCTGGAACAAGGCGAGGAGATGGTCGACGCCTACCAAGGGGCGGACTTCAAGTGGCAGCTGCACAGCCGGGACAACCAGCGGGGAGGGGGCGGGGGCGGGGGCGCGTCGTCCACCGAGATCCGGTCGTTCGAGCTCAGCTTCCACAAGGCGTACAAGGACATGGTGTTCGCGACGTATTTGCCGCACATACTCGACCGGTCCGAAGAGATCAAGGCCCAGGACAGGATGCTCAAGCTGTACATGAACGAGGGGGACTACTGGAACCCGATAAACCTGCAGCACCCGGCGACCTTCGACACTCTGGCGATGGACTCGGAGCTCAAGCGGACGGTGATGGACGACTTGTCGAGGTTCGTCAAGAGGAAGGACTACTACAAGAAGACAGGGAAGGCGTGGAAGCGGGGATATCTGCTGCACGGGCCGCCGGGCACCGGGAAGTCGAGCTTGGTCGCAGCAATGGCTAATTACCTCAAATTCGACATCTACGACCTGGAGCTCACGTCGGTAACCTGGAACTCTTCGCTGAAGAGGCTGCTCGTCGGCATGTCGAACAAAGCCATACTCGTCGTCGAGGATATCGATTGCTCTCTAGACCTGCAGAAGAGGGAGGCCGAAGAAGATGAGTCTGCAGCAGCTGCTGCAGGAGGAGGTCCGGGGAAATCAGATGAGAAGGTGACACTCTCGGGCCTGCTAAATTTCGTGGATGGGTTGTGGTCGAGCTGCGGGGAGGAGAGGATCATCGTGTTCACGACCAACTATAAGGACCGGCTCGACCCGGCGCTGCTCCGCCCGGGCCGGATGGACATGCACGTCCATATGGGCTACTGCGGAGCGTCTGCCTTCAGAATGTTGGTGTCCAACTACCATGATGTTGAGGAGCACCAACTGTTGGAGGAAGTGGAAGGGTTGATAGAGGAGGTAGAGGTGACGCCGGCGGAAGTCGCGGAGGGGCTCATGAGGAGCGATGACGTCGATGTCGCATTGAAAGGTCTCCTAGAGCTTATTCAGGAGAAGCCGAAGAAGAAGGTCCAAGAAAATGCCACTAATATTACCAGGGCCATTGTCCTATGATTCTGAGTGTGAGCCTGTTGTTTGAGTTGAGTGGGTTCCCAACCTTCGTGAGAATATTCGGGAGTGCGATAAGCCAGTGTGTCGAAGAAGTTAGGAGAGTTACATCTTTCATATATTAACTCTCGGTCTCATTAGACTTCCTATTTATGGCAAACAAATTATGATTAGATTTTCATTAAATATATTATTGATATATATTGTACTTTTCATATATATTGGACTTTTATATATAGATTCCAATATATGGTAAACTCTAATTCATGTAAGAGTTTATAAAAGGTTGATGTATTCAAGTTAATGAATAATAATATGAAGAGTTACAACTTTTGAGAGAGAAGAAGGGGGATTGCCGGCTATTTGTAAAGGAGAGATCGTTTCAGATAATTCTTCTAGACATCTCTTGGTCTTGGAGTCTGTAATCATGTTTTCTTTTTTCAAGTAGTTGTGGTGATCCGCTTTGGATCAGTGAGAAGCTTGCAAGGAGTCGGTGTAATTTTTTATTTCATTAGTAGAGGCTTTTCAGGGTTAAACTTCGTTCGTCCCGTGGTTTTTTTACAATAATTTTTCACGTAAAAAAAATGTGTCTGCAATTTGGTTCTTTGTGCCTTTGGCGTTTGGTTTTGGGTTGTTAATTGTTCGGTTCTCTCGCAAGCTTTTTGCTTTGGAAAACGGTTTTCTTGTTTTGTTCCCAACACTAATAACCATTTCTACCTCTTTTTCTTCATGTTCATAAATTGTACAGTAAGGGCCATTTAACCTAATTTGATGCAGTTGACAGTTGCCAAAGATTCAACCCTTAGGATGTTAAGCATTGAATAAGAACCTACCCTGAAATCAATTGAAGGCAACTTAAGCAACTCTAGAGGGGAGTGAATAGAGTGTGTGTGTCACAACTACCCAATAAAACTAAGGCTAGTTACCAACTAAAAATAATAACAAGTATGGAAAATGAACAGAGTAAGAAGTCACAAACACAAACACCACGATGTATATTGTTTTCACTTATGGAGGACTAGTCCAGTTCCGAGAACTCTTGCTCGGTATCAATTCACTATTGAATAAATAGTAGTACACCACTTGCTTTGATCCGAAAGACACGCTGATTTCTTACGACCACAAGCTTTGATACGAAGAGCTTGCCGACTTGAGACAACCACAAGCTTTGATCTAAAAGACTTATCGACTTTAACACAACGATTTAAATCGTAACTTGTGAATTCCAAGCTTTAAAACTCTTGAATACTTCTAACCGAGATCACAATTGGCACTTAGAAGCTTAGGAGGATTGTCTTGGAGATGGGAAGGTTAAGGATGTAATGTCCCGTCCAGCTCAGTTTAATCGGATGAATTCGAAATAAAACGACGTTTGGATTTGGCTATGCAACAGCTTGCTCGAAGTTCCGCTCAGCTGAGGAAACTTCTTGCTCAGGTGGGTGGCTTCGATGAACTTGCCTCAGCTTTACCTTCACACTTAATATATAGATATTTTCAATTGCACTAAGTAGGTATCCTAATAAAAGAAGACGAACCCACATAGCTAAAGAGAATAATCCCATTTTGAGTCAGATTGTGTAGAATATGGAAGTATTGAACTTGATGCCTAGATTGCACTTCACGTTGGATTTTCAAAGTTGACACTCGATCTTTCGATCCCACGACTTGGATCAAGTAAGGAATTTTATGTTGTCACATAGACTATCATCTTCATGTTATGGTCATATGTTCCCACGACTTCAAAGCACGTTCCCACGATTTCATTGCCACATTTTCGTATGGTATCAAAGCTTATCATATAGAGTATGACTTGGTTGGTGGCACTGCACAAAACACGGTTGGGTCGAGTTAAGCACAAGGGATATCAAATAGTCGTTCCTAGGTTTGAGTTAGAAGTTCATGATATGGTAACATGGAAAGTTTCCAGGACCGATAGTCACCGAGACAGTCTCTGGTTTTGGAAGCTGCATAGAGATAAAAAGATGAGAAATGGTCTTATAAGTATGTCAGATTGAGTGGAGGCATACATGGTTATTGACAACTTGTGCACAAGGTTTTAGTTCCTCGAACGAAAATTCAGGCACCGGGATCGTATCGGCCTACGGGAACAAGTTCGTCGTGTCTGACGTACTGGCACAGGTTATTGAAGGGCCTTCAGGTAGTTTAAATGAAGGGTGCTCCGTAATGCTTGGCAATTTATGGATTTGACTGGGGCTAGCGCTAGCTACCTTGCTTGTGAAATGATCGCCACCTAACCCATAAATGTCCAAGATAGCTTGAACTGCCAGTAACCTTTCATATAGATGAGTCAGTGTATTGAGCGACAAACCGTATGCACAGTGTCGGTTGAGTTCAAAGAAGTGTAAGCACGACACGAATAAGTCAACAAACGTGTGCACAGTTTGCAACACAACCTTTATGAAGCCTAAGATTTGGCTATAGTAGAGACATGTGCTTCGGCACGAGACATGGCGCCGGGTATTTGAGTCATTGATACTAAGTTCAGAAGTCTATGATTGAGTCATTTGAAAGATAAAATGGAAAAAATTGTAAGAGACAAGTATTTAGTAAATTACACTATGTTGCGATGCACAGCTTCGACATTGTTGCACAAATTGATTTTGTAGCACGGTCACAAGGATTTTGAGCACGATCACGTTGGTTGCAACATCAGTAGGCCATGAGTCTAAGTATTGGAATTGATCCTAAGACAAGATTAGAAAGACCACAAAAGAATAAGTTGCACTCACTAAAATAATGTATTGGTTTTGTATGGGTGGGCGAGATGCCTCCCATCAGTACGGTTGTGTACTAACACCCCCACCAGTTTTCATGTGCGGTTCAGGTACTTGCTCGTTTGGGGCGGAGCTCGCTTGAACGCGCTGAGGCATGGAGTTCCTTGGCGTTTTGAGACGTGTGGTCGCGTTGGAGTCTTTACCTAATACGAGACATAATATATGGACATCGTCTTCTGTAGCATCCACAAATTGTAAGCCTATGTCTTGATATTTGTATTGAAAGATGAGAGAGAGTAGAGCAATTGTATTCAGAGAGTGTGAGCTTGAGCTATTGTAATCGTGGCCCCATGCCCTTTGTATTCCGCTGCTTATCAATGAAGGATATGATTTTGTTTGTGAATATTCGTGTTTCTTTTGTTATTCATTTCTTCTGCTTCAGGACTTATATGTGACGATCGGTATTCAGAGAGTGCAACCTAAACTTGCGCGGCATCACGCCAAGCAAGAACGATCGGTTCTACGAAACCGGCATGACAAAGGCTCTGAATGTAATACATGAGAAGATCGAATGTGAATGAGTAAGAATGGAAAATTCTATGTCTATTTATAGGCTTTTTTGAACTGAGTTCGGGCAGAGTTTGGTTCCCAAATGTTCGAAATTCTAACGTTTGACCTGGTCTTCAGAAAGACTGAGCAATTTAGGGTTTCTATTTTTGGGCAGCCAGAGTTCGGTTAGGGACCGAACTCTGGCTGAGCTCTGTCTCCCAATTTCTAGAATGTTGGCTTAACGGTTTTGTGAAGTTTTGGTTTGTTTTTTAATCTGGTTTGGGTAGATGTATTTGAGTGGACTTGAGTGCTATCTATTTGCCAAGTGCGACTCGATTTACATACGTGCTATACTCAAATAAAATGAAAATAACATAATAAAATAAAAAGACCAACATCGAAACTTTAGAGCATTCTTCTTGACATAACAGCAGTGACTTCGTAGAAGTTTGATTTGAGATGCGTTATATCAAACCAAAGTTTAGTTGTTTATCAAAATCAAGTTGACCATGACCAAGTGGTCCAACACAACCTTCGTGAGTTGGTCTGCTATCTCCCAAACGGTATCTCTACCTGCCAAAATTTTAGGTAAAGTGGACACGAAATCTATATATGGTAATATGCTTCCACTTTTATTCTAGAATCGGCAGTTGATACACAAGTCCCTCTGATCGATCTCTGATGCTCGACCTTGAACTAATGACAAACTAAGCACTTTGATACAAACGTGTGTGATCTCCCTCTTCATTCCATTCCACCAAAAATGTTGACAAATATCTTTGTACGACCCGTGCCTCTTGGGTGAACAAAATATTAGGAAATATGAGCCTCAGACATGATTTTGTGTCGGATATCCCTACGTGACACACAAAAGATGTCTCCTAAATCGGAGTGTTCCATCCTTGTGAATACTCAACTCTACTCTGCGTCCTACCTCACACTCTGCTTTGAGTTAATGAAGCCTGGCATCTCCTGACTGCTTTGCGATCCTCTTTAATATCGTAGAATGAATTTGTAGAGCAATAATCATACTTGTGTCCTGCGATAGCACCACCTATATGCCTATCTCCTGAAGATCCTCCAACATCTGCCTCTGTGCTAACAAGATATATGCACCTACTCTCTGGCTCAATGTATTTGTTACGACGTTAACCCTCACCAGGTAATAGTAAAGATACAAATCATAATCCTTTAGTAACTCCAACCATCTCCTCTATCGCATGTTGAGATCTCTCTGTGTAAACACATACCTCAAGATCTTGTAATCGAGAAAAATCTTCCTTCGATCACAAGTAATGCCTTTGGAGCTTAAAGGCAAACACACTTGTGGATAACTCTAGCCTGTCATACTGCATAAAGAGACATCCAAGTCCCTTATTCGACACATCATAATATACATGAGCCCACTTGGTCCTACCGAAAGTGTCAAAATTAGGGCGGGATCAAACTCCTCTTAAGCTTCTTGAAGGAAGACTCATAATCATTTGACCACTTGAAATGCACATTGTAACCCCTATTTTCGATTTTTCAAAATTTTATTTTATTTATTTTATTTTAGTGATTGTGTTGGAAAATACATTTTTGTTTCTAAAGGAAAATATAGGTATTTTCGAATGAAAAAATGGTTTTGCCAAATTATATTTTTAAAATTAGATTTTGGATTTATGAAAATATTGTTTAAATAATATTAATTTGAATTATTATTGTAATTAAATATTAGATTTTGATTTGATTAATTTAGTTTTGAAATTAATGATTATTATTTTTTACCAATAAAAAGATTTGTTAAATTATATTATAAGATTTAGATCTATGCAAATATGTTTTTGATGGAAAGAATATGATTTTAAATTATGTATGGTAACTAAATATTGGATTAGATTTACTAATTAAGTTTTAAAGATTTATTTGATTTAGATTTATGGAAAAAATATTTATTCATTGGATTTGATCCTTACATAATTAGAAAATTATGAGTCAATCTCCACATATTTAAGGAGTCCTTATTCTTCTCCCAAAACTAAAACTCTTCTAATCTAAACATAATTAAGTAATTGCTACCCATTATATATACCTATTTGACCCTATGTCATCTCTCATATTTTTTTTTCCAAAATTCTTCTCTTTTTTGTTCAAAATATGCCAAAATTCGTCATAAATTTACCCTCGTTTTTTACATGCTATAGCAACTTCGAGAAACCTTTGCGACTAACTCCGGACTTTGTTTTACCTTTATTTTTTTATCAGAACCGTATCGAGGTTAGCTTTCCAAGTCCACAATTTATTTTCTTTAATTATGAATGTAAATTTCTGAAAAATTATTGGAGTGCCAGTTGTCTAAAAAATCGATGTCGTACTGTTTTTGAGATTTCGAGAGATCTCGAACTCCGTTTTGCAAACCGTTTAATATTTTGGAAAGATGACACATAGATCTATAGGATACTATTTTTTCACAAATTAAATAAATAGTTTAATATTTTTAAATTTGTAGAACCCATAGATGGCCGGTGCTTTACCGAATTAGTAGTGGTTAGCCATAATTACAACAACTTTCAACCAAATAAAGATTGTGTTGCACACGTCGTTGTAATTTAACTTGAGACAAGTACATTACTACTTTATGTTCTTAGTACATTATAATGCTATTCATCTTTGTATTTTTTTTGATATCTTGTTGAGACATGATTGTGACACAATAGGATTTGTTATATCATTGCTCGTTTATTAATTGTTTAGTGAGTTGGGAAAGAAAATGCCCAGTAGGTATGTAAACTGTGATGCGCTAACCCTTACCGGAAAAGGCTAACACACACAGCGAAAACAATAATTCTAGATTATGAGATAGAGAGAACACCACCAATCACAAGAGACGAGATTTACGTGGTTCGGCGTAATTGCCTACGTCCACGGGACAAAAAAAAACTTCTCTTCTTTCTTCCCCTGGTTTAGCAACCCTTTACACAATTGGGATATCATCCCTCTTAATAGATAGAGCCAACAGATTTGTCTCTTGATAGATAGAGGCAAATATGTTAACAAGTTATAACAAACTTGTTTTCCAACAACTCTTCTCTTAATAGATATAGCCCACATATTTGATCACATCAAGTTATAACAAACTCTAACAAGTTATAACAAACTCTAACAAACTCGTTTCCCAACAACTCTCCACCATAGCGAAGAATTGGAAATCAAATCTGAGCCGATCACCATACTAGGAAGAATACATCACCTGGGCTGCACCATGTAGGTTGCCTACGTACCTCTGTCCAAAAGGATCAAGCCCGTCGTAGTTCATCCAATGCCCCGTAGAGCCAATCAATGTTGAAGAATTTGAATCAGGTTCAAGCAGTGCTTGAACTTAACCACTGGAACAACCTTTGTAAGCATGTCGGCAGGATTGTCCCTGGTGTCGATCTTCTGCAGTAGAATGTCGCCCTCCTCAAGGATCTCTCTGATAAAATAATATCTGACATCAATGTGCTTCGTGCGTGCATGATGAACCTGGTTCTTCGCCAAATAGATAGCACTCATGCTATCACGATAGACTTCAATAACATCTTGCTGAATCCCCAAGTCATCTAATAAACCTTGAAGCCAAATGGCCTCTTTAATTGCCTCTGTCACCGCCATATATTCAGCTTCAGTTGTGCTGAGGGCAACGGTCGATTGCAAAGTAGACCTCCAACTCACCGGTCCACTGGCCAATGTAAACACATAACCGGTAGATGACCGACGCTTATCCAAATCTCCAACATAGTCAGAATCCACATAGCCAACACATAACTGCTTACAACTAGCATTCTTCACAAACATCAAACCCATGTTAATGGTACCAAGAATGTACCTTAAAATCCACTTCACAGCTTGCCAATGACCCTTACCAGGATCGTGCATGTATCTGCTAACCAAACTAATAGCTTGTGAAATATCAGGCCTGGTACACACCATAGCATACATTAGACTTCCAACAGCATTTGCATAAGGAACATGAGACATGTGTTCAAGTTCACCATCAGACTTTGGAGACATAAAGGCGCTTAATTTGAAATGTGAGGCAAGAGGAGTACTTACTGCCTTAGAGTCTTTACCAATGCCAAATTTTTGAAGTACCTTCCGTAAGTACGCCTTCTGATCAGATAACCAAATCTTGCCCTTGTTTCTGTCCTTCCGAATCTCCATCCCAAGAATCTTCTTAGCTTTACCCTAATCTTTCATCTCAAATTCTGCTGGTAGTTGCTTTTTTAACTTTTCAATTTCAGATATATTCTTAGAAGCAATGAGCATATCATCAACATACAAAAGCAAGTAGATGAAGGAACCATTTGGAAGCTTACGGAAGTAGACACAATGATCATGATGGCATCTGGTGTATCTCTTCCCGAGCATAAACCTGTCAAATTGCTTGTACCACTGTCGCGGAGACTGTTTCAAACCATATAGCGGCTTGTTCAGTTTACATACCAAATTCTCCTTTCCTGCTACTTTGAACCCTGGTGACTGAGTCATATAGATCTCCTCATCAAGATTGCCATGAAGAAAGGCAGTCTTTACATCAAATTGAGCTAGCTCCAAATCAAACTGTGCTACTAAGGCCAAAAGAATACGAATAGAAGAGTGTTTCACAACTGGAGAAAATACCTCATCATAATCAATACCTTCTCTCTGAGCGTAGCCTTTGGCTACCAACCTTGCCTTGTAGTGGACGTCTTCCCCTGGAGATCCTTCCTTTATTGCATAGACCCACTTGCAACCTATCACCTTCTTTCCCTGGGGCAACTTAGAAAGTTCCCAGGTCTTGTTCTTGTGAAGAGAATGCATCTCTTCTCCCATAGCTCGCTCCTAAAACTCTGACTCAGGGTTCTGTTTAGCTTCCTAATATGTTGAAGGAACGCCATCTACGGTGATAGGAAGTGCATAAGCAATCATCATCTCGATAAGCCTTTCGCGCTTACCACTGTTCTCTTGGATCTTCTGAATGTAATAGACTCCTCAGGTGAAATCTTATTATTGCGGGTTCTGGAACCTGTTGTCCCACTATCTTCTGCTTCTTCTTCTTTTGCACTTGGATCTGCATATGTCTCCGCTGAAAAATTATTATGTTGCTTGTCATCTTCTGGTGTCACATCAAAAAATGGTAGCCGAATAGATACAGTACTCTCTGGACTATATGGAGATTCATTAGTCTCCACCTGCTGCGAACTCTCCTTGGTCTTGGTAGTCTCCACCTGCTCGGAGCTCGCAGACTTTATCATGAAAGTCTCATCAAATGTGACATCTCTGCTAATGATGCTCTTTCTGTTTATCAGATCCCACAACTTGTAGCCTTTAACTCCATATTGGAACCCGATGAACACAGCACTTCTTGCTCGAGGATCCAACTTACTACCTTTTACATGGTAGTAGGCTGGACACCCAAACACACGTAGAACATCATAATCCTTTGCAACTTCACCAGACCATGCCTCCAATGGAGTTTTACCTCCAATCGCAGTCGACGGTAACCTGTTGATGAGATGGCTTGCATATGTGACAGCCTCAGCCCAAAACGCTTTGCCTAATCCAGAATTAGACAACATACACCGTACCTTCTCCAACAACGTACGGTTCATGTGTTCAGCCACCCCATTCTGCAGTGGGGTCTCTCACACTGTAAAGTGGCGCTCTATACCCTCATCCCGACATACTTGCAAGAACGTATCACTCTTGTATTCTCCTCCATTATCTGAACGAAGCTTTTTGATCTTTCTGTCGGTTTTGGTCTCTATCATCTTTTTCCACTTCAGAAATATCTCTAGAACCTTATATTTTCTCTTCATGGTATACACCCACAAACGTCTAGAGAAATCATCAATGAAAGACACAAAGTAACGATTACCTCCATTTGATGTTGTCTGAGTAGGGCCCCAGACATCCTTATGAACATAATCGAGAATCCCCTTTGTAAGTGATTAGCGGTGCTGAATTGGACTCTCGTCTGCTTGCCCAGAACACAATGCTCACAAAAGTCTAACTTGCAGGCCGATGCACCTTTGAGAAGACCCTGTCTGTTAAGAGAATGTAAGGCCTTCTCACCTGTGTGTCCCATACGCACATGCCATAACCTTGTTGTATCAACTGCTGAAGCCGGAGTAACTGTAATATCACCTAAAACTGTACTGCCCTTCAAGTAGTATAAGTTCCTCTCTCGCAGGCCCTTCATAATCGCCATTCCACCACTTAGTACATTAAGTACCCCATTATCGATGACTATCTTAAAACCCATAGATTCCAAGCAGCCAACAGAGATCAAATTTTTTTTCAAAGCAGGAACATAACGGACATCTCTAAGCTCCCGAACAACTCCATCAAACATCTTTATACGGATGGTACCAATCCCAAGTATGCGGCATGCATGGTCATTACCCATCAATACCAAACCAGTATCTAGCTTGTCAAAACTAGCAAACTACTCCCTTTCGGGACAGACATGATAAGTAGAACCCATATCCAAAATCCACTCCGATGAGTTGGAACAAAATACCGTTGATGAAATAGCAAAAGAGAAATCTGAATCCGCAATATCCTTCGTCTGTGCAATACTGGCTTCTGAAGGCTTCTGCACCTTTTTCTGATCATTTATCTTCTGCTTCAGCTTCTTACAGTCTTTCTTCCAGTGCCCTTTCTTACTACAGAAAGCACACTCGTCTTTCGCTACACGGTAATGGCCTCTTGACTTTGATAGGGACTTCCCTTTATTGCCGAATTTACTCCGGCTCTCTGATCTTCCTCTTACCGCCAATACGTCTGAGGTTGAATCTTCTGTAGAAAAAATGCGATCTTTCTTTCTATGGTCACGACTAATCAAATCCGCGGACACTTCTTCATATTTGACTGATGCTTTTCTACTGATGAAGGAATCGTACCAGACCTCGTACTCCTCCGATAACGAATTCATGAGAATCATTGCCTTATCCTCGTCTTCCATTTTGACATCAACATTCAGCAAATCGACAAGTAGCTTCGTAAAATTATTTAGATGCTCACCGATAGAAGCACCCCTCCTCATGCGGAACGCGTAGAGCCTCTGCTTCAAATGAAGACGACTTTCTGCAGTCTTGGTCAGGTACTTATTGTCCAGCGTGTCCCACAATGCTTTTGTCGATACCTCGTTCATCACAAGGTACTTGATGTCTTGCGTCAGGCAAGACCGTATGACACCACATGCAGACCGGTTCATATTCTTCCATGTTGTTTCTTCAACTCCTTGCGGGGCTGCTTCAGACTCAAGAGTCTTCTCCAGATTCTGTGCGTTGAGAGCATCTCTTATCTCGCACATCCACATGCCGAAGTTGATGACACAGTCAAACTTTGCCACATCGATCTTCGTTCTGTGGACGGTCACCACAGGAGCCACTTTGGCGCTTGATTCGCCAACCTCGTCTCCAGCCATCTCTATCTCAGATCAGGATCTCACACAGGCTCTGATACCAATTGTGATGCGCTAACCCTTACCAGAAAAGGCTAACACACACAGCGGAAACAATAATTCTAGATTATGAGATAGAGAGAACACCACCAATCACAAGAGACGAGATTTACGTGGTTTGGCATAATTGCCTACGTCCATGGGACAAAAAAACTTCTCTTCTTTCTTCCTCTGGTTTAACAATCCTTTACACAATTGGGATGTCATCCCTCTTAATAGATAGAGCTAACAGATTTGTCTCTTAATAGATAGAGACAAATCTGTTAACAAGTTATAACAAACTTGTTTCCCAACAACTCTTCTCTTAATAGATATAGCCCACAGATTTGATCACATCAAGTTATAATAAACTCTAACAAGTTATAACAAACTCGATTCCCAACATGAATAAACCCCAATGAATGTTATTGTGGATAGCTAAGTCATATACCTCACTATAACGTATGGGTTAGTCATACATTTTTATTGTGGATAGCCATCTATATGATGTGTCGTATTAGCCCAGTCATTCACATGCTAAAAGGTATTTCAAATATATTGTCTGTTTTACTTATACATGTCCATTGCCAGTTGTCTTGTTATACATGTTCTTAGTTCGTGTTCGTGTTTACTTTTTCCAGTTCTTGTTCATGTATATGGTTTCTAGTTCATATACATGATTCTTTTATATCCTATTGCATCTCTATTTGTCTAGCTTATTTTGTATTAACTTATATTATCGCAATAGGGTTGTACTTTGTTCCTTTTCTGACTGGATCATTGTAGGTGACTTGTCATGCTTGCTATTATGCACTTTGGCCCTTTATGGGGAGGTAGAGTCAACTCGGAGGCCAACAGTAGACTACAGATAGACTAGATAGTTATTAGATTTAAATATTTAGCGGGTTTGTTCTTGAATACTATTTTGATGTATTATTGGATTTGTAATTTGAATAATTATTGTAAATGAGCAATTAGATATGATTAATTGTATTGAGATTGACTTTGAGGTCTAGATAGCGTACTACCGCCAAAGCTGTAGCGTAGGCTGAAATTGGCTACGTACGCGTATTCCGAAAAGCAGAAGCGGGTCGTAAAAAAACTTTTGGTGGCCCATGCATGACTATTTTTGCAAAATTGGTACCTATATTAATCATACTACTGCGAGCCTACGACTAGGAAGTGCTCATTCACAATTATGATTGATTTGATTTTATGAGAATGGCTAGGACTAGGTATACCATAGGGAAGCCCTTATTCAATTTGACTACTTGGGTAGTTAAGGTTGCTACATAGGCTATGTGATTGAGATATAAATATATGTTGAGTTTGAATTTTTGTATAAGGATTTAATAATGTGTTTTAATAAGATAGTATGATCAAACGTGGGTAGAATTTTCGATTCGCAAATTAGTTCTTCGATATTAATCAATTGTTGAATATTATAGTGTCCAATCACAGAATATGAATTCATATCTAACTCCCAAAATTCTATCTTAATAATTTGTTCAAATTTTACTTTTGTCCTCTCTAAACATCATTAATTTATCTGTCTTATTAACGAATTTTATTATAATGATATTTAGGCCTTAGAGTATATATATATATATATATATAAATATTTTTTTATATATATAATATATATATATATATATATATATATATATATATATATATATTATATATATATAAAAAAATATTTAAATATATATATATATATATATATATATATATATATATATATATATATATATATATTCTAAAAAAAAAAAAAATATATATATATATATTCTAAGAGTCAATATTATTTTCATTTATTGAGTTTTGAGCCCAACTTGATTCAATTATCCAAAAAAAAATATTTATATATTCTAAGAGTCAATATTATTTTCATTTATTGAGTTTTGAGCCCAACTTGATTCAATTATCCACATATTAATCTCGGGTTAGTTTTTGATTCAAAGTATATAAGTTTTCCCCTCAGTCATTGAATATCCGTGAAATAGGGATTATAAAATTTATAGTTATATTGGCTTTGATCATTTTCTTCCTAATCGATCGTTTGACTCTCAAGAATTGATACTTACATTTAAAGGACAGATACCTACACTCTTTTCCTATCCTGGTCAACTTGGAACTTGTTTAAATTTTTAGAAGCTCCTTTGAAAATTCTTATGGATAAAGTTGAAAGAATAATCAGTGACTTACTATGACAAGGCAGATACGCACTGCAATCATTTACCTGAATCATGAAGAATGCGGGTTCACTGGCGAGGCATGACCCTAAGTTGAAGTAAATTCAAGTATGTATACGTTTACGAATATTATTAGAACTATGTGCGAACTGCATTAAGTTGATTTTTTGAGTTGTTATGTCAATATTGGATAAAGTTGACAGAATATTCGGTAACCTATTATTATTTCAGTTATGGAACCAAGAGTTTACTGCAGCCAGATGTACACAGGCGGGGCATAGATTCTTGGTAAACTGACTTCATATATTCATACGATTTTCGGATACTATAGAGATTATATCCTTTTTGGAATACAATTATTTATTTTTCATGGTCCGCAAATCATGCACTCTCACTTTAATTTGATTTGGTACCATATTTCGTATTACTCGTATTGTCAATAAAGCTTACAGTTCTTTCTTTCTTATCTTTCTATTATTGAATCTTTCTTTCTTATCTTTTTATTCTCGAATCGTCATTCGTTCCTCCTAGTAATCATTTAAAACTTATTACTATGTTTTTTTTCCATTCCACTAGATTCATAATCGTGCCTAAATGATTTTGGTTTAGTGGTTGATCGGGCCGAAACGATTTCGATTTTGAACATTCTTAAACGATTTTTATTGTGAGTAGACCATTTTGACTATATTTTTTATCGTGAGTAGACCATTTTGACTATATTTTTTATCGTGCCATATCGCATCTTTTCTTAGGTTTCATTCTTTTTGTGTTCATGCCTAACTGATGTTCATCATTAATCGTGTCATTTTTATACTTGATCATATTCATAGTCGTGTCGAGTCGTACTTTTAAAATTTTGAGGACAAAAATTTTCTAAGGTGGGTAGATTTGTAACCCCTATTTTTTGTTTTTCAAAATTTTATTTATTGTTTTCATTTATTTTAAATAATTGTGTTGGAAAATATATTTCGTTTATAAAGAAAAATATAGGTATTTTCGAATGACAAAATAGTTTTGCCAAATTATATTTCCAAAATTAGATTTTGGGTTTATAAAATATTGTTTAAATAATGTTAATTTGAATTATTATTGTAATTAAATATTATATTTTGATTTGATTAATTTATTTTGAAATTAATGATTATTATTTTTGACTAATAAAACATTTTGCTAAATTATTTTATAAGATTTGGATTTATGCAAATATATTTTTGATGGAAACAAATATGATTTTAAACTATGTATGGTAACTAAATATTGGATTAGATTTATTAATTAAATTTTAAATATTTATTTGATTTAGATTTATGGAAAAAGATTTATTCATTGGATTTGATCCTTCTCTAATTAGAAAATTATGAGTCAATCTCCATCTATTTAAGAAGTTCATATTCTTCTCTCAAAATTAAAATCCTTCCGATCTAATCCTAATAAGTAATTGATACCCATTATATATACCTATTTGAACCTATGTCATCTTCCATATATTTTTTTTCCAAAATTCCTCTCTTTTTCATCTAAAATAGGCCAAAATTCGTCATAAATTCAGCCTTATTTTTTAGATGCTATAGCAACTTCGAGAAGCCGTTGCGACTAACTTCGGACTCCATTTACCTCCACTTTTTTTAGAACCATATCGAGGTTATCTTTCCAAATCTATAATTTATTTTCATTAATTATGAACGTAAATTTCTAGAAAATTGTTTGAATACCGGTTGTCCAAAAAATTGACATATCGCGTTGTTTTTGAGATTTCAGGAGATCCCGAACTCTGTTGCGAATCGTTTGATATTTTTGAAAGCTGACACAGATCTATATCATACTAATTTTCTAGAAATTAAATTAATAGTTTAATATTTTTAAATTTTGTAGAATCTATAGATGGTCGGTGCTTTACCGAATTAGTAACGGTTAGTCATAATTACAACTTTCAATCAAATTGAGATTATGTCGCACACGTCTTCTGCAACTTAACTCGAGGCAAGTACACTGTTGCCTTCTGTTCATAGTACGTTATAATGCTATTCATCATTTGTTTTCATTTGATATCCTATTGAGACACGATTGTGACACGATAGGACTTGTTCTATCATTGTTCGTTTATTGATTGTTTAGTGAGTCAAGAGGGCAAATGCTCAGTAGGTATGTGAACAAATTCTAAATAATGATATTGTATATAGCTAAGTCATACACCATACATATGGGTTAGTAATACCTTTTTATTGTGGATAGCCATCTATATGATGTGCCATATTAGCCCAGTCGTTCACATGTCGAAAGGTATTTCAAACGCACTATCTGTTTTACTTGTACATGTTCATTACTAGTTGTCTTATTATACATATCTTTCCAGTAGTTCTTGTTTGTGTTACTGTTTCCAGTTCTTATTTATGGTTTCCAGTTCATATACATGTTTTCGTTATATTCTATTTCATCTCTATTTATCTAGCTTATTTTGTATTAAGTTATATTATCGTAATAGGGTTGTACTTTGCTCCTTTTCTGACTGGATCAATGCAGGTGACTTGGCATGATTTCTATTATGCACTTTGGACCTTTATGTGGAGGTAGAGCCTACTCGGAGGCCAACCATAGACTACAGATAGACTAGATAGTTCTTGGATTTAAATTTAGCTAGTTTGTTTCCGAATATTATTTTAATGTATTATTGGATTTGTAATTTGAATAATTATTGTGAATGAGCAATTAGATATGATTTATTGTATTGAGATTGACTTTGAGGTCTAGACAGTGTACTACCGTCGATGTTGCAGTATAGGCTGGACTTGGCTACGTACTCGTAATCCGAAAAGCTGGAGCCGGTCGTGACACACATCCTTACACGTTAGTAGTGTAAAGGGTGTTGAAATTGTTGCAAAACCTATAACTAATCATCGATAATATTCCATCAACCCAAGGAAACTACGAACATCTACAATTGTACTCAACATGGGCCAGCTCTCAATAGCATCTACCTTCTTGTGTCCATCTCTACTCCACCTCTAGAAAAAATGTTCCAAAAAGGAGAGATGATCCAACCAGAAATCGCACTTGCTGATCTTTGCGTATAACTGATGCTCCATAGAATCTGTAGAACGACAATATGATATTACTCATGCTCTGCCTCACTCCAACTGTAGACCAAGATATAATCAATAACACTATCACAAACTAGTCTAGGTGAGTCCGGAATATGTGGTTCATTAAATCCATGAATATTGCTAGCGCATTGGTCACCCGGAAAGACATCACAGGAAACTCCTATTGGCCATATCTAGATTTAAATGCGGACTTGGGTAAATCATGTTCTCTAAATCTAACATAATAGTACCTAGACCATAGATCTATCTTGAAAAATACAATTGTCCCACTGAACTGATCGAACAAGTCATCTATAATGGACAAGGGATACTTTTTCTTGATGGTTACTATGTTTAGCTCATAATAGTCAATATATAAAGACGTGATGTATTACCCTTCTTCTTTACTAGAATTCTTGGGGTTCATAAGGTGATCTACTAGGTCAAATAAATCAATTGGCATTGAATCCCTCAATCAACTGGTACTGGTTCTCTAATTCTGATGGGGACATCTAGTAGACTCTCTTTGAAATTGGCTTCGTCCCTGAAATCAAATCTATAGAGAACTCAATCTCCTAAACTAGTGGCATGCCGAAAAGTTCCTCTAGAAGTACGTCAAAAAACTAGATAACTACTTGGGTATGTACACCTCCTCTGCAACTGCTACCCTCAAAGTAGATGACGAAGAATTTACCTCTCCTTTTGAGAATGAAAACAACTCCTCGTTGGGGACACGGAAGATAGCTTGCCCTCATAGCAATCTACCATCGCGTGCTAGATGTTAAACCAATGCATACCCAGGACGATATCATAATCGCTCATAGAAAAATCTATCAATCTCATAGATAGCTCCCATCTGCACACTATGACCCGACATGAGGCACCCTAAGAAGGTTTTAACGAGGCACCCACACCGAGCTGGTTACACCTCTAAATATTTCAATGTCATAAGGACGCATCGACATAGGCTCACTTTTTTCTATTGATTATGGTTGTTTTTCCACTAGATTTTCCAAATCAAGATTTGGTGAAGTCCATCTACATTTGTATATTCTCATAAACTCAATGTCTCTTGAAGACTGGTATTTATCGCCCCTAAAGACTAATGTTGATCATCCATAAAAATCGGTGTTGATAATTCACGAAGATTGAAAAAGATTAATTATTGAGTCGTTCATAGTCAAGATGAGTGTTGTAGTTTATTGTAACTAACTTGTTGGTTGTGCTCAACCAACAGAGACAAATCCTTATCTCTTTGAAATATGGTAAAGATATTATTGCATCTAGTTGTCAAGCTACCATGCTATTATAAATTGATGCTTATGGAGAATCCTCAAGGAATTCTGCCACTTGAGAATTCACCTCTCCCATCTCTTAGTCTTTATGACTGAAATTTTTTATTGTTAAGCTCTATTTTTAGATTTTAACAACCCTTGATTGTGTCAATTTATTAATTATGATATGATGAGTATTGTTTTAATGATATAGGTATGAACAGTCTATTAAGTATGATACGGTCAGTTTACAAAGTTCGTGCAATTAATTAAGTAAGATTTATTATTAATTATGTTGTTTTATTTGTTACTAGTATAATGTAGGGGTGGGCGTTATTCGATTTTGGGCTGACAATCGAACCGAATAAGAGATTCAGTTCAGTTTGAAGAAAAAAATCAGTTCATATTTGATTTTGAACATACTAAAATTTCTTATTCGATTTCGATTTTTGGTTCCATTCCAAACCGAATAAAACTTACGCAACTAAATAAATATCCTCAATTTTATGCATATTTTATGATTAAAAAATATGCATGTTTTTGTGTATAATTTTAAAAAAAAATACTTCTACGTATATGTTTTAAAGTCCAACTTTGTTAATTTAACAACTACTTCAACTTTGGGCCAACTTTAAAATACAATGAACGTATGTATAAATTTATCTTTTTTTAGTATAATTTAACTATAATTCCAACTTTGGGTCCGACATCATTAAATAATAAAAATAGCCCAATCGAACAAATCAAATCGATTATCTGCCAATTTTGGTTTGGTTTTGATTTTGGATTTTTTAGAAGTTAGATTTATTGTTTTTGACTATTTTAGTTTGGTTGAAACCGAATAAACCGAACTCTCACCCCTAGTAGTATAATGGTCGAGTGAGCCCCTTTAAGTATATGTATGAATATAATGCTTTGAGTATACTGGATATCTTGATCATGCAATATTGTATAATATATAATATATATATATATATATATATATATATATATATATATATATATATATATATATATATATATGTATATATATCCTAAAATATACTAAAGATATTAATATTATACCCTTTTTTCAATCCCTATATAAAATAAATTAACATTTTCTGCCAAGAAATTATATTCAAAGCTACTGACACTTCTACAGATGCAAACCAAATAAGTAAAATTTCTAACCATGCGTATTACAAATTTTGAAAAAAAAAAATCTTATGAATACATCATATTACTAAGTTAAATCCATACTTAAAAATATTAAAGAAAAATATGTTAAAAGATATATGGAACAATCCCTTTGATAAAAATTCTAATAAAAAGACAATTTATATAAAATAGGTACTCAAATCTACACAATAATTCAAATAAGATGAAGAACATAAGAGAGCACACATAATTCAGATGCAAAAAAAAACTAATGGAATCAACTTCTCTCGAACCTTCGACTCTAAATCACAACTTGATTCGAAAATGATCTTCGAACTAGAGGTCTCAACCATCAAATTGGTGGATTTGTTCTTTTGTAATCTGAAAGTTGATTGGAGGCTTCCAAGAGGAAGATAGATGAGATGAATATTCATAAAGGAAAAAAATATTGGATTGTATCTCGTTTCTGGTTAAGCGCTCAAAAAGGGGGTGACAATGGGGTTGGTAATTAGTCTCACAATGGCCAGGATGACCATGAGGTGTAGATAAATGGAATTGGTTCATGCCTTACAGGAGAATTCTTTTTAAGGCATATGAGCCCTATTCAATATCGAATGTCATGGGCCTGGTTCGCCAATATCTGGTATCACATCTTTGGGGGTTCTGGCAATTATGTCTACGGAGTAGATGAATACTCGTATAATCAACCTCACAGCGGAGAATTGGGCAATTTGGAAGCCAAAGATGGAGGATCTACTCTGGTACAAGGACTTAAATGGTTTGTTGGAGAGCGACAATACAAAGCTATCGGATAAAGCTACTGAAGACTGGAAACGATTGGATCGAAAGGTCGTTGGATTCATCTGCCAACAGCTAGACGACTCGGTGTTTTACTACGTATCCATGGAGTGTTCGACAAAAGCATTATGGGAGAAGTTGCGTTTACTGTACGAAAGGAAGACGGCCGCCAACAAGGCATTTATTATTCGCCAACTCATCAACTCGAAGTACACGGAGAGTGCTTTGGTAGCACAACATCTGAACAAAGTTTAGGATATCATTAATCAGTTATCTGCAATGAATAAGGTTATTGATGATGAGCTTTAGGTCCTACTGCTTTTGAGTTCTCTACCGGAAAGCTGGAAGACGTTGCTGGCGTCGGTGAGCAACTCTGCATCGGATGGAGTTATCACGATGGAGGCTGTCAAAAGTAGCTTGTTGAATTAGAAGATCTGAGGCAAGCAAGTTGAATCATTACAGGAGTCTGCTCTGGTGGCTTCCTACGCAAAGGAAAGGATTAAGTCACAAACGAGGACACGAGAGAGTTCTCGGGATCTTGCGACTGTGGACCGCAAGGAGGAATGCTATCACTGTAGAAAAATGGGTCATATCGAAAGAAACTGCATGAAGCTCGGAGCGACTGACACAGAGGAACCTTGTGGCATGTTTCATGATGACTATTGGGTCATGGTTACGGGGGCATCGTATTATGCCACTCCAAAAAGGAGGATCTTAACGTCATACCACGGCAGAAAGTTTGGACGTGTGAAGATGGGCGAAAAGGGAAGGACTGCAGTAGTAGGCATCGGTGATGTGCACTTGACTATGAAGTTTGGTGAGAAGCTCGTTCTTAAGGGTGTGCGACATGTACCGAGTTTGAGATATAACTTGGTTTCGATAGGAAGGCTGGCATATGATGGATGTCACAGTTTATTTGGGCACAAAGATTTAATACTTGTGAAGGGTTCCCAACAGCTAGCTCAAGGAGATTTGTGTTGTGCCATGTACAGGCTCAAGCGGCTGAGTTTTGTAAGCAGGTCACAGATACCGGATGGAGGCTCGATGGGTGTTCGATAGGAGTTGGATCGTCGAAAACTTGCTGATGAGGGACTTCGAGAAGTTTTGTGGGTTACGGAGGATTCGGTTCGTCGAGACAAAGCAAAGAATGGAGGTGGATCAAAGATTAAGGGTTAGTATGTCGGTCCCATGACAATTGGTCGGTCTCCATGTAATGCTCCAGTCCCAAAATACGTAGGACTAGGATACATATACATGCCAGCTACACATCGAGAGGACTCCAGCCCAGCTCAAATATGTATAAGCTGTCTGGTTTTCTAAAACAATCTATCCATTCAACTACGAATATCTCAATCCACTGAAGATAAACTCTTGTATAAACCAAGTAAACTAATGCTGGTCAGACATTAGCAAACCGATTACTACAAGTAACAAGAAAAGATAATATACAATAAAGTGGACCAGACTCTAATGCAATTATCTTGAACAAGCTTCTAATGAAAGATAAAGCTTGTAAAATTAGGCTATATAGCAGCAATGTCAAAGTAATCTAATATAGGACAAAATCTAATCACAAAAGAGAACGATAAAACATCAACTAAATATACCTGCAGTCTTGGTGTAGCAATCATCATTCCTAAGTGTACCATACCTTCATCTAATACCTGGAGAGATCACCAGGTCCTCAGAGGACTAGCAAGACACATAATATACATGCCTACTGTACAATAAATAAACTGCGAGAAAATAGGAAATGGTACAAGGAACAATATGGGACTAAATGATAAGTATAAATGGAATACCACCAGAGATAGTGCTATCCAGCGTGACTAATAGTAAGTCGGGGTAACCGCAGCCCGATGGGAGCTCACAGTCCTATAGTTAGTAGCCGATGTGGAATCTCTAACTATAGTAAGGCTCATCCGCACTCGATGGGAGCACACGAACGAGGTGGTCAGGTATAGTCACGTCTAATAACATGTCAGGGTCAAATCAAATGATCATGACCGGGTCAAGTCAATCAAGTACCGGAAATCATACTAAGTCAAGTCCAAGTCAAACAGGTCAGAAGATCATGGCATGGACGAAACAACACTATGACTAGACATGAACAGGATAAGAAAGTAGAACAAGTAATATAGAAAAGAGTAAAAATCTACGTGCACATAAAACTAGAAACTAACAAGAACACGAAACAGAAGAAATATGGAACTAAGTAAGAGATGAAAAATAGTAATATGGAAAAGCATGTAAGCACTGTAGAGTTTGGCAAGGTGTACTTGCCTGGGTCGTGAGCACTGTGGTGATGAAGATCAGACAGGAGAGTAGGTGGAACAACGGATGCCGAGAAACTAAGGTCCAAACAACGTCTCCGGATGCTGAAAATAGTCTATTATCTAATTATAATTAATATTGTACCTATTAGATTTATTTAGTTAGGATATGGTATAGATCATCGTATCAGCTTTCCGAAAAACTAAACGGATCGCATTTTCGTGCCCAGGATCTCCAGAAATTGCGAAAATATCGAAACATGTTTGTTTTTTGGGAATCTAATACTCAAAAAATTTTATAGAAATTTACAGAATGAATTTTGTCTATTAAAATATATTTTTGAAAAGCTTACCTCGATACGCTTCCAACAAAAAAAAACTGGGACACATTTCGAGTCCCGAGCTAGGAGATATGGCCCTTCTAAGTTGCTTTGTCGGGTAAAAAACGTTGCTGACTTTTCTAGCAAATTTGGAGAATATTTTTGGACGAAAAAGAGAAGGTGTGCATGATTTTTAATATAAAAATTATGAGATACTCATATATATATATATATATATATATATATATATATATATATATATATATAATTAAGATAGATATGTATTATTTAATTTAAGTATGATTAGATTGGACGTGTTAGAATAAGATAATTTGGATAGTAGTAGGATTACCAATAAGGCTAAATTTGGAATATAATTTGTTTAAATATTATAATCATTGGTCATTATTGAAGGAGGCTTAATTTAAAATCTATGTACTGCTATTAGATAAGAAGCATATAAGTTTTAAATATTAAATTTAGATTTAATTAAAATACAAAGAAGATTTGCATGGAGGGTTTCCTAATATAGAACTAGTTAGATTTCTAAATATAAATACAATCTAAATTTGAATGAATATTAAATATATATGGTTATTAATATATTAATACCCAACATGCCTACATAGCTTTGGGTCGGACTTTGGGTCAAATATAAACTAATGCCAACTAGGATTACACGTAGACACTTTCTATAAATAAAAACTTTCCAAAATTGAAAACATATTAATAATAATAAAATATATATCAATATGAAGTTATTTGAAAGTACTACATGTTTATTTAGATTTGGATTTGGTTCGGGTCAAGTCGGGCTAAATTGGTACAAACGGGTCTCCTAGAAAGTCATTAATCTAATAATTAAATAAATAAATCATCGGTGGGGTTAAGTCGCAACTTGGCCTGGTTTTCCTAGTTAGAACACACCTATGGCTCGGCCTTCCCTACCATGGGTAATTGACTAATCAAAGTACACAACTACACTATCCGTGCTAAAATTCCTAGTCGATATGTATCTCAAACTTAACCATAACTAAGGCCATATATATATATATATATATATATATATATATATATATATATATATATATATATATATATATATATATATATAATATTATACTATTATAAATATAATCATATACACAAAATTGTATTTTAATCTAATTGACTGTATAACATCCCAAAATAAATTCATAATAATTATACTGTCATGGCAACCTAACATGGATTCCTACTAGGTGGGGTTGGCTAGGTTAGGGTCCAAATATATTTTCTAATTTAATCGAACTCTAAGAGCCAACCAATAAGTCTCTCGTGCCATTTCGCAAATAAATAGCACATAAGAACTCGATTGAGTGGCACCCCATTGGCATGTGTGTCGTAGACTCAAAATGGGTCAAAACCATATATTGGGTCAAATAATTTTGATCTATATCGAGTTCCGAACTCACATGGGAAGCTAGGTATGGAATTATGGTAAATAATCTAATTGCCTAAATTTGACACGAAGTTGCGCGAAGTCAAAAGGATGCTAGGGGACAAATTTGGATGGGACATGATATACCAAATTGAAGGTCATCATGTCTACTACGAAAATCATGCAGGACGTTTCAAGAGATGGGCTTGTCTTGTGCCCCAAAAATCAAAGACACGAAAAAGTACATATTGATGGAACTGGGGATTCCCAGGACCCTTCCTTTGGTGTGCGTATTGATCGATAGAAAGTTAAACAGATCAAATACGTGTTCTAACCCTTCATAGGCGGAAACTAGGGTTCACGAATTATACCTGCGGCGGAAAGGAGACAAGTAATTCCTGGCAATCTCGAGCGGACGACCCCAAGATCTTCTGCACGTATTCCTTCCTCGAGTTCGACGTCGTGTGGGCGACGATCTCCCAACCTTTTCTTCTCCTTGGCAGCACTCTCTTTCTCTCCTTACGTGAATTACGAATTTAGAGAAAATTTCAGATTTCTAATCAGTAATCTGGCGGCCAGAGAATAGAGGATATATATAGGCTACGGCAGGGACCATGAGGAGAAATTAGGGTTAGGCCTCCTAACGGATCTGGATATCCCGTGTTCAGCCCGAACACACAATCCAGGCCCATTAACAATAGCTCGGTCCACTAATGAGCTATTATTGCACTACCTCCCTAATCCCAAATTATGTTTGTGGGCTCCTTTTATTATATGCTCGTTTGGCTCCCCATGTTAAAATATCGTATGTCCGTCGATCAAATTAAGTTACTGACAACTATATTGATTCGACATCTTTTATCCTTAAGTAGTACCGCTCAACTTTATTTGTCATGTCGAATATAATCCACCTGCAGGGTTTACATGACAATCCTTATGAGCTCCTTAAGAGGACATCATCAACCCGATTTATCGGGACATGGATTCCATTTATAATCAACAGCCCATCATACATACAATGTTATTACCCAATTCATAGAGATTGTTGATCCATAATGAATCTCACTCTTTTATGAGTCAAATTAATGCACATTGCATATACATGTCCATTATTATATCCGAATTAAGAGTACAAGCATCCATAATAACAGAGGTGTTTGTTCTCTTATGTAGTCAATACAAAGAGAACAACCTCAAGTGGTCCTGTTCAATACACACAAAGTGTACTAGTGTAAACCTATAGTCAAGATAGACTAATACCAGATTACACTACAACCTTTCCAATAGATTGTCCAAGTCCATCTAGGTTGTGAACTATTTATATACTCCATAGGAAACTGATAATATGATCTTCTGTGTGACACCACACACCATATTATCTACAATATAGAATATCAGACATTTGCATTAACACTTGCAACAAATACAATATTCAAACATTTGCCCATATGATTCCCATTCAAAATTTAAGGAAATAAGGTTACTACAAAAGTGATGCTTTTAGTATATAACCCTAACACATATATAATCATATTTAAATATACAATATAACATAATAATTTGAAATACTATAAAATAATAAAAAATAATTCCCAAAAATTAGGGTCTTCACACTCCAGGCGGGAGTTGCTCTATAAATCCAGTTTTTGTGATGGGTAGTTTGCCAATGCTTTGTGGTGCAGCATCGTTTTTAGCAATTCAAAGCCAGGAAGGAGATCAAGGTTTGCAGCAAACCCAAACTTGAGGCGGGAGCAACTCCATTCACACGATTCTGGGGAAGCTGTGGGTTATCGCGACGTGCATAGTGCATGATGTTGTGCTTGAGGACGCATGTGTACAGGGGTGCTTCAGCGTCGGACACGAAGGTGGACAGGTTCGAGTCTCAAAAGAACCTTACAGTCCGCTTGGTTGGGCCAGCCAAGGGTGAAGAAGCTCTCATCAGACTGGAGGGGGATATTGTTGGATTCCAGTCTAGATTTGGTAATAAAAAATTTTGGAGCCCAAATATGGTAACAGAATTGATTTGACATGATTTGAAAATCTATATTAACTAGCTAATTTTATTAGATTTACAAATTTGTATCAAATATTTAATTTGACCATATTTGTGTGTCCATAATTGGTGATGGAATATAATCTACACTGTTGATTGTTGGTGGATGGCCAGATCTAATGGTGGACTACATTTAGGGTTATTTTAACCCTAAAATTAGGTTTCTCATCCTATTTATATGAGGTAAGGTTGGAGACACAAACATATAACACAAGTGGTATCATAGCCTATGGTTACGGGGCTGGTTTGGACGGCTCTAATTAGTTAGAGACAGATGGTGCTGAACATTTATGCGTATACACGGATATGCGGGCTCTTTTTTTATGGTAGAGTTAGGAGGATATGCAACGACAAGGATTGTCTTTAAAGGTGGGTTTGACGTGCCCAAGGTGGAGCAAGACGTTATGGTTGACACACAGTGGTGGTGTAGAAGAATGTGCCGACTTGGTTCTATGGTCGAATGAAGTGAGATGAAAATATGTTATATCTCCTAAGTACTCGACTGGAAGGAACGAGTAAAAAGGTAGCAGGAGTGCTAATATTGTTCGGCTTGCGGGAACGAATAAATGATAGTAGAGGTGCTAAGGTTGTTCAGCTAGCGGGAACAGACAAATGTAACAAGGATGCTAAGGTTATTCGGCTAGCGAAAATGAACTAAGGTGGAGATTGTTGGATTGTATCTCATTTCTGGTTGAGCGCTCAAAAAGGGGGTAACAATGGAGTTGGTAATTTAGTCCCACATAGGATAGGAGGTGGGATCATAAGGTGTTGATAATGGGAATTGGTTCTGGCCCTACAGAAGAATTTTCTTTTAAGGCATATGGGCCCAATTCAATATCGACCTCAGGGACCAACTCCGGTTCGGGTCACACCGCGTTTCCAACAAAAAAATGGTAGTTTGATATAATAAAATAATTATGTGATATTTTAAATAGTATTGTGAGGGCAACTGAAAACTACTTTCCATAACCACAATTACCTAACACATAGTCTTAAAATTAGCTTTTGAAATCCATATTGACTAACCCCACCTAAAAGATGTCACATTTCAGTACTGAAATACGGAGACGGACATGGTCAGCAATCCTGTATAAGGTAGGAAAATATCATACGATGATTACAGATGCCAATAGATTAGGGGGTGCATGCTACAATTAAGTCTCATATTGTCTCACAGAGCATATATGTCTCAATCAATCAAAGCAGAAAATAATAACTAATGATCATATAAGACAAAGCAGTAAGGCGTCCCTGACGTTTTATCAAGATGATCATGAGAACTAGCTTTGTAAAATTTTAGCTAGCTAGCACAGAGAGTTAGACGTAACATAACCATAGTCAGCTGCAGTCTGATTTAATTACAATATATAAGGAAACTAATGTCTAGAACTTTCGGCTAAACATGTGTCAGTAGCTAAACGCCAAGTACAAATGATGATGTCATAATAGTGAAAAATAAACCCACTCGGGTCCTCTGACAGCCATGCATCTAGTATGCACCATCGTGGGAAGGGAAAGCTGGATCCTTAGGTTCTGCTACGAGATCTGGCCAAATAAAACCTGCAGGGTCCGTCCTGAATAGCAAGTACCACAAGGAAGCAAGCAATAATTAATACTAGGACCACGGGTTATAGGCTTATATCATATCATCGAGACAATACGACACCCTTGCAACCAAACAAGGACAAAATGTGCCAATATCGTGCCGAGATAAAGTATATCCTATAATCATGGTCAAGTTAACGGCTTCTGCTTTGCAACTTCGGTCCATAGCCTATCGTAGTACAATAGCCCAAACCAACAACCAAACAAGGACATGGATTAGACCACCCACCACGATATTCCATGTTCCTCGACTACTATTAGAAGTAACAGATCACAAGCAAGTCAATTTACATGCAGCCAATTATTCCTATTCATTTTTATAGTTTGTTTGGGTTATTCTAATAATGCATATATATAGAATCCTCAGATCGTGTCGTATCCAAACAGGACTAGCTGAACCAAATATAACACATAGCATATAGATTGCATCGGTCTCTTATAAGGCTACCGCGCTAAAACAGATCAATAGCAGTTCCAGCAATCCTATAAGGAGGTACTAGCTCGGCACATATAATCAGATACTGCACTCCACTAGTGCGGATGAATATACAATATTCATGGTGGCCAACCCAATACGTCATGACATGCCTGCGGTGGTTGTCATGCACGATCTCGAGATCTCATCCCTCCCAAAGATTCTACCATTTCAAGTTGCTTAGATTAACCATATATTGGTCTTGGAATCACATGCCGTGTTCACATGTTCATCCTTCCAGATGTCGTACCTTAGTACATGTATCCTAAGTATGAATCCACACCGACTCGTACAGTCCTAAATCCAAATTTATCCTTAGTGTAATTCATTAAGCAATAATTATCATACCATGCCAATGCTATTGACCAAAATTTACCATAATTATGCGGGAAATAATGAATGTACTGACATATAACGCGTAAGATCACACAGCTAGTAGATTAGCACCTCAGTGCACACATAGAATAGCACCTCAATGCTCACATAGATTGTACCTCAGTACACACATATGATAGTTCCAGCACACGTACAGGTAATAAAGCCAGGAACATAGTCAAGTCAAGTTGTCAATGTAAGCCCCCTCATTTTTTGATATTATTGTTATTTTCTTTTTACTTATTTAATATACATATTTAAATTTTAAACTAGATTTTTATAATCAATGTGAATGTAGATGTACTTTTTCGTAGCTTTGACTTTTGGATCTCAAAAAATGTCAATCTTTCAAAACGTCTTTCATGAGTTTTGAAATAAACAGGTTTATCTTTAATTTGATATATTATGTCCCATCCAAACTTGTTTTCTAACATTCTTTTGACTTCGCACAACTTCGAATCAATTAGGCGATTTGATAATTTACCATAATGTTAGACCTAACTTTTAACTTGAGTTCGGGACTCGATATAGATCAAAATTATTTGACCCAATATATGGTTTGACTTATTTTGAGCCTACGACGCACATGCCTAAGGTGTGCCATTCAATCGAGTTCTCATGTACTATCCCATTAGTTGACTTTTTGGGTTCAAACTAACTAGAAAATCTATTCAGACCCTAACCTAGCCAACCCCACTTGACAGAGCCTATCTAAGGTTGCCAAAATTGATTAGATATATATTTAATTAATTTTTAATAATTTAATTACAGCCATGTGCGTTAAATCCTCTAGCTTTGACTTGGTCAAATAACCCACCCAATAAGGAAACCCATTACCATATTAATCCTTTAGAGGGTCAAATCCTAACCAATTTAGTCCAAACCAAAGCCAACTCTTACTAATATATATACCAATAAGAACATAATATCCTATCTCCTCTAACTATTGCCAACACCCTAAAAAACCTTCCCCTAAAAGTCTAATTCAAAATTCCCTCCCAGCCTTGGCCGCCGACAGTACTTTGTGGTGTACCGGCAGTTTCGACCGCTTCTCGACCTCCCATGATGCTCTACGAATATTTACTACGAAGATAACTCGACCCTCTAACATCCTAGCAAGCCTCTTATGGTCCACGACAACATTATGAGGAGTAACAAATTTTAGAAGTCATCCGAAGTTGGATTCCAAGTATGAATTCATTCCAGCATGTATGATATTTTGCATCTAGGGTTTCGTGTACTTTTTGATCTCATCTTTTTATGAAACCAAAAGTAATGAAATATCTTTGTGTCTATTTTTATGTCCAATTAGCCATCCATACAATTCCAAATGGTTTGTCTACAGTGTCAATTCTACGACAAGGTGTCTAGAACAGACCAGATCAGCTGCTAGTAGATTTTTGCCTATTTCAGGTCAGATTTGATCTTCCTAATAATTTTTATCAAAAACTAGACATAAATAATTTCCAATGCATATCTTTTTGCTGAGTTTTGAGTTTGTTTAGTATTTATTAAAATTCTTGACATTTGCTATAACACCGTAACTCCAAAATCATGTGTTCTTGGTATCCAAAAACCTTGATACTTCATATATCCTTACTAAATTATTTGTTGTACAAGGTTTGATGTTAAAACACTATTTTAACTAATTTTTGTAATTTTCTAGAATTTAATATTTTTAATTAATTATTGTTTTGGGGCTCAACTAGTAGGTCGAATGTGGTAATATTGGCATAGTATTGACAAAGACCTATTGTGCATGAGTTTCCACCATTAAATAGTATTTTTTGTAATATAAAGATATAAGAATTTTCTAGAATTTAAACTATTTATTTATATTAGTTATACATTATTTTTATAATAAAGTTTGGTACTACATATGTTGTATGGTGTTGTACCGACATCATGACAACTACTGGGCATATATGTTAATATAGTATATATATGTTGTAAGTCGTGATTATTAATAATAGTGTATTATTATAGGTGAACTTCGATGAAGTAACGATGAATCCAAAGTTGGTCAGGCATACACTCAAACAACGGTTACAGGCAAGTGTACCTTATCGTGATTATAGATTATTCCTTTTCTTTCTTATTGTTTACTTTGTTAGAATTGCATGACATAAGAACGTTGATACTTAGTGTACGTTTAGAATACGGGTACCGATGTCATGATAATGACACCAAGTATTAACATTAGGCATTGCATGAATATTGATGTGTCCATTGCCACGAATGACCACAGGAAACCGACACATTCATGATGCAAGGTTTACATGATAATTCATGGTATTGACTTCGTAGTAGCAGTCTTAGATTGTTCATCACTATTGTTATTGTTTTTGAGATGACTTTATGGACTTGACATTGATAGATACTAGACATGGGGTTGGGGAGAACTTGACTACTGTATCAGACTTATTATCTTGCGGCATATTATCGTGAGCTTTTAGATCTTTAGAAGAGTAGACGCTATCGCTATCATGATTGGTTCTTCTTGGTCCCATGACATGGTACTGTAGACAATAACTGTAGTGCCCCGCTCCGCGAAGGCACTAGATAGACAGAGAGATCGGATTGCTGGATCTGCAACAGAAGACGATTGAACAGGGTGAGTGGATGAAGTCTCATTTGCTGATTCACTTACGCCTAATAAGAATCTGAGTTTTTGTTGAATGCTATCGTTAGTAACAATATGGTAAATCATTGAGTATGCTTTAAGAGAATTCATATGTTGCTTTGCTAATACAAGAAACATAGACAATATGATGCCTTGCTAAGAAATGAATGTTGCCTTGATCAAGAGAACCTTGTCATGCTAATAACAAGAGAGATGAGATGCTTTCATATATCTATCATATGCTATCAATTATATTTCAATGCTTATTGATATTGAATTGTTGCAAAAGAATGAAATGCTGGATAGATTACTATTGTACAAGAGTTTCCCAAAAAGAGATGATAGGGCTTGTCCATATAGAGAAAAGAGTAGAGCTACTGGCCCGATTACATGAAAAAGAAGAAGATGAAAATGTTTACAAGTTGCTTGATTTGTGCATGATTGTTTTATTTGATGGCTGCATTTGTATTGGTCTAGACGGCTTGTGCATAAGTGGTAGTCTCTCGATCGATACTAAGGGCACCTGGAATCGATCAGCCTAGGAGAGAATAAGACACCTGGGGCTAGAAGTCCCCGCAACCAGAGGAGGGTGTCAGTCTATTAGTGAGATGGGCTAGAACGTCCCAACTGCTAATATGGGAATGCCCATGTGTAAGCCTATTTTCCAATTTTTTTTAATTTTTATTATTTTTATTTGATTAAGATTTACTTTTATGGCCATTTGGACCTTAGTAAGCATTATTTAGCTATTATATAGTTTATCATAATTTTTAGATATTTTAGATAAATTTTAAATATCTATTTTGTTAAGATTTATATATTTTATTGAATTTCATGATTTACCATATGGCCATTCGGAGTTATTTTTGGGACCCAGTATTTTAGTTAGGTCCTAGGACCTCAAAAACTATTTTCTAAATTTTGTGGATTTTTTTGGTATTTTCTGGAATTACTTTGATAATTAAATATAGGAAAAACATATTTTCTAGGACTCCTGGAATTTTTTGTGCTAGCCTAAGAGAAAATATTGACCCCAAATGTTTTTCTATGGTTCATTATACTATTTAATATTTTCTAGAATTTTTCCATAATTTTTGGGAATTCTGAAGTATTTATTTATTAAGGTTTATATATTTTTAAAGGCTTCCAATATTTATTATGAGGCCATTTTGGACTAATATGAGGTAAAGTATTTTTTTTATTTATATTCTAGAAGGTTAAATATATTTTCTAGAATTTTTTTGGAATTTTTAGAATTTTATTTGGATTTATTTGGCTTAGAATTGAATTTAAACCAATTTTTGGAAAATAAATACCCAGTCACCTATACCCAGTCAGCACTGGGGCCCACCCGTCAGCCGCTTGGGCCAACTGAGCGGGGCCTACTGTCAGCGGCACAGCGCTGCCTATATATATATATATATATATATATATATAGTTCGCGCGCCCGCAGGCTCCCACGGTGTGGGCCAGCCACTCCCCTATGCCGCGGCCTCTCGTGTGCTAGGTGGCTCCCACTGTTTGGGCCCGCCCCCTCCTTTTCGTCAGCCTCCCCCGCGCTATGTCTCTTCCACCCATTACCCGGCGGGCCAGTTGCCGCAGGCCCCGTCATCTCAACCGACCCTGACACCTGCTGTCCTTCCCCTGTCCCACCCTCCCTCCCACCCCCCTGCTCGACCGGGTTCTCCCCTGTGTCCCTTCCTACGCCGAAGCTTTAAGACCTGACCGCGTGAAGGATACCCCTCCACCTATCGAGGAGATCTTTCTCCCTGACATCGTCTTCGCACCCCCTTTAGACGGTTACCCAATCCGCGTCCCCTTCTCCGACGTGGACATTTTTTTCCCTATCCTCCACCTTTCTCAAAACTTTCGTCATAAAGTTTAACGCTGGTTGTCCGAAGATAGTGAGGGTACAGAAGGCGATCGCAGCTTGGGGTCTCTTGGACACCTACCGGATTGCCCCTCTCGATCCCAAGCACACGTTCCTGCACCTGTCCTCCGACCAGGATTGTTCCGTGGTTTGGGCCAAGGGCACTACCAAAATCGACTCACAGATTGCCAAAATCGTCAAATGGTCACCCAAATTCAACCCAGTGGAGGATTCGTCGATCATATCCACATGGGTCACCCTTTCCAACCTCCCCCTGGTGTGCTTCCACGCAGCTGCCCTTAAGTGAATAGCCAGTTCCTTCGGGTCGCTGATCGCCATCGGGGAAGAAACACGCAACCTTACAAAATACAACTATGAGAAGATTTGTGTGGAGCTTGATCTCGCCAATGAACCCCCCAAAATAATTGAGATAGAGCTCGGAGGCCAGACGATCAGATAAACGCTGGAGTATGACAACAACATTATTTATTGTCAACATTGCAAGATGAGCGGACACTCCTTGCAGCGCTGCTTCCGGGCGAACCCCGCCCTCAAGATGGCTGGATCCCTTAATCCCCGCGACCCGGTCGCGTCCACCACCCCCCGCATTTTACCGCCTGACTCGCCCTCCAAATCACCACCCGGGCCCCCTGGAACCCATCCTCAGCAAACCAATATATCCCTCACCACGTCCAACTCTGACATCGTCTCCTACAATCCCCCCTCCATCACCCTCGCAAACTCCTTTGCCATTCTTGACATCGATATCTCCCCCGAGAGCCCTCATGAGCACACCTCAGCCTACGAAAGCTCCAAAACAGACATCTCCCAGGCAGTGTCGGACATTTCACGCGTAGTCACGCTTATATCCGACAGCCCTTCCATCTCCCTCACCACCACCCCCTGCAACGACTCAGTTGCCCTTAAGATCCTCCCCATCAAAGCCCTCGAGCCCTTGGGAACCAGCTCCACTACCCCCCTATCTCCTTTAAGGGGATCCCTATGGAGCAGCTTGTGGTTTCCAAAGGGAAAGAGTTGTCCAATGTAGACCCGGCCCTCTCACCCGTATCCCCTGATGCCCCCCTGTCACTGCCCCTTGCTCCCCTCTCACAGGTAGATTCTGGCAAGCCAAGGTCGCAGGTTTCCTCGATCGCAACAACCCTCTCTGTGCGCTTGACGAGGTCGAGGATGAGTGTTAGTCCCCAGAGGCCGTCGAACGCGCATTCTCAACTATTGGTCAGACAGAGGCCAGTGGCGACCTCATAACTTCCACCAAGAAATCTTCCTCGAAAAAGAAGAAGAAAAATAAAAAAAAGAATTAGCAAGCAGCTATGACCACACGGTCAGCAGCAAAGCTCAACCTCCTCACCCACTCCTCCAATCCAATGCTTAACATTCTCTCGTGGAATGTGAAAGGAATAGCTAACAAACCAACGATGAACAGGATCCTTAGCCTGAAGAAAATTCACAAAATCGACATCCTAGTGATCATTAAACCCAAAATCCCCAAAAAAAGGATCACCGGCATCAAACTTCGACTTGGTTTTGCGACCGCTATAGCTGGCAGCCACGACATCTGGATCCTCGTCGGTGTTGGCATCACTTCCGGCGTGGTTCAGGACTCCAGCCAAGCCCTCTCCTTCAGGGTGGAACACCCTCAACTTTGGAACAGAACCTTAATATCCGTCGTTCACGGCAGTTGTGACTTCCAAGAGCGAAAACTCCTTTGGGACGACCTGCTCAACACCCACCTCTCCCTCCAAAACCTTCCGTGGATGTGCTTAGGAGACATCAACACCATCTCTTGTAGTGCCAAAAATTCTGGCGGGCGTCCGCCGCCACTTCCAGCCATGGACGATTTCAACAATTTCACCTTCAACGCTCACCTCGCTCACCTCCCTTTTTCCGGCAACACTTTCACCTGGTGCAACATGCAGGAAGGCTCCCGGCGCCAATACTCCCGCCTTGATCGTGCCCTAATCAATAGACACTGCGCTGACACGGGGCTCATCACTAACCTCTCCTACCTCAACACCACTGAATCTGACCACTCTCCCCTACTCATAGAGATCAGCAGCAGCTTCCACCGCATCAAGAAACCTTTCCAATTCCTGAACTTCTGGAGACATCATCCTTCTTTCAAATCTGAGGTGGCCTCAGCCTGGCTCTCAGTGAGCAACGTTGATCCGCTGTACAGAGTCGCGGCCAGACTTAGAGCCACGAGCAAGGCCCTCTCTAGATGGAGTAAGGCTGCCTTCGACAACATCTTCCAGGAGATCAAAAATGCGGAGGATGATGTCACCCGCACTGAGATCTCTTACGTTGCTAACAGATCACCCAAAATGAGGACCTCTCTCAACCACGCAAGAGCTATCCTCAAGTCGAGGCTTAAAGTAGAAACGGAATTCTAGAAGCAAAAAGCTAGACTAAAATGGGACAACGAAGGAGACCGCAACTCCAGTTTCTTCCACACCTGCGTTAAAGGTCGCAGACAACAACTCAACCTCCATCGTATCTCTGATGTCAACGGTAACCAGCTGACGGACCAACAAACGATTCAAGAGGCGGCGGCCAACTTCTTCTCCAATCTTTTTATGAAAGAATCGGTCGTCAGGGACGAGGATGTGCTGGCGGAGATCCCTAGCATCATTACCGATCATGATAACGAGCTGCTCCTTCCGCCGTCGAGGTGTAGAACACGGTCTGGGACCTCGACGAGCACATCGCTCCCGGTCCCGACGGTTTCAACGGGGTATTCTTCAGACAATGCTGGGACATCATTGGCCCAGACTTTCTCGAGGCAGCGGTGGCCTTCTTTCAAGGTGCCAGATACTCCAAATCTCTATCCAAGGCTAATCTCATTCTTATCCCCAAAAAAGACAACCCAGAAACCTTCAAAGACTTCCGTCCCATAAGTTTATGCAACTTTGCCAACAAAATCATCGTGAAAATCGTTGCCAATCGGATGACGGACCTCCTGCCAAAAATCATCTCCGAGGAGCAGAGCGATTTTGTGAAAAGGCGCAACATCGTGGACAACATCCTTCTCACTCAAGAGATGGTCACTTGCATGAAATTTCCGACTAGAGGGGGGAACACCGCCATTAAACTGGACATGGAGAAAGCCTACGACCGCCTTGATTGGCAATTCATGATCTAGGTTTTCAGGGCTTTCGGCTTCTCTGAACCCTAGATAGACATCATCTTCAGGTCTATCAGCAATTCTTGGTTCTCCACCGTTATCAACGGTCAAGCCGATGGCTTCTTCACCGCTAGCCGTGGCGTTCGCCAGGGGGATCCTCTTTCTGCCACTATCTTCATCATCTCCGCGGAGGCCCTCAGCCAGAGCCTCAGAAGCATGCCCAACACACCGCGGTTCCAACACTTCCACACCACCACCGGCTGCCCCATCATCACCAACCTTGCTTACGCTGACGATGTTCTCATTTTCTCAGCCGGCGACGTCGGCTCTATCGAGGTGGTCTTCCAAACTCTGAACAGGTACACCAGATGTTCCGGTCAAAGAATCAACAACAACAAGAGCGTCATTTACACACATCACAAAACGGACAGGTCTCACTCTGTGACGCTCTCCAACTTGACTTCCTTTGCAACTGCAAACCTACCTTTCACCTACCTTGGGTGCCCTCTGGTCTATGGCAAGACCAACTCGGGTATCTTCGAGTACATGGTCAGCGCCATTAGGAAAAGGATAGAGGGCTGGCACAATGCGACTCTCTCGTCCAGAGGCAAGCTGATTCTGATCAAGCACGTCCTATCCTCTATCCCTATCTACACCCTGGCGGTATGAACCCCCCAAAAAAGTGCTCGCATCGTTCGAATCACTCTTCACCGACTTCTTCTGGGGTCACAACAAAGGCAAAGACAAGCACCACTGGGCCAGCTGGTCCACCATGGCTAAACCTACCTCCGAGGGCGGTCTGGGATTCTGTAGATTGGATCACATCGCCGACGCATGCTCCATGAAGTTATGGTGGAAGCTGTGCACTGACATTTCCATTTGGACTCGCTTCATGCAAGCTAGATACTTCAGAAATACCCACCCTAGGATGGCATTAGTCAACAACTGTTTATCGGCATCCTGGAGACGCATTACTCGCGGCTGTCAGCTTGCTGACCCCCTTATTCGCGTTCAACTGGGTAACGGCCACTCATCGATGAGTCACGATCGTTGGCTTGGTGGTAACCTTTGGCACCACCCGGCGTCCCCCCCCCCCCCCCCCCGAGGAAGGGCCAGATTTGCGAGCTTTGGGACCCAGCGTTTGGTTGGCTCTGGGACCGTGTCACCACCTGGCTTGGTCCGGAGGCTGCCGCCCATCTTGCATCTACGAATCTCCACATTAACGACACCCCGGACATCATGAGATGGTCTCCTGACCCGGGCGGCCAGTTCACTCTGCATTCCGCCAGGTCAGTCGCTTGCGACATCGGGACCCCGTCACCCCTAATCGCTCCTTTCTGGCACTCTTGCATCCCCATTAAATGGTCAATCCTTGTCTGCCAATCCTACTTCCGGAAGCTCCCTAACAACGACGCCATCACCTCGCTAGGCTACAGCCTCGCTTCAGGCTGCCATTGCTGTACTACCCCTCAAATCGAATCGGCTGAGCACATCCTCACCTCTGGCGACCTGGCCACGAGCATTTGGGCGACTCTCAGCACCATGTTTAGGAAGGCCCCCCTCCCTGGGGGCCTCAACGATCTCCTGTCCAGCTGGGGCGTCTCCCACGGACAACAGATCGTCGCGGCCGCAGGAATTTAGGTCCTGTGGAAAAACAGGAACAAGTTCCGATTCGAGGGCCGTCACCTTCCTCCTCCCCAACTATCCAGGGAAATCATAAGACAGATCCTAAAGATCAGGCGTCACTGCTCAAACTCCACGCCCACGTTCTGGGAGACCCTACATTAGTTCATGTATTCTTGTTTCGGTTTTGTCAGCTTCCTTTGTCGTTTCTTTCCTGTTGCCAGCGCTCGACGCTCCTCTTGTATAGGCTTCGGCATTTTGCGCCTTATACATCAATAAAATTCTTTATTCTCAAATATATATATATATATATATATATATATATATATATATATATATATATATATATATATATATATATATAGTTTCTGGAAATCAGAAACCCTATTTTCCTTCAGCCTACTTTGAGCAGTTTTTTATCTTGACAGTCTCCGATTTCCCGAGGCGATTGTGGACAACTCCGACCTCCTTTCTGTGCGCTGTTTTTTTTTGTTAGATTCGTATTGAGGTATACTTTTTGAATATCTAATTTATTTTATTATCACTGAACCTTAATTTCTGTAAAATTCGTAGAGTGTCGGTTGTTCGAAACTTGACACGTGTCGATGTTTTTGAGATTTCGGGAGAACCAAAAATCAAAATCACGAACCATTTGAAGTTTCGGAAAGCTAACATAGAGCTCTACAACTTATATTTTTTCTACAAATTAATTCATTCATTTATATTTTAGTTATTCTGTTGAACTCAGAATTGATCGGTGAATTACCATTTTGGTCACGATTAGACATAACGGCGATATCTTTTAACCAAAATATGAATTTGTGGCACGGTTGATTCTAGGGCACTCGTGGCACTGAAATCTACCAAGGTGCACTTTCAAAATCTAGAGTTCACGACGTTTGACTAGATAGTCAATAGCATGCCTCAATTTGCGTGCCATGGTTTCCAATATTGGAAACATGACTTTTTATGGCCAAACTTTTAGGTTTAGATTATATTCAGATTATTATTAGGTTAAATTAGGTTTTTAATTAATTTATTCTAGAATTAACTATTATTAGATTAGTCAACCCATTAGCCACTTATTCTATGAATTTAGAACTAGAACCTTAGAATTGACTTGTGGTTTTCGTGCATGGTTTGTGGTACGCTGTATGTTATAGGTTGACAGCTTCTAGATTGGCAATCCCTTCATCCTCGACTTGTGACTACGGTTTGTGCAAGGACCTCAGGCAAGTGTACTTTCTGATTGCTTTCGATTCATAGTAGTCTTTCCATTTCATGTTTATACATATGCTCTCGCTTGTTGACACATTATTACACAAATTAGTGTCAGGAATCTCAACATACTATATTTCATGATTGTCATGTTTTCGTGTTTCGTGACTTGTTCGAGTCCATGAGTACTAGTCGGGAGGGGAAATATCTTAGTAGACATGTGGACTATCCAGAACTATCTTCCGTATCTTTCGTAGAGAATAGCAGCTGCACATGATACGTACAGGGTGCCTGATTTACCCCCTAGTCGTTTACATGTCGAAACTAGTATTTCAAAACACATAGATAGTTGTCTTTACTTGTTTTCCTCATTTTCTTTACCACTTGCCATGTCATCCTAGTTACATGTTTATTTTCTAGCTGATATTTCATGTTGTAGAGTTATCTACTTTTTTCGTGATTTGCCATGATATCGATCTTATTTTCTAGATCATCTCACATATGTTATTTTCATGTCTTGTGAATTCTATTATGTTTTTGATTTGTCGTCGATTTGTGTGCTTGTTCCATTCCTGACTGGAAACCAACATTTTTCAAGTTTAGCTGTGGCTTCACTTAGCATTGGGAGATACGGGTGTACTTGCAGGAAGAAACCTAGAAATTAGATAGATGTTGTAGTCATTTCAAATATGTGTAAGAATTTTGTATTTTCTTTGAAATATAAATCTTGTAACTGTAGTAATAAATTTTAGAAATGGCCAATGAAGTTATTCTTTATGTGATTTTGAGCATCATGGCCTTGACAGCGTTCTACCTTGACTCTGCGGCGTAGGGTGGATTGGACACGTCTCGTATTCGAAAAAGCGGATATGGGTCATGACAAGTTTTTGTGGTGGCCCATGCAGGTCAGTTTTCACAAATTGTGCGAACTCGTGGTAGTACCATATTAGTCGTACTACTACGAGCCTGCGACTAGGAAAATGCTCATTCACAATTAGGACTAATTTAATTTCAGAAGAAGGACTAGGAATAGGAAACCCTTATTCAACTGACTGTTGGGTAGTTAAGGTTGTTATATATGCCACGTGATTTATGTAGAAATTTATTGAATTCTAAACCCTATTATATAACTTAGGGATTCTCCTAGAAGGATATCGGTTTTATTTAATACGAGGGTATGATCCAAGGTGGGTAGACGCTTTGTTTGGTAATCTAGGCCTCCCTCATTCCTAATCATTGTGCAATTTTATTCTCCCCTCTAACCACCATCGTCATATAATAAAAGTTGTATTGCCCATTTATTTCCTATTAGCCATAGTAATCTATCTTTCTAAGAAACATTGTTTTAACTCCACCCATTATGTTTGAGCCTAACATGATCGTAACATATCCATATGTTTATTCCGTGCTAGATTTGTTGAAATTTAAGATACGCATGTGTTTCCTTCGATTCTTGAATACTAGAGAAATAAAAATATGAATCTTTTGTTCTTTTTTGTTCAACCACCTTCATAATCGATCGTTTGGTCTTCAACATTGATATCTAAGTGGTCATTTTATTTAAAATTGATATTTTCTTCAAGGACAGATACTTACACCTTTCTATCATGATCAATTTGTTGGAATTCTAGAAGCTTCTTTGAAAATTCTTATGGATATAGTTGAAATAATTTTCGATGACTTACAATGGTAAGGCAGATGTGCATTGTCCCCATTTATTTGAATTATGGAGACAGCGGGTTCACTGCAGTCAGAAGCGCGCTGGCGTGGCATGATCCCTAAGTTGAAATAATTTCAAGTATGCGTAGGTTGTCAAATACTACTAAAACTATATCCTAGTTGTATTATTGATCTTTTGATTTATATGTCAATATTGGGTAGAGTTGGTAGAGTGTTCGATAACATATTATACTTGAGTCATGAAACCAAGGGTTCACGGCAACCAGATTTACACTGGCGAGGCATGGATTCTTGGTTAAATGACTTCGGATATACTTATGATTTTTGAATATCCTAGAGGCTATATCTTTTATTGGCATACGACCATTAATTTTTCTAAATTGATTTGATGTCTTACTTCTTGTTACCACCTTCTCAACAATTGGTAGTTCTCTCTTTCTATCATATTTTGATTCTATCCTTAACCAAGCCTAGATTTTGACTAACCCATTTGACTATAATTTGTGGATAATATTTTTAGTCGTGCCTAGTCGTATACTTTGGAATTTCGAGGACGAAATTTTTCTAAGGTGGATAGATTGTAAGCCCACTTCTCGATTTTTTATTTTTTATTTTTATTTGATTACGATTTACTTTTATGGTCATTTGGACCTTAGTAAACATTATTTAGCTATTATATAGTTTATCATAATTTTTAGATATTTTAGATAATTTTTAAATATCTATTTTGTGAAGATTTATATATTTTATTGAATTTCATGATTTACTATATGGCCATTCGGGGTTATTTTTGGGACCCAGTATTTTATTTCGGTCCTAGGAACTAAAAAAACTATTTTCTAAATTTTATGGATTTTTTGGTATTTTTTGGAATTACCTTGATAATTAAATATAGGAAAAACATATTTTCTAGGACTCCTGGAATTTATTGTGCTAGCCTAAGAGCAAATATTGACCCCAAATGTTTTTCTAGGGTTCATTATACTATTTAATATTTTTTAGAAACTTGACACGTTTCGGTGTTTTCGAGATTTCGGGAGAACTAGAAATCGAAATCACGAACCGTTTGAAGTTCCGAAAAGCTAACATAGAGCTCTACGACATATATTTTTCCCAGAAATTAATTCATTCATTTAGTATTTTAGTTATTCTGTTGGACTCAAAATTGATCGGTGAATCGCCGTTTTGGATACGATTAGCCATAACGGCGATATCTTTTGACCAAAATATGAATTTATGGCACTGTTGATTCCAGCGCACTCGTGGCACTGAAATCTACCAAGGTACACTTTTAAAATCTAGAGTTCACGACGTTTGACTAGATAGTCAATGGCACGCCTCGATTTGTGTGTCGTAGTTTTCAAAATTAGAAACATGACTTTTTATGGCCAAACTTCCATGTTTAGATTATATTCAGATTATTATTAGGTTAAATTAGGTTTTTAAGTAATTTATTCCAGAATTAACTATTATTAGATTAGCCAACCCATTAGCCAGTTATTCTATGAATTTAGAACTAGAACCTTAGAATTGACTTATGGTTTTCGTGTATGGTTTGTGGTACGATGTATGTTATAGGTTGACAGCTTCTAGATTGGCAATCCCCTCATCCTCGACTTGTGACTACGGTTTGTGCAAGGACCTCAGGTAAGTGCACTTTCTGATTGCTTTCGATTCATAGTAGTCTTTCCATTTCATGTTTATACATATGCTCTCGCTTGTTGACACATTGTTACACGAATTAGTGTCAGAGATCTCTACATACTATATTTCGTGATTGTCGTGTTTTCGTGTTTCATGACTTGTTCGAGTCCTTGAGTACTAGTCGGGAGGAAAAATATCTTAGTCGACATGTGGACTACCCAGAACTATCCTCAGTGTCTTTCGTAGAGAATAGCAGCTGCACACGACACGTGAAGGGTGCCTGATTTACCCCCTAGCCATTTACATGTCGAAACTGGTATTTCAAAACACATAGATAGTTATTTTTACTTGTTTTTCACGTTTTCTTTACCACTTGCCATGTCATCCTAGTTACAAGTTCCTTTTCTAGCTGATATTTCATGTTGTAGAGTTATCTACTTTCTTTCGTGATTTGCCATGATATCGGTCTTATTTTCTAGATCATCTCACATATGTTATTTTCATGTCTTGTGAATTCTGTTATGTTTTCGATTTGTCATCGATTTGTGTGCTTGTTCCATTCCTGACTGGAAACTAATATTTTTTTAGGTTTAGCTGTGGCTTCACTTAGCATTGGGAGATACGGGTGTACTTGCAGGCAGAAACCTAGAAATTAGATAGATGTTGTAGTCATTTCAAATATGTGTAAGAATTTTGTATTTTTTTTCAAATATAAATCTTGTAACTGTTGTAATAAATTTTAGAAATGTGAATGAGCAATGAAGTTATTTTTTATGTGATTTTGAGCATCATGGCCTTGACAGCGTTCTACCGCCGACTCTGCGGCGTAGGCTGGCTTGGACACGTCTCGTATCCGAAAAAGCTGGTGCGGGTCGTGACACCATAGACCACAGAGTTATATTCATGCATATAGACAAAGATGATTTCAAACCTAATATGTTGGGACAGAAAAGTATGCTTATTATATATACAAATTATGCTAACCTATTTTGGTGCAGGAAAGAATGTCGGCTATGGGTAAGAATCATTAAAAAAGTGATATATATATATGTGTTGCTTAAGTTTTCTATATGAATTGCTTGAAAAGATTAATCTGTTGCAAGAAATGCTATGTTCCATTGAAGAAAAAATATATTATCATGCTTGTCATTGACGATTGCTCGAACAAAAGAAATGATTATGGCTCATGAAACATGTTGCGCAGTCCACAGAAATATACCGTCCCCTTGTATGCTTGAGATGAAATGATACAAAATGTTGGCTTTTCAAAGATATTTTCAAAAGAGATGTAAATTGACTCTGTATTGCATGCAATGAATATAGGTAAAAGTAGTAAGATCACATCACAAGAAATGTTTTCTCACTAAATGAACAATGATTATTTCAGACAAATGTAGCTATTTGTTGACAATCACCAGTATGCTGATATATTGACCCATCATCATTCTGCATGCAGGTGCAAGATGCATCGAGAAGGATAGTCCAAAGTGATAGCCCGAGCCTCATCCTCAGGAGCCAGGAATCAGAAGAGATTCCAAGAGATGGACATCATATTGCAAGAGTTGGTTTTGTATATAAAGAGATGTAATGTATGGGACCAGGATCATTGTAATCTGTAATATTTCTGAGAGAATGTAAACATTGTATCGGAGAGAAACGAGAGCTTATAATCTGTTCAAATGAAATCAATAAAGAGATTTGTTTCTTATTACCATTGCATTCAATTCATATATCTACAAAATGTCCGTTGCCGCTTCAAATATCTGCAATATGTTCTGCCGCGTATTGTCAACCTTGTCTATCTTGTCTTGTTACAGGTCTTGGCCTTATGCAAGCGCAAGTTAGGCTTGCATGGCATCACGCCCAAGCAGGGACGAACAGTCTCATAGAGTCCGAAGCGAGGACGAAAGGACTCTACGGGATCGGGGCGTGACAATAACCTACTGAGGAGCTTGTGAGCCTTAGTGGTGAAGTATGATATTTTATGAAAGATTCTCACTTGTATAGCACCTAGACCGGATACATAGATTATCTTAGTTCATATTTCCATATTTGTACCACGACATGTATATTATGTACCTTGCTAGTCCCGTGAGGACCTGACTATTTCTTAGGCATAGACGGAGCTGAAGACTACCCTAAGGTTTACTGTTCAGGCGCTGAGACCGGAGACGTACCGGCATAGGAGGACAAAATAGGGTTAGAGGATTTCTCGTGGTCATGTTATTACCTTATTTAGACTTTCTACTTTACTTTTTTTCATCATAGCAGACTTGTAGTAGAGTAATACTTACTTCTCTTTTATGTGGTGTCGGTATGTCTTTTGCCCACACAGACATTATCACTTTTACTGCTTGATATTTGTTATATTATTCTCGTTGGACTTGATATCTTTGTGGAATGTATTCTGCGGATTTGATTAGTTATATTCCTGTGGATTGTGTTATGTTTCTGGATTGATTATCATGATTTAGAGCTTAAGCATTTTGCTAATAGACTTATTATGAGGTTTGACCCATTGGTGACGTGCTGTCGGCATGTATTCGTACACTTGGTCCTACTTATTTTGAGACTATGGTATTACATATTTTTATGGTGGCTCATGTAGGCCTACATTAAATTACTTCGGTTACATTAGTGTACCGACGTGAGCCTGCAATTAGAATAGAAAAGACCCATAGGATGTCATCCACATGCTTGATTCCTTGACTTCGTTTTGAACTCTCATTTGACTGCTTGATTTGTATCCAGTTTTATTATGTTCAACCATAATCCTTATTTATTCGTGCTAGTAAGACGAATCTTCGTAGTTGATTTATCTTCTCCTTACTATCACATCAGGAAAGCAGGGGCATTGACACTATAAGCCATAAGTGCAGGTCAAGTCGAATTGTGCGAAGTCATGATGATACCTAGGATAGTCGTACTACTTCGAGGCTACAACCGATTGAGGAATAAGACTTAAGTATATATCCACAACTAGGATTATAAACTTCTTTAAGACTCTTCAGCATGATTTTTTTTATGTTATATTCTTTCTCAACATGATTGCTTTTGTGTTCTTCCCTACTCGAGATTTGACTAAACCCATCCCTGCTGACTCCTTGAGTAGTTCTTCTCGTTCCTTTCTGCTAAGTTGTTGGAAAGTGTCTTATGGATTGGTTCAAAAAAAAGTTTGAACAACTATATTTATTCTTGTATTACGGAATCTAAGTTTTTGCAGCCAGGGAAATACTAGCGAGACATGAATTTAGATAACGGCATCATGGCTACATATTTTTCTCGAATTTTACTCGAACCATATCCTATGCATGTTGACCTCTTCTCCTGTATTTTCGTAAAAGTTAAATTTATTGTAAAAATATAAGAGAAAGAGAAGAAATTGGTAGCCAGAAGAAAACGTACGTAGCTTTTCTCATTGATAACTTGTAAAGAGGGATTAGGATAGACGTTGTTGTGGGTATGGATATGGGCATCCATATTTGGATTTATCCAAATCACAACATTCCCCCTTGGATGTCTACTTTAATTATTCCTCATTAAAAACTTTTCAAAAGAAAAGCCCATATTTTTTAGGGAAAATCCATAGAAAAGAAAAGAGTACAATAATATTCTTCAGGAATGTGATTCTTTAAGAATCTAAGTGGGTGCGACTTACACTGTCTCATTAAAAACCTTTTACAAGAGAAAACCCAGTAGAAAAAACCTCAACGAAGAAAAAGAGTGTAATGCACAAAGACATACTTCGAGATGTCTCTATAGGCATCTTCTGGATGCATGTATCTTCTGGATGCTCCCCCTCAAATTATAAAATTATATTTAGTCTTTACATTAATATAAATAAAAATAACCCCCAAATAAGTATATTTATTTTTTACATTATATCCCAATATTTTATAATATATATGTCTATATGCCTGTCTGTTGGGTTCTTCTCATGCTAATCTGATGAACCAACTCTTAACATGTGGACTTTGGGAGAGATTTTGTGAAGAGATCTGCAAGGTTTTCTAAAGACTTGATCTGCTTTACACCAATCTTCTTTTCTTTTTGAAGCTGGTGGGTGAAGAAAAACTTTGGTGAGATGTGCTCCGTCTTGTCTCCTTTGATAAAGCCTTCTTGAATTTGTCTCATACATGCTGCATTGTCCTCATAAAGGGTTGTAGGTTTATTCATAAAATTTGGAAGATCGCAACTCCCCCTAATGTGTTGAATTAGTGACCTTAACCATACACATTATCTGCTTGCTTCATGGAGTGCCAGAATTTCTGAATGATTGGTTGATATTGCTGCAATAGTTTGTTTGACTAATTTACATGCGATAGCTGCACCACTGTTAATAAAAATATATCATGTTTGTGATATCCCCTTATGGGGATCAGATAAATAACCTGCGTCTGCATATCCAACAAGGTCAGCATGTTTATATGAATATTATAAACCAAGATCAGTGGTTCCTTTGAGGTATCTAAGAATGTGCTTTATGTCGTTCCAATGCCTACGTATAGATGCAGAGCTGTATCTAGCCAACAAATTCACAGAAAAAGAGATATCGGGTCTAGTGCATTGTGCTAAATAAAGGAGTGCACATATTGCACAAAAATATGGTACTTCAGGACCCAAAATATCTTTATTTTCTTCTTTCGACCGAAATGGATCTTGGTCAATTTCCAATGACCTAACCACCATAGGTGTGCTTAGTGAGTGACAATTCCTCATGTTAAACCTCTTCAGAAGGTTTTCAGCATATTTAGCTTAATGGAGTAAAATTCTATTTTTTTACTATGCTCGATTTGCAGGCCGAGACAAAATTTTGTTTTACCCAAGTCTTTCATTTCAAATTCTTTCTTAAGATAGCTAGCAGTCTTTTTAATCTCTTCTGGTGATCCTATCAAGTTTATGTCATCGACATAAACGACTACTATTACGAATCCATTCGGGGATTTCTTAATGAATATGCACGGACATATAGGATCATTATTATATCCTTCCCTGCACAGGTATTCACTGAGTCTATTGTACCACATTTTTCCCGATTGTTTTAGTCCATGTATGGCTCATTTTAATTTAGTACTGTGCGTATTAGTAGACTTGGTTTCTTGCATTTTGAATCCTTCAGGAATTTTCATGTATATATCACTGTCCAGGTTACCATACAGGTAAGTTGTCATCACATCCATAAGTCTCATATCCAGTTTTTCAGAAATAGCGAGACTTATCAGATATCTAAATGTGATGATATCCATGACCGGGGAATATATTTATTTATAATCTTTTCCTGGTCTTTGTGAGAATCCTTGAGCAACTAATCGTGCTTTATATCTTTGGATCCCATTATTTTCATTTGTTTTTCTTACAAACACCCATTTAAAACCTACTGAGTTTATTCCTTTTGATTTTTGTACAATAGGACCAAACACTCCACGTTTTGCAAGGGAATCTAATTCTGCTTGAATCATATCTTTCCATTTTGGCAAATCTTATCTCTTTCGACATTCAACGATTGTTCGTGGTTCAGTATTATCCTCGTTTTCATTACCCTTTTTAATTTCACATGCTACTGCATATGAGAAAATGTCATCAATGACAAATTCTTTTCAATTCCAGATTTCTCCTCTGTATGTGTAAAACACAAATTTCTCGTTATTGTTGGGTACCGGTACCTCTTTCTCAGTCTCTTCCGGGATCCGAGGCATATCCTCAACCGGAGCGTGCGTTGTTTTGGAGAAAAGACTGTCATGAACTTCCTTTTCAGGGGATGCTGTTTCAAGAGCTGCTTCTTCAGGAGCATTAGGGTATGCAATATTATTCAGTCTCCTTTTTCGAGGAGCTGAATCTTTGGAACCTTTAGGTCTCCCACGTTTTTGATGTGGAATTGACTCATTTGATGCTTTATATTGATCTTTTGGTACTTCTATTCTAGAAGGTACATTCATAGCTGGTATGTGTAACCTAGTTACTTTTGCAGCATCATTAATTCATCGGTTAATTCAATTGTTATAGAATGCAAATAAATAATTCTCCAAATTTTTTGTTCACATTGGGGAGTTATGGGGTCGAGATGAGATAAATTTGGAGTATACCATGATAATTCACAGCGTTCTTCTAGAACAAGGCATTTATCTACCTTTTTATCTCCCCTAACATCGGGAAGACTATCTCATCAAAATGGCAGTCATCAAATCTTGCGATAAAGATATCTCATTTCAATGGTTCTAAAAATTTAATAATCGAAGAAGATTTGAAACCAACATAAATTCCAAATCGTCGTTGGGGACCCATTTTGGTTTTCTTTGGTGGAGGAATAAGGACATAAACTGCACAACCAAATTTTCAAAGATGAGAAAGATTTGGTTGGTATCCAGAGATTAATTTTGAAGAGATAACTCATGGTGAGATGTTGGCCTTAACTTGATTAAGGATGCATCATGTAGTACTGCATGACCCCAAGCACGGATGGATAATCTAGACTGCATAAGTAAAGGTCTGGCTATCAATTGGAGTCTTTCGATCATAGGTTCTGCCAAACCATTCTGGGTATGCACATGAGGAACAGGATGCTCAACCTTTATTCCTAAGGATAGACAAAAATCATTAAAAGTTTGAGAGGTGAATTTAGCTGCATTATCTAGTCTTATTGATTTGATAGTTTGATCAGGAAAATGGGTTCTAAGCTTAATGATTTAGGCCATTAGAATAGAAAAAGCTAAGTTTTGGGATGATAAAAGACAAACATGAGACCATCTAGATGAAGCATTAATCAGTACCATAAAGTATCTGAAAGGTCCAGTGGAGGGATGGATTGGTCCACAAATATCTCCTTGAATTCTATAAAGAAAATGAGGTGATTCAAAGCTAATCTTCAGGATTGAGGGTCTCGTAATAAGTTTTCCCTGGGAACATGGGACACAAAAATGACCATTAGGTATATTGCAAGTTGTTAAAGAATGGCCACTAGAATTATTTATAAATTTTTCATCATCGTAGTCCCAGGATGGCCCAGACGGTCATGTCAATGTTTAAAGTTGAGAGTATCTTAGGTGTCTGGCCAGTGATGGATCCTGAACTAGACATGAGCTGCTGGCTCATAGTGATATGAGACTCGACTACCCATTGTGAGTGAAGTAGATCCCAAGTGATAAGCCAGAAAATTTCTCTAGAACGAACTTCTGGTTCTCTATTCTAGAGGTTACGCAAAGATATTCTTTATTATCCTCTCTTATGGTTTCAATATGATACCCGTTAGCCCTTATGTCCTTAAAACTTAATAAGTTTATTCTGGAACTACGAGAGTATAAGGCATTTTGTATAGATAGGTGGGTTTCCGTTGGGTAAAATTAATAGTGCTCTTCCGGTGCCTTTAATTATGTGAGCGGGGCCGGCTATCGTTGATACTACGTTTGCACTAGTAGTGGTGTTGGAGAAAAAGATCTTATTTTAAAGGATCGTGTGAGTGGTAGCACTATCAAATAGGCAAAAGCGTCTTTATCTAGATTTTCCATGAATTCCATTTCCTAGATATGACAATATATTTATCAATACTTGTAAGGAAAACAGTATTAGTCAATAGAAATTTATTCTAAACATAGAACTCCAGGTCTATGATAGCTTATAATACCAACATTAAATTTATGGCCTTTCGGGGGCATCAACCCGCTGCGACCTGCAAAAAGTAATTTGTGGGCGACTGGTTTCCCCCGGACATGCGATGTGATACCTATCATGCATGCACCTATATGGGTGCTCCAAAATATATGCAAGCAATCATGTTAAATCATGTCACGTACTATATTATGGAAAAAATGATCAATGTTATTTATAAATCATTTGAGAATGAAATTTTTTTTTGTCTAACTACCACAATAATATATGGTAACAAATCTTAGCATGTGATCATAGAACTGGATGATTACATAATTGATTTTGTTTTTCATGTTGGCTAGAACTTTTATTGCTATTAAGAAAAACATGTCCATATATGGTATATCAAAACATATGGTCCATTATGAATCAAAATATTGATTCAATTGTAACACACACAAAGAGGGACCTCATAAGTGAAACAATTCTGACTTTGATGAATTAACCCAAAAATGAAGATAAAATAAATCATTATTTCTCATACAGTTTTAAGCAAAAGTAGGCTAATTTAAATATGTCTATAATATTGTAATGTATCTTGTAAACAAAAATAAATAAATAGGAACCATAATATACGATCTTCCAAAGGGCTGTACCAACAAAAACCATATGCTTTGCGTATGTAGCATGATCTAGTTAATAGTGTATGCAACTCAAGCACTTGATTTCAGTGACAATAAGGTTATCACAACTGATATTTGGGAGCACAACTGTCCAAGTAGATGGTCGAATACTTGTGGGGAAAATATGAATGCCTTTCATGTCCATTTCTTAAGTTTTATTTTAGATGTTAATGATGTGCCAAACCACTTAGAGATGCATTTTGACAGGTCTCAGGTCTCAAGAACCTAGGTTTTATGAAGGCTGTCTCTATATTGACCCACTAGAGAAAATTAAAGGCACATTTATATCATTTTGTGGTTGGAATAAAGGGGTTGCTTTCATCAACAATTTCAACATCGGAAGATTCTGGCCTGTATGATTCTGATTAGTAAATTGTATAATCTTCCATCAGCACATCAACAAATATTCCATGACAATAATAACGCAAAGAATTTTAAGTAGAATTTATGGGTTATATCATAGCACAAACCCTTAACAGAAGAAAAATTCTTTATATATGAACCTGGATGGATTTGATATTTTCGGTGCTCCGGTGGTGGCCTAAAACTCTTCGAGTGATCGTGCTGATAACGTGTTGTGAAAATAGAAAATAAAAAGAAGAAATTAGTATCCAAAAGAAAAAGTACGTAGCTTTTCTCATTGATAACATATAAAGAGGGATTATGATAGAGGTTGTTGTGGGTATGGATAAGGGCATCCATATCTGGGTTTATCCAAATCATAACAAAATTGAAAATATTTCATGGATTTTGCCATGTATTACCTGCCATAGCAGATGTTGTGAGATTCGTCTCACAGTATCAGTATTGATATACGGATACGTATTTTATACTATATTTCGTATTTTCTTGGTTTTCGGGACGCTTTAAATTTTTCTAACTTATAGATTTTCTCCTTGACCGGCATACCGCCAGTATACCAGTGTATACCGATGGCATGCCTGTCACTCCCATTTTTGGTTATACGTATTTTCAGTATACGTGTACGGGATTCTGACATTTGTCAGGTGACCCGTGTTTTGACTTGTCTTTCTTAGCCTTGACTTGGTTTAATCTTGACTTAGTTTATTTTGGTTAGGTTCAACTTGGCATGGCTTGGTTTGGGTTGGTTTTAGATGAGAAGGATTTTGTATAAAAACTAACTTCTCTCTCTCTCTCATCATTACTTTATTTATTTCTTCATCTTCTCTTTCATTTACTCCTCCTCCAACCCTTGGCAAGTACATCTTGCCAAATCTTGAACATTATTATTTTGCCATTTTGTTTGTTCCATTGTCATTCTTGCTTGATTCTAAGCCTCTTTAGAACTTGAATATTATGGTTTTGATGGTTACATTTTTGTAGATATAAGTTCATAGTTTTTTTTTGTTTTTCTTAGTTTTGATCTCTTAAACTTTATTATTTTCGAAAACTACTTATTCCATGTTGTAGAGAATTCAATTTAATTCAGTTTAGACCTGTATTTTGCCCAATTTTGAGTCCTTTAGCCCAAGTTATGGACATTAGAAGTTTCTAAAACTTCATGGCCAAAAGCTTGCTGGTAGGGATGATACCTCGCGCATCTCGTGCGCACCTCGTGCACCTTTTGGTCCGTGCATCTTGCACCTCGTGTACCTTTTGGTCCGTGCACCTTCCACCTCGCGCACCTTTTGGTCCACGCACCTCGTGCACCTTGTACCTCGTGCACCTTTCACCTCGTGCACCTTTTGGTCCGCGCACCTTGTACCTCGTGCACCTTTTGGTCCGCGCACCTTGTACCTCGTGCACCTTTTGGTCCGCGCACCTTGCACCTCATGTACCTTTTGGTCCACGTCCTTGTACCTCACGTACCTCGTGCACCTTACACCTCGTGTACCTTGCACATCGCATGCCTTGCACCTTACGTCATGCGCCTTTTTTCCGTGTGCGAATCACTCTAAATGACTGTTGTTGCCCGTTTAAGCTATTTTGTAGATAGAATCTTGTAAAACTCAAAATATGAAAGTTGTAAAAAATTTTCTTGGCTTCAAGAATCTTCATGGTTCACTTTAATTGGAGTTCATATGTGACTGATGATTTTAATCATAGTTGATCTTTTGGCATGTTTTCTGTACTTGGAAATATTTGATGTTTCTTAAACAAAAAAATGAATTTCTTAACATGATTAGATGATTTTGTACAGTTAGAGAATAATTGTACCCCCTTATATTCTTAACACTAGCATAGATTCAATTATTGTTTTATGTCAAGTAGTTATTTTATTTATTCATTCTCCTATGCCATGATATGTCTTTTATCTAATTCTTTCTTTATGCTATCCTTATTGTCATGTTTGTTTATTCTTAGATAGTGGCCCGTCGGGGTGCACTCATGATTTATGTCTTTTCTTTGCTTAATCTAGATAGTGGCCCGTCGTAGCGCACTCATGCTACATGTCTTCTTTGCTTACTAGATAGTGGCCCATTGTGGCGCACTCATGTCACATGTCTTCTTTGCTTACTAGATAGTGACCCATCGTGGTGCACTCTAGTACATGTCCTTTCTTGCTTACATGATAGTGGCCTGTCATGGTGCACTCCATATTTTCTCTATAGTGGCTCATCGTAGCGCACTCCTAGCTTCCAGCTTATTATATTTTCTTGTTGTGGCTTGTTATAGTGCACTTTCTTGTATTGTCCAGTCTTGAATATCTATGATAGATTCTACGGAATGTCACACCCAGAATTCCAACAAGAAAATGTTAAGAACTAAACAACCAGCTTGATTATCTAGATCATTGGAAGAGGAGAATTTCCCAGTTACCTGCAAGCCCTTTGTCCCGCCCCCAACCTGAATAGATTTGGAGCTATCTGTCATGATGAGCACACTTCCAGTGTACCGTCGAATGTTGTACCTTTTATATGTCTTACGATACATTTGTCTCCTGGGCGATGTACCCACTATTAGATCTTAGGATACATTTGTCTCCCGGACGATGTATCCACCATTACTTTCTTTTTTTTGGCCTGGATAAGTCGGGTAGTCTGCAGGGCAGGTAACTGGATTAGATTTCTCAAAAGTGCATCCTATTAGTAACTACGATTGTGATAACCCTAGTTAGCTAATGTATAAAGTCGTACTCATTGCTTGGCCGTGATTGTTGTATGGAGTCCAGTCTAGTCTAGTTTTGTCTAGGCAGTGTCCGTATGTTTAATTCAGTACATTGTTGTTTATGCTTTACTTTGTCGATAAATGATTAAGGGTTAAGTTCTGTTCAGGAGAAGGGTTACAACTCCGGTCCTTGTTTGGTTTATGGGTTGTAACCTGGATTTCGGATTAGTTCCCAAGTCATCTAGTCATTTGTCGTCCTATTCAGTACTCACACGCCATACATGATCTTTATGTGATACATTGATTAGAGACGAAGTTCTGTTCAAGAGAAGGGTTACAACCCCGATCCTTGTTTGTTTTACGGGTTGTAACTTGAGTTCCGGAATAGTTCCTAAGTCATCTTATCATTGTGTTCTATATAGTTTTCACTTGCTCCCATGTCCCAGTTATCTCACATGCTCACATGTACCATTTCTCTTACATGTTCACATGTTCAGCTTATCTCACATGTTCACATGTCCTTTTACCTTACATGTCCACAGTTTACATTATGTCACATGTTATTTACCCTATGCTCCAGGTTGCTTTGCTTATTGTCCTTGCCATTCTCGAGATAAGTGCATTGATAGTGCACGAGTCTCAATCAGCATTTGCTTATTTCTGTCTACAATCGTTGCTATGTTAGTTAATACTAGTTTTAGTTCATAAGTTTGGTTTCCTTTGTGGTACTTGTTATTGGAGGTCTGACCCCACTGGTTTTGTTTGGCCATATCTGATAGAGAAGCCCAGAGGATCTTCTGCGTCATTTACTCGACGGTGACCATCCGGAGCACCAGAGTACCATAGTAGATTTCTTATTTTATTCTTCCACTTGTTATGTACATTATTCTTTTGTGACATTTAGCCTTCGAGCACGTATTTAGCTCATGTTTTGGATCTTGACATTTAGCCTATGGGCCTAAACATGATTTGTGTATTCCAGACTATAGCTGGAGCTTATCATGTATCACTATTACTCTTGCTAGTTCTTCACTTTGTATTACTAGCTTCATGATCATCCATGTATATAGTTTGGGACGCTTTACTATTTTATGTCTGATGATCATATCTCTTATACTTTGCATATTTATCTGTGATTGAGATACCTATGATTGTTTGACCTAGGATTGACTATTGGCTTGTAGTAGTAACCCCCATGTCTTGACATCTTATACATTATTTCAAAGTACTGGAGTACTTTGGTATTACGTAGCTGGCCTGGTCCATCCCCACTTGCCCGTATTCTGGTTCTGGGACGTGACAGATGTGCACTGCAGTTATCCGTCACATTATGGAACAAAGAAGTTATTTGCAGCCAGATGCACACAGGCGTGGCAGTAACTTCACGTGACATAATTATGGAAATATATGGTTCTCAGAGTCTTACCTATTCTACGTCCTATGCATCTTGTTTGGCTTCACACCGTTCTTGGAAATAATTCAACAAACCTTCCTTATTTGCTTGACCCTACAGTTGTTTGAAGTTGGTATATAGGTCTGTTTGACCAGCCTTAGCTTTCCGTTGCCTTCTACTTATTCAATGACTAAAATAAACAAACCTTATAGTTATGTTATAGAATATAAGTAAGCTAGATTATTGGTGTGATTGTGATGTTGGGTAGATAGAAACGGGTAAGTTTCTTAGAGATAGATCCTAGTGAGATTATGAGTCGAGTATGAATTGGGTATCGGATGCTTAGAGCCTATTAGGAGTAATTGCTGAGTAAACTAACATGTATCATTGAATTGGTTGATAATAATATACCTACGATAGAACGGTAAGACTAGTCGTATTAGAATTCTTCTGTAGTAAACACTTTTATCTCTTTTTCTCCCTGGCTTACTTTTTATTTCAAGAAGCATATTAGAGTTGTAATGGAAGTACTGAGGAAGGAAAAGTTGTATGTCAAGCTCAGTAAGTGTGACTTTTGCTTAGACAAGGTCTTATTTTTGGGCCCTATCATGTCGGGAGAAGGACTTTCAGTTGATCCGGAAAAGATAGCTACCGTGGAGTCTTGACCGATAGTGACATTTGTTTCAGAGGGTTAGGAGTTTTCTCAAATTTGTCGAATATTATTGGAGGTTCATAGAGAATTTCTCATGGATTATAGAACCAATGACACGGTTGACTCATAAGGATCAGAAGTTCCAGTGGAAAGAAGACTGTCAGAATGCTTTAAAGAATTGAAGAAGAGATTGACCTCAATACCTATTTTGATGCTTCCTTCTGGATCGGAAGGATTTGTATATAGTGATGCATCAGGCACTAAACTTTGAACCTATTCACGAGGCAATTGAGGGTACATAAGAAGAATTACTCTACTCATGATCTGGAGTTAGTGACATTGATCTTTGTATTGAAGTTATGGAGCCACTATTTGTACGGAGGGCGTGTGGAGATATTTACGAATCATAAGAGCTTGAAGTACGTCTTCACACAGAAGGAGCTGAACATGAGGCAGAGAAGGTAGTTGGAGCTCATGACATACTATGATATAGAGTTGCAGTACCATCATGGCAAGGCGAATGTGGTAGCGGACGCTTTGAGTAGGAAGCCTACTGCATAATTCTTGACAACTCAGCCGCAATTATTGGACGATATTCAGAAGCTTGGAATGGAAGGCATTATGCCAGGACAGGAAGGAGTACTTGCCAATCTTGAAGTGCAGTCATCGCTTGTGTATAGGATCAAGACAAATTTGCCTACATATACAAGATTTAGAAGAATTCAAGAGCGGACAGCGACCGGAGAGCAGACAAGACTGCGTATTCATGAGGATAGGACTTAAAGGAGGGAGAGCATGTAACTTTGAGGATTTTACCGACCCGGGGCGCCATTAGATTGAGGAGTAGTGGAAAGTTGAGTCCAAGGTATATTAGACCGTTCGATATCATTGAACGTGTAGGAGAGGTGGCATATCATCTTGTATTTTTCCCATCCTTAGAGGGAGTGCAGGATGTATTCCATGTCTCGCAGTTGAGGAAGTATGCGACTGATTCCAGCCATGTGGTCGACAATTCCAAGATCACAGTGGGACCCAGTCTATAATACGGGGAACAGCCACTTGGTATATTGGATACTAGTGAGAAGACGCTTAGAGGACAAATGATTAGATTGGTTCGAGTTGCATGGAATCACCATTCTCCAGGAGAATCTACTTGGGAGCGAGAAGATTCTATGTGGGAGCAATATCCTCATTTATTTGCATATTTTGGTAGCTTTAGCTTATTAATCTTACGTTATAGATTTTACATATTAATGTTATTTTAGTTTCGATGTTAAAATTTTCTAAGGTGGGTAGGTTGTAATCCCCCTAATTTTTGGATATTATTTTTATTTTATTTTTATGTATTTAATATATATATTTTTAAACTAGATTTTCATAATCGGTATGACTATAGATGTACTTTTATATAGCATTGATTTTTGGAGCACGAGAAATGTCAATCTTTCGAAATGCCCTTCACGAGTTTTAAAATAAATAGGTTTATCTTCAATGTGATATTAACATATCACATCCAAACTTGTTTCCTAATATTCTTTTGAGTTTGCACAACTTCGGGTCCATTTAGGCCATTTGACCATTTACCATAATGTTAGACCTAACTTCCAATTTGAGTTCAGGACTCGACATATATCAAAATTATTTGACCCAATATATGATTTTGAATCATTTTGAGCCTATGACGCACATGCCTAGGGTGTGTCATTCAATCGAGTTCCATGTGCTATTGGCACATGAGACCCATTAGTTGACTTTTCGGGTTCAAACTGACTAGAAAATCTATTCGGACCCTATCCTAGCAACCCCATTTGTTAGAGCCTATCTAAGGTTTCCAAAATTGATTAGATATATATTTAATTAATTTTTAATGATTAAATTACAGCCATGTGTATTAAATCCTTTATTGACTTGGTCAAACAACCCACCCAATAAGGAAATCTATTACCATATTAATCCTTTAGAGGGTAAAATCCTAACAAATTTAGTCCAAACCAAAGCCAACACTTCCTAAGATATATACCAATAAAACCTTGACATCCCCTCTCCTCTTATTGTCGCCAAACACCACACAAATCCTCCCCCCCAAAAGTCCAATCCCGAAATTCCCTCCTAGCCTTGGCCGCCGACAGCACCTTGTGGTGTACCGACAGTTTCGACCCCTTTTCGACCTCCCGTGATGCTCCATGAATATTCGTTGCTAAGCTAACGCGACCATCGAACATCCTAGCAAGCCCCTAAGGTCCACGGAAACTTTATGAGGAGTTGCGGATTTTAGAAGTCACCCGAAGTTGGATTCTAAGTCTGAATTCGTTCCAGCAGGTATGTTGTTTTGCATCTAAGGTTTCGTGTACTTTCTGATCTACCTTTCATGAAACCAAAACTAATGGCAAGACTCTGTGTCCAGTTTCATGTCCAATTGGCCATCCATACAGTTTCAAATGGTTTGTATATGGTGTAAATTCTACGACAAGGTGTCCAGAACGTACCAGATCAGTTGATGTCACGACCCGCACCCTAGAGTAAGGGCACGAGACGTGGGTATGTCCAGCCTACGCCGCAGTATCGGCGGTAGAATGCTATGCTAGGTCAACCTCTAACAATATAAAGGTACATGTACAGTATATACACTCCGAATGGAGGTGACATAGTAAACAGTCTCAATCACATCTAAAGTAGAGCATGATAAAAGATAGATAGATAGATAGATAGATAGATAGATAGATAAGAACAGAATGAAATCCACAGAGAATACAATCCAGATAAGTCTAAGTGTCTAAATAAATACATATCCCAAATAACATCTCAGAATCTTAATACAGTAATCCAGAAAAGATAATGAAGAACATCCTAATCTAGGGGAGTGTCATCCACTGCTAGTGGGTCCTGCTGCTGGTCCAGGTCATAGCAATCCTCTAGGGTCGTACGTAATAAGTAGGTCAGAATGCCTCAGCCTCGTCCTCTGTAATATTTTCAACAGGTCCAGTCAGAACAGGAGCGAGTACAGTACATCTCAACAAATCATAACAGGTTAGAAAATATAAACATGCTAGAGAGTAAGATACAGGAAACTGAAGAACAACATGATGTAAAAAAGAGAGAGACTGTAAGTAAATAGCTACAATATATAGAAGAACTAACAGTGATAGTGATTCAGAGTACAAGACGGTTATGTAAATGGCACGATGTTGTACACGAGTAATCTAAAGAGGTTGTACACGAGTAATCTACTGGATTGATTACATAACCACTTCTACTCTCCCGTCCCAATCAATACACAAGGATCTAGCCAAGATATGTTATTGTACACGAAGTATAGTCGTACACGAAGATCATGT